>JACXIT010000137.1:37186-767677 GCA_014737525.1 Bombus difficillimus | reverse complement strand
AAAAAAAAAAAAAAAAAAGATAAAAGACGTCGAACGGACCGAACAAAGACACGAAAGAATTTAAAGAAAACAACAACTTATTGTCCAAATTGTCCCAATTAAACTCAGCTTTGTATAGAGTGCTTCAAAGTTTTACATTCTAAATTATTTTCTTAATAAACCATTTTCGTATTACTTTTATAACAATTCAATAGTTTTATTATTTCCTCTGGAATATCTTTTCAAATACTTACGACGATCCTTCGCAAGTAGTAAAATAAGTGTCGCCCGAATATGGGCGACGCGACCCTACCGGAAACTTTACTGTCACCCGAATACGGGTGTCGTGGCAGTCAACATGTTAAGTACAAGTTCAGAGATAGTGTATGCCTGTCGTGATCGTCGCTCGCTCAATGCTACTGTTCAACTATGCTTGCTATTCGACTGTATGTGACTCGCTATAATGACTGTCCTAGAGAGCACATTCGTCTATTTGCATCGACCGGTGTTATTATAAAAAGTTTGAACGTAACTCCGATTGATTACAAATAATATTTTGTCCCGAGTTCGTTTACCTTTGAACCTAGCAAATCAAAACAACGTTGGTATTCCAAGGCACAATAATACGAGTCTCTACCGATTCAAATCTTCCATTGACTCATGTGCCACTACACAGCTGTATCTCGTTACAGCGTTAATGAAATGTCCAAAAGTTTTAAATATGCGTGTCACACAACATGTATCGTACGTAAAAGTTTCCTATTGTAAGTGTTTAAATGCGAGGGTCGTCCGGAAGGTACCGTTTGCACATAGAAGCCATATAAAACGACGTACTCGTAGAAAGACACCTAATTTCGTTCGTATGCTCACATAAATTACGTAGAAATGTTTTGTTTAAATATTTAATACCGTCGTTGTATCGTATGTTTCAAACGCTCATGCGAATCGAAAGTCTCGCCAATGACGAAGCGCGGTCTGTCGTCCTTTTACGCTTTTCCACCGCTGAAAACATTCTTCCAAAAGGAATTCACCATAGAATGACAGCATTTTACGGTAATAAAGTTATGGATGAATCATTGGCCAGACGATGGATGCGGGAATTCGCTACGGATAGAGAAACTGTATGCGATCGTAAGCGTTCACATCATCACGTCGCGAAGGAGCTCAAGAACGTTCCTCCCACTTCATTGCAAATGATAGACGCATCAAACGAATCAGATTACCATCTTTCTGCAAAATTTCAAGAGTTTTTGTATCGATAACGCTTTATAAGAAACGATGATCTAAAGTAAAACAGATCTGAGCGAAGAAAATGATCCGCGTGAGACGATGGTTACGTGAACTGCCGACAAGTGTATGGCAGAAGTACACAAAAACTCGTACAACGTTACCATATGTGTTCGAATAGGGATGGTGGTCGTATTGAAAGATAGCTTAGTATATATACCAAAGTTAGAAACAAAGAAAACTTTCTAAAATACATCTGTACTGTTGCTATTTCAAAACGGGTATTACTTTCTGCACGATCCTCGTACTTTCGCGAGTACACACATTACGCTGTGTGTACAGAAAAGGATCAACAAGATCAATAAGAAACGTAAAAAGATAGGCAAAGATACTTTGCTGGAAACATTGATTGCTCGCGTTGGTTTGAAATTCATGGGTTCGACTTGAAAAAGTTTGCCGAGTATAAGCGCGAAATTTCACGAACAATCCAAGCAATTAACAGTTTGAAAGGAAAGTATCTTAGGTACACATGGTACCATGTACTTGGAAATAATTTGAATTTCTTTTGACAGTCGTTCCGTGACGATTGCGCCGCCGAGTTTCTTATTAATGGGGATAACGATATCCCATAATTTGAAGCGTCTCCAGGTAGCAAGGGACAGTCGTCGAAGGAGCGAGCGAACCGGCGAACGAATGCAAAGTAAAGAACGATCTTTTAAAATCATTTCCACGCGAACGAGTATAGAACGAGCGTAATTATAGCGAGCAGACCCCGCTCTGTCCGTATCTCTACGAGAAACCTCGTCCCTCTCGTCTTTTTGCTTGAAACAGTGGACAAACTATCGTCCAAGGTCCATTTGCTCCGCTCACTGGGATGAGATTCGATAAATTGAAACCCTATGTAGGCCAGCAACTCGAAGAAAACCAAAGGATAAATCTATCGACTTGGTTTACCGTGCAGGAAATAAACGGGCACACTTTTTAGTCTTCACGCTGTTAGCTCTAGAAGGTTATTTTTTCATGCAGTCATTGCGTGTTTTATAATTGCTGGAACATTATGAACACATCTACACTCGATCAATAACATTATTATATATTGCTATTATTGATCGTGTGAGATCGGTATCGAAGGACTATGATCGAATACTGACGAAAAAGATATTTAGCGAACCAAACGCCGATGATTATAAGCAACGACTATCTTATATATGTATGTATATATATTAGGTTGTCCGAAAAGTATTTTTTTTTTTTTTTTTTACAGATACGTCTTTTACAACGATGCATCTTCATACAAACATGAAACCTAATCTGTCGAACGTTGTGATCTTTATTTCGATAGAACAACATGGATCATACGTAATTCGATAAAATAATATGAAACGGAAAATATTGCACATAATAATCCATTATTTCCTTATAAAACGAAAGAAACTTTTCGGACGACCTAATATATTACCCGTTTGAAGGGTCATTGAAAAAACAGAGTCAAAAAATTCCGTCATATTTGTTACTTTATGAAATACGTCTACATTGTCATATATGCGTACTATTAGTTTATAAATATTTCGACTTTTTTACACTAATTCTAAACAGCGCAATCGCGCTGCTTGGGACTCAAATCGTTATATATATGTATACGAAGACTATAAATTTTATAAGAATTTTTAAATACTTTTTATACATTGCGATTTTTATTTGATTTTCAGATTAGAAATAGACCAAGAACGATGATACTTTGACTTTTGGAATACGATCGACAAAAATTCTTATACGAAAATGTTACTAATTTATCTGATGTTATTGAGTCACAAGAGTTTCGCTGTATGTTAAGTTGTTATAACCACATTACTGATAAAAACCCAAACACTTAACTTTGTAAAACTAAGGTATCTATCGGTTTGAATTATAATTATAAGTAAAAGGAAAGTCAAATTTGTAATCAATTATTGGTAATCGCGATTGTGACAAATATAAAAAACATTCTGATTGGAGGATTTTTCGTACGTCCATTCCTTACACTCGGTACATCGCAGCCATTTTTCGTTTGGTTTCCTCGTGCCGTAGGATTCCGTGCACACTAGACGATAGTATTCTTCGTTGATAGGTTTGTGGCGGATCAAGCAGCCTCGGTCGCCAAACGGTCCAGGAACGAAACGACGACGGTACAAACCTCCCACGGCAACGCCAGGCTGGCGATCGCCACCAGAGGGCCAACGGCGATTGGACGAATTTCTCTCGCTAGTGGCCGAATTGGATCCGCATTAGAATATATACCGCAATTAGCGAGACGCCCTCTGCGTGTAAGGCAGGGACTACCGGGCATAGCCTTACTGACGAGTCCGCCGGTAGTCCCGGGACGAAACGCGACGAGCGAATCTTCTTTAGGAACCATCTACGAGGATCGACAACAACACAACTGTAGAAAGCGGGATCAACCGATTCCCTTCAGGTTCATTATCCCCTTTCGTATAGGTGTTAAAGAACGTTACGACCGACCCTCACTGTCGATGTTACGATCGTCCCCGATCATGCTTCGAAATGAAATTATAAATTTTGCCTAACACTTTGACTGCCACAATGGTCATTGGTGACCGGAGCGCTTGTACTTCTTACAATTGTAAAAATTGCATGAAAATTGACAATTAGGGCATTTTGAATATAACCGATAAATAGAAGATACTTTGAAACAAAAAGTGCCCATTGAACGATTAAACATTTTTATTAGAATATCAATAAAAAAAAATGAGAACAAATATTGCATGTAACGGTGCACTATGTTTGCATCCATATCTTTGAGGGGTAATCTACGAATATTATTATAAACACACCTTAGAAAATAATCGTAAATACTGCTTTATAATCATATAATTGAAGTTAGAAGCGTGCACATACCTTACTATTATATTAGGTCTTCCCATAAGTTCGTGCCGATTTTTGTGTATACATTTCATGTGTCGATTTATAAACATACGGCGATGAGGGACCAATGCGCTTGAGCTTAGCTGATCGAGAATAGGCTAGAGCAGATTTTCGTGGGTATAAGATCGTAATATAGCGAACACAGTGACTTCTAACAGTAAAAAATCATGAGTGAAATGCGTATCCATTTTCGACATCTCGCGTTATATGAATTTCGGAAAGGAAGTTCTGTANACAATTGCCACGAAAAACATATGTGCTGTTTACGGAGAAAATGCGTTTTCATCTCGCACCTGTAGGAAGTGGTTCCAACGTTTTAGAGCTGGGAATTTCTGTTTAGAAGACGAGGAACGCTCCGGGCGTCCTCCTCGGACAGACGAAGATAAAATTCGGGATCTTGTTGAAAAATCACGAAGTTTGACGGTTCAAGAGACGTCAAGTGTTCTGAAAATACCTAAGACAACGATTCATAGGTGTTTAAAAAAAATGGGGATGGTGTCAAAGTTGAACGTTTGGGCGCCCCATGAACTTACGGAACGGAACCGTCTTGAACGAACGACAGCGTGCGTGTCGTTACTTGCGCGTAATAAACACGAGCCATTCCTTAAACGCCTGGTAACTGGTGATGAAAAGTGGATACTTTACGAAAACCCTGAACGGAAACGTAGCTGGTCCCAACGAAATCAGCCACCTCAACGCTGTGCAAAACCAAGGTTACATCCATGTAAAGTTCTTTTGTGCGTATGGTGGGATTATAAAGGAATACTCTATTTTGAACTTTTATCTAGCGGTGATACCATTCATTCAGACAAATATTGCACTCAGTTAGAAAAATTAAGGGAAGCACTAGCTGAAAAACGACCAGGTTTAGCGAATAGGAACAACGTTATCTTCCATCGCGACAACGCTAGACCGCGTGTCGCGAAAAGCGTTACAAAAAAATTGTTTGAATTTAATTGGGAAATTTTACCACATCCCCCTTATTCCCCAGACATTGCCCCATCTGATTACCACCTGTTCAGAGCATTGCAACACTTTTTAGTAGGTAAAAAATTTGAAAATATCGACATTCTCAAAAATAGCTTAGAAAATTATTTTAAAGAAAAACAAGAGAACTTTTATCGAGACGTTATAATGGCCCTACCAGAAAAATGGGAAGAAGTCGTACAACGAGAGGGGGATTACATTTTTTCATGAAACTGAAAGGTATGTAAACGATCTTAACATATATAACCGCTCGAAAAACGGCACGAACTTATGGGATGACCTAATATATAGAATGAGCAAATACTTCTACACGTTTCAACAATATATTCTGAATGTTTTGCTTATAACGAAATGACGAATGCAAATGGTTTGTTGAAATAAACGAAGACTTGTTATAATATGTCGCTATCAACTGTTAGCAAGGCGCCACGGTGGTCAGCCGTGACCACCAATAAGATAAACGGTCCATTGGGGAGAATGTTGTCTTACATCATCAATTTATTATTATTTTGCCAGTATATGCTTTGAATAATAAAAATACTCCTGTGGCATCCTGAGCGAAACATGCGATTTCGGGGTGGCAATCAAAGTGCTAACAAGATGCCTGAAACTGGCAAGTAACGATCGGTATTACTCGGAAGAAAGCCAGATGGAAGATTAGAAAATAGGAAAAGCAACTCCCTGCAAAGGAAATATTTATATTACAATTATTAAGTCAGTGAGTCAGTAAGAAAAAGTGACTTTAGCGTATCGAGAAGTTATTTTCTTTGCTGTACACATGTTTATTGCGTATCTATATCGTCCAACATGGATGGACGTACTCCGAGTATGATGTTTCATCATATATTCAAAATTTGTGTTATATGTTGTGAGATATTCAACGTGTTCGTTTTCCTGTTACTACAACCTCCGGTCAACCTATATATATTTAGCACTCTTTTAATTGTCTCAAAATCACTAAAAACTTCAATATCAATTCACAGTATACAAGTTCACAGTATAACGCGCCAACGAGAGTCGTAAATTCTCGTTACGATAGAATAACCAACGCCACGAATCACCCGATCCTCTGTTTCGATTAATTGAGTAATTATATTCGATTTAGTTTCGATTAGTTGAATAATTACAACGCTGATTTAACAACTTAAATATACTCTTTATTTCCAACAACTTCTTCCAGAAGAATATAAGATGAAGAGTAACTAGCAAATTGAAATGTATTCTGTTCGAAGGGATGATAGCAAGTAAGTTATGTTCAGTGACGGTAGTATTTATATTTTACCATTGAGCAATAACCCTAAGGAATTGTAAGACATTTTGTAGCAATTAAGGATCTTGACATTAAAGTAAAAAATTGAATTTTATAACGGATCCTTAGGATTATTACGGCTCTGAGTTAATATGTTTGTACAGATGGTAACCATCTTGACCGAGGGATGGATTATGGTTTATGGCAAAATCACAAGACGTAATATCAATTATGCAATTATTGACTGGTGTAATATTAGTTATGCCATTAGTTTCCTATAATATCTTACGAACGTATCACCTGTTTCTGCAATGCATCGAAGAATACCAATGTTTCTTCCTAACCAGCAAACATAATAAAACGGGCAACATGAAAATTAGAAAACGAACGAGAATGGGCTTATCGTATTTCCTCTATATAATCTTCGCACGTGATTAATTCCCGATTAACTCAACTTTCACCGATCGATTCCGCTCATCCGAACGTGAGATCTTATTACCCGAACGAAAAATAATAGCTAGGGAAAGGAAATTGACGAATTCCTGTTACACGAGTTTCGGTAAATTGTTCAATTGATATGTACCATAAATAGTTAGCCTGCAAATTCAGATAAATGGAATTCCTCTGCGTATTACCATTTTCTTGTGAAATGAAAAGCACCAGTAGAGTGATTACCGCTCGCCAAAATAACTACGCTGGAAACCACTAGCGCGAAACCACTCTAATCGGCATGTATCGGGATAGCAAGGAATCTAGGAGTTTACGGATGCCTGGCGGAAAATAGCCGACCTGCGGATACCGATTTCACCTTGCCGCTATTTATACGGACAAGGGCCGGCGAATCGAATGCATTGTCCGACAGAAAGAATTAAAGATCGGCCTGGCGAACCGTGAGATCGCGCACGGATTCGGATCACCGACTATTTACGAGCAGAGGTTCCCGGTCAACGGTTCTCGGTATTCTCCGCAGGATAGCTTCCTCGGAATTGGATGTGTCCGATAGAAGAGCGTACAGGCTACGTTGTAGGTCCGTCCGGTCCTATAGCCATGGACTTTTCTTAACGCTTATAACAACGTCCGCGGGGATACAATTCGATAACCCGAAAGCTGCCGTGAAAAGGAAAATGGATACGATCGGGGCTACCATTTTACGCTGGACACCCTCTCGATATTCTTTGAAGGCAAGTCCGATTTAAGCTGCTCGTGAAACGTCATGTGGATGAGCAAATCGTATAAAGACGGACATCTCGATGGATCCGCTTCGGCAGGGATACGCTTATGGGGTAGATCGGAGCTTTTATGCAAACACTTTGTGCACCGATTCTACGCTCACTGCTTCGCTCGGAGCTTCCTGAACGATACACTTTCGAATAAGAGGAATTTTATTACTCTTTTATGGAGCCACGTTTGGCAAAGTAATATCTAAATGCGGTGGATTTTCGAGAGATACTTTAAGCCTCAGAAGTCGAGAGTCTCCAAAGACTGCAAAGATCTACGTACTTACATTATAGGGAACAAAATATTCCACTGCGGGATACGCAGCGGCACGCGAAAGTGTCTGCACATTTGCGGAGACGAATATGTTACATATTTACATATGTTACATATTTTACGAATATATTGTTATTCGCGTGCATTGTACGAAACATATTTTGAAATTTCATTAGCATTATAACGAGATACATCTGTCATGATTATATCGTTGATCCTTGACGCACAAGTAAATGGAATATAAGTTACAAAATATTTATCTCCAATACACTTTCCAGGCATGATCAAAGCAGCTTTCAGAGATTGGAATAGTTTGGGTTCTTTTCGCTTTTCATTTATTATTCAGCACGTTTCTGCGAAGTGCGGTACTATCGAGCAAGTCGTAACTTTTCATAAAAAAAAAAAAAAAAAAAAAATAGATAAATAGAATAGATAAAGAATATTATTTTTTAAATAAGCTTCGTTTGTAGAAACGAATTCGTTTCGAGAATGTTCGTATCTCGTACGCTAATTCCTAAACAACGACTCGATGGACATTGATTACATTTCCCCTTTTATTTGTGTTCATGTTTATAAACACGTTTAAAATTGTAGTTTTCTATCTATCATCCTGCCGATTTGTTATCGATATGAGTTATCAGTACCTATGTATGTATCGGTTTATCGATTATAGTTTTTCGATAGCGGAGTTAAGTGTACTTCGCACCATACTCCGCACACATCCTCCGATTTATTTCCTCGAAAACGAAGCATTATTTTAAAAATTGTATCCTTCGTTCCAACGTTATTTTGTAAATTTATGATGCTACCGAAAACTATGTCTATTAATCAAACTATTATACGTCAGCTTGAATGCTCGTCGTATAACAAGCTTTTCATATATTTGTTAGAAGACTCTGCGCTTTCGGATACGACAATGTCTCTCCCCAAATTAAGGTGCTCCAAATATTTACAAAATTGAGAACACGATCTCGTTGTTTGAGAACATATTGAGTTGCCAACTAAGCGATTGCGAATTTTGTCAATACCACCTAATGACATATTTGGAAAACATTATCTTGTCATTATAAGTTATCACCTTATGTAAAACTAATATCTTGTTGATAATAAATATCTCAAATAAACTAAATATCTTTCTAATGTTTCATTCATTAAATTCATATTTTTACCTATCTCTGTTTCTGAGATATTCGTTCGGAAATGTGAATCGGATTCGTCCAACTTCTTCATTTTCTCTACGTAACGGAAAACTGTTGTATAATGCACATTTGATTTATGTACATCGCATACACCCTGACGCGCGTATCAGATTCCATTAAAGCTTATAGCCGATCCTTATCGATAACTTCTCTCGTTCGACAACGTCGCTCATTTCTGAAATATTCACATTTTTTGACAAACATTTTTCCTACCAACAGCGAGTTATATGTCCGCTTCTCTGAAACTCATATTGCGTTAGAAGAATCTTCTTGATATCGGTTAGATTGTGAGTAATTTATTCGTTTAATTCTTTATAGCTTCTAGGGAAACGAAGGAAAAAACTGTCGTATAATACACGCCCAATTTACATGGAAATTATTTTAATTAACAGTGCTACTGTTGATCAAAGAACAGTTGTCTAAATATTTTGTACTTGCAGTCTTTTACATAATTTTTCATGGTACGTTCTATTTTCTTAAATTGTCGAATTATCATCGTACAATGAAAAATAATAGATATTCGTTAAAAATAAACTTCGATTATTCGCGAAAAATAAAATTCTTTTCCACTGGTGTACAACTTTGTATAAAGTGTACTGAATAACGTTGCTGGCTACTTTTCTCATCAACTTTATATTAGTTTTTGATCTCTCAAGGAGAAGACAGATAATCTTCGAGTTATTGAAGAGAAAGAAGGTTAAAGTTAAAACACGAGACGATAGGAACAAGTAACAATCGTGAAATATCCAATAAGCTACGAAGATCGACTTCATTTCAATGAAACATGCTCTTCGTAAATTCGCCTTATTTTCTCCTAATCTAACGAACGGTATTATGAGTTCGAACTTCTCTTCCTTTGCTTTTTTTTTCTTTTCTTCGCAATCTACAGTTCTCTCTCAAAGAACACGGCGAGCACAAAGAAAAAACTGTTATAGAAAGTGCAGTGAAATTCGCATTGTCTGTTGAAAATTTCCAATGTTCCCTTGCGAAGAAAGTTTAACTTAGAAATCGTGTTTGTACCGAAAGAAATTTCGAACTTTCGGACGCGTTTCAACTTTTTCAGTTTAGTAAAGCACACACCATTCGCTATGGCCGTGATATTTCTATCTCACGTTACGCCATCCTCCCGATATCCTTTACGCGCGTCTGATACTCGTTCTTTCATCCCATCTTTTATATTTAATTCATTTCTAGCTTTAACCGATTATCATTGATTGCCCTGTAGGTAGAACATTTTTCGTGCATTTCAGCCAACGGATTCGAGGCTCTGATGCTCGGCATACCGATGTTCAGTCACCCTTTTCTTGCGATCCCTACCATTAACCTGTTTGCCGAGGGGATCCCTGCCAACTTCAGAAACTTAGTCACCGATGTAGCACTTTGGGTCACTGGGTCAAGTAGTTCTTCCAACGTCATACATATTTGTTTCCTTTCTTACAAAGTAACTGATACGCAAGTTGATCTGTATCCCTATCATGATACGATGAACAAGTATTTGTGAATTTAACACTAGAACTACCGATAGTTAACACGAAGCTATTTCTATCAAAGCTAGTCAAAATGATTGGTTTTTGAAAAATACGTAATAATAGAATACTTTTATATTTATTGATTTATTACTTTTTTACAGAAGAAATTCCATGTTATCTAGAACATTTTGGATATTATTAATCCATCTGGGATCCCTAAATGAGGGTTGACATATTTATAAAATTGTAAAACTAGTTATTTTGACTGGTGTGGTATTCCTGGTGTTAACATTTAGCGATCGATTCGGAATTTTCCTGAGAACTGATATCATCATATCGGATGATACGCAGTGAAAATTTTAGAAACACGTGGGAAGTTGTACAAAACGAGGAAACTGGTTAATTGAGGTTTGATAAACACATTGCAGGACCCTTTTACACTTTGACAAATTACCAGTCATCTTGACTGATATTGGTATAAGTAGCCTTGATACAAAATTATGTTCAGTTTGAATACATAAAAGATGTTGAAGTGGTCACCACTTCTAAGAAAACTCTACATCTGATCTTTTAGTTTTCTCAAGCACTGAAACTATCGACAGTGTATAGACAAAAGACTGGGACGAAGACAGACAATAAACTGTAGACAGGCGATGATGGCTTCAGGGCTTTCAGTCATAGGGTAACACTGCTAGCATGCGGATCTGGACCAGTTGAAATTATATTCCGACTTGTATTTACACTTTTGTATTAAAATATATTTTCTACCTTACAATTTATCCACGCGTTCCTTTATTCACACATCTAATAACCTCAACAAAAGACAAAATAAAATTTCAGTCGTCGTTGAGAAAGTCATTACGTCATTGCGAAAAAATATAACGTGAAGTAGGAATTTTAACACGTTCGTCGCCACGTCGCACATATCCATGCGACGGGTATCCTTCCGAGGTATGGTGATGCTCTTCTTGTTCGAGTTAATTAAATATACGATATTATATATAGGATATACAACATACAAATATTAAAAACGCATTATACCATACTTTTTATCAATGTATATTCTGGATAATATATTATATTATTCTATATCGCATGGTATTCGTTAAAACGTTCCAAACACATTTGGAGTGATTTTGGACACTTCGAACGATAGTTGTAGACTCCGTCATCGCTACTCTCCTCACTTTCAAATATATTTTCACGCTGTTTACTGAACATTTTGAGGATGAAAAAATCACCGATGTACGTCTCGCAAGTATGCTTCCCGACTAAATGAAAGATCTAAGATATCTGCCACGAGATCCCTCGGAATACTCTAGCTGGAAAGCTTATCGCTTTCTCCGTTTCAGAAATAAATAATCTTTTCTTTACAATAAATCGAAGGCGATAAACAATGAACCGAAGGCGATAAACGATGAATTCCTGCTTGTCGCTCTATTTATGTTCTGCGTATCGGCGGTCGGATTTGGACCCCGCAGGAAACTTAGCCGAATCACGCTGGGCGACGAACGTGTTAAAATAAAATTGTAAAACCAGTCAATTTAACTCGTGTGGTGTTTCTGGTGTTAAAGACTAACTAATAATTTTTTAGAAACAATTCATTCGGATGAGTATAATTGCATAATTTGAAAGCAACCACACAATTGCCTTTTCCTCGATTTTTTCGATATTTCAAAGCCTTCAATTTCCCTTTCAATTTTGACAGTCAAATAGTTGTTCATGATAAAACTTGTAGCTAACATTGAACGTCGCGTATGCTAAAATTCCATCTGAAGATATCAACAAAGATGTAAAACATTTTTGTAAATCTACTAGTAAAACGCACCGAAATTTAAGTAACGGTTTAATTACATCAATTGCCCAATTTCCTCCACAATTTCCGCCAATTACTGTTTCCATAAGTAGCGAAAGTTTCCTTCTCCTCTCGATCTTTTCTCTTTTTTTTTTTAACAGAGGTTAAAATTTAATAACGTCGTTCGTCTCGAATTTCAAGAGTTTATAGAGGCGGAGGCTACGGAGAGTAACTACTTGAGAAATAAGAGCCTTCACTGATACGACGACGAAACTCTCGCGGGTGTTTATGATTCCACAAAATCTCCTAAAGTCATCGTCTTAAAAGTCGTAAAATAAAAATCACATTTTGCAGCTGCAACAAGGCGATAAAAAAAATTTCCAACGATCTGTCAGATTTCCGCCTAACGTTCTCTACGATCTCGTAATTTCCCAATCACCTGGCAAAAATATAAGTACGCTTGGCCGGTTCGTTCATTATCGTAACGATCCGCGGCGCGAGGATCCGAGCACGCAAAGTTTTCGATTAACAGAACTCTCGACAGCGATTCGAGGCCGAACGCGGGTGTCTCTGTTCGATTTGTTCATTGAACGTCGGGTCTGATCTATCGCGTTCCTCGACCACTCAAAGGAAGAGAACGGCGAATCAAACGCGATCATACTTCCTCCTCGTCCATTACGAATTATTCGCATAAAGTCCGGCGTAGTTATCAAAGTTTCCCGGTCCGACGAAACTTCTCCCTTTGCTTCTTAACGACTCGCCGTTTATATTGAAAGCAACGTCGACACGGTCTACCTTTTATCAGACATTTCTCACGTTTCTGCCATTTATTACGAGATCTTGTACAGTGGCCATTGTTACGAAGCAGCATTCTGCATGCGAAAGCGATAGCACTGCTGTTACATCGATAATGATAGGAGGGGGAGGGAGTCAGATTTACCCCTTAATAAGGTGCTGGCCATATTTCAAACGTCGGGGGCGTTTTGTTACTAGGAAAAGTGAGACCATTATGCCCGGCAAGTTACGCGGCAAGGGCGCTTTCATCAACGTCTCTGCCGTACGCTGAAAAGAAAAACAAAAAAAGAAAAGAAAAGAGAAAGAAAAGATCGACGAATAAGACAAACCGTAAATCACGCGACAGTTCCCGCCGGTGATATGATACGTCGATTAACTTAAATTAAAGCTGCCTATGACGGTCATACGCGGAGAATGGTCCGGACAAAGGAAGAAACGTGCCGCTTTGTTCGAAGCCAAAATGACTAACAGATGGATGGAAATTGTACCGGGCGACGTGAAAATTTTGTTAAGAAACAATGATTCTAAAACAATGAACGGGAGCCAGGTTTTACGCGCAACATTCAAAGAGTGTAGAAATTTTCAAGCGAACCGTAGTGCAGAAATATGTTTGATCGAGGTCATTGTGCGTGCTTGTGTTATTCTTGTTATAACCCGCCGCGTCATTTTAATCCCCCTCGTCGATAATGAATTTACATAGACTTTCTAATGGAATTTATGATTCGAATAAGTCTATTCTTCTTTCTATGGATTATGAAACTGGAAAATATTTAGGTATAAATTTGATGGATTAAATTGGAGTATATATGCAAATAACATAGATAAGTACATATATATATATATTTAGCTATGATTGGGATATGTCAAACAGTAATAACTGGAGAATATTTCTATAAAGTTTATGTGAAGTAGATTGGAATAAATATGCAGATAATGAAGATATTTGTTTGGTGTACACGTGAAAATTTTTGATATTAACGAGTTTTTCGTTTAATCTGTCGTTTCAATATACATGTTACGAAATATTTCGTTGTTTTTATGCAAACTGCCTTCATTACACGATTCCATGTTTATTCGCATTTCGACGCATTTTAATCATCGAATAGATGACATGAAACTTGGCAAAAGTTGATATAAAAAGCCCAAATTTTATTCGAAATAAAGATAGAATATGAAAATAGTATTTTAATGGGTGGCTTCAATTATATTATGAGCAAATGAACAATAAATCTAGTTTTATGACAATAATTGCTCCAGAATTGTTGACATTTCGGTTATTACTCGCCAACAAATACGAATGCTTCTGAAACTACTCTGAAATTCTTACAGAAAATATTTATTCCCATAAAAAGTGTAGTATAAAATTATTCCCTCCCACAGCCAAATAGTGAAATAATTTAGGAAAAAATCAGTTTCTGATTCAAATAAACTAAAATATAATTAGCTGGAAAACCCCTATATATTTCAATGTTGCTTAAATAATCATTTTTTATGAGCAAACTGACTCTTATCAGTAATATCGTATTAAAAAATTATTTCTAATTTTCTCTTGGTTGTCATCTTTTGCACGATCAAAGATCTTACAGCAACATAATCTTAACTTAATAACTAAAACCTCGATAAGTAAGCCCTAACTTAACGTAATTTACGTTTCAAATAAATCTATATTTTTTTTATATCGGTTATGAAAGTGGAAAATGTTCAGGTGCAAAATCGATGGACTAAACTGGAGTGCGTAGTAACCTAACTGAATAAGCCCAAACTCAACAGCTAAAACCTCGATAAATAAGCCATAACTCGTAGACGCAACTCGAGTTTCCTTAAAAAGCACAGTGTGCATTTCTTCTAAATTGCGCTGATCGCAGCCAACAGACACAGAATCACGTAGAAAACAGGGTTCTTTCACCAAGGCGCAAGACAATCTCCGCCATCGTTCTCCAGTCTAATTCGCTGGAGTCGAAAAAGAAGCAGGCAAACTAATCGATAGAGCTAAGCCAATAAAACGCATCCACAAACTGGTAACTTTGTTTTACTGTGGCGATTCCTGCGAGCCCAGGAAAATCCTATTCGCCGAAAATTCGAGATTATTAGAGGAGCAGAGGAAGATAGAACGAAACGGGGTAGGTTTCGGTCTGTTACTTCGATAATGGCAGATCGTCCAAGGATCGGCTATAATCCTCGCTCCCCTGCAAGCCTAGTTCCGTGGCCATTATCCTCCAGACCGTGCGGATATGTGCGAGGGATATACTACTCAATACGGGAACTGCGTGACGTGATAAAACGTCGCCGGTAAGGGTTGGTCAAAAGCTTTTACGAGCGGACATGAACGTTCCGCGGCGGTCGGTCAATTGTCAGATTATGGGAAATTTCGATCGGCTGCTACGGTCACCTACGCTGAAAATTACATCGCGAAGAGTACAAGGCTCGCGAACGTACACACTGCAGCCAGCTAAGCTGCCATTACTGCTACCGATACGCCGGTCTATGCCATTTATACATAGATACAATGTAATTTAACACCGTAGGTGACCACCATCGAACGAAGGGTATCGCGGCTAACGCTGCAGCCTCCAAATCGTGGCGAGATAGTCGAACGGAATACAGAAACACCGGTATAAACGAAATTCAATTCGGTCGGAACAGACTCGTCCCTCGGAAAATAATAGTCACATTCGAGGACCAACATGCTGGCATACTCGAGTAAATTACTTGTGTGCCGCTCGAAATTTTATTGTACGGTATCGCAGCGGCGGTAAAGCTTTCGGAGAAGCTAAGTCAGTCGTTAACCTGTTAGCCGAGCAAATCTACTTTGACAAACATCCTCTGTCCTTTCAGTTAGAAGATTCTTCCTATTTCTTCGCTTCTTTTTAATCCCTCGAGGTATGTTCAGATGCTTAAAGTTCTCCGTGTATTTTACCTTTGAAGTTTAGTTATATGGTACAGCACGTTATGAGATAATGACTATATACTTGAAATTGAACGAAGAAAACGATGAAACTTCGGTTTTCTTCAGTTTCCGAATGCTGATGATACGATGGTCGAAAATGTCTATGTAGAAATTACAAGTACCTCAGAGTACTTGAACAATCAATTATTCACTAGTAATGCTCAATATTTAATGACGCGTATCTTTTACTTCTAATTACATGTTTATGAGGGGAGGTAGATACATACGAAAAGAGTTTAGATAGATATAGACAAGGAAAAGAGTTTAGAGTTTAGTTAGATAGATATAAGGGAGGAAGCAATAAGGTGATAACGCTATAAGACTGAGAAAATGTAAAAAGCGTGGTAGGTAAACGAGATGTAAAACCGAAAACTCGTCCGAAGCCGAAAGGCACGGAAGAAGTAAAAATAAATAAAAATAATATATGTATGTTCATCAAAGTCAATTCACGTTGCGAACTGTTGCTTTTATTAAATGTATGTATGCGATAAATATTTCGTAGTGTCTATATCTATCTTAAAATTAGTCTTAAATTTTACCAGTAATACCATAATTTATAGTCGTGTCTCATTACAGTGCTAATTTCAACGAGTTTGTTATAAGTGTTATAACATACAGTAAGTATAACATAAATAAGTATTATAAAATTTGTACTGTAGCGGCATATGCGTCTTAGGATATTTCGATTCGATGCCTCGCGTAGTTGTTTTGCCACAGAGGATTAACACATAATGTAATAAACAAGCCATGGACAAAGCAATTTCGCTGTTACGTACAACCGACAACCAGCGACAAGTTCAAACCTTCCGGTACCCCCTCGACCAGTATAAATAGACGACCATGCTCTCCAGACATCAGTATCGAGTCATCGAGATCATCAATCGAGCGAATAAGTATAACGAATCAGTCTAACGAATCAGCATAACAATTAGTATCAATACCGCAGTATCGCGCAATCTTGTAGCGAATATCATCGAGCGAGCAACGCTTGCGATTAACTTTGTATTCTACATTTTAGAATATATGTAAATATAGTTAAAATCAACTCGTCTCGTTATTAATTTAACCAGCAACACGTATCACCGTCCACCACAGTACATCTTTTAACATGGAAATTGGAATAACTTCTTCGAAATTGGACCAAACGACTTGAGCTTTTCCGAGAAGCTAAAAGAGTCATTTCATTGGACGATGACGAAGGTCACCTTGTGCAACTTTTTTATCCGAGCTCCTAATGAACATTTAAATAGCACATTTTCAACATTTATATCCGTTGCATACAAGCTGAAAATTTTATCAAAATTTTTCATCGGAAAATCGGTTAACGTCGCTATGAGCTACGAGCGGCTAAAAAATGATAAAAATCGCAGTTTTCCGTGACTTTCAACCTACATAATCGTAATAAATTTAGAGATCCCTAAATGTATCGATGTTTGTCTCTTGTTTCTGTGTCAACCGATTTCGATGAAATTTGCAACGTGAATAGAACCGATATAAATCTACAGAACGTATTTTTTGAACTTTCACTATAGGCCTGGATAAAAAACCTATACAAGGTGACGTTCACCACTTACATCGCCGTTCCTACCGATGCTAATTTTCACAAAACTCGTTTCACACATCGTCCAGTGAACTAGTCTGTCTAGTTTCTCGAAGAAGCTCGAATCGTTTGCTGCAATTTTAGAAAAGTTACTCCGTTGTAAAGGGTGTACGAATACTTTCGTCGTTCACTGTATATCATGTAATCAAAAACATGTTGTATGTTAAGTGTTTGAATACTTTTGTCAGCCACTGTATCTTACTTTTTCAATTGTATTTCCATCGACCTTTACAGGCATAGGAATTCCCCGCATCTGCAAGTCATAGGGATTGCTAGATTCGCATTTCTGCACAGTCAATATCAATAGTCGGTCATAAACCCGAAACACTGCGTGGGGTTAATCAATGGACACGGTATTGCTCCCCTTTGGGTCTGACCCTCTCGTTGGTCCGCAACCCTAACTCCCTGGCCATCCTGACAGTCACTGATTTGCTGATCAGATCAATGTTTATCTACTACATTTTGGGTAAAGCTTATAGTAAGATCTTTAGACGGGTATTCAATAATCAATCGACACGAACGCGATTAGATCGTAATATTCGACCAAGTTCAAGCGTAAGGTGATTAATCCTAGCATTTACACTTGACGTAAGTTAGCACAATATCGTGCAATAATACAACTGAGCGTGTGGTTCGATACATTTTGCGACGTGAAGGAAGCTCAGATGCTGTAGAAGCACTAGCAATGGGTGATAAAGTTCAGATGCAGCTATTATTTTATCGGAATCACATGCTGTGTATTCATTTTTTGTACACTGTGTAGCGGCACATGAGCTAGAGGACAATTAGAATCATCTTGTTGTTTTGCCTCGAAGTATCAACATCGTTAGAAGATACATAATGTAATAATAAATAAACTCCGGGTAAAACAATGTAGCCGCTACGTAGAATCGTTAAACAAAGACGAATTAAAATTTTCCGGTGCTCTCCCGACCAGTACAAATAAACAAACGCGATCGTAAAGTGATCAATTTATCAGTCTCAGTCTCGAGCGATCTTATTAGCGATCTATACAGCGTCCTAGCGAATATTCTTTGTATTTATTAATTATTTTAAAATACATTTGATGGTTCGAACAGCGAGTTATCTCGTCGTTTAAACCACACGACCAACCTCCAAACTGATTCGAATCGCTGAGAAGTTATGCCGATTATCTGCACAAATTGGAACGCATAGGAAGCTTGCAATTACAAATATTACGTTTGAGAAGAACTTGAGAGATTTCTTACGTTAAGAAATCCAGCTTAGAATTTGCGATTACTCGCGCTATCGCTTTATGATAAATGAGCTTATGAAAATAGGATTTCTTTTTTCACTCGTCCGATATTAACCTTCCGCCGGCAATGTGCGAGATCTAGACGAAGTTTTCATCGTTTAATTTCTTCGAAACGAAGAAGCCAGACCTCATGGTTCCCGCGCCTAGGAAAGCTTACACCTACAGAGCTTCGACTGTCGAAATTTTGTTTACTTGGTTCAATTCTGTTCCGAATACCACGAGGTTAAAATGAGCAATGTGCCTTCTGCGATTCGTATTGCCACCCACGTCAGTCCTTTGCTAAGCAAGTGAATTTTTTTATATGAATGATTTTTTTAAATTTTAGTATGTATACTGATTTTTTGGCAACTGCGTCAGTGTCTTGTATAGTTGCTATGTTTCTTAAATCATAGTAAATATGAGATACGGAGATATAATCCACTCAAAAATTCCGCAAACTTAGGTTTCGAAATAATTATACCTTCCAAAGATCCATAGTCTTACGGGTAAAAGCTTACAATAACTTTCTTTAATATTTGTTTAATACAAAACTGTACTTTCATACAAAGTCCCATTTTTTCGCAACTTCCCGCCAAATTTTTATTTTTGCCGTAAAATGGTTTAAACATTTGGCTACAGTATCGCTTGTATAGTAAATTAGAGACTATAATAAGTGCGTTAGAATTTTTTTATATCTTTATAAAGCCCAAAACAGTAAGAAATCAGGCCAGGGACTGAAAGATCCACAATGCCCAATGCACAATGAAGTGAAAAAACATGTTGCTGGCGGTGGATTAATTATGTAAAAATGAATGTAAAATAGATTATTGCATAAAAAGTGCAGCTTCTACGATTCCATAACGTGTCCATATTTATAAATTACCAAATACGTTACAAACGCAAGGCATATCATTAAAAATTTACATTTATACAGAGAAAGATATATTCTTCGCCTAAGTTAATTTTTTTTACACAAGATAAAAAATGGAGTGGAAGAAATACGGAGGAGAAATCAAGATACAGAATAATAGAGTACCAACATAAATGATGTAGTGAGATTCACCTTCACGTTCGCTTGGAACGATCAATTGATTTTGGACGTGACGTAAATACTGTAACTCCAAGCTGACTAATAAATTTTTGGAAAGAACGAACTCAAACTACCCACAAATAAATTTACAAGTAACTTGCAATTAAATTTATACACAGTAAATTCATAACTTGATATCTAGTCTATAAATTCATAGTATCTAGTGACATATTAGTGAATTACTATAAACAATTACTTTTAATATTAATTATTACTATATTATCCTAAAAAACAGTGGCTTTAAACGAGTAATAAAACTGGTGCATATTTTAATATCCTATAAGATCATATCCTTCATATTTATTTTGTAGAATTCTATAAAAACCATATTTTTAGACAATTAATAATTGCTAAACTTTAATGTCTACTGACAGATTGCAAAGTAAATAGGAGATACATAAAAGAAATTGATTAAAATATTACTTTAAACAATTGTTTTAAACTGAATGAAACAAAATGAAACAGATTGTTTTAAATGTGGCAAAATAACACGACAACCAACGTCATTAACATCAGTCGATCTGGGTTATTTGCAGATGTTTACTTGTTTACTAGGGTATGCAGGCTGCATTTTTTGCAACGCGGGATTTATTGATCGTACATGTTATTGACTAACATATTGATTAACACTTTGGCTGCCACGTTGGTCATAAATGACCGGTCACGGTTTCTCCTGCGATGCCACGGTGGTCATTGGTAATCGGAGCGCTTGTACTTCTTACAATTGTAAAAATTGTATGAAAATTGACACTTAAGGCATTTTGAATATAACCGATAAATAGAAGATACTTTGAAACAAAAAGTGCCCATTGAACGACTAAACATTTTTATTAGAATATCAATAAAAAAAAATGAGAACAAATATTGCATCTAACGGTGCACTCTGTTTGCATCCATATCTTTGAGGGGTAATCTACGAATATTATTATAAACACACCTTAGAAAATAATCGTAAATGATCCTTTATAATCATATAATTGAAGTTAGAAGTGTGCACATACCTTACTATTATATATAGAATGAGCAAATACTGTTTACTGATATTGTTAATTCAGTGTAAACTCAATTGAACCACTCTTATTATCCTAATAGAAATAAGGGGATCGATCAATTCGTGGCGTCGATTATCTAATCGTAACGGGAATTTACGACTCCCGTTGACGTGCTTTCTCGCGATCGCGTCTCTCCGCGAATAGTCCATTAAACAGATATCTTTTACACGTTTCAACAATATATTCTGGACGTTTTGCTTACGACGAAATGGTTTGTTGAAATAAACGAAGGCTTGTTTATAATATGTCGCTATCAATTGTTAGCAAGGCGCCACTATGGTTACCCGTGACCACCAATAAGATAAACGGTCCATTGGGGAAGAACGTTGTCTTAAATCGTCAATTTATTATTATTTTGCCAGTATATGCTTTGAATAATAAAAATACTCCCTTGGCGTCCTGAGCGAAACATGTGATTCCGGCGTGGCAGTCAAAGTGTTATTTATTATTTTTATTAATTTATTATTATTATTAAATTATTTCTTCCTTTATCGTGACGACGTTTAAATCCTTCCTCGCTTCTTCCTTTCTAACGAACCATAGAGCGGGAACGTTTCAGCGTAAGGTAATATACTGTCGGGACCGCAACACTTTGACAATAGTAGCATAACTTAAACGCAAGTTGCATTTTATGAATCGATTAATTCTCATAAACGTTTGGAATCTCGATGTATGCGATTCATTTCGCTGACTTTCGTACAAGATATCGATTGGTGTACCATAACTCCATGGACATCATTGGTATTCTATATGGAGTTGGAGCACGTCTTGAATACTTAAAACTCGTACCCTTGGCATCAACCAAACGTATACAAGACAAGTTTGAAGAAATTTACTCGATAGTCAAACTTTTATCGAGGGTGTGAGAACTTGGTAGTAGGTCACCCATATGATTTCGAAATAAGAGAAATATGTACGGAAAACTATCATCCGTGTAGTAATGCTTTTAAGAAATACGTCATTCGTATTTCAACCTATTTTTTCGTTTAAATTATTTCGTCAGTATATCGTTACTTGAGTCTGCGTAGCTACTAAAGTATTTGGAATAGCTGTCGAGTATCCGAAATACTTATATTTATATACTGAAATAATTTTTAAATATATTTAATTTGTTTTATATATTTTTATGTCTTTTATATATTTTCTTTACGTTGGATTTTTCATTTAAATATTTTTTATTTTTACTTTATATTTACTTTATATTAAAGATAGTTATATTTATATAATAAGACATTTTAATATGAAAAATGGCCAGAATGTACATAATGGAACAAGTGGACATAATATGCCAAGATTTTTAAAACGAGGATTAATCATCGTAATGTGTTCCATTTTATAAAAATATAAATTTGCATGAACAATACAATTATTAATAATAACGTTAAAATGTAGGCTGGCTGTGAAGCTAACACAAACTCACTGAAAATAAAAGAAATCCAGTACTTTCAAAGTCCGGGGGAGTGTCCATGAGGATTTCCTCACGTATAAAAAAAAAAGAAAAAAAGATACTTTCAAAGTAACATTTAAATTAATAATTAATAATAATATAAGAAACTGTTATTATACTAAGAATTTAAAATTAGTACGAAGATTTTTCAGCGGAAGAAGAAAACGAAGAATATAAATATCGTGAGTAAATTAATTAAGAGAAACAAAAATACAAAACAATTTTAGCTAACACTAGAAATAATAAAATTAGAGCATTTACCATAAATTATCATAACTCATTTTGCGTATATAAATTTACCTATTGTAATTTCCATAAGAAAAAGAACTGCAGCCAAAGACCAAAACAATTTGTCTGCAAGTTTTTAAATGTCTACAAAGACAATCGTTTATTCATTCAATGCCATTTCGTAATAAAATTGATAGAATTTGTCTACTTTTCAATGCAAAAGTATCCCGCCAGTAGTTTTCCAGTGGAACATATCTTTCTCTATAAAATGTATCTGTATCAAGTACAGGATATGGCATGCACGGATACATTTTGTATTTTAATGAACGAATATTTTAACGAAGCAAAACGAAGGTGAAGCACGAATGAATGAAAAAAATAATTAACGTACATCTTCGTCGTACATGTTTGAAACACGTGCATGCATAGAAAAGGAGAATTTCTGGCGTAATCGTGAACTGAATCGTTGCCACATCTGGAAATCTCATGTTTTCACTATTTATCTCAAGTTTCGTTTATACGAAGGCTAGCGACATTGCGAAGCAGATTCCAAGAAATAAAATCCAGCCTCCATAATTCTCCACGTTTTCTACTTATTCGCGAACGATACAGAAAATTGCGCGCAGAATATTTGACTTTTCACGTAGCATCTTATCGTTACGAAGAGAAAGAATAAGTTATAGTCAAATAAACGTAGAATTAATTAATCGGAGATTCGTTTGAATAAAATTTTGTAATTAGATAGACAATTTGTGAGATTTGTTAGTTGACTGAAACGAAATAAATAGAAATAAACGATATTCGAGTAAGAAATGTCGAATATCTGCATTTTTTCTTCTGGAGTATCAAAGATAATATAAAATAAAAAATTACTATTTTCTTAGGATTATACTTTATTTTATATTAGTTCACGATATTTTAAAGCATCTAAATTCAAGGATACGAATGAAACATTTTTACGAACGTAGGAGGAAGAGGCATAATTAACGACAATTAAATATGCGTAACATAATTAGTAATAATTATACAAGTTACTCAACTTTGAATATTGGATATTCATACTTAGATAATAGCTACTTATACAGTATATTCGACCTAGATGTATAGTATGTTTCATCTATCACGCACGTCACAATGTCTTCTATGTTTTATTCATCATTTCTGACAAAAAAATATTTTGAACAGAGATAAAAGCACAACTAACATAATATAATAATACAATACAAGTTATATGATACAATGATATATAATAATAAATTATTCAACTGATATGTAACGATAAATATTTCCAATTGGAGTAAATGACGGGGATGACAAAATTACAAATACAATAGTTTACATAAAAATTAATTAAACCTATCGCCAAATAAATTTACTAAACGTTACTTCGCAAAAGAAATTAAACCAATTCGAAAGATAGTAGCAAATCTAAAAAATAATAATTTCAATTAATAATTTCAATAGATAAGTAGGTGGTTAGAGATTGACATTACGTGATACTGTTTATGACACGACACTAACTGACACGTGTGAAAAACGTTTGAAGTTATTGAAATCGTTTGCTCCGCCAATTACGCGATCAAACATTTGAGCCGCAATTTTCCCCAACCCGTGACCCCTGTGTACACGTAAAAAGTATACCGGATGCAAAAATGCTATCACTCTGATTATGCACCGACTCAGGGTCAACCAGCAGATTATGAGAACTGATGCCGGTGGTCGTTCCCCTTCGAAACCGATTCAACCATGCGAGTTCCTGCTTAAACGGACGCCGCTCCGCGTCCACAGTCAAGCACACACTAACATCATACACAAATAATCGTCAATTCATAGCTAGCAAGGCAGTCTGAATGAACATTTAATCAACCGTATCGCGATCTTTGCCTCGATCGACTTTGCCCGTTGTTTGCACGCCCGTAGCTTTTCATTTCGGAGAACAAAGGGCTTTCGTTTGTACAAGTTAATTTAATTGGAAACCACGAGTCTACGATGCCGACCACTTGTTCCTTTTTATCAAACCTTCCTCTTTTTTCCCCTTTGACGACAAAGGATATTAAGAATTGTTGCTACAGAAAGTACGACGGTATTAAAAACCAGGCGAACATTGTGCGTGACCTGCTCCTAGCAACTCCGTGAAAATACAAGCTTGTAGAGTGATGCTTTTTTGTAGAAATAATTTCGTAGTCTCGACTTTACCTCTGGCGAGACAATTTTTTTAAAGGGCGAATTTTACGCGTACTTGAAATAATTATCGAATAGAGTTCGATGATAACGATTTCGAGCTTTGCGATTTGTATTGTATCTGAAGTTATTACACGAAAAAGATTGCAAATTTTCATGTACTTTTGAACGCACGATTGTAGGCAGAATTCGCCGTAGTTTTACAGCTTTTTGCGAATATCTTGAAACCTAAAGCCGACTGTCTGTTATATACGCGTATAGAAAAAAGTTGCGCAAAGTGTTAGGTCTAGCAAAATGTATAATTCTTGAGATAAACAATATTGTAATATTATGACGAGCAACATTTGTTTTAATTATGCAGAAAATGGAGAGATACATAAGTTTAATTTCATTGCCTCCATTATGTTCTATTTCGTGTGAAGGTTTAACGTCGCATCGATAACCAGGTGATAATGTCACTTTGTAATTGAAAACGAATATTTTACTATAAATAGGTAAAAATGGGAAGAACCTGCTAGGTCCAGCCAAAGGTATAATTGTTAAAATGAGCAATTTTGTAATATTATGACGAGCGACATTTCTTTAAATTGTAAAGAAAATATTATTCATTCTTTCATCCTCTTTTTCGCATGGAGATTTAACGTCACATCGATAACCAGGTTATAACGCCGCTTTATAGTACAGAATATGTAAAAATAGAGTGCCAAAGGTATAATTATTAAGCAAATAATATCTTAACATTATGACGAGCAACATTTTGCTAAATTATGAACAAGATGGAAAAATACATATTTAATCCCAAATTAAATAAAAAGACTGTTTGATAATATAAGATTAATTGATATTGTACTCGATTTCAAAACTGCTGTCTTGTAAAAGACTTAGCACGTTCCCTTGCCCTGTCGTCTTAAATTGCATACGAGTTACCAATCATGTTATTGCACATTGTCTTCCAAAAAATCAGATTAGTCGAAACCATGGCGATTACGAAGAATAAAATCATCGCTACTTGATACGGCCAGAATTTTATAATTAAAACACATCTTATTAAGAATGAATTCTCGTGTCGTAATACTTTTGCACGACAGTATGTGCATATCGTACATGATCGTAAAAGGAACAATTGGAAAACTGTGATATTTCCTTAATATCGTGGCAATCGCTTGGAAAAAATTTTACTCGGTCGTAGAAGAGGATCCGAGCATTAAAGAGAACCGAATAATTTAACAAAAAGTTCTTGCTGCGAATATGCATCGGAATAAATGCATGCCACATGTGCATATATTACCTGCTACATTCCGAACGAATAATTCCCGTCAAAAATGTTTCCTTCGGAGACTGGCGCGCGACACGATCGATAAATACATTGCGATTAAATATGCGCGATGGAAGTTTATACGCTCCTTAATTATTAGCGGCAAACACGCGGTATAACTCGATACTTTTCAGTCGTTGATATCGGCTCTTTTCTTCGTTTAATTCGGATCGCGTATCGCCAGCGAGATGGTTACGGTGCATTTTTTAATTTGTTCATTATTCCATATGTAAAATAAGGAAAGCGAGTAGCCGCGCTGCAACAATATAGAACTGGTGTGCGTGAAGTGCAAATCGAGGTAATCGAATCACGGCAGCAATAAATATCAGAGACAAGCTAAAAGCGTTTCAAACAAATATCAGCCGCACGAAACGCGCGATGTAGCACGTAATAATTCCTTCATTTCTCTACTAATAACCAATAAACCGATATATAATTCCAATTATTTTTTATTAAACGAGACTAGCGAACGCTGTTACGTGCATGAATATTCCTCGTTAAAATTAAGAACGAGTTTTATACTTTGTATACTTACTGTTGCTCCTTAAAGTAAGTTAACGCTCGCGCTAGAAGTTGAAATATCAGGTCGTCGTCAATTTACTTGCTCGGCTATGTATTTCGAAAGTTTATTCTCAAATATAAATACGATTGGTTGTTAAGCTTCTGCTACTTCGAGATTTTCACAACTTGCTATTAAACCTTATCCCGTCGTTCTTCATTTTCGTTTTATTTTCAACCTGACGTCACTTTCGTGCCATAAATTTGCGACCACGGTGTTTATATACGCGTACAATATTAATATTAATTGTAGATCTGTCTTTATAAGGTCTGGCAGTTTTATTACACCTGTGATCGTAAAATGAGCGTGTTGAAACTTTGTATCCACGTTCAGATGAGATTCGGAGAATTGAAAGTTTTGAAACTCGGCACAGTGGAACATAATGCGATTAAATGGGATTAAACCGTAATGGAATATATTAATATAATTGTGTAATCCAAATGGACATGAAACTTTCCGTTTACGCATTGATAATCATTTGATCATCGCGCGATGAATAGATATAACGATGTCTTGGTTACTATTATTAATAATGAAATAATATTTACACTTCTAATGATACAAGGCATGTAAGAGTGTGCAATGTGTTTGGGCAATTATTACTTTCTTTTTCTAAATTCAGTTGCTTATCTTATTCTTCAATATTAGAATTCATTCTACGCTTTTATAGTTGCTTAAAATATGTGTGTAAATATGCTTTCGATTAAATGCGTGCAGAGACTGTTATCGAGAAACGTAACTGTGTATGTATTAGGTCATCCCATAAGTTCGTGCCGACTTTTGTGTATACATTTCATGTGTCGATTTATAAACATACGGCGATAAGGGACCAATGCACTCGAGCTTAGCTGATCGAGAACAGGCTAGAGCAGATTTTCGTGGGTATAAGATCGTAATATAGCGAACACAGTGACTTCTAACAGTAAAAAATCACGAGTGAAATGCGTATCCATTTTCGACATCTCGCGTTATATGAATTTCGGAAAGGAAGTTCTGTAACAATTGCCACGAAAAACATATGTGCTGTTTACGGAGAAACTGCGTTTTCATCTCGCACCTGTAGGAAGTGGTTCCAACGTTTCAGAGCTGGGAATTTCTGTTTAGAAGACGAGGAACGCTCCGGGCGTCCTCCTCGGACAGACGAAGATAAAATTCGGGATCTTGTTGAAAAATCACGAAGTTTGACGGTTCAAGAGACGTCAAATGTTCTGAAAATACCTAAGACAACGATTCATAGGTGTTTAAAAAAAATGGGGATGGTGTCAAATTTGAACGTTTGGGTGCCCCATGAACTTACGGAACGGAACCGTCTTGAACGAACGATAGCGTGCGTGTCGTTACTTGCGCGTAATAAACACGAGCCATTCCTTAAACGCCTGGTAACTGGTGATGCAAAGTGGATACTTTACGAAAACCCTGAACGGAAACGTAGCTGGTCCCAACGAAATCAGCCCTTCAACGCTGTGCAAAACCAGAGTTACATCCGCGTAAAGTTCTTTCGTGCGTATGGTGGGATTATGAAGGAATACTCTATTTTGAACTTTTATCTAGCGGTGATACCATTCATTCAGACAAATATTGCACTCAGTTAGAAAAATTAAGGGAAGAACTAGCTGAAAAACGACCAGGTTTAGCGAATAGGAACAACGTTATCTTCCATCGCGACAACGCTAGACCGCGTGTCGCGAAAAGCGTTACAAAAAAATTGTTTGAATTTAATTGGGAAATTTTACCACATCCCCCTTATTCCCCAGACATTGCCCCATCTGATTACCACCTGTTCAGAGCATTGCAACACTTTTTAGTAGGTAAAAAATTTGAAAATATCGACATTCTCGAAAATAGCTTAGAAAATTATTTTAAAGAAAAACAAGAGAACTTTTATCGAGACGGAATAATGGCCCTACCAGAAAAATGGGAAGAAGTTGTACGAGAGGGGGATTACATTTTTTCATGAAACTGAAAGGTATGTAAACAATCTTAACATATATAACCGCTCGAAAAACGGCACGAACTTATGGAATGACCTAATATATACAGTGGCTCCTGAAAATATTCGAACACCTTCAACCTTCAGAATAAAATAATAGTTTTAAGATTGGACCAAACGACTTGAATTTGTTTGAGAGACTTTTTTGAGTTAGAAGGATTAGTCGACGAAATGGTAAAAATTTTTGAGAAGAATGTAGTTGATCGTTAAATGGCGAAGAAGAAAGTAAAGGTCGCCTTTTACAACATATTTATCTAGGCTTGAAATGGAAATTTAAACAACGCGTTCTCAAGGATTATGCTAGGTACTATAATTTTATCGAAATCGGTCGATGCAGAAACAAGCAACAGGCGTCGAAAGATGAACAGAAAAGTAGATTTATGAGAATTCTAGATTGAAACTGCGATTTTTATCATTTTTATCGCAGCTCGTAGTAACATTAACCGTTTTCGAGAAAATATCCAGGATGCATATGGCTGACATAACTCTTCGAAATGAGTCGCTTAAATTCTCATGACAGACCCATATAGAAAACTTATGAAAATTGACCTTTCCTTCTTTTCGTCCAGATTCCGACCAATTGCAGTTTTTCTAAAAACTTTTGACACGTCATCTAGCCAACTGATCCTTCTAATCTAATAAAAAAGTTCAAGCCGATTGGTTCAATTTTAAAAATACTCTGTTCAATAGACGTTCGACTACCTACGAGAGATACTGAAACCATATATATATAGGATTTATTTATTCAGAAATATTAGAAATTAGGGTTTCCAATGATTTCTATCCTATAAGATTATTGATAAGATTATTGATAGATGAATTTATTTACAATGAATTGAACAGGAAACGATGGTTATTTAACGTGAACAAAATACAGTAATGTGCTATAACTAAGGCAACTAAATAGATAATTCACAACTCACAACTAATAGTTTACAACTTATAACAACTTGGCAAATCAACTCACGACTCCTCACAACTCGACTCTTACTTAACAACTGCCGATTAATTCGTCTTTCTCCCTTAACCCCTTGGCCTATAACTACGAGCGAGACTCGTGGTAAGGGATTTATGCCATAATCGAAAACCACGAGTCAGACTCGTGGTAAAGAATTTGTGCCATAAACGGAACCCACGAGTCTGACTCGTGGTAATTTACAAATTACTAGTGATTCATTATCCACATTGAAATAATAAATTGTTTTTGTTAACTGATTAATTGATCATGATTACGCCCTAGACGTCTTAAAAACACTATTTGTCCTCAAACATTGTTTATTATTTCACAATTCCTTTTGTAGCCCCTAAATATACGTGTCATAAGAAGTATACATTTTGCGCCAGTTCGGGCACACGGCTGAACGGATGACTGGCACGGTGCGCGACCGAACTTCTTGCTTACTATGGCTCGCGCGATCGGCAGATAGCGTGTAGGCCAAGGGGTTAAGCATCTCTTTGTCTTTTCTCATACCCTCAACACGTACGTGTTCTGTAAACGTCCGCGATCATCATCACGCAGGCCTTCTTCCGCGTGACTATTCGACTGAAGGACCGAAAGAGTCGAAGATTCGATTGATGGGCCCCGCTTGGCCCATTGAAGTTTCCCGACCCTTCCCACCTGTCGGCACTTAGGCTGTCTCGCAACATTGCTTAGGCAAACTGTCCGCGATACTACATATATATATATATATATATATATATATATATATATATATGCAGATCAAAATGTTTCATATAATATGATTATATGAAAATATATGCATGAAAGCTTTCATGGTAAATGTTCACAAACCGCTGTATGCATAATGTATTGAATTGGCAACTAAGTGATTGCGGATTTTGTCATTAGGTAGTATTGACAAAAGCCGCAATCACTTAGTTGCCAACTCAATACGATTGATAGTCTGCGTTTGCGTAGAATTTAATTGACAACGTTACCTAAGATATGGCTAACGGCGAATGCGTGAATCTGTTAGCCGCGCTTACGCGTGTGTTGATGGACCTCTGCACTGACTTCCTTGTTTTAATAACGATATTGTATGACACGACGTTGGCCTTGAAATCTAGATTTCGCAACTTGCAAGCCACGACACTACAGGTCAGCCATAAATCAGCCCCGCCAAGTACATATATATCGAACCATCAGCCCCTACAATAGAACTCTCTTCCTGCGATCAAATAGTATACTTGTTGCGCAAAGTCTTCAATTCTGCGCTCGCTTCCCTCTACCGTCCATAAGAAAAAAAACTTGATCAATCGTTCTACTTTCGTGCCACATCGGTTACTTGACGAGACAGATTTCGTAGCGAACTCGACCTTGACTTTATCTGGGTTAGATGATGATCCTGTCTCATGAGTCAATCTCTCGAACTTAAAGAAATTCGCCTAAACCACGTACGATATCAATCGATTCCTTCCGATACGTACATCAAAGGGTAACGTGTAGTACAGAATTAGTCAAATTTGCTTGTCATTAACAGCTATACTGCGGATGTTTGTACAAGTACAGACGATGGAAGAACTTGATATATGTATAAAGTACATTTTTTTTTTTTTTTTTTTTTTTTTGTATAGAAAAGCTACTTTAAAATAACAAAATCGTTCTATTTGCACGTTTAAAATGAACTAACAATTTGAAAATAATTCGAAAAGAAGTATACATTCAAGTTTTAGTATAATTGTACTGGTGTTATAAAGTACAAAGTTGTACTGGCGTATAAAATTGTCCTTCAAACCCAAATTTCTATCTTCCTGAGGAAAATCAAACAAATAAAAATAGAAAGAAGGGAACTGCATTGGCTCAGCAAGACACACTCTGGCGATCTCGCGTCCTAAAAACGAACTGCTCGTCTAACATTAGATACAGTCCAGTGGGAGACTATCGTCGCGTTAACTGATCAAAAGTCTTAAGAAATTTACCTAAAATTCACCTACCAAACGAATCGTAAGTCATTATATAGAGGATTATTTAAAAAAGAGAAATCTTTAAGACTGCTTTACACGTGCACTGTGGTATATATAAATTATATAAATATTATATATATGCCAATATTAATAATATAAGTAATAATTATAAATAATATTGTTATACATAATTGTAGAATTATTTTAGTATCACTTTAGTATTATTTTTCCAAAACGCAGGGTATTGTTTCTTTTCGAAATAAATCAAACTACAGCGAAGAAATTAATGTACCATAAGTAATAATTATAAATAATATTATTATACATAATTGCAGAATTATTTTAGTATCACTTTAGTATTATTCACAAAGAAGATCACAAGGAAGAAATTAATGTACCATAGCATTTGTATTATTGCATAAGTAATAATTATAAACAATATTATTATACATAATTGTAGAATTATTTTAGTATCACTTTAGTATTATTTTTCCAAAACGCACGGTATTGTTTCTTTCTGAAATAAATCAAACTACAAGGAAGAAATTAATGTACCATAGCATTTGTATTATTGCATAAGTAATAATTATAAATAATATTATTATACATAATTGTAGAATTATTTTAGTATCACTTTAGTATTATTTTTTCAAAACGCATGGTATTGTTTCTTTTTGAAATAAATCAAAGTACAACGAAGAAATTAATGTACCATAGCATTTGTATTATTGTATAAGTAATAATTATAAATAATATTATTATAAATTATTATTATTATTAATTATAATATTATTATATAATATAATATTATTATTATTATTATTATTATTAATTATAATTATTATTATTAATTATATGTATAAATATTTTAGTATCATTTTAATATTATTTTCCAAAACACACGCTATTGTTTTTTTTCGAAATAAATCAAACTACAAGGAAGAAATTAATGTACCATAGCATTTGTATTATTGCATAAGTAATAATTATAAATAATATTATTATACATAATTGTATAAATATTTTAGTATCACTTTAATATTATTTTTCCAAAACGCACGGTATTGTTTCTTTCTGAAATAAATCAAACTACAAGGAAGAAATTAATGTACCATAGCATTTGTATTATTGCATAAGTAATAATTATAAATAATATTATTATACATAATTGTAGAATTATTTTAGTATCACTTTAGTATTATTTTTCCAAAACGCACGGTATTGTTTCTTTNAGCATTTGTATTATTGCATAAGTAATGACTATAAATAATATTGTTATACATAATTGTAGAATTATTTTAGTATCACTTTAATATTATTTTTCCAAAACGCACGGTATTGTTCCTTTCCGAAATAAATCAAACTACAACGAAGAAATTAATGTACCATAGCATTTGTATTATTGCATAAGTAATGACTATAAATAATATTATTATACATAATTGTATAAATATTTTAGTATCACTTTAATATTATTTTCCAAAACACACGCTATTGTTTCTTTTCGAAATAAATCAAAGTACAAGGAAGAAATTAATGTACCATAGCATTTGTATGCTTTGTAGCTGCATTCTCGTCAAACTAGAAAAAGCCATGACGATGTTCGGTGTCTCCCGTGACACCTGTAAAAGTACGACGTGCACTCGATCTGGAAAAATCGAGGCAGCTAGAGACGTTTACAGAGGACGGCGACTCTCTCGTTCACTTTTCCTGTTTCTGCTTGTCCTCACGCTTTTCTCATTCGCCCCGAACTGAAGTTTCCATTTTCGCCGTTTTACCAGTGCGTGGCATTATTCGGAGTGCATTGCATTATTCGGCAAAACGGCCATGCCCGTTTTCTCAAAAGGACCATGCTGAAAGTTTCGCGACTATTCCAAGCGATAACCATCGAATCTAGCGCCCAAGCACCGTGTGTATTTATTTACCGAGTTTCTGTTTACTCGTGTCGCAGTCTATGTACTACGATGTGCGCCGTAAATGTGTATATCCATGTTTCCGGGGATATTCCATGCAAATACGACGCGGAAGGACTATTGACGCGTATATTTATACCCGTGGAATGATTTCGTTCTGACAAGTTCGAGAAAGTTGAGAATATCGTTGGAAAGTTGTATCTTCTGCAAGCTGTTAAAAACTCGCGGAATTCTGAATCTTTCAACTTGCCAAGACTAACGGAACACGTGATACGTTACAGGCTAACTTTTAAAAAGATTGTTACGCTGCGATGATCTTTCCAGCAGGAAGCGTACACTCCAGATCATAAATATTATAACATTAGAATTAGGTAAATTAAATAAAGAAAGCTGTTAAGACGCATTATCAACACTTTGAAAAATTCTTGTTCGATTTAATCTTTCGATCGTGAATCTTTATGCAAATCGTACGGTTACAAACGCGGATACAGAACTTCGATATGAATATTCTATCTGGTGATGTCGCTTTTGACATTTTTACTTGTATATTATTTTTTGTCAAGCAGCCGAGAAATAACATTATTTATTTAGCGAAAACATGGAAAAATTTCCAGCAAATACTTGTTTTATGAGCATGATATTATATCCGTTGAGAAGAACTGGGAAAAATAAAGTTACGAGAGTACAAGGTATCCAAGCTACAACTGTAGCTACGTATCGTCTTTCCGTTGCTGTTCAGAAAAATCCTCCGAATTTCACAAAATATCTCTTTCTTTCGCCCTGCCAATCATGCTACTCACATTGCATCCGTAACACATAAGAACATCAATCAATCGTATCTTGTCATTCTTTCAAGTACGGTAACAAATTCTATTATTTATCTTAGAATTAATATCATTAATATTAATAAAGAAACATTTTATTAAAAATTCAATTTATGTTACTCGATCAATGCAAATGTTGTTCCTTCTGTGTCAACTATTTTAATACAACCCAACATTACATTTAACCAGTTCACTGCGTATACAGCAGCTGACAATACTCGTCGCATAAAAAAGAACTAGCACTTTCTATAAAAACTGAAAATTTTAGTCGAAATTAATATAAATAACATTTATTGGTATGTTTTCTTTATACTTGCAGTAAAATTATTATGTTTTAATTTTACAAAGAAAGGTTTGGTTATTTGATTATCCTCTTTGGTATATCGGTTATGCTCGGTATAATTTATTGCTTTTTATAAATGATTGATTATTTTCCACAATGCATCCCCATTTGTGTATTTTTATTGCGTATATCGGCTATCCCCCAATTGTTTTTTCCGCTTTACTTTACTATATTAAGTTTTCAATAAAAATACTTTTTTTTAACAATAAATTGTTAATTTTTTATCGAATAGAAAAGTGATCCTTGCTCGTTTTGCTTCAGTTTTTTCGCAAAATTTATAATAGGAATTTTGAAAACTAAATTTCGCAGTTAACTGGTTAACAAAGCTTTTCTCACTTTCGACTACGTCATTTTCACAATCTGAATGTTTCGTACCTGCTGTATTTAATTTATTGGTACATTTTTAAAATATGAAATTGCACAGCAAAAAGTTGGTAACTGCATGCTTCTCAAATACATTTAGCGTTACAGGTAATGCGCTTTTATTTATTGCTAAATGAAGCTTTTCATGACTAGTGGCATATATCGTGGTTCACTGAAGTATTTGCACTTTTAGAAACCTTTTACAAATATGTTAAGCGTGTTACACAAGACATTTGAATATTCCTTTACATAACTTACCTATTGCTCATCAAAACATTGTATAACACATTTGAAAATACAAGAAATTGAATAATTCATTGTAGTATACTTATGTGTTTGGTGATTCTCTATCGACAAACACTTCAATAAAGTGAAAAGTAATTGCAAAATGAACGTCGGTTTTATTTTAATAAATTGGTTTCTTATAGACAACACCGTGAATGCAAAAATGAACAAATGTTTTTTATATATATGCAGAAATACTATGGTATAGAATTTAAAAATAATTTCCATTTATAAATAATTATTTATAGCTCAACATTGTCTCCGTATAAAACAATGTAAATACAATTAACCGATAGGCACGTTCCACAGTAAACATCGGCAATTTTATAACAATTCTTACTCTCTTCCAAGAATATTATAAAAAATACTTTTGTAACAAAAATGAAAAGAACATCTTAAAAAAAAAACATATTTTTTGTTTTTATGTAAGCTACCTAGGGACAAACAGGATTGGTACTTACAATGCTTGCGAATTTAAATGAATGGCACATTCGGCTTTTACTACAACCAAGAGCTGGTACATGCAAGCTTTTCTACAAACACAATTCTCTTTCTGGTGAATCTCGACTATATTAATGCAACAAATAGAAATTCTTACGATGCATTTGGATTATCGTACGTTTAAGATCTCGCGTAATAATAAAAACAAATCAAATTTCGAAATTAATTTGAACTCGGAGAAACTTTTTCTCTTTGTTTAAAAAAAATTCGATTTTTGGCGTTTACAGCGTTACCTACAAGAAATTTTCAATGGAAGAATGCGGATAGGAAACACTATAATTGGCAAGAAATAACTTTTCAAAAGGAAGAGAAAACTTATGTATTAGTGTAGCTGAAATTCATTGAAAAGAAAAGTACATCTGTGGAAAGAGCCCGTAAGAAAACTCAATGCTCTGTAGATAGATGTGACAGACAAAAGTTAAAAAATAATTAACTGACGTTTATTGCCACTTATATTTCCTTCTATGTTTTCTAGCATTCTTAATAACTCTTTAAAAAATAAAATTGCACTTAGATTCTATACTACGGTATGCTCATTGGCAAGCAGAACGTTTTTCTCATAGACAGAAAATATTTTTTCATTTTGCCACTTACAGTGTTTCTACAAGCACTCTTCGGTTATGCAGATGCGAACAATATCCGGTTTTACTGGAACACGATATCGCACAAAGGTTCCCTTTACGTGATACGAGTACATAGTTATAGAGTAAATGCAATGATCGCGGGAAAGTTGCATACGTTTTGATAACAGTTTAACAAGTACTCGGTGAAATATGGTTGAATAGCTGCAGGCACGTTGTCATACAATTTACTAAGTAAGACTCTATATACGCGATGAATCACGTAAAACAAAGATGTTACTTCGCGTGAGTGTTCACGTACCTCGGTCACTGACAATCAGGTCTTGAACGAACGTTAGTCCGTTTTGTACGCCTGTTCATATTTCATATTTGAAGAATAAACGTCGATCGTGTATGAATCGTTAATACGCAATTAAAGAGCGCCGTTTCAAAGCGCCGTAAAACACGTAACAAAGCCTTCTTTTATCTCGTCATTTATGATCGTTTAATTTGAATTTAATTCACCTCGTTCGTTTATCAGAGCGAAATTATTTTGCCCCCTTTAACGCTTTGAGCCGGCTTTAATTTAACGAAGCGTTAGACTGACAGAAATTGTTCAAACATTTTGAAGTTTGCAAGCGACGGAATTTGTACTATGGAATGCCAACTATGGCCAGTGTTATGAACAAATTATAGGTACGCACGTACGGTATTTGGAATAACTCAGCCAGCCAGCCTTACACTACCAACAATTTAGCATTGTTTCTCCATCGATCTTTCAACTTTCTCGCAAAAATCTAAAGCATTAAACGAGTTAAATTGCGACCATGTGTATGAAGCACGAACAACGGGAAGTTTGGTCTCCTTTTTGCTTCGAAAGTATTTAAGAATTTACCAAAAGTATGGCCAAACCTCAGGCTACCTCGGAATGTCTACTATTTCTAGTAAATTACATTCATCGGTAAAATGTATTCATTTACGATTAAGATGTACAGTCTCGCGTATAATTATTTGTAGATTCACGAAAAATAGGGTAAACGAGATAATTACTTAAATATTATTAGGAAAAGTGTTAAAACTGTTCTGCATTATTCTCTCGTTTGGTATCTTCGATTGGGATAGATCGAGATTATAAAATCTTATTGTTAGATAGAATCTGTCTCCAGTAGGTTTGTTTAACCAATTGCGTTGTTATATATGTAGTATATTATAATATTATTGTATATTGTATATTATATTATATATATAATATAATAAAATATTAAATAATATATACAATATCTTATATATATATATATTATAATATTTATAATTGCTTCAGTATATAAATAATTTACATAATATAATATTATATTAATTAGAAATTATATTAATATAATTACGCAACTGGTATAATCGTACTATTAAATTTTTTATCTACGCGTTGTTATTTGATTCCAGGTTTTAGATATAGAAACTTGTTTTGAGAGAGTTTTGTGAGAGTTAAGTCACATAAAGTTTTTTTAACGAAGTTTAGGCTAGAACAGTATGTAATTAACGGCTGTTATAAATACAAATAGCTGTTATAAATTCTCACGATATTTTTTTATTTTGCATGAACGCAACGTTTTGATCGATTAATCTTTTCCTTCGTAATTTAGGTTAATTATTATGTTTTGTATAAAATTTTAAGATACTTATAAACGGGTGTGTATATACACACATGATTAATAAAATGATTCTTGAAAAGAAAAAATAAAAGCGAATCTTATTCTTTTTTATGAAACTATCCAAATTAAATGCACAGTAAAGGAAAGTAATAATCGATATCACGAAGATAAGATCGCGACAATGACAACAACCAAATCGTGATATTGTTCGCGTTTAAAAATACCGAAACAGAGGTTTCATAATTCGAAATTTCCAGCTAACACACGACTACCTGATGGGTTTTCAAAATTTTTCTCAAAAACGAAGCTTTAAATGGAACAATATTAATTTCTTTTTTCGACTTACTTTTGCACTCGAACCATGATTTTTGGCACATCCTGTACATACTATGTATCGACCAGCAAGTTGACTGAAATTCGCCGCGTACTCAATGAATATCAACTCCATTAAACAAGCTCACAACACAGAACGAACGATTTTAGAAGATCGTTATTAATGACGAAAATATATTTCCGAACAAAATCACGCAGCAGACCGATGAAAAAAAGAAAAGAAGGATGTTGCGCAGCAGACTACAAACGCGTTTCTTCAGCGGTCCAAGCCAACGCTCATTAATCATTTCTCTTCGTATTATACGAAGGTCGGCGTTGTTGATGGCGCGGCAGGGCATGCAAGGACGCTGGAATCTCAAAGAAACCAGATAAGGACATCCCTGCTGCCTCGAAGGAAAGGTTAGACGCGAGCACTTGTTACAAAATTTCTCGGAACAAAGGAGTGGCGCGTCATCGCTCGCAAAGAGCAAAATCGCATCCCATTTCTTTTGTTTTCAACGTCTCGCGAAACTCAATAATGAAGTCCTATCGGAAGAAGGAGGGCGAGGAAAGGGTTGGGGTTACGAGACGTTCCCGCTTCGTTGACAAATTTTTCCCTTTAACTTACGGGAAAGTTTTCGCGAGTTGCGCGACCTGCCAGCTGGCGTGTGTGCGCGAAACAACGATTTCATTTTTCCCATTTTCTTGATAAACTCCGACACCATCCAATGCTTTTATTACGTTGCGATAGAGCAAATGTCGAAAAACTGACTCGGTAACCTATCGGCGGTATTTTTGTCGACGTTGGAGCGTGTTGCAACCGTTTCGCTGCTGCGAAGCGAAGCTTATTTGAACAGAAGATTCTTATTAAATTTTAATACACTTTTTTCTTAATAAACTTCCACATAATAAAAATTTATACGCGGGACTTGCACGCAAATAAATCGCCACGATGTTTCAGCCGATTTCAATAGTTCGACAAAATATGTTTCGATGTTCGTAGAAGATCGTTGACACGAAAGAAAGAATTTTTTGGCGTGAAGGAGATTTCAAAAGCATAAAGTTGAGAAGAAATGACATTACTTATCATTCGATAAGAATGTATATTATGGGAATAATGAAATTTGAATGATTGGATTCGATGCCTCCGAAATTATGGTACAAGCTGTCGGATGGTAATTCTACAAGCAAAAGTAAGTCGATAATAAAGAATAACATTTTTTCATTTAAGGCTCCGTTTTCGGAAAAAATGAGTTCGAAGATAAGGTGCTCATGTGCTAATTGTAAATTTCGTGGTATCCGACTTCTCTTCCTGCTCGTGTTGATGATAATTTAATTAGACGGGTAGGGCTATGTATATAGCAATGCAAAATGATTTTTAAAAAATAATACCCTTGTTTTTATTTATGAAACCATTTGCAGACACTGTGGGAATAAGATACCAGTAATGATAGGAAGGAAATCATGATACTGTCCACGTTTACAAATATCAACACGAGTGGAAAGAGATGTCAAAGATCAGTTCAAACTAATCTTTTCTTCGAAAACGGAGCCTTAAGCAAAGAAATGTTATTTTTTTTCCTTTTTTTTTTCACGATTTATCGCGATGTATCACGATATAGGAGACACACGGTATATCATTATAAAATAGAATTAAATGCCGTTTTATTTTTTTTCTCTAGACTTGCTCCAGTTATAATATCATTTTAATGATCTTGAATCAATCAATCGAAAATAATCTCAGTACATTGAAACTGGAATTTTACGAGGTTAAATTACGAATGATTTCATCGATATCCCGAAAGAGATGAGTTTTTTTCTATAATTCTTGCTTCTTCATATTAATAAGAGTAAAGTGGTTTAATGGAAAGTAATAAAATTATAATTCATAGCACTTAATACAGATAATGATTAATGTATGAAATTTCGCAAATATATTCTATGATAATAAATTATTCACATATCCGATATATTTTATTACCTTCCCTGGTAACATTTTTCGAAATACAATTTAACGATAGTTATAATAATAGTTCATTACTTTTTTGAATTTCTGATATCAATTGAGATCATAAAAGTTAGTATACAAAAATTACAACAACAAAAAATAGAAAAGTCTGTAATTTTTGTATATTCCTCAATACACGACTACCATACAATTTGCATATATTGGCAAACCGAAAAAAATCGATACTTTGACTTACCCCATTACCGATCCGATTTTCAATCTCTTAAACACGATGCAAAATATCTCTAGTGCGTATACAGGTCCATTGTTCAATTACTTACCTGAAACAGAAATATTCGACAAAAGATGAGTTTGTTTAATTTATAGATAAACCAATGTTAAAAAAATGAAAGTAGGATGCTGAGTAATAAAACAAATACACCGCAACAAATTAGAAAAATCCTTCTCGTCGATAATTTCGTTGATGTTCCATGGGGTGGATTTTACGGCTAAGGAAGGTTGTAACGGAATCGCATAAAATAAATTCAGATTCATCGAATCGCGGCCGTTTTACTACGCGCATAAAATACCAATTTGCGATACGTCAAGGAAGAGAGTATAAAGCAAGAAGGAAACGGCGGTGGCGTCGCCGTCAACTTATCCCGTGTTTCGTGCGAGCAAGCGATATTATAAATTGCAGATGCGAAAAACACGATACCCTGTGCCTTGTATTCGCGAAACAAGTTCACGGGATTGGAAGTTGCACGTGTGTGACCGTGCGCGCTCGCGACATGAAAGGATGACAGGTAGGAAAATACGTGCTTCCTGGCGACTACATAATTGTATATGCACAGTCGAAACACGCGAGACACCTCGCCGAACGATTCTTCAGTCGTGCACAAGCAACTGACAACGTTGTCAAAAGCAATGGACATTCAAACGTCGATGTGCACGCTTCGTGTAACGTTTTCTAAATCGTTTGCCACTTCTCCACTTGAGTTTGCCACATCGCTACTAAATTTCTGATAGGCTAAGGGTAGAGCTGTTTCGGTCATTTTTCATCGGAAGGGTATTTGAAACGAGCTAAATAATTTGCTTAGATTTTGGATTGTTAGATCTGTCCTTCTTTTTTCATCGACGACTGTTGCGGCGCAACGATACGAACATAAAGCTATCGAGTCTTTAGAAATAGTTTGAGTAATCGTTCGAGTATTCGAGTCAGTAGAAATAGTTTCTAAGCAAGGAAATCCCAACGACGCGGAATTTTTTCAAATCAATGTGCTTTTTCTTTCCTTTTCTTTAACTCGGCGCGCTTTATTATTTTATTAACTGCGTTAGTTTTTTAGGATGTTTGAACATTGCGCGCGGTCACCTGGGACTCTATGGCTACCGTGGTTCTCCATTTTCAAAACATGTATTCACCGATTGCTTACTCTCTCTCTCTCCACCTTCTCATCTACAGAAAATTCGAATGTCCAGCCCCAGTAATTTGTCTAACTTCAACCATTTTCTTCGCCATGTGTCTGTAATAGAATTTCGACGAACAAGCGCGCATTTTGTCTACAAATCTACGAGCCTGTTCTGGTCTTTTCCGAATCGCCCGTACGCTCCAAGCGATTTGAATTGCATTAACAAGTTGCCTCGCGTGTTTTCAATGAAATCTCCTTCAGGCCACGAGTGTGGTATAGATTATTCCGACCAAATGGTTTCTTATGCCACCACAATTAGAAAAGGAATCAAATGGTGCCGAAAACTTGGCACTCAACTGCTTCTGGGAATTTCTGTTGCAAACGCTTTGACGGTTTACAAAATTGCAATAAGGAAGGATGTAAATATTAGAAGACTTAGGGAATTATTAGCTGCAACATTATTAGGGCAGTCTCAAAATACAAAACATCCTTGTCTTCGACTGAGTCAGATTAGATGCACATGCAAATTATGTTATGCAGATAAAAGACGTCGAATGGACCGAACAAAGACACGAAAGAATTTAAAGAAAACAACAACTTATTGTGCAAATTATCCCGACCAACCTCAGCTATATATAGAATGCTTTAAAGTTTTACATTATAAATCATTTTTTTAATAAACCATTTTCGTATTACTTTTATAACAATTTAATATTTTTATTACTTCCTGTGGAATATCTTTTCAAATACCTACGACGATCCTTCGCAAGTAGTCAAGTAAGGGTCACCCGAATACGGGTGACGCGGCTCGATTGGAAACTTTGCTATCACCCTAACACGGGTGGCACCTACTTGACTACTTGCGAAGGATCGTCGTAGATATTTGAAAAGATGTTCCAGAGGAAATATAATAATAAAACTATTGAATTGTTATAAAAGTAATACGAAAATGGTTTATTAAAAAAATTATTCATAATGTAAAACTTTAAAGCATTCTATACATAGCTGAGGTTGGTCGGGACAATTTGGACAATAAGTTGTTGTTTCCTTCAAATTCTTTCGTGTCTTTGTTCGGTCCGTTCGACGTCTTTTATCTGCATAACATAATTTGCATGTGCATCTAATGCTTTTTCTGGAATCATTTTTCGGAACAGCGATATTATGCTGACTCCGTTGAAGACAAGGATTTTTTGTATTTTCAGACTACCCTAATAATTTTGCAGCTAATAATTGTCTAAATATTATAATATTTATATTCTTCCTTGTTGCAATTTTGTAAACCGTCAAAGCGTTAGCAACAGAAATTCCCAGAAGAAGTTGAACGCCAAGTTCCATTTGATTCCTTTTCTAATTTTGGTGGCATATCAAACCATTTGGATGGAATAATCTATACCACACTTTCCTTCATCACATTCAACAACAGCAAGTGGTTTTAATATTGCGAACAAACGAAACGAGAGATCATTCTTGAGACTACTACTTGAGCGACTCGCATTACTAAAATATCGATGGGAGTACCTAGCAGAGAACGTTTGATATGGTATTGCAGGACGCGTGGCCTGACGGAGATTTCATTGAAAACACGCGTAGCAGTCAACGTGTTAAGGGGGTATTCCAACGTAGAACACGTTTTCGAACAGAAGCGTTTTCGTCATAAGAGACGTTCTTCTTTCTTTCCTTTGGAGCATCGTTTAATATCATGTGCAACTACCAGAGGAATTTTTACGCTTGTGGTATTAAATATAATATATTTAGAGATTTGCGACGCTACTGTTAAATGTTACGCGTTTATGTTAGCCAAATGTTAGCCAAAACTTTGTAAAATTGTTAGTCTTACTTGCGTCGTATAAATGTATATTGAACTAATTGTTATCAACTTGCAAGAGCACTTAGTATTAGGTCATCCCATAAGCTCGTGCCGTTTTTCGAGCGGTTATATATGTTAAGATTGTTTACATACCTTTCGGTTTCATGAAAAAATGTAATCCCCCTCTCGTTGTACAACTTCTTCCCATTTTTCTGGTAGGGCCATTATTCCGTCTCGATAAAAGTTCTCTTGTTTTTCTTTAAAATAATTTTCTAAGCTATTTTTGAGAATGTCGATATTTTCAAATTTTTTATCTACTAAAAAGTGTTGTAATGCTCTGAACAGGTGGTAATCAGATGGGGCAAAGTCTGGGGAATATGGGGATTTGGTAAAATTTCCCAATTAAATTCAAACAATTTTTTTGTAACGCTTTTCGCGACACGCGGTCTAGCGTTATCGCGATGGAAGATAACGTTGTCCCTATTCGCTAAATCTGGTCGTTTTTCAGCTAGTTGTTCCCTTAATTTTTCTAACTGAGTGCAATATTTGTCTGAATTAATGGTATCGCCGCTAGATAAAAGTTCAAGATAGAGTATTCCTTTATAATCCCACCATACGCACGAAAGAACTTTACGCGGATGTAACCCTGGTTTTGCACAGCGTTGAAGGGCTGATTTCGTTGGGACCAGCTACGTTTCCGTTCAGTGTTTTCGTAAAGTATCCACTTTTCATCACCAGTTACCAGGCGTTTAAGGAATGGCTCGTGTTTATTACGCGCAAGTAACGACACGCACGCTGTCGTTCGTTCAAGACGGTTCCGTTCCGTAAGTTCATGGGGCGCCCAAACGTTCAACTTTGACACCATCCCCATTTTTTTTAAACACCTATGAATCGTTGTCTTAGGTATTTTCAGAACACTTGACGTCTCTTGAACCGTCAAACTTCGTGATTTTTCAACAAGATCCCGAATTTTATCTCCGTCTGTCCGAGGAGGACGCTCGAAGCGTTCCTCGTCTTCTAAACAGAAATTGCCAGCTCTAAAACGTTGGAACCACTTCCTACAGGTGCGAGATGAAAACGCAGTTTCTCCGTAAACAGCACATATGTTTTTCGTGGCAATTGTTACAGAACTTCCTTTCCGAAATTCATATAACGCGAGATGTCGAAAATGGATACGCATTTCACTCGTGATTTTTTACTGTTAGAAGTCACTGTGTTCGCTATATTACGGTCTTATACCCACGAAAATCTGCTCTAGCCTGTTCTCGATCAGCTAAACTCGAGTGTATTGGTCCCTTATCGCCGTATGTTTATAAATCGACACATGAAATGTATACACAAAAGTCGGCACGAACTTATGGGATGACCTAATATTTTTATAAAAATAATGAGTTATTCACTTGTCGTTAATTCTAAGTTTGAAGCGAGCATCCACAGAAAGTTTCTTTCAACGTAGAAAATTACTTTGCTCACAACGCAGAACATTCTTCGTAGAAGTTTCTTCTTTTCTTTACTTCATTAAACTATCGGCATTGAAGAAAATTCGACCAACCAATCCGAATCCTATTTGTATAACCCACTACATACTTTCATTCCAAGATTGTTTAAATTTATTATCGCTAAAACTACCCAATCTCGGCTGCAATTGTATTGTATTTTTCGTGGTTACTTACAAGATCCAAGTGTTTTGTATCATTATAAATATGTTATTATATATTATTATTAATCTTATTATTGAGACATAAACACCGTCAATATAAAGAAGAGTTCTTTGGATCGGAAAAATATTTGGATCCAGTTAATTAATTTCCTGCAACCAAGATCTAACTAAGATTTTCAAAAATCCGAGTGTTTTCTCTTTGTAATAAATAAAATCTGTACACTTTGAAAAGTGTTAAGAAAGGCTGAAGAAATAAGATAATACACTTTATGATTGTCGAGCAACGTATCACGGTTGCAAAGATTAATTTAATCCCGCGGGATCGCTCAACCATTATTGGGACAAATGTTGCTGGCTCTTGAAATAAAAAGCAAATCGTCCGATCCATTTTTCTCGTTCCACTCGAGCGACCAATATTTTAAGCACCATCGAAATTTTGTTTCAGAAACAACAAATTAGGAAACTTTCTACGGTCAATCGGCGTTCATTTATCCCACAAGTTCAAATCAAATTTACTCCACAGGCTCTTCGGCTACACGTTGCTAGTATTTGTGCGACGAATATAGAAAAAACCGCACTTATACGTCCTTAATTAATCGAATGCTTCGGGACCGTGGCGTATCAAGTAGAATTAACTAGATTTCATAAATTGGTTTTCGAAGGGGATTAAAGTTATCGAAGCATAAAGCGAAGCAAATTTTCCTTCGATGTTTCCACTCCGATATATCTCTTTCCCATCGAAGAATCACATTATGTAAAATAACTTACACGCGGTTGAAAGGGCTTGAAAAAAATGCGATAGAATAATAGAATGTACATGGACAAAATAAATATCGGTCGTTTTAAAATTATCTCACGATGACACACTGTTGAGGTTATTTGATAGAGGAACACGTGGATGAATTTGTAATAGAAATATACAGTAGCGGGCAAAAGATTAAGACGAAATGGAGAAAAAAATAAATAATTGATTTACTTTCCATAAAAATATAAATACAGTGTTCTAAAAAAATTAACTAATTAGACATTTGTTTATACACTTACAAAAAAAATTTCATTTTGATATTTTGCTCACTAGCTAAATTATAAAAAAGGAACGAAATCTGTATAATATTTCGTCTGTCAAAAGTTTAAGACTACACAAAAAATGTTAATTTTTGGTAAGAAAATATACACAATTTTTGTTTAAATTCAAAATTTTGTCCAATATCCGTTATTTCTTATCACTTCGGTACACCTTCTTGGCATAGAATCTATTAATTTTTTGCATTGATCTACCGTAATATTACTCCAAGCTGTTTCAATTGTAAAGTCCATTTAAATTTTTCGGTTTATAACCTTGTACTGTCTTTTCTATGATGCTCCACAAATTCTCGAGTGGATTAATGTCTGGTGATTGCGACGGCCACGGCAGCACGGTAATATTTTCTTCTTCAAAGAACCGTTTCACAACCCGAGTCGAGTGCTTCGGATCAGTATTATTTTGAAAAATAAAATCACCACTCATATTGTTACGTGCAAAAGACAACATTGTGTTCTTGAGCATGTCCATGTATTGAAAACGGTCCATAATTCCACTGATACGACATATCGGACCAGGACTGCCTCGAGGAAGACACGCGCACACCATAACGTTCCCACCACCATGTTTAAGAGTTTTTAAAACGCACTGTGGTTTCAAACTTCCGCCAATTCGACGTCTAACATAGCGTATCCCGTCAGAAGAGACGCGATTGAATTTCGATTCGTCTAAAAACAATACCTTTTGCCAATCATCATTGTCCAATGCTTACGAGCTTTAGCAAATGCAAGTCGTCTTTTTCGATTCCTAGAACTCAGCAGTGGTTTCTTTTGGGGTTTTCGTCCTCTTAAGTTAAAGTCTTCTAATCTTCTCCTAACAGTTCTAGCACTAATTTGTATATCGTTTTTATAGTTTACCTTCGCAGCAATATTAATTGCACTACGAAAACGATCCTTTTCGTTCAATCGATGAATCCGGCAATCCATTTTCGGCGTTGTTTTCCGTGGTCTTCCGTTTTTCGGTTGATCGCAATACATCCTTGCTTTTAAAAATTTATATCAAGCTCGCTTACAAGCCGTTTCTGACCTGTTCACTATAATTGCTATTTCGGTGAAGGTTTCACTTTGCTTCCGCAGCCTTACGATTTGTTCCCTTTCGTTTTCAAGTAAATTCTTTGATTTACCCATAGCCTGTTCCTACCTAAATGAATGTTAAGCAATGAAAGGTACGCTAAACAATGATTTTGACATTCCAGAATCAAAATGTTGGAAAACTGTACTCATACTCACGTTTTACACAGATCGTCTTAAACTAATATCCACTGTTTACAAGTGCTAAGCGGTAACTAACTGTTGTAACTCCTACATTGTTTGTATTTAACAACTGACTGTCTGAGGTTGTGAAGGTCAAACTTACACCTATGTTATTCCAAAGAGACAAACCGAATAGAAGAACAATATGCGTATAAGATCAAATCATCGTCTTAGACTTTTGTCCACTATTGTATATTGAAGTAAGTATAAGTATAAGTACAGGTATAGTGTATGCTGATTCAGATCCTTCCTCTCTCAGTGTTACATTACAATAGAATATGATAGGGAGCACGTTGGTATATTTCTAGCAAAGGACATTACCAAACAATCAAGCTTGGTGTGTAACTCTAGCTGAAGGTTACAAGAAACAGCAATAAACATCTTCTTGTAGCTCTTTTGTTTCTAGATCCTGTAGCCCAAAAACAATTCAGGGAAACAATAGTATGGACTTCTTTTTTCTAAGTTCCTTTTTTTTTTTTTTTTTTTTTTTTTTTTTTTTTTTTTTTTTTTTTTTTGCTTCACTAAATTCTATTTTCTTCGTAACAGCGATGTCCAGGTTAAGGGTATACAAAAGAAAAAGATGTAGGGTTTTCCTTGAAGTAATTGCTTCAACACACACCAATTACGATTTAATATTATTCATTGCGTTATTTCGCGCGTTATAGTAGTCCATTATTGTGGTATAATAACGACGCATTTCGTGCAGTGGAATTTAGCAAAAGTGCGTATATATAAATTTGTAAGAAACGGAAGATTTAAAGGAGCAGAGTTCCTCTTAAATCTAACTTGAGTTTTCCTTAACAGAATTCTTGGCAGTAACCCCAAGTTCCCTAAAATATTGAAAGCGAAACTACTTCTATCGCGCGATATTTCAAGTCTCGACGCTGAAACTATCTTTCATATACTTTACATAAGCTCTCAGTTCTGAGCAATCCTCGATAGCTTGCAACTCATTTACCGACGCACTTAAAAACTTAAAAGCGTATAGACTCAACTTGCACAATTTCACTCACAAAGAGGTCCTTAACTTCTTTTCTATCTATCGGGATTTTGTCATTACCATTTAATGACACAATCCGCAATCACTTAGTTGTCAACCCAATACAACCTACGCACGCAGCGTAGCCTTACGCATCTATTTGTCCTTACAACGAGTCGCACGCTTATTGTTAAGTTATGGTGTACGAATTTAACACTAGGTTTACGAGCGTTTCTTATATACCTATCTCTACGAGCACCCGTCAAATTGACGGGCTAGCTGATTTCATAAACAATCCGTTTTTCAAAGACAGTGTGCAAAAGTTTCAGTTATTGTAGACATTTCCCATTATTGTCTTCGCTTATTGTAAGTATTTACAATAGGGTAATTGAATTTGGGCACAGTATTTTCTTATTTCGATCAATCTCCCTTTTCTAACAATCATGAGTAAACCCAGGAGATATAATAAGATATTGAACAAAATTGTCAACATCAATGAAGATTGTTCTGAGAATATTTCCGAAGAAGATCAGTATGATAGACATAGATAGATAGAGATAGGTATACTACATGCAGATTTTACAAATTAGGAAGCCTAAGAAAAAATAATTGTGTGTATAAATTCATTGGATGAAATGATTAATTTACGATGCAAAATGGTTAAAATTAATGCTATGGTTTTTGGAGTATTTCATTTCGAAGTTTGAAATCCGTCAAATTGACGGGTCCTGTAATCCTAGTGTTAAAAAGATAGCGGAGCGTGTCGAAACTGCAGAAAGTGACGAAGCTGCAAACAATAAGACGCGCTAATCAACGATGGTTTATCAGTTTTCATTCTGGAAATATCTCGCTGGAAGATAAACAACGATTAAATAGCCGAACGTTTATAAATGAGAATTAAATCAAACGGGCTAGCGATGAATTCGTAGACTCCATGGAGCAACAATTGTCCGTGAGAAATGTTAATCGGTTGAGCTTCTGATTTCTATATTATTAGACCTGTTACGTGAAGATAACATTTTTACTTGTCTATTAAAAACAGAAGGTAGGTTTAACAAGCACGAGAAGTATAATTTCGAGTATAATCGTAATGTATAAAATTAACAGAATAAGTAACATCATAGCAATCGATGTTTCTAAAATGTTCAAGAATAGACACAGTAGCCGGCTTGCGAAACGATTTTACGTTTAAGTACAGAAACTTTTTAAGAACGTATTGTGCGAAACATTTTGAAATTTCGTTAGCGTCATAACGGAAGACAATTATTGCGATGACATTGGAAGAATTTGAAACCAGAATGGTTCCAAAAATGTACACAAACATTACGAGAAATCTATTGCAAACTTACACTCGGTAGAAAATCAGTATGTAACATAAACAGTGGTCTCAAACACATAATTAGCTATAGAGATGGTTTCAGAAAATACTACACGTAGTCGGCAAAACTTTTACAGCCACTTAACGGTCTAGGAAAGATCGGCAGTGAAAAACAGAGGTTTCCTGCCACGACTGGAAGCTGATTTGCGGATGCTGAAGGAAGCAGCGGATCTGCATGTTAATCATCCGGAAAACAAATCCGAAGATCGAAGTTGGCGGTCGAGGTGAAACGAAAGAAACGATAGACAAGAAAATCGAAGGCCGACAGCAAGACGATTTTCAGAAGTGGATAATTTGAAGCGTAGAGCGCGTCAGGTGCATATGCGCCGGTAAAGACGTTACGACTTCCGACGGCGCGTATCCACGACAGCGAGCTAGAAGAGAACATTTTCAACGAAACGTATGGACTCCGTGTTTCTTCTTTCTCTTTCTGATCGAGGCAACGTTCAGCCGACGAGTGTAGCTTTCGCACAGGCTGCAGCTCGCGGAGAGACGCGAAAATCGATGCCGGCAGCTTGCGAAGGGAAGGAAAGAGAGAAAGAGAGAGAGTGAGAGAGAAAAACGAAGAGAAGAGACGAACTGCTCCTCCACGTCGTATGGCTCCTCTCTTCCGTATGGTATCACGACCCCTACCCATCTACCTGTCCGCTGCAACAGAGGCTAAAGCACGCCAGCAGAGTCCACCGAAAATCTCAAAGCGGTAACTTCGTTTGAGGTCTCGCCTCGACAAGGTCGCTGAATAGTCCGTGTCATAAGCCTATTATAGTGTTTTAATTGCATCCATTAGCGGTCCCTGCCTTCCTCTTTCTTCCTCGTCAGCTTGCTTCTCCTTTCTCGCTTCAGGCAACAGACACAGAAGATACGTTGACCCGATGGTCGGCTTTAAAGGCACTGTTAACTTTAACATTTTCTGTCGCCAGCGACAGCTTTGGAAATTTCGATTCGACGTTAACGGTGGTCGATTTTAATTCGATCTCATCCTTTCTTTGATTTTTAAGGCTGCGTCAATCCGCACGGTAGACTGCAACCAACAATACTTTGACTTTGGAAAATTTCTTGTACGAAAATGTTACTTATCTGACGTTATCGGGTCACAAGGGTCCCGCTGTATGTCAACTGACGATCACGTTATTGAAAAAGAAATGAGAAACAGAACAAGTCACAACCGTCCCTGACACCGAATCTGTTGTAACACCGCGTGGGCCAGATAGACACGCGTTTTAAACAACTTTGCAGAGCCAAATATTTATCGATTTAAGTTATGACAGTAAGTTAAAACAAAAGGAAAGGTTGTAAGCAATTATTGGCAATCGCAATTGTGACAAATATAAGAAACATATTGATACATTTTTCACGTGCCTAATCCTTACACTTAGCACATCGCAAGCATTTTTCATTTGGTTTGCTCGTGTTATGGAATCCCTACACATCTGATAATAGCATTCTTCTTTACCTTCTTCGTCGCTAGATTCGTTATTCCCCTTCGTATGTGCGTTACGACCGATTCTGATTATGCTTCGAATTTAAATTATAAATTTCGACTAACGAGACGTCTGAAACTGCCAAGTAGCGATCGCCATTGCTTGAAAAAAGGCCAGATTGAAGGTTAAAAAATAGAAAAGGCAACTACTTGCAGAGCAAATATTTGTATTACAATTTGAAGACAGTAAGAAAAAGTTACTTTAGTGTATGGAAAAGTTATTGTCTTCGCTATATACATGTTTATTGCGTATCTGTATTGTCTAACATGAACGAGTGTATTCCAAATTCGTGATGAATTCATTTTTCACCGTAAATTCAACTTTTATATTGACGTCTATTACACGTTGTGAGATATTTCACCACCGTATGTGTCACATTAGTTGGCCTCACAAAAGGAGATGTACATATACGTATGTGCAATAAATTAACACTAGAATTACCGATAGTTAACACGAAGCTATTTCTACCAAAACTAGCCAAAATGACTGGTCTTTAAAAAATACGAAATAATAGAATATTTTTATATTTATTGATTAAAGAAGCAATTCCATGTTATGTAGTACATTTTTGGGATTATTAATCCATCTGGGACCATAATCCCTAAACGAGAGTTGATACATTTATAAAATTGTAGAACCAGTCGTTTTGGCTGGTGTGGTATTTCTAGTGTTAGCGTCTAGCGATCGATCTGGAACTTTCCTGATAACTGATATCATCATATTGAATGAAACGCAGTAAAAATTATAAAAACGTGTGCGAAGTTGTACAAAACGAGGAAACTGGTTAATTGGGGTTCGATAAACAGATTGCAGGACGCTTTTACACTTTGACAAGTACCAGTCATTTTGGCTGGTATTGGTATAAGTAGCTTCGATACAAAATTATTTTTAGTTTGAATACATAAAAAAACAAAATTCATTATATTATTCTTTTAGTTATCGTTGCGAAAGTCATTACATCATTGCGGAAAAAAATATAACATGAAGTATGAATTTTAAAATAAAATTGTAAAACCAGTCAATTTGACTTAAATAAAAATTTGCCATGGTACTTACGTAAAAAAATAGAACAGTTACAGTTCACGTTACATATGCATAAATTATAAATTAATACGCTGATAGAGTTTAAGATGTTTGTAACGTTTATAACATCGTTGTATGTGGCACTTGTTAATATTTATCAGATCCATTAATTTTTCCTTATCAGGTTCCTAAAACGACGATTACATGAAGCGCTATTAATATAGCGTAGCACTGCTAATAACTTTAGCAATGTACTAAACTATAGTGAAAACCATATAGTCTACATTCATAAATTGCCCTTAATCTATAACTTTCGGACTGTAGAATCAGGTCGCGATACCGATAGCGCAATATATAGACTGATTATCGATATATGGGCCAATTTGACCGTGCCTAACTCTTAATAGAGATCTAAAACAAACATGATATCGAATCCATAATTACTCTGCCACATATTAAACGCAAACAATCGTTGACCAAACGTATATATTACGTATTATGTATTATACTATGTTTGACAAAGAGGAATTGTGATAAGTAACTGTGATATCACTAGATACAATTCGTTAATTAATTTATGTTTATTTATTTATTTATTTATTTAATCGATAAGATTATTTAGTAGAATGTATTACCTTTATTATTCGTAAGAAAAATATATTATACTGATAAATAAATATATCAGTTTTATAATTGTAACGAAAATAAATTGCCAAAGTATACTTATAGATAAAGTTTAGTAAACGAATTTTTCAAGAAAATAAACAGCATAAAATACATATCGTTCGTTAATTTATTTCAGCAGAAATATGTCCATATATATTGTTAAATCAATATATCAATATTAAAACTGTAAAGAGAATAAATTTCTAAAATATATGTGCAGTTCGATAAATTAATCGTTGAAATAAATTGTATTTTAATAAAAAAAACAATCGTTCCACATAGATCTTAAAATTAATCCTGTCGATATAAAACATGAAAGCTCGTTTTCACTTTTCACGGATATTTTTTACATCTGTGTTTCTTCCATTTTCAAGCATAAAAATGATTCATTCTCGACAGTCAGTCAAAAAACTATCGCAAATACTGTAAATCGACTACGAAGATAGATGATCTGACGGCTATAGTAAATCTTATCATATGAAGCGATGCTCGTGGATAAAAGTTCGTACCAATGGCTGCATATCATCATCGTTGGAAACGTAAGTTAAAAAAATGTCACGTACATGGTAAACGATGGTGTTCCGTTTCACGGAACATGACCAGTCGGCGGGAAAAGTGAAAAGGCGCTCACGCGTGAGTACTACTTACACACTTTTCCTACGAGATAACATCGCCAAGTTTGCGAGATGTGCAGATTGCAAATAAGCCATTGTTCGCGGAGTTACGAAGACACGTTATTCTCGAACAAAAGCCTTTGATAAACAAATTGAAAACCTTGGCGCAGAAACCGGTCAAGCGCAGATTTTGAAAGTTGCGAGAAACTGAATAAAATTGAATTAAATACAATTTGTTTAAGCAGTCGCGCTCGTATCTTGCTTTTAGAAAGGCATAGTACGACAAATGATATCAGAAATGATGTTTCCTACATCCTTGAAAAATTTACCTAGGAAATCTGCTCCGATACTTGGACTTGCCTGGTTCTAGTACCAAAACGTTGGGTCTTTGAAATGGAATATTTTGTTTCGTCGCGTCTTTTCTTCGCTTCACTTTCTTTCGTCTTCCAATTTCGTCAATAATCCACTGACATCCGGTTGATCCTCTCTCGTTGTCACATATTTCCTTTCCAATGACTTTTACGACACTTGTTCGTCCTGAGATACTTTGAATCGATGAGAAGAAAGACACTCAATTAATAGAATACACAAAATGTTTACTAAACAATCGAAACACATTGGCTGACAGATAAACGTTACATTAACGCTATATTTTAAAACAAAAGTCACATCTTCCCAAAGGTTACATCGCGTAGCTACAAAAACTGTTATGAACGCATTGGACTTGCCTAATTCTTCTACCAATCAATCGACAATGTCTACAACTTGAACAAGTACAATTTTTCTAAAAGATGGATTTGCCTGGCTTTTACACCAGGATCTTCTGTAGGAATACAACGATGTTAGAATCATAGACACAAACACTCTTATACAGACACCTACACAGGCATTTGAACAGGACACTTACACAGGTCATACTCATTACTGTATAGAGAGGGGGATTCAAAAATCTTCGAGGGATCATGGGTCACTACCTACAGTCAGTCTGAGAGTAACTAGCCAACTGTCAACAATTCATAAATTCCTTACCTGCATACTTTGTTAATCACTCACTTATATGTTAAATACATTTGGTTCTGTAGTTTTGTTTAATAAATATCACCTANATATTATTTCAACATAAACATTCTGTCTTCCACAGATTATTTATCTTAATTTTAAGATTAAATTCTAACATCTTCAACCGTAGAAACGAAACTTGAACTAAAAAATGATTGATAAATTCATAAATTCCTTACCTGCATACTTTGTTAATCACTCACTTATATCTTAAATACATTTGGTTCTGTAGTTTTGTTTAATAAACATCACCTAATATTATTTCAACACAAACATTCTGTCTTCCACAGATTATTTATCTTAATTTTAAGATTAAATTCTATCATCTTCAACCGTAGAAACGAAACTTGAACTAAAAAATGATTGATCGAATGTAAAATTTTGTGCAATTTAATGCCGAAGATCTTAGGAATAGCTAATAATTATTTTAATTGTTTTAATGTTATTAACCTGTTCGGGTTCTCATTTTCCAATAGACACAGTGAATCACATTGTTCGTAACTCTCTTTTAATTTGATCATTTCAAAGAATTTATATTTTTTTTTAGAAAACTCGTGCATTACAAACCTGTGTGTTTTATTATTATGTAACATAAATTTTCTCATATTATGAGCAATATGCTTTGTATCACAGTCGCGTTGAAAATAATTTTTCAATCATAGTTGCGTTTCACTCGGCTAGCAAATAATCTCATAAAATCTTCGGATAATTTACTTTGTTCGTAATTTCATCTATAAAAAATAAACCCCAGACGCCATGAGAAGTCACGCAGCTCCATACCATAACGCAAGTACCTCCGTACGTTACTTTAAACGGTTTCTTCCGGACTCTACTCAGTCGCTAAAACCTTCTCCTCTTAAAATTGTTCGACAGCTTTTTGCACTCACAATTTTATTACAGCATTTTACGGATATGTACTGTACACTTTTGGTCCATATGGTGTTGCATTCTTTTTTATTTCTTAACAACTTCTCTTTCTTGCCAAGCGACAACGCTATTGAAGAATGTAAATAAACTGGACTACGTATTTCGTTATCGACATACAAAAGATGTATTAAAATAATGCAGTGCTGTGAATATATTATAGATTCAAACACATTTCCTGCATTTTTTCTTCGATATTTCCAAGAAAGCGCTGATCGTGTCTGGATACGATAAGCGAAATTATTTTTGTAAAGTGTAGATTGAACGCTATGGGATATCAGAAGATATTGCATGGTAAATTATTGCTTTTCGTAATCGAAATAGAAGAAAAAAAGACAGTTTCTCAGCAAGACAATGCTCTTATTCACACAGCAGCTATTACCAAAACGTGGTTTCAGGATTTCTAGCGAGAAAAATTTATAATCAGGAGAAGACACCTATAGAAAATATTGTTGAACTTTGAAAAAAGAATAAAATAAAAGAATATAAGGAAACTTTAAATAAGTTAGGGGGTAGTGTACCTAACAGATTAATAAAAGTAATCGGAGATGAAGAAAAATCCACTAAATATCGAATGAAAACGTAACAAAATTAACATTGGGTTTAGATTTGTTCATAGCCAGGAACACAACTTTCAAATAAAATAACATTTTTTCCAGACGTCGAAAGAAGACAATATCTTGTATCATATTATAATGTGATATTATATAAAAGAATTTTTCAATTTTTATTTTAATATCATGAAACATCTAAAAATAGGGTTGAGTTTATAATTATTCACGGCACTGTATATATTTTATCAAAGTTTATCACACAAGCGAGCAACGTAACAAATGTTTTCACGACTTAAAAACAAATAGATATTTCAATTTCTTCAAACTTCATAAAATTGTAGTTTCCATTGATAAAGAAAACGTTAAAGAAATCTTTAAAATTCCCTGTCGTAGCCACGGTATTGGAAAATAGAATTCAATAACGGGGCTTGGAAAAAATTTGTAAATGAAATGTTACAACATTCGCAGCGTGCAAACTTGAGAGAAATCACTTCCACCAGATAAATATTTCATTGTGCGATATAAAAAGAATTTCTGTTTCATTCGAAAAACAGAATAAACGGCGAGGCTTTCTAAATTGCTACATAAATTGCTCGGCAACAAGTGCAACACGTCTCCTCACTGCGTACATAGTCAAGGCATTCTAATATATCAAACGACTGTTTGAGTAAAAGTAAATATAAAAAGAATAATAAAATAATAATAAAAAGTAAGTGTAAAAATGACTGAAAAAGATGTCGATATCTAACATTATTTTCGGACGTTGTGCCAACCGGTAGAAACGATAGGTAATGGGGCGATTCGTTATTGCATCTATTCGCAATTATTTCCTACAGAAAATCGGATGGACTACAGCCAGTTTCCATTATATTATCGACATTATTACAGTCCTGAAACTCGTACAATATACGTATCGTTATACGTTGAAACTTAGACTTCCTCTACTGTTACAATATGCTTCGTACACTCGATATTAACTTGTTAGGTTGATGTGCATTATGCTTTAAATATTACGACGGACACTTGCATTTTCTTGCTCCGGGAAAGAATTTAAAGTAGTATTTCCTTAACACGTCGAGTCAAAAAGCTTTAGGTCAATTGCCACTTGCAATGTGGATAAAAAACTATCTAACATAGCGTAAGGTTCCAAATTTGGTCGAAAGCTTTCTAGCATTTATCCAAAACTGAATCAAATTTTAATTTAATAGAATTCGTATAATTGCAATGAACGCTTGGTAACGAAGATTTGTAATCGATGTTTTATAAAAGTTCATACAATCGGAGTAACAAATATATAGGCTAAAGGATGCGTTTTTCGGTTGATAAAAAACGTGTTCCTAATTTCGCTCCCTTAATTTTAATAAGAAAATGTTTATATTATTCGCATTTTATGCGCTCCAAATATGTTTCATTATAAAACTATATACATGAGACAAATCTTTTAATACAAATTTTTTAGTTAGCGATAAACACAGCGTACATGTGCACAACTCATAGCATCGTCTGAAACACGCGGTGCGCCTAACCCACTGTTCTACCTTCAGATCGTTCGAAAATTGATCGTAAATTTTTTAATATAATTGTCAGTTCTAATGGATAAGTAACGAAACAAAATGGCCATTTCGAAATATGAAAATGGAAACAATATACTACGTGTCACAAAAAATAGAAGTACGTACTTCAACACACACGTTAGCAACGCACTACTCGAGAAGAAACAATGCTTTGCAAAAGACTGTGGAAACAACGAATTTCTTTGTTTCTGCCGTCACTTAACTAATGGCATTTCTATTTTAAATTCCAATTACCGTTTACAGACCGCATTACTTGACAACAAAAGATTGGTCATGGGACGACATTTGGACCACTTGCCCTAATTCCTACATCGTATCACGTTATAGAGAGTTTTTAGCGTAGACTTGTAATCGTGAAAATCCTTCTCTGCTGGATTAGCATGGAATTGTAGTAAAAAGAACATAACTCGTTACTGGGCAGTGAAAAAATAATAGCAACTAGTGATTTACTTATCTTTTTGTCTTATGTATATAATCTGTTACGCGAGAGCACAATGAATGCGCGGTGTCTTCGTGAAAATTTATTTGTCACTTAAAATGCATGTAAAAGCTTCTGAAGTATATGCAAATCATTTATACATTAAAAATGTATCAACAGATTTAGCATACGTATAAACTTGTTAGGAAAAGATTTTTCACTCTGAACAAACGATGAATTATATAAGAGGAACTTACGAAAAACAGATGATAATATAAAACGTCCATCGGACTAGATATCGTATAATATTTCACGGAAAGTACTTTTAAATTGAATGAATCAAACGCGCGTTTGCAGCAAATGTTACTGCTTCCCCTTTAGAGCTACGTCGTGGAAGGTAAACGTTCGAATTTTCTGGATTTGATGGCCGTAACGAGGCTACAAACTTGACCGATTTTCTCCTAAAGTTTCCTCCCTCAGAGGTATAATTAGCTAACACCCTGGCAAAGGTCAGCTAAAGCACCGCCTATCAAGTCACAACTTGGATGTAAGTCGATATCGTCCCTCCCATGCAATTTCAAACACCTTAATATCAATTAATTCCTACCTCTTGTTAGTTAACCCCATTACTCCTCATAAGGAGTTTCGAAAACGTTTAGAAAAGAAATTATAGCGTAGCTGTAATCGCTTTACTTCCCTACACTTCATTTTCTACTAATTTCTCCGTCTATTTTCGATAAACTAATACAATTCCGTGCATGAATTTGTAATAGAAAAATATATTGAAATAAATAATGGTATAAGTATAAGTATAATGTATAAGTTTATGCTGATCCAGATCCTTACTCTTATAGTGTTACAATACAATAGAATCGATAGGGAGCACGTTCATATATTTATAACAAAGGATATTACCAAAAAAGTTAACCCGACAGCTCCAGCTAGAGGCTACAAGAAATATAAATAGAAGTCTATTTATAGCTCCTTTGTTTCTAGACCTTGTAACCCAAAACATAAATTATATTTAAGGGCATAATAATATAGACCTCTCCTTATTTAGAATATTTTTTTGTTTCACTAAATTCTATCTTCTGCGTAACAGCGGTCCCCAGGTCACGAATATACAAAAATAAAGATGTAGAGTTTTTTCTTCAAGTAATTACAAACATCAGCGAAGTGCGTACGTCTGAAGCTCTCTATTGATCACTTTGTGATTTCTAGCCAGATGCAAAAGCGTTGAATATTTGTGGAAGACTTTTTAAATTGGACAAAATTATAGTAAAATTATGAAGAGTTATTTAAAATAAGATATTTTAAATAGCGATTAAACTTCTGTTTCAAGGAATTTAGCTTTCAGTAATTTGTAATTATAATTCTACATTAATATAGGATACACTAGACCCATAAACTTCATAAGCATTTAATAATGATCAATCTCGATTTACGTTATAGAAATCAATTTCTCTCGTGATACGAACAAGCTTTTTGGTAATATAACTTCGTACTGGTAGGTTCCATCATATTCAAAATTACCTACTCCAAACATTCTAACCTTCCTATGTGCATACATCGAGGTTAGGAAATAACTTATAATTAGACCCGTGTCATTATCGCTTATCTTTTCTATATTCTGCATGAAGCATGCCGCGTTGCGTTTACGCTACTGTAAATCGTGATTAATATTTCGAAAAGCTGTGCTTAGGTTTGCTATTAATTCCATTTAATACCCTATATCGGTAGTATGTCGGTATATTAATATCAGTATGTTGATATTAATAACATATTAATATTATTTATTCGGTATATTAGTATCAGTGCATTAATATTAACAATATAACAATGTATAATATATTCGTATTATTAGTACTCTATATCGGTATCGGTAACTTCTTTACCGAAAAGGGCGTCTCAAATGATTCGCTTATGACGAAGGGAACCTTAGTCTGATTGAGGTTAGGTTCGAGTTAGGTTAAGTACATAAGTTGAGGTTAGGAAATAACTTATAATTAGACTCGCGTTATTATCGCTTATCTTTTCTATATTCTGCATGAAGCATGCCGCACTGCGTTTACGCTACTTTAAATCGTGATTAATACTTCGAAAAGCTGTGCTTAGACTTGCCAGTAATTCCATTCAACCATTTGAGTCCCAAGCAACGCGATCGCACTGTTTATTCTACGGACGACCGATGGTATTTTGTATTTCACAGTAATCTGCTCAATAATTTTTATTAAACAAAACTTGAAATATTTATAAACTAATAGTACATATATATAATAATATAAATATGTTTCATAAAATAACAAATATGACGAGCGTTATTACGCCGCTTGTTTCTCTTCGTAATCGATTAAAACAAGCGCTATCACACTGTTCAGGATTTTTCGACTCTGTTTTTTCAAAGACTGAAACGGTTAATCCCCTATAGTATATCGGTATATCAATATCAGTATGTTGACATTAATAATATATTAATATTATTTATTCGGTATATCAGTATCAGTGCATTAATACTAATAATATAACAATATATAATATCTTCTTATTATTAATATTCTATATCGGTCTCGGCAACATTTTTACCAAAAAGGGCGTCTCAAATGATCAACTTATGGCAAAGAGAACCTTTATCGGAGTGGAAGTTGTAAGCATATGGTACAATACGTATTTATCATAATCGAATTCATTGATATAAAAGTCTACTTACAAACTTAAGCACGTTTCGTGCAACCATCTTTCAAAGCCACTTACCAAGGTAAATCTGGCGCCATAACGGGCACTTTAAAATGCATTGCGAAAACTTGGGCGTCTGCGAGCCCTTTGTTACCAACCCCTGCTTTGTGTAACAGTAACAAAACGATAACGTCTTTCGATAAATCGTAACGCATTAACGATACCAAAAATCATCAGAAATGAGACAATTTTCTGCTAATATAGAAGCTGAAAAGAAGCGGAAAGAAATGAAATTTCAGAACTGCCCGACAACGGTAGCAAAATCACTGACCGCAGTAGCTGTCCATAGGAATAAGCAAACCAAAACTCTATCCGTTGCGTGTACCGTTCATTCGAGTGCGTTTCGCGCGAAAGGATGGCTTGTGTTCATCGATCACGCGCAGCTGCCGCCATAGCGCGAAAAATAGAGCCCGAGACACATGCCTCTTCTATCGTTTTGCCGGCGCCAGAGCGTTGTCGGGGCAAATATATTTTCAGTATCAGTCTCCAGGGCTGCGTGTCACAGGGGGTGCGCCAGCCTGGAAACTCCACGCAATGCAAATTCGGCCACAGCAATCGAATTCTCAGGAATTTTGCCGGACGACCGTGCATGGAATTAAATTTCGACCCTGACCCGCGACTCGCCATCAATACATATCCTTTCTCTCTCTCTCTCTCTTTCTTTCGCCACACTTCTCGCAGTGAGCGTGTCGACGTTCCCGTTTTATTCCGAATGTAGCGCAGAGCGAAGAACGCTTATCCTTCTTCTTCTTCTTCACCCGACCAGAGAAGGTATATATTTTACGGGATCAGGAAGGGTGGACACGTCGGCCTAAAAGAGCCCAGCTACTTTCCATAGCAGCCGGCAGCAAGATCGGGTTTCGAGCCGGAGCAAGACAGAGCGGCCGGAAGAAAGGGCGGAAGAAAGAAGAGACAGTCTGGCCGCGGAAGAAGGAAATATGGAGGAGAGGCAGACAGAAATGGAGTTAAAAAGGTAGAAAGAAAACTCAGTCGGGCGGAAAGCAGAGGTAAGAAACGCGGGAAAAAGGGCTGGGAGAGGGTGGAAAGTAAACGCGGAGGATGTGGGGTCGGAGATGGGAGAAACCGGAAGATACACCGTGTGTAAAAAAAAAATGGGGGAGAACGAGGGAGATATGGATGAAGAAGATAGAAAGGGGGTGAGTGATGAAGCCACCTTGGGCTTCGGGGTATCGCAAAGAGCAAATTTCTACTGCCATTGCTGTCACTTCCGGACACGGAAACTCTGTCCGGAGTTCTCTCTTTAAGCGGGCAGCAGATGTTCTCTACGACATTCTCGCGCACCAGAACTTCTCTTCGAAGAGGAAAATGTGCTTAACTAGCCGTCACCACCCGATGCTGTCCGCCATTTCGACTGTCTCTCCCTCTCTCTCTCTCTCTCTCTTTCTCTCTCTCTCTCTCTCTCTCGTTTCCCTCCTGACCCTAAACAAATGATTTACCTCTGAACATCTCCGATGCAGGAACCTTATGAAACTGAGTTTGACGAACTCTTTCTCTACCGTGCTGCAACGTCTTTTATCTAACGAACTTTATATTCACGCGAGAAATAGACTCTGAGAGATTTAAAGAACACGAGAACTTTGACCGAAGAAACGACACCAAAATCGTGGAAGTTGACGGATTAATCGTTCCCTTCATCGAGATTTGACGATGTGAGAATTTTTATTGTCATTCTTATTACATACAATTATAATTATTTAGTAATTTCAAGTAGTATGAACAGCAAAATTGTAAGACAACCGTGTGTATCGATAAATAGATTTAAATAGATTGTTGTTAAATGTAATTCAATACAGGATGGACAATAGAAAATTTAGAACGATGCAACGCAGAAACTTACATCAAGGAATTGAAGAAGAATTTCTAATTCTTATAGCAATACCTTCAATCGCATAATTTGAACATATAATCATGGAGATAAGACAGCTGCCAGTACATAGCATCCCACACCTATGTCTATTCTCCAAGTACATCCTCATTGTCGTAACCATATTCATGCAGGCTCAGTGTTCGCCTAAGACATTTTATCCGATTATTATCTTATTTTTATTCGAATAAAATACTATGCAAAGCTAACGTTCAATCCTATGACTAACGTTTCGACAAGGTGACAACAGCTATCAGATGTAGAACAATGGAAACATTCCCAGAAACTTTCAATAGCTACTGCACCTTTTTAACGCCAAATTACGAATGTCCATGCAATTTTACATTCTTATGGACAAAATTAAAGAAACGGGATTTAAATAGAAATTTGTTTCGTGCACTAAATATCACAATAAGTGTTCTACTTTAAATATCGTATATATTCTCGCATATTATATTAAGGAATTTTAAATTTCGCAAAACTGCATAAACATCCGCCGTCTATTTATCCCGTTCTAATCCCAAATACTGAAATTATTTGTTGCATACCATCTAAAAATTTCCACGCGAAACATTTTAATACAAGTTTTTTTGTGCTGTTTTTATACAATCGCATACACGGCTTGAACCTTTATACTCATAAAAACCAGCCAGCCGAGTGATCAACTGGGTAGCGCAAGGTTTATCAGCGTTTAAGTACGAAATAAACTCCAAACAGAATCGATAAATTTCCTGCCATAAAATATTATGTGCCGTCCATATAGTTGCTTTCCACCCTCCCTAGAAACTTCCTGGGACACCCCAACAACCACCAATCACATGTTTCCATTTACCGCTTCTGTGCCTTATCTTACACGAGTTCGACCAGTCAATAATCAGCGTAATGTGGAGTATGTAAAAAAGTAAGTACAAGGTAGAATCGAAGACTTTGGTGCGAAAACTGGACAAGTGCAGATTTTGAAAGTTGTGGGAAATTGAATGAAACTGAATTAATTACGACTTGTTTGAGCAATCTAATATTTTCGGGTTTAACAAAGGCAATAATGTGACGAATGATACAGGAAATTGTTGAGGTTGAGATTGACTGATTGAAGAACGAGTGGATGAATTTGTAATAGAAAAGTATATTGAAATAATTAAAGGTATAAGTATAAGTTTATACTGATTCAGATCCTTACTCTCTTAGTGTTACTAGACAATGGAATGTTAGGGAGCACGTTCATATATTTATAGCAAAAGGACATTACCAAAAAAGTTAAGCTCATAGCTTTGGCTAGAGACTACAGGGAATATAAATAGAAATCTGTTTATTAGTTCCTTTGTTCCTAGACCTTGCAAGCCAAAACATAATGTATACTCAAGGGTACAATAATATGCACCGCTTATTTAGAATATTCCTGCGTAATAGCAGTCTCCAGGTCACGGATATACATAAATAAAGATGTAGAGTTTTTCTTCAAGTAGTTACTTCAACAGAAATGATACTTTTTACGTTTCTGAAAAATATACCTAGAAAATGTTTTTCGATACTTGGACTTGCCTGGTTCTTGTACCAAAATGCTGGATCTCTGAAATGGAATATTTTGTTTCTTCACATCTTTATCTCTGTTTCACTTTCTTTCGTTTCCCAGTTTCGTTGATAGACTACTGACATCCGGATAATCCTTTCTCGTTGACACATATTTTTTTCCCGATGACTGATACGATTCTCATTGGTCTTAAGACATTTTGAATCGACGAAAAGAAAGACACGCGATTAACAGAATACACAGAATGTTTGCTAAACGTTCACAACACATTGGATGGCAAATTAACGCTACATTGACATCGCCATTCTTATGTTTAATTCGTATTTTAGGTCGATTGCGGGCAAGTGCTGGACATAGTCGATTCTTCTTCTCGCAGATCACATTGGGTAAGTCCAGAGGTTCTTATGGACGCGTTGGACTTGTCTAATTCTTGCACCGATCCACTGACAATGTATGAAAATATACAAATCTTCAACAAGTTCAATTTTACTAGAAGGTGGACTTGCCCGATTTTGCACCAAGGTCTTCAATTATTTGCTTAAAACCTAAGGTTCAACATCTTAAAATTCAGTCGTAAACTTTGCACAGAATGATCTATGTAATAATAATTATATTAATATTATAAGATATTATCCTCTTGCATATTATTTTTCTTTTTTTTTAAATTATTGAGCGTATTACAATTAATTCTCATTGAGAATCACAAGAAAAATTAGACCGGCGTGATAACATGGAAAATAATTTTAAATTACTTGCAGTTGGCTTTTATGCGAGCGAATGTTCTATTTTATTTGAATGTTAATCTACCGTGTAATTTCTTTGGAGCGTTGTCTTTTTATTCTGCGTATGTGTTCTGCGCTGTTCAACATTGTATTATATCTTTTGCAAAAATGTGATATTTCTCTTTCATTGTTTACGTAGCAAGAAGCGTTCGTGATTGTTTTTAACGTGTTGGATTGAAATCGTTGGAGGATTTCTATGTTACAATCGCTCGCTGTTCTCCACGGTCGAATTCCGTAGGTCTAAACTTTGATATTGCTTTGTAGAACAATACTATGCTCTCTAGGCCTTAGTTCAATTTTTGACTTGTAACTTCAGTTGCTTACACTTTGTTTTAACGTGTTGCTACATGTTATTCTCCTATTGAGTAGCGTGTCCAGATACGTAAGTCTGTTATGGGTTGGAATTGCAGTGTTATTTATAGCGACTGGTGGGCAGCATGTTACGAGACACAGTTAGTCTTTAGTATAACAAAAGGATGAGAAAATGATAGTAGAATTATTTCAGAATCAGCGAAGAGATATTATAGACAATGCCAGACAATTTTCTTTTATTATCATTTTTGAATGTCTATTGCCACAAAAAATAAATTACAAATTACTGGCTTTTCGTCACATTAAATTATATAATTAATCTGCAGACTTGCGTAAAGCCATTCAAGACGTTGAACATAAGAGAATACAATAGAAACAGGCTTACAGTAAATACGAATTATTACAAGTTGAATTACGAATCACAGATGACTACTGTGAACTAAGTGTACAGGGAAAAATAAATTAAAAAAAAGGCGAGTATGAGGGGAAACATAAAACTAAGCTACTCTAAGAATTAAGTGGTATTGTACAAAACTATCGCGAGTCTGGGTTAAGTAAATGTATTCAACGATTCCAATCAAAAACTCTAAGATCCTTAATAGATGCACCTTGGTATGTTACCAACGAAACAATACATCGCGATCTTAAGATACCTACAGTCATAGAAGAAATTTCCAAGTTCAGAAACAGATATAATATAAGAGTTAAAAACCACTAAAATCCATTAGTTATCCATTTACTTGACACGACGGATCAGATACGCAGGCTAAAAAGACATTACCCTGTAGATTTAAACATTAGATTCAGCTAGAATCAAACATACGATAATCACGATTATTCACGTTATAGTACCACGCCAGAATAATTTACTTATAATTCTCAATGAGGATTGATTGTAAAATTCTTCCAAATAAAAAAAAAAACATTTTGTACTCGCGAAACGTTAGCGAAATCGACGCGAAACCATAGAATTAATATACGAACGAATAATTCAAAAGATTTGGTGCCAACTTTTGACATTTATCCACAGTCAAAGAAGAAATTTCCAAGTTCAGAAACAGATATAATATAAGAGTTAAAAACCACCAAAACCCATTAGTTACCCATTTACTTGACACGACGGATCAGATCCGCAAACTAAAAAGACAATGCCCTTTAGATTTAAGCATTAGATTTACACGTTACAGTACCACGCTAAAATAATTTACTTATAATTCTCAATGAGAATTGATTGTAAAAAGTTTACCTAATTAAAAAAAAAAAAGTAAATGTAAAGAGTATAATATTGAATTAATCCAATGAGAATCAATTTGATCCTCTGACTTGGCTAAGTAAACAATTTCGATCGCGTTACAAATTGATGCACACAAAATACGATAGAATTTAGAAAGATTTGCATTTCGAAAATAACAACGGCTTTGAAAGAATATTTTTTAATTACAATTATACCAAAGTAGAACCAATTGAAAATAAGCGCAGCATGGAAAAACAGAAGAACGAGAAGAAGTTTGCGCTATGCGTTGCTTTAACTAAAAGAAAACAATATCTCCTGAGAAGTATTGCAAGAATGTGGAGAAGTTGAATGTGACAAATAAAAGAAGGCATCCAATCCTGACAAATAGGAAACGTATCGTTCACCAGCATGAAAATTCCAGATCACGTTTGTCTTCGATGACCAGACAGAAATAGAATGAATTCCGTTGGGAAATTTTGTCCAAACCTAATATCACTCAACAAAGATACTTGCAAAGGCTGCACAATTTCGAATTTTTATCTATTCCCATCGCAATAATAATTTCACTTGTTCGATACGAAGACGGTGATTTGCAAGTTTCCACTTTTCGATACATAGATCGAACAAAGAAAAATTAGATACGCATGTAACGCGAGAAATATAATCGTTATTAAATGAACGCATATACGAGTGAACAAATTAAGTGAACTTTGGCGATATCGCACAAAAGAGACTCGAACAGATCGTCAAATTTTTTTTATTATTATTTAATTTGTACTTTACAATTTGTCCAGTTGGACATTTGATAAATTTTTCTAACTTAATTGCTAAATAACATGTGGATGGCTACGCCCAGCGGGATACCATCTTCGAGTTTGACTATTTTATTTCTTTAGTGAGGTCAGGGGGTGTTTTCGGATCGTCAAATGTACTATACATTTCATCGCTGTTGTCACAAAGCCATAAATTAGCGATTGGAAAACCAAGCGGATCTAACGAACATCCCACAGGCCATCGAAACGACAACGTAGACAGTGTCCCAGGATCAGAAGACAGTAATAGTGTCACGTAAAATTCGTGATAAAAGAGGAAGAGCTGAGCAATACCTTAACTTGACTGTCCTTTTATATTTTTATATGCTTTTATTCACAAAAGTGGTTAAGTACAATATTACAATGAAGTAGCGAACTTACAAAGTATTGAAATAGTTGTTCAAATCGCGGCCAAGACTGTACCCAAGACTAGTCTCGTGACCGAATGCTCGCAGTTTTATATGTTGAGATTGAAGGAGTTGAGGGGCAAGAAGAGGATCCTGAGTGCTCTACGTGATGGGGAAAATTTGGTGTTGGGCCATGTGCAAAGGTAAGGTCAAAGTCTAAAGGTTCACAACAGCCTCACATAGTCGCCTCTGACTTGGGCCCTGGCAACACCCCCGGCGACAATCCCTCCATAAGAGCCAAACCCATAGTATATAAACCTTCCCAAAATCAATTTTCGGCACTCTCTGTTCTAACATTCTTAACCGTCACTCTGTTGAATTCACATAATAAACTATGCCAGCATATCTAAAGTCTGAATTTTTCTTACCTTGCTCGTGAAACGTTTAAACCATTTCTTAATTTCACGTGACGTGTCTTCGACGTGACACTGTCATAGATATCGTCGGTGTAAATTTCGCCTGGAATTTTCTAATATTATATGACAAATAATAAGTAACCAGGAAATCTCGAGAATAAAAATAAATCGTCGCGGAAAAACTGCCGGCATCTTCGCGCTACGAAAAATCTCATATCAGCAACGATAGTTTCTTCCACGACACGAGCTTAAGTTCAGTGGCGTTCAAGACAACTCCAGTTTGCTATAACAGAATAAGCCTTATAAGTACTTTCTCGTTTGATTAAGTGTTAAACTTCAAAGCAGATCGGGAACGGGGCATGTCACGAACATTCGTAGGTGTACAATGCGGTGTAATTAAAAGGCCGACTCGAAAAGAGCATAAATGTTGGAGCGCGGCGAGAGTGACCCCTTTTTCCATGGCAGAGTCATAGCTCGGGTTAGCAAAAATTATGCGTATCAAGCGTAATCGGGCGTGGAAAGGGGAACGGGGACTAACAGTAGGTTAGCACTCGCTTTTTGCGACCCTCGTACTCCGAGACCCTAAACAAAGCTCTCGAGCGGCAACCCTTCTTCGAGCTTAATCAAGTTTGCTCGTAACTAAAGGTTACGAGCGCATACTTCGAACGTTCAAAATGGAAAGTAGCTTTCAAATATCGCCGTCACCCTAATTTTTACGCAAATACTTTGCGGAACGTTTAATCTACGATGAACGACGCATAAACGTCGTGTAGCGTGTCGTTGAGTGGCTATCGTGCGTAAAACGACGATCTCTAGAGAACATTCGTCGTTGGATCTTCAAATGAGAATTGCGCTAATTATGTTTGCACGCGATAGCCGTAATATCAAGAGTATTTATTATGTGAAACTATGTTACAGCAGTGTGCATGTATATGTATGTGTAACGCTATACGTATTATACGTATACAACTATGTATGTGCATATTGCGTATATATTTGAAATATATATATATATATATGCATAAAATTATTTATAAAATTATTTATAAAATTAGTTATTTATATAGAACTATGTGTATGTCATATAGAACGCATAGGTAAATATATTCTCGTCTCTGGAGCATTAATTATGTTTGTTGGTTAGAAAATGGTATAAACAGAGTATAATGCAAAAAGAATATCGTGTACCAAATGTTTGAGTAAATATTATTACAATTTTTTATGTATGAGTACATACGTGTGTTATATTGTAGGATTGACGTGTACGAAAATGTCAAGCGCTTTATGCAACACATGATTAAAATTAATTAAATATCAAGGGACAAAGACACACAATATCTACGTGTAAGTGTCATCTATTCGCAGTCGATTTAAACAATAGAATACATACAACATTTATAATTTATAATTTTACAATTTGTAATGTATATTTCATATACTGTTTACGAAACAAAACACAATAAGTGAAATATTACACACAAATATAGATTCATATCCAAGCAAAGGATAATTTGAAACATGAAATTCACTGGGACTTTAAAACACGGGACATGCAAAAAGTCATATTTTATGTAAAATTGTTAAATACACCACACAATCGAAAGCCAGCTTCTAGATCAATGAATCGTGCAGCGAAATTAATTTGACGTGAGAACACGGTCGAGAGGAGTTCCCTACGCCATCGTATTCATGTCGCAACAGTTAGTTTATTACACACTCTGCGCTCTCTTTCTACATCGAATTTTCCAGCCGAACATCTCGTTTTTCACTACGACACTCCACACTTTCGATCGATTTCACGTTCACCCGATAACCAATGACAACCGAATCTTTCGAATTCCGATATCTTCACCCACCGAAACTTTACCAATTTTCACTTTTTCTAAAAAAAAAAAAAAAACTGTTGTTCTAACTGACAACCTAAACGTATGCATCGTTACGCAAATACTTCGATCGTTTCTTTTATTAAAATTCAAACCAAATTTTGTTTCTTGTATGAAATTAATGCTTTTTTAATATACATCGAAAACAAATCGATCGTTTAACGTAACAAAATTTGTATAATTACATCGAACGCTTAGTAACGAAGATCTGTAATCGATGTTTTGTAAAAGTTTATACAAACGAATAATTGATAAACCACGTGTTCCTAATTTCGTCCTCTTTCATTCTAAAACTATATATATAAAATCATATACAAATTTGTTAGCTTGTAATATATATTTTTTTTTATTATTTAATTCGTACTTTACAATTTGTTCAGCTGGACATTTAGTAAATTTGTGACATATATGTGCACGGCTCATGGAAGAGGTTCACTTCACCCATTTTTCTGCCCTCGCATCGTTCGAAAATTGATCGTCACAGACGTTTCGCTCGACGACTCTATTTCGAATTTTTTTCTCAAAAAACGCGGTCCTAATTTCGTCCTCGAGTATCTATATACAGAGAGACGTAATTAGGTAAGGAAGATATTTTTTAATATAATTGACAATTCTAATGGATAACTGACAGTACGAGATGGCCAATGTGAAAATAGAAGTGTTGGAATACAACGATATTAGAATCATAGATACAAACACTCTTATACAGACACCTACACAGGCATTTGAACAGGACACTTACACAGGTCATACTCATACTGTATAGAGAGGGGGGTTCAAAAATCTTCAAGGGGTCATGGGTCACTACCTACAGTCAGTCTGAGAGTAACTAGCCAACTGTCAACAGTTCATAAATTCCTTACCTGCACACTTTGTTAATCACTCACTTATATATTAAATACATTTGGTTCTGTAGTTCTGTTTAATAAATATCACCGAATATTATTTCAACATAGACATTGTGTCTTCCACAGATTATTTATCTTAATTTTAAGATTAAATTCTAACAAGAAGCAATATATTACATGTCACCAAAAATAGATGCTAAAATTACGGACTTCAGATGTTGACATACGACTTCGAATACTAAGAGATAACGTGATGTTCTAGTCGGGTAAAACAGAACGTTGCAGAAGACTCTGGAAACGAGGAATTCCTTTGTTTTTGCCGTCACTTTACTAGCAGCGTTTCTATCTTAAATTCTAATTGCCGTTTACAGATTGCATCACTTGACAACAAAAGATTGATCAGCGGACGAAAATTGGCCCACTTGCCTTATAATCGCGATAGTCGAGTCGCATTACGATGTTGATGAAACTTCAAAGCGTTTTATATATATAAGACACATAGCTGATATATTCGTAAATAGTTTTCACGAATATTTGAATATTTTCATGAAAGGCTGTATAACGTAATTACGAGATTACGGTTTGAATGTACATTTATCTATAGATCTTAAATTAAATTGACTGCTTTTACAATTTTATTTTAAAATTCCTACTTCACGTTATATATTTTTCCGTAATGATGTAATGAGTTTCGCAACGATAACTAAAAGAATAATAAAATGAATTTCATTTTGATTTTTATGTATTCAAACCTGAAATAATTTTATTTCAAACGTACTTATACCAATACCAGTCAAAATGATTGGTACTTGTCAAAGTGTAAAAGGGTGCAATCTGTTTATCAAACCCCAATTAACCAGTTTCCTCTTTTTATACAACTTCTCACACGTTTTTATAATTTTTTCATTCAATATGATGGTATCAGTTATCAGGAAAATTGCAGATCGATCGCTAGATCTCTAGATGTTAACATTAGAAATACCACATCAGTCAAAATGACTGTTTCTACAATTTTTATAAATGTGTCAACCCTCTTTTAAGGATCATGGTTCCAGATAGATTAATAATACCAAAAATGTACTACATAACATGGAATTCCTTCTATAATCAATAAATATCAAAATATTGTATTATTTCATATTTTTTAAAGACCAGTCATTTCGACTGGCTTTGGTAGAAATAGCTTCGTGTTAACTATCGGTAGTTCTAGTGTTAATACTTGAAAAACAATGAATCGTATTAGTCGATCTTTTTATGGCTACATTTTATGGCTAATTAGCGGATAAATTGGCGGCCGCGTAAGCCCGTATTTTAACGCATACCTACGTTTCTGTGCAACACGCTATAGCAATTTCAAGTTAACGCGGATGCGATTAGAAAGATAATTTTCTAAATACCGTCGAACCCTTCAGCCATGAATATTCATAGGCAAATTAAACGACGAATCGAACGACGATAACAAAAATTGACCACCCTCGTGGATTTAATTAATTCTGCATCGAGATAAACTGTACACTCGTTGCCTTACTGAAACGTTACACGCCACGAAAGACGTACACGTGCTACGTTTTCAAGTATATCGTAGCATAGATACAAAGCGTAATCTCGGTCTAAGCCACGGTAAGAACCAGCCAGGACCAAGTGATAATGTCTAAAACCGAAGAATTAAAGCACTGTCGCCGAAACGCAACAAATCCTGTTCGCCAACACGTTGGTACACCGCGCTATTGTAATTCGTTGTCAACGAAGGAAATTGGAACAGCTTCTTCCTATTCTGCTCGTATTTTATCCAGTTTAAAACGATGTGTCTTCGTGAATGGAATTTTAAATTCGAGAAACGTGGATTAATTTACGTGACTGTTATTAATTGCTTGGCTGGATAGATTGATTGGTTTATGGGTAACTAGGCAATTTAGCGAGACAAGAGAAAACTTGACGCTTCGAAGGAAATTATTTTCTTTTCGCATTTTGACAGATTTCTTTTCTGTTGTGAAAACATGACGAAGAACTTTCTTTGTTGCCTGATGGTTAAGTTAAAAATATTCTATATTCGATGATATATAAATATCGTTGCTACCCTGTCGTTGAATAAAGTAAGTCAGGTGAACTAATTGATTATAGTGTGAAATTGAAATACAGTTCAACAATCAACATACAGTTAATTATGAGCGACTTGTTTTTGTTTTATACTTAGGTGCAATTTTATATGCAATTTTCCTTGTTTCACTTGTATGAAAAATTTGAACAAATATAAATGCATAAACAATCCAACAGCATTTTCCATAGTACGCCAATCGTTGTTTCCTTGCCAGATTTTAATTCCTTTTGATTCGCGTAAAATTTTTAAACGCCTTTACTGAAAATATTTGTCATATTTCACTGAAAGCAAGGAGAATTTTTATAAATATTGATTATAAATGGTCAACTATGTATAATACTGTATTACTCATTAAAATTATCTCTAATTACGATTTAATTACCTACAGTTGATATTCGATTATTGAAAAACATCTAATACAAGAAGATTAGAAAGCTAGAAAATTGGGGGAAGATAAAATGATTATTATACATTAAATTTGCAATAAGAATCTTATTCAACATCGAGATAAGGATCCCAAGCTACGCTGGTTAGAGTTAATGTCTGATGCATTCTTGAAATACGTACATAGGATATTCCAGTACAGAAATTCTTAGAATGCTTGAAATTTTCTCACGGAGAACAACAATGTGATCTAAAATTATTTTTGCACTGATAATAGAAACACCGCGTATAATTTTTATGTTCCGCATTAAATTAAATACAATTAGATACCTTGTTCGCGAAACGGACAAATGTAACTGCTGCATCGTGTAAAAAATACCGTAATAAATGTTTACAATTTTCACAAGTATAAATAAATCCAAAGTAATTCAAGATAATCAGAAAACGCAATAAATCTTGAAACACGTATTATGTTTCCGTAACCACAATCCAATGCCACATTCATCGATTTTATCTAAAACGCTATGTATTGGATCGGCAACTAAGCGATTGCGGCTTTTGTCATTAGGTGATAATGACAAAAACCGCAATCACATAGTTATATATATAAATATTTACAAAAACTATAAAAAATATACAAATATTTATAAAAATTTGTCATTAGGTGATAATGATAAAAGCCGCAATCACATAATTGCCAACCCATACAATTGTGGACATTTTGTTTTCATAATTTGCGCAAAATACGTACAATGTATCGCTTTTATTTTATTTCAAAATATTCCATTAATTTAGCGATACATTGTACGTATTTCGCGCAAATTATGAAAACAAAATGACCGCAATTGTATGCTCGTTACCGTATACTTACGGAATTTAAAGAGCGCTCATAAAAGTCACTGCAAGTGCCAAGAAACAATATTTTCAGGAGGAACGAAAGCTCATGCATCAACATAGTCCAAATTTATAACAAAGAAAAGTGTATCTGTAGAAAACCTCGTACGTGCTAGCTGTTAGTTGTAAAGAAAACTCAATGTTCATGTTCGTACATTTAGGCAAATGGCATAAACAAATTCCAAAAAACGATTAACTACTAAGAATCGAAAATTTCTTACAGACAATACTGTAAGTGCAAACATTTTAAAATATTGTTTTTTTATCGTATAATGTCATATAATGGGAAAAGTGTACGGAATTTAAGAGCAATCTTGTAATTTGTAAATAATTACTAATAGTGTTAAAAAGATATCACCTCTGTACAAAGCAATGTAAGTGTCATTAAGCGGTAGATATGTTCAAACATATGGACATTAAATATCAATTTTCTGACAATTCTTACCTGGAACGTTATAAAATGTACCTTTGTAACAAAAATAAAATATATTTTTTGTTTTTATGTAAGTTATCTAGGAACAAACAGGATTGGTATTTAATGCTGGCGAATTTAAACAAATGGCACGTTCAGTTTTCTCTACAACTAAGAGGTGACATATATAGATTTTTCTATAAACACAATACTTTTTCTGATGAATCTATATTAGTACAAAAAATAGAAAATATTGTGATACATTTGGATTATTGTACGCTTAAGATCTTTTACTAACTAAAACAAATGGAATTTCGAAAATAATTTTAAATCAAAGAAGCTTTCCCTTGTTCCTAAAAAATTTAACTTACTAATTAAAACAAATGGAATTTCGAAAATAATTTTAAATCAAAGAAGCTTTCCCTTGCTCCTAAAAAATTTAATGTTTGGCACTTACAACGCTATTTACAAGAAATTTCCAATTAACTGTGAATATAAACGCTTGTTGACGCTTATATTTTTTCAATACAGGCGACGTTGTAACACCATCTTCTGGTATTATTAATAAGGGACATTATCGATTATGTTAAGGCATATTAAGAGCATTATTAATTATTAAACTATTCAGAAAGGAAAATTGCACTGAGATTCTGTACCGCGGTATTCTCATTAGCAGGTAGACAATTTTCCAATAGAAAGACAAAATTCTTCAATTTTCGCACTTACAATGTTTTCTTCTACGAGCACTCTTCAATTACTATACATTTGTTAAGGTAACGCTATTTTCTCTCAGTACAGTTCTCTCACAATTAACGGCGATAAAATTTGCAGAATCATCGGGCAACAAAGAATCATGCGTTGCACAATTGAAATTTCTTTCTTTGCTGTACATTTCCTACAATATCGAAACACACATTCAATTACTATATGACTAATTAAATTACACATGACGATACCGAACGTAAATTGAATATTAAAGGTAAAGTCACAGCTTCAAAGGACTATCAACCGCAAATTAATTCATACAATGTCATTAACTATCGTGCCGTTTCTAAATGGCGTAATAATAAACACAGACATAATATACATAATTCGTTGCTCGGACGCGAATTAAACAATCTCTCTAGATAAACGGCATTGTTTAAATATCCATCAATGGCGACAGCGATATCGCCGTGAAATTAATTAAAACAGCAATTCATTTCTTCGCATCTTTGTTAAGGATAATTATTGGCAGCGTCATGTCCTCGCTATAATTTGACTTTCGAACCGATTGAAAATCGAATACCGAGAATCCGACGCATGTCATTCATCCGGACGTCGCGGCGAATCATCGAGGGAAATGAACTGTAATCGAAAAAAGGAAAGTGAATGGGCAGTGGGACTGTTCGGAGATGTCGGTCGCGGTCCGCGGAAGACAAAGAGAATCGCTTGTATCCACGACACGGCTCGTAACCTGTACGACGACACGAGCCAGAGTGCCCTTCGTTGAATTTCCCCCGAGAAAATCACCTTACCCTCCAACCTCGATCCTTGTTCTCGTAGACAGGAATGAAATATCTATTTGCATACGAGCACAGATCTTGCTGCAGACTCGGAACTCCGCCGGCAAGGTAAATAACGATTCGAAAATCGCGCTGCGTTCGATCGACGATAGCATCGTCGTTGAGCTGTCAGCTTTTTCTAGTCCCGCGCGTATCCAGTCAGACTAAAAGCATAATGCCGCGCCGATACTCCGGCGAAATGCCACACGGTGAAAAACAAGCGAATTTTTATTTCGCTCTCGGTCCAACTATTTTCACTGCGATACAACCGAATGAACAAACTCCTGCATAAACACGATCGATACCTTTAACCGAGTTATGTTCTTCCTATGGATTACAAAGCGGAATTTCGTCTGGTATAATTTTATTCTGCGAAACACGAAAATATTGTTTCACCGTTTAATCGGACTGCTTGTATTAGAATGTAGTCAAAATGCTTTTATAATTTACCTGCCATAAATGGGGTAAGTACGGTTGACTAACTATGAGAATTCTAGTCTATCGTCTGAGGAGATCGAATGAGAAGAACCAAAGAATTTTCCCTGACCGCTAACGGCTGATATCTGCCGTCATTGACACGTATATGGTATTTTTGACAACCTTCAACACTTCGCCAACCGAATAGGGAGATCTCCTCTCTGTAAAGACGAGGGAGAGATGTCCTCTCTTTTTGTCTTTTGAAACGCGTTTTCTTTTTTTTTTTTTTTTTGTTGTTGTTATTATCAGTTATCGTTTACCTGGGATTGTTCCCAATTAATTGAACCACTTTATCTGTTTTTATAAAGTACAGTATATAATAAAATACAGCAATCTAGTGGTGTTAAATTTAATTAAAAAGTTACACTATCAGTTATGATTAAATAAAGTTATAATCGAAGGATACCACATTGTAAAAAAATACTAAAGTGCATTATGAATTTTTAATTTCACGTTTAAGTCGTGTTATTTACCTTTAGTCATCTTTAATATTTGCAATTTTACCTATATGTTTATACTTTTAATATATACTTTTAATTTGATTTTATTTGTATAAACAATATGTGAAATCGTTAAATAAAATCATTACCGCAGAATATAATTGACCATTTACATAATTTTTAAACTTCTTTCTTTTTTAAGTCGTGAATATTAATCCTCGATATTTGGGAAAATGCGCGGTGGACAGCGTATAGTTTGGCTTGTCCGAACGCGATGGAAACGTATAGCTCGCTATGGCGCGCACGATTAGCTAAGTGTTAAGTCACTTACGTTTTGGAACATTTAGAATAAAATTGGCCAACTATCAGCTATTAATTGTAACCGTAATTGGATACTCTTTTTCGCCAATTATTTGAAGCCTCTATCAAATTAGTTAAATATGGGGATTCAAGCAACTTGAAACCATCTTAACAGCGTGAACCTATTATTATTAACCTTCTGTAGGCAATATAGATCGTTAAGGTCCAGACGATATTTTTATTGTTTATTTTCTTTGACACGAAAGTGTCGGATCCCGTGCTTTCCGCATCTAAGGAAACTTACACCTATAGGGATTTCATTGCCCAAATATCGTTTACTTGGTTCAATTCAGTTTCGAATACCACGAGGGTAAAACGAACACTGTGCCTTCAGCGACTCATATTGTCACCCAAGTCCTTTGCTAAGTGAGTGAACTTTTTTATATGAATATCTTTGTTTTGGTATGTATGTCGGGTTGGCATTAAGATTAGAGTTAGGAGCGTGTAACGAATATTCTCTGAACTTAGCTATCGTCGTTATACAATTGAAGTAATGTGAATTAGCGCAAGTGTGAGCATTACGGAATCGACAAGTAACCGCGGTAACTAAACACTAATGACAATGGTCCTAGGTTCGATAACGAATCCGCGGTCAACGAGATGGTAAATGTACTCTTTCCAAAGTGTGAGTCTGACTCCTAGTTAAAATAAAACGTGACAATATGCACCGATCGTAAAGACGTTGTTTTACTCGCTGGCGAGTTCGCACGAGAGAATGCGTTATCCGTCGCGGTGATGTTCCAGAGGAAAACTATGATAGGGTGTGCCTAAGGGCACGAGATCATCGGATTCGTCGAGAAAAGCCTTCGCTCGGAATGTAAGGGAGATGGACGTTGTTGCTAATTGGTTAATTTCCATGTTGGTGATTAGGAAAGTATACTAACCGCCCTTGAGAGAAAGTTGCTAGCGGGAAGTGTCGTACGTGAGAAAAGCAGATTTCCCGTATCTTCCCATAGTAGATAATAGATTTAAGGACTGTTAAGACAAAGACTGTTTGTCCGTTTGAAGGACCTTAGTTAACTAAATCCTTAGATTTATTAGCGGATCCTCAGGCTGGCTAAACATGTACTGCAGAGATGCATCGACATATGGCAATCATCTTGCCCGAAGAATAGGATCTGTGTGTGGCCGAGCCACGGGGCAGAGATTGGAATCTTTACTGTCAAGTGTCGCTACGAATATTTCTTTGTAAGGAGAGCTATACAATTATTCTATACCTCTGTTAGGTAAAACATTCATCCCGTGACCGCGGCTACGTTCGGCGAGTAGTCGTCGCCTCGAGCGCAAGCTCATTGTCTCAAGTTTCGGACTATTATATTTAGGTTGATTTATAAAGACTACAGTATTGGGAATTTTCCCAAGAACTCCAAAGGGAACGACCGGTGTTCTTTCATCTATGACATGTATACTAATCTTCTGACGACCGTTTTAATATCTGGTATAGCTCCTATGTTTGTCACACGATAGTAAGTAAGAGATGCGGAGCCTTTCTCTTTCGCCGCGAGTCTCAGATTATATTATAATAAGAAATAATTATGCTTTTCTATGAATTAGCAAATTTCTTTATATCTTTCTCAAAGATCATTGTCTTGCGGGTAAAATTGTACAATAACTTTCTTTAGTATTTGTTTAATACAAAACGGCGTACCTTGAAACAAATTCCCATTTTGTCATAACTTTCCGTCAAATTTTTATTTTCACCGCAAAATCGTTTGAACATTTGGCTAAAGTGTTACTTGTATAGTAAATTAGAGACCATGATAAGTACTCCGCAATTTCTTCAGATTTTTTTGAAGTCCGAAATGATAAGAAATTGGGCCAAGGACCGAAAGACCCATAATGCCCTGTCCACGTTAGTAAAAACCGTATTGCCAGCGGAGGGTTAAATTTGTTAATTTGAAGTATATACGTGTGTATATATTCTCTTCTACTTCGTGTCTCTACGCTTGTCGTCATTAATCAAATGACTTGCAACTACCCCGCTAGTGTGGCCCCGTTATTTTACTTCACTTGGAATATTGTTTCAAGTGAAACTGAGATACTATCGACTATTCTTTGACCTGATACGAAATACGAACAGATGCCAGTTGCATAATGTAATGCGGTATTTGTCGTTTTCTGCTTAGTTTCATCTTATCTGACTCGGCACTGCACATCGCCTCTGTCCTAGAAGAAGTCAGGCGATTTTCTAGCAAACACAAAACCAGGGTCGAATCTTACGTAAATCATCCAGTGGGAAATTGTTATACCACTGCAGTTAGAAGGCTGAGATGAAAATACCCTTTAAATTTAATATAATTTCCTGCTTAATATAATTTTGCTCTCATCGTACAAAAAACACTACTACTGTAAATATCAACGCTCAAAGTAACTAAAACCACAAATACCTTTTGTACTATATATAATATATATATAACTATATGTTAACTAGACGTGGCTAAATATATACCATATGTAATATAATATATGTAACATGTATAGCTGTAAACATATATATATTGTAGCATCTTATACTACAATTAGTTTATTTACAATAAATGAATTAAACAGATGTTGGTTAAGAGGATGTCCTGAATTAGAATGTTCTAAAACAGCGTCTGTTATGATTTCTTTTTCCTTTTTAAAAGGGAAAGAAAGAAGAAGGAAAGGGGAAGAAAGAAGAAGTTATTGAATTTTGAGGTATGGTTTTATATATATTTAACGAATATAAAAAAATTTGTTTAAAGTAAAAGAAAAAATTATAACAGATTTCTAAGCCTATTTCATGGGCTACAGTTTTCAATCTGCGTGAAAAATCCACCTCATAATTCTTGACTGAAACGAAAAACCAAAAAAGGATTAAATTATTATATACCATCAACAGGGAGTATAAAAGAAAGAAATTTGACTGTCATGAATCAGCTGAAATCGAGTCGATTCTATCAAATATACCTCATCCTAATATTTTGAAAAAATCTGTATCCATAAAATTGACGACTCGACACACGTTTTAACGGTAGAAAAACACGATTAGATCGGAAGATGTCTAAGGAGCGTAACAGAGCTAAGATACAAATTCCGATCATTTGGAACTCGCTTGGAACCAGGAGAAACGAAGCTTCCGTGGGACAAGGCTTTCTTCGTTCTAGGAACACGCGTAATTCCCATTGTAATTTCCATTTGCAACGTCTCAGCAGAAGCACGTGCTTCGTGCGTTCCTCTGTCCCTATGTTCTGTAATCATCCGCGTATATTATAGTAAACTACAGCTTTTTTGAACAATCTCCACCCGTCTGTCAGACACGTAACGCATCGCGCCGAACAAAAACACGAACCTCGAAAAACAAGATGGAATGTAACCAGCGATGCGCGTCGATGCTGCACCGTTCCATTCTGCACAGCGCTGTTATCTGCCGTCAGTTGTGCTCTCCTTCCAGCAACCTTCCATCCGTACAAATCCATGGGTTAATTAATTAGCCTTGCAGTATCGTGAAGTTGCATAAGTGAACCTTAACGTTGCAGGCACGTTGATAAGGCAGACGTCTTAATTAATGAAGAAACAATATTGCTAGCGACGCGGCGCACCGCGTTTCTTGATAGCCGATTTAATTGTATGTATCTCGGTTTACCGGCAGCTATTCATGACCAGGAGGCGCAGTCGGTGGAAACTGTCGTCTCGAAACCTATAAGTTACGAGAATGCCTCCTTCCTGCTATCAATCTCAAAGCAACGCGCGCCAATATCAAGCTGACGGAATTGTTCTGTTCGAAACACACACAACAGGACTGCGTGCGTACTCCCAAAGCTTACAGCACGAGCGTAAAGGAGGCTACTTTTGGGAATTTTAATCTTCTAATTTCACCAACTAGAATGACAGAAATAGAATTCTTTAGAATTCCGCTTTATTTCGCATTTGGTAGTCTCGGATAAAAAGAAGACAGATGTACTGGCTTACTAGTCGAAACTCTAAACTCAGCATAGACAATAAACTAAAAATCTACAAAACGATAATAAAAACAATTTAGACGTACGAAATACCGCTATGGGGGACAGCAGCAATGAGCCACATAAATAAACTAGAGTCGCTACGATCGAAGATATTGAGAACAATAGTCAACGCTCCATGGTATGCCAGAAACGAGGATATACGCAGACTTAAAAATACCAACGGTCAAAGAAGAAATCGGCAGGTACGCAGAAAAATACAAAGAAAGAAGGGCAACACATCCAAACCAGCTGGCTGCTGAAGCGAGCAAAACTCTCATAGAAAGGAGATTAATAAGAAAACACCCCACTGACCTCACTAAAGAAATGAAATAGTCAAACTCGAAGAAGGTATCACGCTGGGGGTAGCCATCCACGTGTTATTTATCAATTAAGTTAGACAAATTTATCAAATGTCTAGCTGGACAAATTGTAAAGTACAAATTAAATAATAGAAAAAGAAATTGGTAGCCTGAGACGTGTTACAAACTCGGAATTTCTGAAAGGTAATTGGAAGACGCGCGTAGCAGTACAAGTTGCAGAAGCCTACAGCCTGCGGGAATACCGTGAACTTCTCAAAAATGAGAATATCTCACGTAAATTCAGACCCAGTCGTGCAGGAAGACGCATCACGATCACGCAGAAATAAGATTCTGGTCGATCATCGATCAGCAAGGATCGGCAGATTCGGTTGCAACCACTGAAAATTTGTGAAATCGTTAGTCTTCTGTTTCACTGATGCCATGAATGATCATTGTTGAAGTGGGTCCCAGTTCAAGAAAAACTACATCTTTTCTAATGTTTAGTTTTCTTAGTCCTCGAAGCCATTGAGTATTGTTTAGCAATAAACCAATTAGAAGAGCCTTTCAGCCTCATAGTTTTCTAGGAACATCATTTTCTCTTGTACAGATGATGCAATGGGGTACAGACAGGCCAGTTTTCGTAATTGTACAAATACCCATAGACCCATGACCTCCAAGCTCTTTCGTAAAGTAACGCTACCAGCGTGCGGCTCTGGACTAGCATACACATTGTACTTATACTTAACACTAGAACTACCACACCAGTCAAATTGACTGGTTTTACAATTTTATTTTAAAATTCCTATTCCGTGTTATATTTTTTCTGCAATGATGTAATGACTTTCGCAACGATAACTAAAAGAATAATATAATGAATTTTATTTTGTTTTTTATGTATTCAAACTAAAAATAACTTTGCATCAAGGCTAATTATACCAATACCAGTCAAAATGATTGGTACTTGTCGAAGTGTAAAAGGGTCCTGCAATCTGTTTATCGAACCCCAATTAACCAGTTTTCTCGTTTTGTACAACTACCCACACGTTTTTATAATTTTTACTGTGTTTCATTCGATATGATGATCTCAGTTATTAGGAAAATTCCGGATCGATCGCTAGATCGCTAGATGCTAACACTAGAAATACCACACCAATCAAAAACGACTGGTTCTACAATTTTATAAATGTATCGACCCTCGTTTAGGGATCATGGTCCCAGATGGATTAATAATACCAAAAATGTACTACATAACATGGAATTCCTTCTATAAGAAAGTAATCAATAAGTATAAAAGTATTCTATTGTTACGTATTTTTTAAAGAACAGTCATTTTGACTAGTTTTTGGTAGAAATAGCTTCGTGTTAACTATCGGTAGTTCTAGTGTTAAACTTGCTTAAATATAATTTTCTATTATACATTCATCCATGCATTTCCCCTCTCTCTTTCTCTCTCTCTCTTTCTTTCTGTCTATTACGAGATAAAACCTTAACAATCAGAAACTCAACCCTATTTTTAGATTTTTCATGATATTCAGACAAGAACTGACAAAATCTTTTCTCCAATTTCGTATTATAATACGAAACAAAAGTAAAGATGCAACAAACAGAAGATTCCTACTTTCCAAACCTGTCGACCAAAACAACTAAATCTTCTCTCAAAATTGCGTTTTTGGCTGTTAAAAAAAATACAAGCCCAATGTTAATTTTCATTAACAACATTAATTACCTTTTCATTCGGTACTTCGTAGATTTTTCTTTACTTTCCATTACTTTTATCAATGTGTTAGGTACAGTATCCACTAACTTATTTCAAATTTCGTTTCGAATATTCTTTTACTTTATTCTTTTTTTAAGTTCAACGATATTTTCCATAGTTGGCTCCGCCTGATCGTAAACTTTTCTCGCTACAATTCCCCGCACGTTCTCCATTGGGTTCAAATCAGGACTCGGCGCTGGCCTTGGTAATAATTCTATTCCGAAATCTTGAAACCACTTTTTCTAGTGGCGGCTGTGTGAATAAGAGCATTGTACCGTTGAAAAACTGTCTTTCTGTCTTCTATTTCGGTTACGAAAGACGATAATTCGCCTAATTAAAAATGTAATCCCCTTAAATACTACAGCATTTGCAAAAGCAATTTCAATTAACATATCCAGCCACGATCAATGGTTTCTTGGAAATATTGAAGAAACAATGGCGAAAATGTGTTCGAGCTTCGTTCAGTGTCCGATGAAAACAATGAAATATTCGCTTGTCGTTAATTCTACGTGTGAAGTGAGCAGTCATGGAAAGCTTCTTTCAACGTTCAAAATTACTTTGCTCGTGACACAACAAGAATTAAAATCGAGCGACTTCACAGACGTAGGATTAAGACTTCATTTCCATAACGATATTTTCATAAAGCTCGCAATTTCATTCGTAAATTTAAATAATGGACGAAGTTGGAAATTAATTAAAAGAAAATCGCGCGATATTGAAATGGATCGAGTAAGACGTCTAGAAGAAGCTATGAGAAATTCTTATGATTGATCTATACTACCGTTCATAAGCATCTAGACACTTCGAACAATCTGTACTAACACTATGTTAAAAATGTTGACGTTAGACACGTATTTTTCTTGAAAAATAAGATATTAATAACATTAATTATGTAGATTCATATAGATTAAGGTATAATTGCCTCTCAAAAGTCAATTTTATGTTGTTATACGTTACTTTACTATTTATAACAATGTACTGTTAATTAATTGTGACAACGATAGAAGACAATGAATGTCCATAATTTCGTAATTAAACTATGTCGTTGAAACTAAACAGAGGAGCAGATAAACTTTCGAATTTCATTTTTTAATCGCTTGTACGTGTATCAAATTTATGCTCGAGAAAAGATTTTAGAAAATCTAAGATTCTATTACTTTTTCGCATAAAAAGAGATATCAGGACGTCGAAGCTACGATCGTAACGACGATAAATGTTAACAGTACGTAACGGTAAAGCCTGAGGACGTTACATAATTTACGACGTTTGTCTCTAGAAAACTTGCGGAAAGCACGTCGGAAACTGTATTTCGTAGAATACGTGGAAAAAGTGGAATGTAATATTCGTAATTCATGACGAATGAAAGAACTATTCGCAAATCCTTAAAACTCTGCAAGCACCTTTAGCGCAACAACGTATTCTCGCGAGGTTTCATAAGCTCTGCAACTTGGAAAGTTCATGCCATACGGTTCTATGAATATTTGCATTTCGTATTTTTCACCGTAACGAGTAAATATGTCGCGCGATAAGTCATTAAAAATTACCGCAAACGGCTGCTAAACTAGAAGTTTCGCAACAAAGTGGTGACATGAGAGTTTTACGTGAAACATATTGGTAATGTAACGATCCTTGGTGAATAAATCTCCATTTGCAAACTTCTTTCTAGTTTCATAATTATGCAGCTAAAAATTATATCTTTCAATTTTTAATATACAGGTGCTACAAAAAACAACAAAATTTGGTCATACGTTGGTGTATCTAACTACAAAAGAATTATATTGAATCTTTTTTCGAAAAGCACACAAACACTTATTGTATTTTTAAATTGTATATTCGTATTTATTATAATTTATAATTTATATAATAAAATTTTGTGTCTAATAATCGTCGTAGTCATTTCCTTCCTTTAATAATTTCTAGCTCAAACAACAACTGTGTAATGTTTCTCCCAAAAGTAAGTAGTAATTGTAAGTAGAGATTGGTTATACGTTGGTGTATTTTGGTATAATTACGAAGAATTATATTGACTCCTTTTTCGAAAAGCACACAACCATTTATTGTATTTTTAAATTGTATATTCGTATTTATTATAATTTATAATTTATGTAACAAAATTATGTGTCTAATAATAGTAGTGATCATTTCTTTTCTTTAATAATTTCTAGTTCAAACAACAACTGTGTAATTTTTCTTCCAAAAGTAAGTAGTAATTGTAAGTAGAGATTGGTTCTACGTTGGTGTATTTTGGTATAATTACGAAGAATTATATTGACACCTTTTTCGAAAAGCACACAAACACTTATTGTATTTTTAAATTGTATATTCGTATTTATTATAATTTATAATTTATGTAATAAAATTTTGTGTCTAATAATCGTAGTAATCATTTCTTTCCTTTAATAATTTCTAGCTCAAACAACAACTGTGTAATGTTTCTTCCAAAAGTAAGTAGTAATTGTAAGTAGAGATTAGTTATACGTTGGTGTATTTTGGTATAATTACGAAAGAATTATATTGACTCCTTTTTCGAAAAGCACACAAACACTTATTGTATTTTTAAATTGTATATTCGTATTTATTATAATTTATAATTTATACAATAAAATTTTGTGTCTAATAATAGTCGTAGTCATTTTTTTCCTTTAATAATTTCTAGTTGGAAAAAAAATATGTAGTTTTCCTCGCGGAATAGAATGGAGAAGAAAAAGAGGGAGAAAAGAAGAGAAGAAACACAACACGCAGAATGTAACTCATATCGGGCAGGTGTTGCCGAACATATTTTCGATTAGTCTGTTTTCGTGAGGCATTTTTCCTTGGCGCTACAAATGGAGCTGTCACTTTGAACGAACCATTGACCGACAGTGCTATGGTAAAAGTATTCTCAAGAGGAAAGAAAAACGAACCTTCTAATAACAAGGGTCGAAACTCCAAACGCCCAGCGAATTCGCAACTACTTTTCGCTTGATGATTCTGTGTGTGGACTATGTGCGGATAAAGAAAAAATAGCTGCGTGTCAATTTTCGATTTGCAGTATGCAGAGTGGTTCTGGTAAATGAGCCGACTTACGCTCCGTTTCCTAATTGAAATTGGCAAAATATTGTAGAGAAAAATCTTGCGATATTTAACAAATTATGCGATTTCTTTCACAGATACGTCAGTGCAGGATACGATTGCATCTTTTTTAAATGGAATACTAACGTTAGTATACAATTTTTACATTTACTAATATTATTTATATTTATTTTTATTGTCAAATAATAATATACATACATATATATTAAATAACAATACAAACAAATGTAAATTGTTATATTATTTATATTATATAAATTAGTATAGTATAGTATTAATACAAAAGATTTACATCCTAAGATCATCGAATACTCCACATTTCTCGAGATATTTTACTTTTTTAAAAATTCACAGCTATTCGAACGTTTCACTTAAGAGAAACCGCAGGATATTTGGAATATCAGCTTGTTCAAGATGAATAAAAAATTATAGCAGCGAATGGCAAGCAATAAAACTGTATAATATCGTAGGGAAAGTAATAAACTTTTATATTTCAAACTCTCGGCAATGGCGGGAAACGAAAAGTTTCTAGAACTTTGGTCCGATCAAAAAATGACATAAAGTAACGATTTTATTACGGTACAGGTAATTTGAAAGAGCGATATTGTTAAAAAATAGATGTGTGTACATCTATATTGTACGAGCGAGCAATGAAAAAGGTGAAGACAAAAGGAAAACGCCATGAAACGAGCGTTCGCGTATGCGTTGAATGAATGAATGTGCAATAAAACAAATTCATTCCTGTTTGAGATGTATAAGAGAATAGAGCGCTGTTCGTTAATACTTGTAATATATAATAGTTATTCTGTTCTACATAAATTTTATATTCAATAAAACGTTATACAGTATTACTTAAACCGTAACAATCTACCTTCCTTATTATAAATAAAGTTAAAAATCAAGTGAAGAATAAAATTATTTTCTCTTACGATCCAATCAGCCACGAAAATCACACCACAAGAACGATCGTCCTAGCTAAATATCAATTCTGTCTTACAATTTATTTGCGATAGTCACAGGCGGAACTTCCGCAGGCATAACCAACACATTCACGATGCACTCACGTTTCACACGTGAGACACTGTATCCACTTTTCTCCACTTTTACCTTCGCTGTACTTCGCATTGCGGAAGAGGCACACAACATCCACCTCCGTAGGTTTTCCTTCGGAATTCCGAATTAGCAACACGCCATTAAAACCGAAAAGTCCATGCCACATTTTGTACTCATGATTCTGGACAGAAGAATGACATGGAAACGACACATCGTAGATAAATTCAAACAAATCAAATCAAAATTTAAAAAATTCTACTGGCTCATTGGCAGACGTTCCAACTTAAGCGTGCAGAGTAAAATAATGCTGTACAAAGCCATATTAAAACCTGTTTGGACCTATGGGATCCAATTATGAGGAACAGCGAGTAATTCCAACATAGAAATTCTTCAACGATTCCAATCAGAAACTCTAAGATCCTTAATAGATGCACCTTGGTATGTTAGAAATATTCAAATTCAGTAATAGATATAACATAAGAATTAACAACCACCAAAACCCACTAGTTACTCAATTACTTGACACGACGGATCAGATCCGCAGGCTAAAAAGACATTACCCTGTAGATTTAAACATTAGATTCAGCTAGAATCAAACATACGATAATCACGATTATTCACGTTATAGTACCACGCCAGAATACTTTACTTATAATTCTCAATGGGAATTGATTGTAAAATTCTTCCAAATAAAAAAAAAACATTTTGTACTCGCGAAACGTTAGCGAAATCGACGCGAAACCATAGAATTAATATACGAACGAATAATTCAAAAGATTTGTTGCCAACTTTTGACATTTACCCACAGTCAAAGAAGAAATTTCCAAGTTCAGAAACAGATATAATATAAGAGTTAACGACCACCAAAACCCATTAGTTACCCAATTACTTGACACGACGGATCAGATCCGCAGACTAAAAAGGCAACATCCCTTAGATTGAAGCATTAGATTCAACTAGAATCAAACACACTATGAACTTTTATAATCCAAGTTACAGTACCACGCCAAAATAATTTACTGAAAATTCCGTAAAAGAATTGATTGTAAATAATCAACTAAATAAAATAAAAACTTTTGACATGTTTTACCCGCGATCGCAACGATCGAATACTTGCGGAAAATCTTTCACAAATTGTCGTTCTTTTACCGTTTGGGTCGAGTGGAAAATGTCGAAATTATGGTTCGTTCACAACTTTCATTGATCGACAGGTCATCCGCCTCTATTGTTCACGATGTTACAAATTAGATAACGTTGGTAGTTTTCCAGATATTTCGGTATTCCAAATATCCTATTCCAAACGTTTCTTAAACGTTTAAAAATATTTTCACCGGAATTAACGTGCAATAAATTCTAAATGCAAAATTCGATGAAACAATGTACCGAGAGCTGTACTTCATGTTCAAAAAAAAGCCGTTGTCATAGAAAAAAATGAAGTTCTTAGACTGTAGAATTGTCTGTAAAAAATGTCTCGCTCGTTGTAAGTAATCTGAAACGCTGGCGGTATTCTGAAAAACAATTTCGGTAAGCAAGTAAATTCCCAAGATTTATAACGGGAGAAAAATTCCAGCCATATTTCCGTTTCCTAAGAAATAATCAAGCGTATGAATCTTTCTTGCAACGGGGCAGTGAATAAATATCCATAATCGAAAAGTTTCATAAATTATTCAGGCGGGTGTAGCGAGCACGCGAAACATTTTCCCATTTCGTTCGACTGCTATCATATAATTTGCAAAATGCTGTATATCATAATGCTTCAAACTTCCATCGATTAAACTAAAGTAAGCGGCATTATTTGAATTCAATTTCACGCTCGGCGCTAAAACGGACGTTTAATTGGCCGTATTGTTATTTGTTTGTTAATGGCAATTTGCAAGCCTGTTGTCGGTAAAATGTTAGCCGGCTGTGACATTTTAATTCCGAGTACGAAATTCGTCGAAAAGCGGGTTAAGAGGCTGCGTGTATACACCTTTAAACAGGTCAACACATCGACTCTTTTCGCCTGCATTAAGAAAACGTGTTCCACATTTCCCGCGCCTAAATTCGATGAAATGGCAAAGTATGTGCGTCGTAATATGCAATTAGAATGTTTTGTTTTCTTTATTCCGGTGGAGGTAATAATCGTGTTTCTATAAATCGAGATATTAATATTAATCGAGATTATGCTCGATTTTTCTGATTCAAACAGATACCCGATGAATCATGCAGATCGTAGAAAACAACACGCTACGGAAAATACGTAATAATAATAATAAACTAACAACAAGGATAATAAGATAAAAATTAGGAATGGCGGAATATCAGCAGGTAATAAAAGTCAAATATCTGATATATTGCTTTATCTTATAGCAATCTTTTGTTGGGCTGCTCTCTAGTTTCAATCCAATTACGTACGTGAATAAAGAATTGCTACGTTTCTGTTATAATTTTTTGAAGTAAATTAGAAGCCTTAGTACTTCACTGTTACTTTGTTACTTTAACTTGCTATTTTCCTTTCAATTTTTATATTACATCTAAATGATAATTTTACTCTGTAGAAGCCAGCAAAAATTGTCCCATTTTAACGAAATAGTTTTATTGTATTGGTATGGCGAAGATTTATCAGATTATCTGACAGTTCCTTTGTGCTTTTAAATGCCGAGAAAGTGGATTAAAAAATGAAATACAGGAAATTGGAACGAATTGAATTTTCTTTTAATATTACATTTTAGAAGAGTTCATTCTTGTATTTTTCTTTAACTATATGCAACAAGTATATTACGTGATCGAAACAATAAACAAAATAATTCTTTCGTTAATAAATCTATAAGTAATTTTATTTATTCTTATTATGTATTATTTGTTATTTATTCTATAAGTAATTCTATAAGTAATTAAGCACATACATATGGTAATATGTTTTTACTCTTCGTTCTTTTCGATAATTAACTTGATTAACTTACCTATGCGTGTCGTATTTTATCGCCATACAAAGGACACACTAATTTGCCTATTACAACCAGAATTTTTAAATTTGACAATCCAAGCTTGTTTTCAGGGAGTTTTCCTTGGATGATCGATTTTCCCCCACTCTCCCTATATATTCTCTTGAAATGTAACCAAACAAGTACGAGAAACTTTGAATTCCTTAGTCTGTTGTTGGTAGATCGTGGATGTTTATGCGACTTACCTTTCCACGAATAAAAAAGCATGGAATCTCTAAACTAAATAGAAATCTGTTCCATCAACTATGTAAATACTATAACAAACGCTTTGCTCTTTACATATCTTTTTTAAATTGTGCTATAAACGCAGAAATATTCGCGATTTTGATAATTTTTCATCCTGACAATGAAAATGTGAATGAAAGTGAGAATCGTTTAATGAAGAGTATCGTCTTAAGGAGAGCGAAAAATTGGTAACGAAATGAGAAAAGAAATTGATCGTACGTGTCTAATTAGAACTAACGACATACTCGACTGCCCTAAGTTTCGATTAAGCAAATCTACGGTATTACGGGCTATCGTTTATAGTAATTACAGACTGTCGTTTATCAGACGTATTGTCATGAGCAGACGATACTTGGACGTCAAGAATTTCCTTTCATAATTCATAAACTTTATTGACGTACGTCGTTCACAGGAATAAAGCTATTAAGGTGTCAACAGCAGCTCTGATTCAGCCGAATTTTGCAGGAACGACGTTGAATAATAACAATTACGTACGAGTCTTTTACTTGAAACGATTCCGACAAAAAATTGTACAATATCTCTATTTTATAAATTATGCAAAAAAAAAAGAAAATTGTAAGTGACAATTAACGATTTTACTCTTTCTCGTATTTTAATATCAAAATAAGTATGTGTAATATTGGTGTATGAATATATTTTATACGCGTAATTATAAATGCACGCGAATAACTTAGTAAGAGCAAACTTTGTAACACATTATACTATAATAACCTAATAATAACTCGTTTTTTCTATAAAATCTGTCCTTGCTATTTTTTGTTGCGTTTCAGTCCTTTTCTAATAAACCGTATTATTTACTATTTTTAATTTTCGTTTTTATCGCACTGTGCTGTACTTTTTAAACGTTCAACCGATGTATGTAAATTAATATTTCCCGTTTTGATGGTCTACAGAGTGTCCCAGTTCTTTCCGGTCAAACGTCGTCGGTATATTTTGTAGGTCAAGATAAGGAAAATGTCATATAAACGTACGTCATTAGAAGGATTGTCAAAGAGTAAAAAGCAAAAACACGGTACACGAACCGAGTGGTAACGAACGTGCGTTGCTACGGTAAAAAGTATGCACAGGTCAGGAATATTTACGTCCAGTAGTCAGAAAGTATCATAATATGAAAACATTCGATAACTACTCAGAAATCGAGTCCGTGCAATTATGTGGATGTAAAAACGATTCCATCTCTGTAAACTGAGAACTTAGACCTGCTGAACGTAGAAAAGGACAACGCGAGTGAAAGAGAAAGAGGAATCGAGAGTGGAATCGTTCGACGAACATTGAACCTTTAGCTCAAGAACCAAAATTTTGTATTTTGCATTCGCGACCAACGATACTTTTATCAACACGTTTGTTACATTTTTCTGATTAAAACGACACCAAACACGATATAATTTGACGCATATTTGCTTACTCGATGAATGATAATTAAATACGTATCAACAGGTAAATGTAATTCAAATTATATCGTGTTTGGTCTCATTTTAATCGGCAAGATCTCGCAGATACGTTGGTAAAAGTTTAATTTTAAAGAAGTCCAAGATAAAAAAGTTTCGAATTAGTACCTGGATATATTATCTCAGCGATATCCGACATTGGATCATGTTACACCGCTCGATCGTGGCAGACCATCGAGCTTCCTGCAGAGGAATTTACCCTCCGTAGTGAGGACGACGACTGTGTATTTATACAGAGAATTTTTTGTGCAATTATCGGATGTTTCCTTACTTTTGTCACTCCAACTTCGACGAGTAACAAACGACAACTACGAAGAGTAGTAAATTTTTTGCCGCTGCCATCTATAGACAGGAATGATGAACATTTTGAAACGGAGTTATAGTTGGAATTGTAGAAGTATTATATTACCTTCTGGCTACAACTTAACGTAAACATTCCTAATCCATTCATACCTTGTACCGTAGTAATGCACGTTCGTTACCGCTCATTTCATATATTTTTCTTTCTTTCTTTTTTCATTATATCTCTGTTATAACCGTTATAATAATTTCGCCAATGATATATGTTTGTATGGCATTTTTGCCCTGTCTTGACTTATAGAATATCGATAAAGGCTCGTCACGCACCTGCTTCCCCTGCCACCCGTTGTTTCGTGCAATGTGTTCATTCGTCATCAAAGAAACCGCACCACGCTAAGGAGTCAAACATAATAGACTCGCGTTTTCGTAGAAAAAAAACGAATAGCAGCTTGACAAACGAAACGCGCGACCTGTTCGTTAAGGTGATGGTGGCGGCGTTTGTCTCTCGGGAGGCAGCTTTGGGCGGCGCTGGACAACGTTTGACTGAAAGAAACTGGGACAACCTGCATATTAAGATCTTTAACGACCTTTCGCAAGTTCCAACGTGACATGAAAAATATATACCAGCTTCCTCGAATCTTTAATATTTTAATACCATGGTGGGCAATATTTCTGGAATGTTGAAGAGCTTGAAGCTTTGAGAACACGTTTTTAGCTGCAAAATCAGATAAAAAGACCACTGATTACAGTAACGACGCAATGAATTTTAAAACTGTCTCCCTGTAAAAACAGATTTAAATCGTAAAAACGCAGCTTAAGGAAATGGATTTTGAAATAACTGCAAATAACTATAAAATTATCTAATATTATACATAAAGTTCGCTGAATTTCTAATTATTTTTCATCCTAAAAATCAAAATCTAAAAATGATATACCGCCAAATAATGATTTTAGCTTTTACGTTATTTTTCGCTTCTTGCGTAGCTTGCGGCGCATCTAAGTTCCATCATCGCGGATAAATAACGACGCCCGTAAATAACGATTCTCCGCGTGCTGCGGCTCCATAGGAAAAAATATCAAGTATCAATGTTAATGGTTAGTCGTAAACCACGCAACACGAAACTCGGGAGAGAAAGAAACGGCCAGGCAAATTTAGTTCGTATAAATCCGCCCCTTGCGCTGTAGGGGCAGCGAGCAATTTTATTCCATACATTCGGCTTTACCTCGAATCGCGTTTAGAGGCGTGGAAAGAAGGAAGAATTGATTAGCCCACGTCGAAGACTATAAAACTTTTTTCCCGGAATACCGGCCGGTATCAATCTTTGAGAAAAGTGAAATTTATCGTACACCGTAAAACACCAATAAACCGACCTTCCGGGTCAATGTCGGTGCAAGAACAACGGGACACTGTCCTTACAGCGCCGCCACGATAAATCTACCGCAATAAAAAGAAATTACGCGGTGTAACGTGCAACGTTAACAATGTCCACAGCAACTAACTATCTATCGGAGACGTTCCACGGCGTGCTGCGACTGCACGGTGTATTCTAATTTTTGAACGCAACGAGTAGGCGTAGAGTCGAGCGTAAAACATGGAAAGTAGAGCGTTTAATTATCGTCGTTAAAAGTACAATACAAACAGGATAAGGAAACAGAGAATAGGACAAGGACTGTTCCATTCATACGGCAAAATGCCAAAGCAATTTTGAGAGGATAATCGAGGTTGGAAAGGTTTTCTCAGGGGGAATGGTGTATTCTTTTTTATCCCTATAGGTAGGTAACTGATTTTATATTTTGTGCGGAATTTGCTGTGGGGAAAATGTGATTTCAAAAGATGTAAACGTATACAGCGAATAACCGAAGTATTTGAACATTCGCAGTTTTTCATTAATTTTTTATGAATGTATTCAATACACTTTGTAATTGCGCTAGTACTATGAGACGATTGCTACGAATTATATTGGTCAAACTTGTGACGCATATGCAAAAATGCATATTACGAGAGTCGTCCAGGAAATAATACCCGTTTTGATAAAACAACAGTACAAATGCATTGCAAAAAGTTGTTATTTCTAACTTTGATATATATATTTAGTTATTTCCCATTGCAACCTATTTGAGTACATATCGTAACTTTGTACGAGCTTTCGTACAGCTTCGTCGTATACTTGCGCCGCCAGTTCACGTAACCATCGTCTCACGCAGATCAATTTCACTACTCAGAACTTTAGATCATATTTCTTTATAGAAGTTTAACAATATTAAAATATAAATTAAGCTTAATCAAGAACTAATAACATTCGACAAATAAACGATAGGGATTTATATTCGTTAGCAGGTATAATAACAATGCAAAAAAATAACAATTAACGGATACACTTTGACGAGGTTGTTTAATCAAAGATAGACAGAGGAGGAGAGATAGATTCGTTAATAGACAGACAGAAAGAACTAGGTGTTGCTCGTTTTTCCTCGTGCGCGTTAATGTTAATTAATGATAATCATCTACATTTTACCCACGCGTGTCATAATCTTTTTATATGTACAGTGGTTGATACGACTGTAGATGGTGAGACAAAGAAAAGAGGAAAAGCGTTCTGGAGCAACTTCGCAAGTACAATTAGAATGATGTTAGCCGTTTATTATCTTCTATCGTTCAAGTTAATGTTATAATCAAACTCATCACAGAGTTAATATTTCAAAATGTTTTATACATACGTGTACAACGCGTACAATATGATCACAAATGTTTCCTATGGGACGAGAATTAAAGTAGAATTTAATAAGGAAACGGTTATGGTAAACAATTATGGAAATAGCAATGGGCAAACTCAAACGCTAATAAAACTTGCTTCTCTAAATACGTAGGACGTTCAGGAAGAGATACCCATCTTGAAATAGCAACAACAAAAATGCATTTTAGCAACTTTTTTCTCATTTCTGACTTTGGTATATCTACAAAGTTGTCTCTCTATACAACCAGCAGCCCTATTCGAACACTTATTGAACACGAGTTTTTCCATAACTTTGTCATACACTTGTGCCGCCAGCTCGCGTAACCATCGTCCACGCAGTCCTTTAGATCACCGTTTCTTGTGAAACGTTATGGACCCAAAAACTCTTGAAATTTTGCAAAAAGGATGGTAATCTGGTTTATTTGATGCGTCTATCATTTGCATCGAAGTAACACACACGTTCTTGAGCTCCTGCGCGATGAGAGACGATCGACCCGAACGCTTACGATCGCATACAGTTTCTCTATTCGTATTGAATTCCCACGCCCATCGTGTTGCCGGTGATTCACCCATAACTTTATTACCGTAAACTGCTGTCATTCTATGGTGAATTCCTTTCGGAAGAATGTTTTCAGCGGTGGACAAGCGTAAAAGGTCAGTAGACCGTACTTCGTCATCGCCGGGACTTTTGATTCGTACCGCTGTTTTAAATATGCGATGCAACGACGATATCAAAGATCCAAACAGAAAATTGACTGACTTATGTGAACGTACGAACGAAGCTAAGTGACGTTCTACGAGTACATCGTTTTATGTTGTTGATGTTTGTTATATTATGAATTACATGGCTTTTGTACGTAAACGAGCAATACTTTCTGGACGACCCTCGTAAATAGAAATTAAAAGATATTTACTGCGAGCATATGAACAGTTTAATGCAAAAGTGGTGTAGGTCAATTTTTTGCCTATTTGCTTTAACATCGCGTCTCGGAAGCGTAATCTTCGTTCTGTTTTGTGCGCAAGCGGTGCAAGTGTATCTTCATTAGTTTCTCGGTGGATAGCAGAATAAATGAGAATCAGCCACTCGGTCCCTTACAGAATTTTACTTTATTATCCCTCATTATCCAGTAATCAACTTTTTTGACTTACACCACTTTTGCATTAAATGGCTTATATATTAAGTAAAAAAAAAAGAAAACTAGTACACAGCCATTTTAAGCGTATAATAAATGTTAAAAATAATCCCAATATCACGGCTAAAATATTAAGTAATATAATTAAAATATTAAATTATCAGATAATATAAGGTAATATCTGTTCCTAAATATTAAGGCTCGTTGATGTAACTGTTGAGAATTGTGGATCGTAATCGCCGAAATAAATATGTAGCAACACTTTCATTACATGTAGGGATGATAATAAAATAGTTTTGTATTTACTTAATATGTGATTTACAAGATGTTCATAGATACCCATTACACGCGTTTCAGCATTCTTCTAGTCTCACTTTTACCATGCGTACGGAACAGTGACAGTCTTTTGTTCTGCGAGATGCTGCACGCGCATATACTCACACATACTTACACACATATTTATACACATATATGTGTACCACTACTGCCCGACTGATCCGGTGTAGCACACAAAATTACATATATCTCAATAATAGCAAATATGTGACTGTTTAAATATTTTTGTGATCTCTACAAAATATGTATACTTGCACTAAGTATTATATATCAGTATGATAATCGAGTCTCATTACGATGCTATTGGGTTGACAACTAAGTGATTGCGGATTTTGTCATTAGGTGGTAAATAGGAATACCTAAAAGAATGAAAATCTATCATTAGGTGGTAATGACAAAATCTGCAATCACTTAGTTGCCAACCCAATAATAAAATTTCAAAGAGTTCAGCATACACACATAATACAGTAGAACCCTAATATTTCATTAGTGTTCATACACGACGTATTTGAACGTACGAATTCTGATTAGAAGAATTTAGTATGAAGCCATTAGCGTTCCAACTATCGAAACAAAATACGACAGAATTAAAAAATCCGAAAGTGGTGTAAGTGCAACAGAGTTGACGAAAACACGATATTTAACACGTTCGTCGCCCAGCGTGATTCGGCTAAGTTTCCTGCGGGGCCCAAATCCGACCGCCGGTACGCATAAATAGAGTGACAAGCAGTAATTCGTCGTTTATCGCCTTCGATTCATTGTAAAGAAAAGATTATTTATTTCTGAAACGGAGAAAGCGATAAGCTTTCCAGCTAGAGTATTCCGAGGGATCTCGTGGCAGATATCTCAGATCTTTCATTTTGTCGAGAAGCATACTTGCGAGACGTACATCGGTGATTTTTTCATCCTCAAAATGTTCAGTAAACAGCGTGAAAATATATTTGAAAGTGAGGAGAGTAGCGATGACGGAGTCTATAACTATCGTTCAATAAACGAATTCGTTTAACGAATACCATGCGATATAGAATAATATAATATATTATCCAGAATATACATTAATAAAAAGTATGGTATAATGTGTTTTTAATATTTTTATGTTGTATATCCTATATATAATATCGTATATTTAATTAACTCGAACAAGAAGAGCGTCACCATACCTCGATGACGGGGCCCCCACGGAAGTATACCCGTCGCATGGATATGTGCGACGTGGCGACGAACGTGTTAAAAAGCCACGATCACAGACATTAGAAAACAAAAACAAATTGATATTTCAAATTATCCAAAACACGTAGATTCCTCAGATGCTGGAAACAGTAGGAAAACCCTAAATACTCTGACGTAATGAAATGCCTTCGTCGCGGCAAAGACGACGATAACGACGACTTTATTCAAATGAAAATAACAAACGAAAGTGTTAACGTAGAGGTGTCTTCTCAGTGCGAAGCATTCGTTGCATTTGAAAAAGGGTTTCGATGGTTTGAAGTAGAAAAAGTATGTAGCTCTATACAGTTACTTATGTCGAAAGAATTACGTGAAAAATATATGGGGTCTATAAATATTCGAACAACTTATCAACTGAATTTAGTCGTAAATATTTAAACATTCTGTCGACTAATTTTAATCTTTGTTTAAAGAAATAAAATTTTATAGTAGAAAAGTGATTGTTCTATTATCCGAACAATTTTTTCTCCTGGTTAGTTCGGATAAGAAAAGCTCCACTGTATATAATTCATAAAATTTTTCAATGGTAAGTGTTGGAATATTTTCGTCGGTCATATGTACATGTACATGTTTTTATTTGGAAAATACGCTGTTGTAGTAGCTTAAAATAAGCTGAAAAAATTTGTATTTTTATGATGATTTTACAGGATTTGTACCTTTATAAAGATTTAATCACGTATAACAAACATGTGAGTGATGAATAAATAAATACCGACGCGTTACTGTATTTACTTTGTTTCAAAATGTATCGTAACTTCGCTTTTTTAATTACCAATTAAAACAGGAAATTACATTCTTGCAAAAATTAATTCCCATACTAGGAACAGTAAATGCGTTTAAAAAATGAGCTTGAAAGAGGCAAAAGGTGGGAAGCTTTGTGAAACATAGTTTGATCGAAATACGCGGAACGGTTTAATCTGAAAACTAAAACGAAACAGAAGGAACACTTCTGTAAGAAAATATTTCGATTATACTCGAAAAATATTTTTACTCGCGAGCTAAAACTCTCTTTAATTTACCCCTTTCAACCGATGAATATAAAATAAAACGATTTATCCTACTTGCACGATGATAAAAGGTCTTTTTACGCCGAATAGAAAAATGCAGCTGCCACATTTCACTATGAAGCATAAAATACAATTATCGATTAAACGAATTGTTTCAACTCTTTATAACTTAAAAACAAAAATAAATAAATAACGACGATCTCTTTGCCTGAAATAAATCGATTGCTCATTCGCGACGATGACCAACGAAAAAATGTTCCAATGACGTTGGACGAAGCAGCGGAGAATGCCGAGTTGCCTCTGCTTTCGATTAGAAATTTCCTTCGATTTTCAACGAGGACGATACAAAAATCTGCGAGTGTAACGCAAGAGAAGCGGAAGAAGGAAGCAAGTTCCAACGATGATAGCGACAGGAATATCGCGCAAATTCCTAGTATTGTAGTTCTGATCGTTTCGATTCACTCGCAGCTTCTTGCTTCGTCGCGGAGACATAGATTCGTTAATTTTCGTAATGTAGAAGATGTAGAAAACTTCATTTCAGTACCAATGAACCGTAGGGATTTAATAAGCTTTTTTAATTCTGTAGTTCGAACAAATTCGTATCCATCGCTTCAATTTCTCATCGCAATTTTTCAAACGTGCACAGAAAAGAAAAGAAAACGAGATAATATCGTTTTTTATTTCGTATCACGGTAGAAACTCGATTATTCCGACGCAGACGGGGCCTATCTCGGATAGTCCAAGACTGGGAATAACACGGAAAAGTCGATTAATATTCATAAATCGTATAATAATCATAAAACACACTTTGATAACGTAATGTTGTGCGTGTATTTAGGTTGAATTAATTATTCAGTCTGTCTAAAGCTTGATTAACTGCTTTCACAATACCAGATATTTTACATTTTCCTATTTTTCGTGTCGAAATTTGTTATGGTAAAGTTCGAAACTCTTCGGACAACTCCGAACACTCCACTGTAGTTTGAAGGATTCTTTTTTAAAAAACATGTTCTAAAAAAAATGTTCGATTCTTTGAAATAAAATTACTTGTATCCAGGAAAACGTTTCACGTTTTTGTTACATTTGAATCATGTTGAGGTGTAACTGCTGCGATCGGAAGTGAATTTTTGTAGCAGTATTTAAGAAAGATAATTGAAGTGTTATCTATGGGTCAGATTTGTCCCAAATTTTATCTATATACGAAAAATAGTGTTGATCTATTTGATCTCTAAAATGGTCCTATTTACTTGCACTTTGTATCTTGTACTTTTCATATACGTTATCAGATTTGTCTCAAACCTTGCCTATATAGTCGAGCCTCACTGTAATGTTAATTTTCCAAAATGTTCTGTACGATACACGTATTATATCGTTAAAATTACAATACCTGCTTACAAACTGTCCCGGATGTTCCAATAATATTTGCTATATTTCGCCAAATGTCCGCCTCTTCTTGCGTACCGATGTAACAATTTTTCTGTCTTCCGAGCGTAGACTACTGACTGTACTCACGATTTTCATTTAAATTTCCCAATTGTTATTATAAATTGAATATCTCCCGTTAAATAGACTTATTGTTGTTCGATTGATTCGTAGCACCACCGTGTTTGAATGTTCGTCTCAAATTAATGTCCGCGGCAAATTCAACGTCGAATCGTTTCATATTCATTCTCTCAAGTATCGTTCGTGTTTCGAAAGTCTCGTGACCGTTCGTAAATCGAATGTGAGTGTACATGTAATTGTAAGCACAACATCGAATTGTTAGTTATTTACTATCTGTAATATGTTGCGATAATTTATCGGAAAGCTAATCGTCTTAAACTTATGTTCTCTACTATAGGTTTTCCAATAAACTGAAGTAGTGTAATTGCGCGAGTATATACAGTGGCTAGGGGGAAGTGTACGTTTTATTAAAATCGAAAATACGTAAGCAGTTAAACGAGCAATTATTAATATTTCAAGAAGAGCTTATATTATTTTTTGAAATTTGCTCGTGTTAAGCGGTAACGATACTACTTTTATTAATAACTAGACCGCGGATATGTATGCAAATTCGTATATTTGTGCGTGTAATCCACAAAATGGAGCTTCCATAGAAAAATGTTTTATCTATTGAATATCGTAGAAGGTTCTTTACTTTGAATATTTTATGTATTTCTGCATATTATGCGCATTCTGTGCATTTCTGTATCTTCAATTTTCCCGTAAGTGTATAAAGATCTACGATTATTTATTAACAATAAATGAACAACGAAAACAATGTCGATATTTTCTATTCGATACTTTCTGTCGAACTGTACGAAACTGTTTTAATCGTACGAGATTATGTTTAGGAAATGTTAGAAATCATTCATCTCGTGTATAAACATTTTATATTAGAAAATTGCTTCGGTAAACCTTACGAAAATGTTTATATTCTTCTTCCTGTTGACAACTTTCTCTTTGACTTTACTTTTGATTCGTTGCATCAGAGATATATTTGTAGGAAGCATGCTTCGAGATATCATTTCTTGATAAGTATAACACGCGTCGCATGAAAACTACATCATTACGTCATTAATTATTATTATTATAACAAGCCTTCGTTTATTTCAACAAAGCATTCGCATTCGTTATTTCGTCGTAAGCAAAACGCCCAGAATATATTGTTGAAACGTGTAGAAGATATTAATAAACAGTATTTGCTCATTCTATATATAATATAACGAAACTTTTGCAGAGTGCTATAAAAAAAATGTTAAACAGTCAAAATCAAAAATTGCTAAGAATCGGACCAAAAAGGTGATCACCTATTGTATCGATGAGCTACATTTATGTTTAAAGTGTTTTAACACAGTGCGCCGTTAGATGCTAGATTTGTTCTCATTCTTTCTTTATTGATGTTCTAATAAAAGTGTTTAATTGTTCAATGGGGCACTTTTTAATTCAAAGTATCTTCTATTTATCGGTTATATTCAAAATGCTCTAACTGTCAATTTTCATTCATTTTTACAATTGTAAGAAGTTCAAGCGCTCAAGTTGTCACCAATGACAACCGAGGCATTCAAAGTGTTAATAATAAATGATCAACTAAAACGATATTGAAAATCATATTATGTTAACAAATTTCCTTAAATATACGTAAGTATAACTTTAACCTTTTGTCTTATTGGCACAGGATATTTGCCACGCGACTGACATTTTGATGTCAACTCCTCATTGCTGCCTGGATAAAGTGCACCAACTCTTGCTTCCTGAATGGTTAACGCTTAAATGTTATACACATACATACACACACACACATATATATATATGTTGAGAATTGTGGATTTTAATCGTCGAAGTAAAAGTAAAGAAACACTAAGTTACACTTAAAATTCATATTAAAATAGTTTTAGATTTATTTAATAAACGATTTCCAGGATCTTCCTCGATATACATTTGCACGCGTCTCGAAACGCCACGCACACATATAGCTCCACACACTCATATTCACATACGTGTGTCACTACTACACGGTCAATATAGTTTAGCACACAAAATTATACATATCTGAATAATATACACAATATTCGATTAGAAGAAAATGATGCAACTTTCCCATTCAACTGTCACGAAATGATATTAATTCGTTCAAAACTAAAGCATTCAGAAATTGTACATTTTTGGTTGTAAAATCAGCCGTTTATCCGAATAAAGGAAATAATATTAATAAATTTCCTGTGAAAACATAGCAGAACGTTCTAAAACAAGTACACACGGAGCGCTTACAAAATCAAGGATATTGGTTATACAAGTAGAACGCGAGTTGACTGTGAGTCCAATTTCCGGCTAGTCTTGCATACAACCCTTCTCGTAATATTTGTTCAACTCGTCTGCCACTGCAAACTCCGTATTATCTAAGGGCAAAACACCGTACAAAGAGGGCATTTCGTTTAAGAGTTTGTAATTAGATAGTAATCCCGATCTATTTTGCGGCTCTGGTTCTCGTTAATATCGCGTGCGATATCGGCGCGCCGAGATTTTAGATCATGTAACGCTTCTCCAAGTAATTAACGATATTTTAAATAATGTTCGCCGCGCAAAGCGTACTGTATAAGGAACAAAGTTCGGAACGAGTTGAGTGTAACTTCTAAAATATCGACTCGGAAATTTCAGCTGTACGGCAGCCATTATTTCCTCGAGTGAAAGGCAAAGGGTAAAAAAAACTTGGTAACTCGTAAGAAACCGCGTAATAGATGTTCGTTATTACGGTTTAATTTACGGGATAGCGTTTCTTTTTTATACCTGTCCCCTTCTTTTTTTTTCACTTAACGGATGGCCACGAAGCAGAAAAAATTGTTTGTTATCTCGCGAGTCGAGATTCGTCGCGCTTTAATTCGCTCTCCATCTTCGGACAAAAAAATCCTCTTAAGCAGATAATATCGAAAGTTTAAGAGATTCGCGGGGACGAAAACGCGTGGACTACAATGGAGGCTGTGGCTTACTTAGCTTTCTTTCTCCTTCTCCCATCTCCTTTGTTTCATCTAACGCCATCTTCTCCTCCTCTCCCTTGTACATAATCTGATCGTATCTTTCTAATTCCTTTCTCGCTGCAAGTATCCCATTTGCCGAAGCTGATCATTAACGAAAGTCGATTGGTTCAAGGAAGTAATCAGGCCGGCAGCGATTTAATTTGTAAATGTTCGAGTACCGAAGCACGTCGTATAATTATTGGAAAGTAATAATTATTGGAAAAATCGTAAAGAAATGTGTGCGTCAAAAAGTAACGGAACAGCTACGTCAAAATTTAATAAATCAATGATACGAATATATACAATGCTACGTACAAGTTTTAGGTCGCCTGCATCGTGTTACGACTCTAAATCTTCGTCACGATCGAAGGCATATAAATTTAGATTTAATTAATAATAATAAAAGTTGGTAATTTAATAATTATTACTCTTGCTCATGCGAAAAAATTATATGAAACATAAGGAAGACATAAACAGCACAATACTACTTTGTATTTTTCTTTTCTCTTTTTTATCTGCGGGCTAGGTCACACGTAGCTTCTAAGATTCTTAGTGACCACGTTAAGAATGATCAGTGTTGCAAAAAAATCTGTAACAAGTTGCATAAACCAATGCCTTTTAGAAAATCTACAGCGTATTTTTCTTTATTATTTTATTTTATACCTTATTTTTATCGTTATGTATTGTTTATACAATTGCAAAATTATATGTATATATGTAAATTCTATAGAATTCAAACTACCCGCCAACCGACATTTTTTACTTTTGCTCTGTTTTACCAGCAGACATTTTACTGAATAGATTAGATCACGAAAGAAGAACGATAATTTAAGATTTGGAAAATCGAGAATCGATTTTCCAGGTAAAATTTGTAGTAGATTCGTATTAACTGTTATTGTATTTAATTTAATTATTCACAAAATAAACTCAATTTTCCTAAGGATTTACATTATTACGTATATATGTATATAATTTTGTAATTCCTGACTGAACGTCGTATTCGTTCAATGAGAATTCAAACGAGAATCAAACGTGTAAATAATTCAAAATACGATTTAAGCGATGCTTCAATGAATCGCAACTTTTTAACCTCTAGCAATAGATGTAACGTTCCGAAATAAAAAAATATAGATCGCCAGGTAGAGAAAACAACGCTATGACAAATTTCTGGTGGAAGTGTGATAAGAAAACTTCAGGTGCATTTCTAACGCAACATTTTCTCGGATATAGTAGGCGACAGAAGAAAAGGAGAAATGATATCGCTGAAACTTCATACGCTGCTTGTTTCAAACTTTATATACGTGTCATTAGTTACGAAACTCCGAAAATGTAAAAGGTCACCAACAAAGTAAAAAAACTATTAGGTACAGTAGAAAGTTCTCGTGCTAACCGTACGTTACATCTACGACGGTGACAAGAAACAGCGCTTTGGCACGCTTCGCGCGAAAACTTATGCGCCTCCTATCATCCTCGAGCGAAAAAATCATGCGAACCAAGCTTCCATGTAGGAAACACCGTAGAAACTTTCAACATTCTGATAATAAAAAAGAAGATGACCTGCCTGACTCCTATTTTTTAAAAACAATCGAACACAAATTAATTCGTCGATAAAACATTGAATGAAGAAAAGCTAGACACGTACGTTACTGCAAAAAATTCTGCGAGAATTTCGTCACGAGTTACAAGATGACCATTATCTTTTCCGGCAATAGTATTCAAAGTCCAGTAATTTCAATTTCCAAAATAATTTACATTTCCAAAAAGTCCGTATAATAAATTCCAATAAATTTTGCGCGGGGCTGTTTCTCTGTACGGCAGAGTTTGACGCGAGTTACACGTAAATGACACAACACTGTAATGTGTGACGGATAATGCTGTTCCCTACGCAAGCACATTGGAACGAAGTGTTTGATAACTAAATTATAATTTTTCTGAAAGATATGATGCATATACTTTAACTTTAATCATTTACTTTAATAATTAATAATACAATCGAGTGTGATATATTTTAAAGCACTGTACGACACATAGACCCGCGTTACAATTTTCACACTCATAGCGCGATAGTGTTTCTCAAATTGCTCTTCGTTTTCTATTTTCAAGCGACATTTTGAGCTTGAAGATTCTAGAAAATTATAAGGATACGGATCGCCATGTTAAAAAGAGCATCTAACAATGGTATATTTATATTAACGAAAAGCAACAATTGGTACCTGACACTGGCGTATCAAAAACAAAGACTATATATTCTGTCTGTATATTGTTAACACTTTGACTGCCACGTTGGTCATTGGTGACCGGAGCGCCTGAACTTCTTACAATTGTAAAAATTGAATGAAAATTGACAGTTGGGGCATTTTGAATACAACCGATAAATAGAAGATACTTTGAAATAAAAAGTGCCCCATTGAACAATTAAACATTTTTATTAGAACATCAATAAAAAAAAATGAGAACAAATCTTGCATCTAACGGCGCACTGTGTTAAAACGTGACGTCCTGAGCGAAACATGCGATTTTGACGTGGCAGTCAAAGTGTTAACATTGTTATAAAACCTTGCGAGGGCAAAAGAAGTGTGAAACGAGACAAATGAAAAAGATCATTTAGTTCAAACAGCGAGCGAAAGAGTCGGTAGGGAGAGCCACTATAGTGGCGCATCGTACCTAAGAGGTTAAGCAAGTATGGTATTGCAGGTTTTTACAAGAAGCTACAGAAAGTACACTGGCTTGCGAAAGTATTTGAACACTTTGTATCCTATGTGTCATGATATTGGTTCTTCGGCAGCAATCGCATAGCTGTTGCACCAACGTTTCGTAGACATTGCAGTTTACTTCCCGAGACCTGTTTCAGGTGCGACTACACAGTGCAAGTGTAAAGTGCAAGTGCAATAGCAAAACGATTGCTGCCGAAGAACCAATATCGTGACATCTTACTGCCGTGAAAGTTTCAGAACTATATTGGATACGCTACACCGAATGTTTTGGAATTTTATCAGCGGTACAATGAAACACGACTGTCACGGCTACATTGATAACATTTGATATACATGCAAATTACGTAAGTAGAAAGATATTTATTGCGAGCATATATTTACTAGCAAATTAGTATAAATACTTACACTAATTTCAAACGTATATGTGACAAGCGTAGTAAATGTAAAATGTTTATATAAAGTAAGATTTGTAGAGAATAGTTGCTCGTGTGGTTTAAATGACGAGCTAACTCGATGTTGAAACCGTCAAATGTATTTAAAAATAATTAATAAATACAGAGAATGTTCGCTGAGACGCTCGGTACTAACTGATTCGCTAAAGACTGTGTATAGATCGTTAATAAGATCGCTCGAGACTGAGACTGATAAACTGATCACCTTACGATCGCGTTCGTTTATTTATACTGGTCGGGAGAGTACCGGAAAATTTTAATTCGTCTTTGTTTGACGATTGCACGTAAGGGCGACATTGTTTTGCCCGCAGTTTGTTTATTATTACACTATGTATATCCTATCGATGTTGATACTCCGAGGCAAAACAACAATATGATTCGAATTGTCTTCTAGCTCATGTGTCGCTACAAATTCATTGGATATTAAGGCTTATTATGCATATGTAATTATTAGGTTGTCCGAAAAGTTTCTTTCGTTTTATAAGGAAATAATAGACGCACAATATTTTGTATTTTATATTAGTGTATTGAATTATACACGAACATAATAATAGAAACATAACGAAATGGATCATACCTAATTCAATAAAATAATATAAAACAGAATTTGTTGTTCGTCTATTATCACCTTATGAAACGAAAGAAACTTTTCGGACAACCAATTATTAATACAAATTGTTATATTAATGTTAAAGTGGTCTCCACTTCTAAGAAAACTCTACATCTGGTCTTTTCAGTTTTCTCAAGCATTGAAGCGATCGACAGCGTATAGACAAAAGACTGGGACGAAGGCAGACCATAAACAGTAGACAGGCGACGATGGCTTCAGGGCTTTCAGTCATGGGGTAACACTGCTAGCGTTCGGATCTGGACCAGCTCAAATTATATTCTTATTTGTATTTACACTTCTGTATAAAAATATATTTTCTACCTTACAATTTATCCACGCGTTTCTTTGTTCACACACCAAATAACCTCAACAATTAATATAGTTATTACATATATACGAAGAAAAAGACAAATTTCATAACGTGGAATTAATTCCCGAATTTTCAAATTGTTCGTTTTGGTTTTTCGCGTGGTCATCAAATTGCTCGAGATACGACGCACGGAAAATACAAATTGGAGCCGCTCGTCGAAAACGTTTGGAGGCCAAGGAAATTGACGATTCGTTAACGTTTATCAGGAAAACGAAATTACTCGATAAATGAGTATAACGTAACGATATTCTTAACGAGATCGCGGTCGATGCGACATTAAACAGTAGTTAAAAATAAAACGAAGAGAAGAGCGAAACGCGTTCTTTTTTCTCGCAGTCTTCTATCTCGCAGCGATATTATTTCGACCAAGAGCAAGAGATTAAATTTGCTTTTCACTTTCGTCGAATTAAAATCCATTCTTATAAGCACCGCCTCGTAACTCCGCGCGACGTTTAACTTAGGCGACGCAAAACAGGGAATCGTAACTTTTGATTAAGACGTCCGACGAATTAAGTCTTTCGCGGCGAGAGAAGCGAACGAACGAGCAAAAGGACGAACAAACGGGCGGGCCAAGAGCCGCGGATAAAAGGAAGTGGCGCACAGCGATAAAGAAAAAAGAATTACGTTCTTTCCACGTTGGCGGAGTAGAAGGATACGAATACAGAGCGAGAAGAATGAAACTTGAGAAACTTCGTCTCTGTCTCTCCGCCGATGGAAATTGCTTCTGTCGCGAAAGTCACAGGGAAAACCGGTTTCCTCTGCTCGCGCATTCTACGCTCGCTATTCGCTACTATACAGACCGACTTTCTGACCGTGCGATTGAAACCTGCGCTGCGCGAATCACGTCCCTCCCTTTCCTTGCTACCAAAACCGAACGACCTCTGCGTGTTCGTGTTTTGCGTATTCCATCACTTCGATAACGTTCGCAACATTCTCCGCAATGGAATTATTTTTCATCGGCCGACCGGATTAAATTTTGCGGAAAAGTAAGACGAGTGAGACGAGTCGGTGAAATTGTAGATTTCGAGGTAGTCGAATGAATCGAAGATTTCTTGTAGACAACACTGTAAGTAGAGGAATTCAAAAGTGTTGTTCTTTTATCGTACGATGTCCCGCGTGCCAATGGAAACAGAACTTGAGAGCGATGTCCATTTGTAAGTAATTATTAACACCGTTTGAAGATACTAAATATCATCAATTTTATAACAATTCTTACTCGCAACGTTATACAATATTCTTTTCTGTGATAAAAATAAAAAGAACGTCTTGGATAAATATATATTCTTTGGTTTTATAGAAATTATTTGGGGACAAACACAAAATTTAAATGAATTGCATATTCAGTAAAAAAGTATTTTATATAAATTTTTATATAATTTTATGTAACTCTGCAACTAAGAGGTAGCACATACAGGCTCTTCGACGAATACAATCTTTTCTCTGATGAACGCACATTAGACAATTTTGTGACGCGTTTGCATTATTTTGTGCGCTCAGGATCTTATCTTACACACGATCAACGAATCAACAATCGAACAAATCAAACTTTGAAAATAATTCCAAGTCAGACAAGCTTCATCTTTGTGTTAAAAAGTTTGCTGTCTGGCACTTACAGTGTTGTCTACCAGAAGTCTTCAGTTATACTGTGTTAGATTATTTAATATGGAATCATCTGATAATTAGATTTGTGAAAAATTACCTCGTCTGGTTGTTATTTCCGCTCCAGTTGTGATAACGCAAGGTAATCCTCGATTAATTAATTTCAAATAATTTTAAGATTGTCGAAACTAATCTCTTCAAAATATCGATGAAACCCTTCTCGTAACTTGATTTCCTGGAATTCTTTTTTCCTCGATTCCTACTTCTTTCTGTTACTTTGTTAATAAACGTGATTTAATGAAACTTGATAAAACGATGATTCATAGCGATTAACGTCGATGGCAATAACGCATAAAATTTGGCAAATTATTCTCGCGTAATATATTTTATTACCTTTTCTACGAAATATTTAGAAATAAGATTCAGAACGACAGGTTCTAGAATTCAGTTCAACGCCAGCAGTGAAAGTGATTACTGTTGAAGACATTCCGACATGTGCCACCAGAGAACAGAAGAAAGTGTCGGTGAGAATAGATTGATCGATTACGGCGATAAGAAAAATCCAAGAATAAAGAACAACCGCTTTGCAAGGGAAACGAACACTTTGATTTGTATCGAATATTTTGTAATTTTCCATAAAATATCTCTGAAGAAAGTGTGTGACTGTATCGGTGTAATATATCCCTGGGACACATGAAGCGAATAGGAATTTCCATTTTAGTCATTTCTAAGAAAAGAAGAATCATGCAATTGCAATAACCTTATCACAATATAACAAATTCATAGCGAATTCTTCTCCGTCTAGTCAACTGTGATAGAATTTATTTTCGCATATAATTTAAATTCGCTACTTTTTATCGTCTTTTTTTTAGATTTTCTAGCATGAATCGCGTTATAACAATTAGCGCATAACACGGAAGAGAAACTGAATGTTGTTTTGACTTACCGCCACCAATCCGATTTTCAATATTTGTTGAATACGCTCTTAAATATCGCTAAAGTCCGTTACTTACCTGAAACAAAAATATTCAACAGATTATTATTATTATTATTATTATTATGGATTATTATATTATTATTATATATTATTATTATGAATTATTATATTATTATATATTATTATTATGAAAGCATTTATCAAGAAAAAAGCATAAATGTAATTTACTATATACTCTACTAATCTAATTTACTAAATAATAAAAGTAGATATTAGCTCATACGCGATCAGCTGCACTGCGCTTAATTAATTGTCAACTAACGTGTTAAAAACACGCGTACGAAGTAATTGAGCGCTATTAAATAATTAAAGTGTAATATACGAGAGAATACTTGTAGGAAATGGTTACAGAGAATACGTTAATTTATTGTCGTGACAACATTATTAAAAGAATATTTTTCGTGTGCAAAATGTTCTTGTACTCTCGCGCATACATGCTTATGAATAATGGAAAACACGAGAAAGAAGAAATTATGCGTTTCAAGGCGTCGAAGAAAACGATCATGTGTCACGGTCTCTCGAGTGAGTCAAGCAATGCTTAAACACATTTACAACAGCAATTTAACGTCGCCTTGTTCACTAATTAATGACGTAATGATGTAGTTTTCATGCGACGCGTGTTATACTTATCAAGAAATGATATCTCGAAGCATGCTTCCTACAAATATTATATCTCTGATGCAACGAATCAAAAGTAAAGTCAAAGAGAAAGTTGTCAACAGGAAGAAGAATATAAACATTTTCGTAAGGTTTACCGAAGCAATTTTCTAATATAAAATGTTTATACACGAGATGAATGATTTCTAACATTTCCTAAACATAATCTCGTACGATTAAAACAGTTTCGTACAGTTCGACAGAAAGTATCGAATAGAAAATATCGACATTGTTTCCGTTGTTCATTTATTATTAACAAATAATCGTAGATCTTTATACACTTACGGGAAAATTGAAGATACAGAAATGCACAGAATGCGCATAATATGCAGAAATACATAAAATATTCAAAGTAAAGAACCTTCTACGATATAAACATTTTTCTATCGAAGCTCCATTTTGTGGATTACACGAACAAATATACGAATTTGCATAAATATCCGCGGTCTAGTTGTTAATAAAGGTAGTATCGTTACCGCTTAACACGAGCAAATTTCAAAAAATAATATAAGCTCTTCTTGAAATATTAATAATTGCTCGTTTAACTGCTTACGTATTTTCGATTTTAATAAAACGTACACTTCCCCCTAGCCATTGTATATACTCGCGCAATTACACTACTTCAGTTTATTGGAAAACCTATAGTAGAGAACATAAGTTTAAGACGATTAGCTTTCCGATAAATTATCGCAACATATTACAGGTAGTAAATAACCAACAATTCGATATTGTGCTTACAATTACATGTACAGTCACATTCGATTTACGAACGGTCACGAGACTTTCGAAACACGAACGATACTTGAGAGAATGAGTATGAAACGATTCGACGTTGAATTTGCCGCGGACATTAATTTGAGACGAACATTCAAACACGGTGGTGCTACGAATCAATCGAACGACAATAAGTCTATTTAACGGGAGATATTCAATTTATAATAACAATTGGGAAATTTAAATGAAAATCGTGAGTACAGTCAGTAGTCTACGCTCGGAAGACAGAAAAATTGTTGCATCGGTACGCAAGAAGAGGCGGACATTTGGCGAAATATAGCAAATATTATTGGAACATCCGAGACAGTTTGTAAGCAGGCACAGTATCTACAAATTTAGGAAAAATAGATGAAGGAAGAAGAAAGATGAACCAGCGCATCCACTGCTTATCCGAAAAGGATCATTTTCGAATTGCTATTGATTCTTAAAACGAGATCTGCGTTACGAATGATTGACTGAACATTTACGTAAGAATCGTTCAGAAGTATTTTCGTGATTTTAGTCTCGAAGGAGCTTCCGAAGAATCCAATATTCAATCGTAAAAATTGGAAGCCAGAAATTGCTTCTGCTTCCGGGAAGCACGCAAGCACTGGACAGTACAAGTACAGACAGTACATTTTGACGGAGTGTTGTTTTCTGATGATTTAAAATTTAACAGGCTGCAACAGAGTGAAATTCCATAGCGTACGATCGCGGGCTGTTGGTTGTTTATTATCGATAATATAGCGCGATAATTTATCAAAGAGGCAGTCGTTTTAAACTGTGACGGCATTCGACGACGGAACTCGACGGCTTCGCGACACTAAGCGCTATACCATCAAAGCGTAAGGCCGACATGCCTAATGTGCCATCGATATCCGTACAGTTCTTCCGCTGAATATTCGGAAGAATGCGTATGTCACGTAAACTTGAGGGTTGGATGATAAAATAAAAATAGCTGAGTCGTAACGCAATTATTAATTTTGTTTTAGTTAAAGTTTATTATGAATTCAGCAATCACAATTGAATATACACTGAATTGACACGTATAAATCACAATTCACTCCAACCGCGTTATGTAAGATCTAGCTACACTGATACGTTAAGTACGCGACTGTTATAAGGGTAGAGACAGGTAAAGGTATGTTGCCTATTCTAAGGATACAGAATAAGTGAGTCTTTCTGACGATACTGTGTCTGAGGAAAGCTAGGGGTGGGTGTGTCTAAGGACACGAGACTATCGGATTTGTTGGTGACAATTTTGGTTAGGGAAGTGAGGGCAGTAGACACCGTTTTAGCCGCCCTCGTAAGAAAGCTGCTAACGGAACATACGAGACGCGAGGAAAACCAACTTTCCGTGTTAACCCGTAGTAAACAATAAAAGTAAAAGGAAACCTTCGACAAGAAATATTCGCTTGGTCTGAAGGACCTTAACTATGAAAATTCCAAAACCCCTGGTGGGTACTTGAGACTATTGAGGGTACGCTCCAAGGATGTGCGGACTTCTGGACGCCATCCTGCCGGTGTGTGGCCTGGTCTGTGATGTAAATTGGCGTTACACGTAGTGGGGATATCGAGGACCAACAAAGAGAAGAATCCGTTTGGTTTTGAACAAAAAGATTCATTCCGTTTCGAACAGCGAAGCGCGAAAGTCTAGCTTAACAGCAAAGTGCGTAGGGTCTAGCGTAACAGCGAAGCAAACACATTCGAAAAGCGTGATTGTTGATCGTTGATTGTTGCTTGTTGATCGTTGACTGTTGATTGTTGACTGTAATTATTAAATAAACTTTTTGTTGAATAACGAGAGTATTTCTTGAGCACCTACAACCAACTCCATCTCGAAACTTTTGTCCGCTACTGTACATACATTACATATGTATGACAGTTGATCCATCTCGTGAAAAGACTTAACTCGAGCAAGCATCAAGTTTTATTCCGTAGAGTCAAGAATCAACGCTTTCGTGCATGTAGTATCGACCGCATTTTATAGGATCTGCGGATTCTGTCGGGATTTTCTTTAATCCCCGTTTACGTGCAGGATTACCAAAACATGCAAGTACGGCTACATCCGATTTCTGCGGTCCTCGGAGCGAATTCAGATGTTATGAATGCAAGAAATCGGAAATAGTTGTAAAACATTACTGCATTTTTATACACATTTTCCGAAGCTCTACGAAAGCAATTTCAGTAAATTTGATCCTTTAATAATTTCGAAATATCAATTGTTCGTTGTAAAAGTATTTCTCTTTTTTATTTATGTTCCTGTGATAAAGAATATAGTTAATTTTTAATATAGAGATACGTAATCATTGCGAGATATTAAAATAATTATTACTTCGAATATAGTTAATTTTTAATATAGAAATACGTAATCATTGTGAGATATTAAAATAATTATTACTTTGAATATAGTTAATTTTTAATATAGAGATACGTAATCATTGTGACATATTAAAATAATTATTACTTTGAATGTAATTAATTTTTAATATAGAGATACGTAATCATTGCAAGATATTAAAATAATTATTACTTTGTATCACTGTAAGTAGAACAACGATCGTTGTTTAAAAGACTTCATTTGTACGAGGGCAGAATACGAAACGGACACGATCGATGCCATTAACTTTAGCTTCATTAACCGACGCTGCATTTGACTTTAATGTACACACTACATTAACTACTTAGGCGATAAAAGCGAATTGCCAGCATGGAACTGAACACAAAATATTTGCGTATATAATATCGCCCTTTATTACAGAAATTCTTTCGTATTATAGACATGTTCTAGCGAAAATTGAAATCTCAAACAGAGATTAAATGCCAAACATGTACCATAAGTAAATTCCAACATAAACTCCAAGAAATTATATTTCAAACGATATCATAATTTCAAATGAAATATTTGACATAATCATTTTCCATATTATCTAATTCCAAAGTTAGTTTACGAGTGGTTTCTCAGCGATTCGTTTAGCAGATAAAACAATCTTCGATGTGAGTTCCTCTCCTTTCATTACCTTCGTAAAAATAAGAATTTCTAAGAATATTCGCAGTTTACGCGTCGCGAAAAGACTAGAGAGTATTACTACGAATACGAAACAAAGTACTAACAAACTAGTATCCAGGAGGACGCGATGAAAGCACAAACAGATCGTAGGAGGGAAAATTGACGCAGCGATTCGCGCCACGTGATTCGTCGCGTGCACGAGTGTCGGTAAAATCACGACCAACGAGACGTTTAACAGACAGCAAACAGTTTAGCAAGATCTTGCTTCCATCCTCGCGTACAGAGGAACGATTACAAGCTGGATTAGCGAAACACGGTGACAAGGTTGCGTTACGTCGCTCCTCGGGATGGGTCAGGAAATTTGTCTTTCAAGGTAAGTGCGGGACTTAAGGTTGAGCTCGCAGAGTTATGTACATACTCGTAACGGTACAGTAGGAAAATCCAGCCGGGAAATCCAGCCAGGTTCAAATTTCATCGAGTTATCTGGACATTCGAGAGAATTAAAGGATACGCGCGCTGTATGAAAAAGTGGAGGGGATAGGCTGGATCGTGAAAAAATTCTCGATATCTTCCTAAGCTCCTACTTACGCTCGTCTCATCACGAAGGATTAAAACTTCCACGACTTTCCACGTCATCCTTGTATTCGCAAACTTTCCAACTGGGATTAGTCAAAAACTCCGGGGCAGAAACGCGAATCCTTTTCACGCCATGGTCAGGAACTTACGAGTTTATTACTCGACCAACAACAAGTGTTTCGGCTAATTTCCAGAAGACGAATTATCGTTTCGTATCGCAGCGATTGTATTAGGCCGTCGGAAAAGTTTCTTTCGTTTTATAAGGAAATAATAGATACACGACGTTTTTCGTTTGATATTATTGTATCGAATTACGCGTGATACATTTTGTTTTATCAAGATAAAGATCACAACGTTCGACAGATTAGGTTTCATGTTTGTATAAAGATGCGTCGTTGTAAAAGACGTGTCTGTAAAAGGAAGGCACTTTTCGGACAATCTAATAAGTCCAGTCGCGATGTTTCGTTCGTTCGGACGACCGAACTTGTCCAAGTTTAATCAATTTAAAGCGTGGTGAATTATTTCGATGCATCGAAGTTACAAGTCTGAATGCATAAAGTTGGGGAGAATTTTCTATCGAACTTTTAATACACGAAGCGTTAGATCGTGCAGCAAGTTTTCTCGCGTCTTTTGAAAAATTCGTCAAAAATTGTTACTTCCTGGAGTGAAAAATTCAAAAGATTGCTACTTTAAGATTTATTTGATCGATCGTGCGAGTGTTACATATTTTGTTCCATCGTTCTTTGCAAATGGATTACGCGAGTGATTTACCTCGACACTATGGAAACTTCGTGCTTTTATCAGCAATTTCCCAAATATTTATTGAATAAAATATTTATGATTTCCTAGATATTTATGAAATAATTGGTATTAACGGTACATCAAATATTCTAATATAAATAAATATATCTATTATACGTAAATTATTACGTATGTACTATATCTATATCGAATATCTGCTGTGTGATGAAAGAAGCCTGTAATCCAATATATTGGATTGGACAAGGATCGAAGATGACGAACAATTTTTATTGACTTTCTAATTTTAGCGTCATTTTATTATCAAGCAGAAAAATTTTAATACGACGATTCGAAAAAGGGAACCACCTGCCAGGTCTTTTAAAAGTCTTTTGAAGATAACTGATAAATTGTGCAAGTTTAGCGCAGATCAAAGACGATATTATTACTAAGACAATTATTATTTTATTCCAATATTATGATTATTACTCTGACAAATTTTGAAGAGAAATGTTTTGATAACCAAGTAAGAAGATAATTTTGGTGAATTAAGATTGATTGGCAGCATGCTGGATTTTAAAGCTGCTCGCCTGTAGAAAATACGAAGCGTGATTTGATTTTTAATTATAAACGACATTTATCGATAATACTAAGACGTATATTCGTCGATCGCAACTATCGTAAGTAATGTTTATGTAACAATCTCCAGGCGAACACAATCTCATTACACGAATTTACTAATTTAATTAATCTTTTTCCATGTTAAATACTCCTTGGGAAGAAAAGCGTGTTTAAAGACAAATTGGAGAAGACTTCGCGTAAGGAGATTCGAAGATGTACCGTCCGATGAAAAGATTATTCCTGCAGTGTCATTTGCAAATAAAAGTTTCGGAAGAGAAACAACGTTGAAAAATATTTCATGCAGTTGCACGCGCTTCGATTGTATACCCGTTCTCGACGAAAAGATGCAAAGAATTCTATATCTCTTTGTATGAAGCTGTGCACTTGCAATATCCATCGCCCGAGGAATTACGAACTAGCAAAGCTTTTCCTTTGGCCCTTTGTCCATATCGTTCTATCATGTAGATAATCCGTCAAAGGTATTTCATCAACTGTTACCAAATTCTATCGAAACGCGAATCACGTACATGTCCTTTGATCAAAGAAACAACGCTCTCTCCTGCAACGACTTATTCCGGTATATACGTTTCGATTTAATCGTAAAAGCGGACGACGGTAATTCGGATGAAAAATAAATTTCAAAGCGTATAACGACATACGTAAAATTCAGCGAATTATATCTTGAAGTTGCTACGCGCAGATAAAATTATTATTATAATCGGCGCTACATTTTTGTTTAAACAAATCGCTTTCGAACTTTTGTCTTCGCATATCATGAGAACTATAACTGTATGTAAGGAAAAAAAGTATATATTTGTTAATAAGCGAAGAATATAATTCAAAGAATGTAGGTAATGATATGATAATTAAAAGCATAGTGATATAATCTGTACTACAAAATTATTTACAAATTTCAAAAGTATCAATACGGGGAAATCGATTTTTCTTTTTCTGCTCATTCGCTAACTTTTGATGTGCTATCGTGTGCTCTTTAACGCATATCATAAACTGTGCATATACGTGAAAGCATTCGACACAATTAAAAAACTGCTTATTCGCGTAAAAACCTTGCAACAAGTGAATGCTTACCGAGCATCTTTTATTTCTGCAACAGTGTATCGAAACTATACAGACATTTACGGAAACCGTCATTTATACGAAAAAAGTTAGATAATCTTTTCGAGTGTGTGGCAGTGTCGTGATTTTATTGATAACAACCACTTGTTGGAATATTTGTTATAGCTCACACTGTCTCTCTCTGGTCACAAAATAAAAACAGAGCTATCTTATTTATATTTGTCCCGTGCGGATTTCATATATTTCGTATTGCGTTTCGTTCCATAAATACTGCAAATGATTTCATAAATCAGCCCCGAATTTTCACCAGAGTTCCCTATCTAATTACATAATAAATTTATTCGATGAATTTTATATCAGATTGTATAACCAATGCACAATTGTTAATTCATTATCGTTTCATGTTCTGCAACTCTTGCAAACAAATTCTACCAACCTTTGTTATATATTTTCCATTGTTATTCGACATGGATACAAAATTCTGTCTGATCAATCATTTCCCTAACATTCTAATATAGTTTGACCTCGAAATTGCAAACTGGTTTCTGAATCGAACTAAGCAACTGGTTCCTAACACGAAATCAGCAACTGGTTTCTCGCTTGAAATCAGCAATCAGTTTCTCGCTCGAAATCAGCGATTTGTTTCCGACTCGAAATTAGCAATCAGTTTTTGAGTGAAAATTAGCAATAAATTTCTGACTAGAAATCAGCGATATATTTCCGATTCGAAATTAGCAATCAGTTTCTGTGTGGAAATCAGCAATGAATTTCTAACTAGAAAATAGCAATCGGTTTCCGGCTCGGAATTAGCATTCAGTTTCTGACTAGAAATCAGCGATCTATCTCCGACTCGAAATTAGCAATCAGTTTCTGAGTGAAAATCAGCAATCAGTTTCTGTGTGGAAATCAGCAATGAATTTCTAACTAGAAAACAGCAACCGGTTTCCAACTCGAAATCGGCGATCTGTTTCCGGCTCGGAATTAGCATTCAGTTTCTGAGTGGAAATCAGCAATGAATTTCTAACTAGAAAACAGCAATCGGTTTCCAACTCGAAATCGGCGATCTGTTTCCGACTCGAAATTAGCAATCAGTTTCTGAGTGAAAATCAGCAATCAGTTTCTGTGTGGAAATCAGCAATGAATTTCTAACTAGAAAACAGCAATCGCTTTCCATCTCGAAATCGGCGATCTGTTTCCGACTCGAAATTAGCAATCAGTTTCTGAGTGAAAATCAGCAATCAGTTTCTGTGTAGAAATCAGCAATGAATTTCTAACTAGAAAACAGCAATCGGTTTCCAACTCGAAATCGGCGATCTGTTTCCGGCTCGGAATTAGCATTCAGTTTCTGAGTGGAAATCAGCAATGAATTTCTAACTAGAAAACAGCAATCGTTTTCTGACTCGAAATTAGCAATCTGTCTTCGACTAGAAATCAACAATCAGTTTCTGGCTCGATTTAAGCAATCGTCTTTCTGCGGAAATAAGCAACTCGCTATTCCCTCTTCTTTGTTTAAAGTCATTGACAGAGTGAGAGATTCGAGAACGAAGTCCATGAGTAAGAAATCCATTAAAGCGAGAAGCCAAAAGTCTCGATGGCCAAATAAACACTGACATCGTTTAATAAAAAACGAATAGAATATGTATAACGCTTTCTCGCTGTATTATTAGCGATCCTGACATGTTATGTACTGCTCGATTGTTATGTACTTTACAATTTACTTATATCTCTGGCTTCTCGCTCTTTCGCCATGTTCTTTTCTGTCCCATTCGCGAACAAAGTCTCATTCGACTTTAGTCGAATAGTACGTGTCTCGTAAATACTCGTAACAAGCAACTTGTTGGTTCCTAGCGTGTTGCTTATTTCCAGGAAAAACTGTACATATTCTGTTCGTCTTTTACTGAACGACGTTACAGTTCATTCGGCCACAAAAATTTATGACTGCTCGCTCCCACGAGCCTCTTACTCGTTCTCGGATCTCTCATTTTATCGACAACTTTAAATAAGAAATAAGAGTGAAAGTTGCTTAATTCAATTCAGAAACCAGTTGTTTACTTCGAGCCAGCAACCAGTTGCTTACTTCGAGGCAAACCTGCAGCTGCTTTTGAACAGACATGTATATAAGTACCACAATTCCATAGTATCACTGACCATGACCACTTTTTAAACGAGCAATTACTATTACAAACGCGAAGATATACATGCTCCAAAGATGCTTTTAGTCCGTTCCATTGAGTACGCGCGGTGCATCCAATTCACAGCGATCTGAATCGCAATCCGCGCACCAAACTATCGCCACCGACCTCGGCGTTCACGCAAAGACTGTATTTAATAGTTCACACCAAGTCACCAGTTTAAATTTCATTACGACGATTATGCGTACTAGGCTATAATCCTCCAAGAGGATAAGGAATTTCTCAGTGTGCCTAACAGCCGGCGTTCTACCAACAGTCTCCCGCTATTTAACCCACGAGAATTTAGTGGACCAAGTGATATTACCAACTCGTGGATTATTTAGAGCCGTACGACCGCAAGGCCCCGCAAATTCTGCTGAACGGGCTACAATGCACTGCAGGTACTGCGGAGAACTGGAACCTGCGTATTTACAGAGACACGTCGGGAATCGATGAAGCTTCGAAACAAATGAAACCTTGATGCTTCCTGCACTTGCTTGCAACGAATTTTCTCTTTCTTGCACTAACCATGTGCATAGCCGCGAATGTCCCGGACAGAGTAGCGTCGTGAAATTCGTTTGGAAGATGCGGAAATAGGTTGCATCTGTGTACAAATAATTTCGATACTCGGATCGTGGGCCAATCCTACTCGGATGTTTCGCGTTCAGCTTTTTGAGCTACTTTTTGGTGCTATTATTCCATCAAATTAATTAAACGGTGTTAGTTCTTAGGCGAATTTTATTATTATACGAGCACGATAGGTTGAAACAGGTTTATTTGAGTTGGCTAAGCTCCAAGATCTTACAATTCAAATCTTGAGTCAGAGTTGAATTGTAAGATTCGCAGAGAACATCAGACTTGTACATTATGAGAAATTTTGTATCTTTAATGTAATAATAAAAGGATGAAGAACGCCAAGAAACAATGGTAAGAAACAACATTGAAAACGAGAGAATAACTGCAATATTCTTACAAAAAAATTACTTACATCAGTGGAAAGGTATTACATATATAAGAACTAATAGAATAAATAACAAAATAACTTGCAGAAATGAAATAATACGAGCATACTACCGAGTTATTATAATAATTAAAAATGAAAATATTAAAATTAGATGTACTTCTTGTTGATAATTATACAGAATATATTTCGCGATTGATTATCGGGCCACTAATAGCAAGTGAGATATCGATCACTCAAAAATTTTCTGAGTTACAAGGCAGATTGCATAGTTTCACTGAAGTTAAACATTCTAATGAATCAAATGAGACTACCCTAAATTTTAACCATTTTGTTCGTTCTTCGTTCCATCGTTGTAAAATAAACATTCGATTATTTGGTAATAAAAATGATATATATGTTAATAATAAGCAATATACGTAACTAGGTCGCATGAAATATTGCTGCAATATTATCGTAGTATACATACAGTGCCGTGAATAATTATAAACTCAACCACATTTTCAGCTTTTCGTAATATCAGAACAAAGATTGGCAAAATAATTTCTTCATATTGTAATAGAAAACTGGAAAAAATTAAATTTCTCTTAAAATTGTATTTTCGACTGTGAAAAAATATAAATTACACGCAAATTTTGTCAGGTCTTGATCGTAAACTTGTTTCGCTAGAATTCCTCGCAGGTTCTCCATCGGGTTCAGGTCAGAACTGAATGCTGATCATCGTAATAATTCTGTTACGAAATTTTAAAACCACTTTCTTGTAGTGGCGGCTGCATAAATAGGAACGTTGCCTTGCTGACAAAATTGTCTTTTCATCTTCTATTATGGTTACGAAAAGCAATAATTCGTCGTATAATGTTTCTTAGTATCCCATAACGTTCAGTCTACCCTTTAGAAAAATAATTTCATTTGATATATTCAGACATGATCAGTGGTTTTTTGGAAATATCTTCCTTGAAAGAAATAATGCAACAATCGGGTTTATAATTACTCACAGCACTGTATGTAGTATGCAGTCAAATATGAATATTAATGGCCAATTTTTAATCCCACTAATTGCAATTACGTTACAGAGAAAGAAATATGTTTCGTCAATGACATTACGTAGAATCTAAAAATGTACGTTTTAAATTATCTTTTTAAATTATCCAACAAAATGAAACATTATTCATGAATTTTAATAAAATTTAACGAGCTCGTAAAAACAGTCATATTTTGGAATTACATTTTATAAAATATAAGAGAAAATTCATGCTTCGTGTGTTAATATCTTTTATAATATATGGGCAAATTTTTCCTAATTACAAATCCAACCAGTGTATTTAAAGAATAAATTTGTGATAATGAATGTAATTCGATAATTACGTAATGCTTTTATCTTTATCAAATGTCACAATTCAATTCTTCGATTGGTTCTGGACGAACTATACAACTGCACATTTTATATCCTCCAAGTCTTTTTCAATTTTCTACAATGTTTATAGTGAAGCACGATGGAATCTCTCGTCAGTACTGATCACTCGTCATTATCGGATAAAGGAACGCTCATATTTTCCCATAAAAAGTGAATACTTTACACCGTAGAAAAAATAATACCGATAACAATGACAATTATTTATAATATAATATAAATACAATGTCTTTTAATTACTTTTACTACTAAAAAATTCTCTATACGACTATATATCACTACATTATTAAAGTCAAACTATGTCAATAATATTTAACGCGTGGATTTATAAATTATAATTTTATAAACAGCCGTCCAAACTAGTAATTATCCAAATAAATATTTGAGCGTATGTATATGGAACGAGGATGAGTATTATTTATAATATAATATAATATAATAAGATACAATATCTTTTAATTACTTTTACTACTAAAAAATTCAATACTCTATACGAACATATGTCACTGCATTATTAAAGTCAAATTATGTCAATAATATTTAACGCGTGGATTTATAAATTATAATTGCATAAACAGCCGTCCAAACTAGTAATTATCCAAATAAATATTTGTGCGTATGTATATGGAACGAGGATGAGTATTATTTATAATATAATATAATATAATAAGATACAATATCTTTTAATTACTTTTACTACTAAAAAATTCAATACTCTATACGAACATATGTCACTGCATTATTAAAGTCAAATTATGTCAATAATATTTAACGCGTGGATTTATAAATTATAATTTTATAAACAGCCGTCCAAACTAGTAATTATCCAAATAAATATTTGAGCGTATGTATATGGAACGAGGATGAGTATTATTTATAATATAATATAATAAGATACTATGTCTTTTAATTACTTTTACTACTAACAAATTCTCTATACGACTATATATCACTACATTATTAAAGTCAAACTATGTCAATAATATTTAACGCGTGGATTTATAAATTATAATTTTATAAACAGCCGTCCAAACTAGTAATTATCCAAATAAATATTTGTGCGCATGTGTATGGAACGAGGAGCCAGTATCCTTCGTTTCTCCATCTACATAGCTATAAAATTTTATCGAAATCTCTACTTTAATAGCGCTTTATAGCGTTCCCTTGATAGCAATGAACGTCCGCGTGTTTACGGCCATACGGGGTGAAAACGCTTTTAAGAGCGATCGACGTATTATGAAAACAATGAGGGACTAAAATATAGATTGTATTAAAATATAACATGCTTCATCCAAAGCGTTTAGAAGATCTCTTATCATTGTTAACATTTCTATTATAAATACCTAACGTAACTGTACTGGCACATGAATCAACAGAAGATTCGAATCGGGAGAGACTCGTATTGTTGTCCCTTGAAATATCAACGTTGTTTTGGTTTACTAGGTTCAAAGGTAAACGAACTCCGGATAAAACATTATCGCCCTTATTTGTAATCGTGAACCGGAGTTACATTCGAATTATTTACAAGTTACAACACCGGCAGATACAAATAGACGAACGTGCTCTCTAGGACGAGGATTATAGCGAGTAATACAGTCGTATAGCGAGCGACGATTACGACTGGCATACACTATGTCTGTACTTGTATTAGGTCGTCCGAAAAGTTTCTTTCATTTTATAAGGAAATAATGGATGCACAACATTTTCCGTTTTATATTGTTGTATCGAATTACGTATGATCCATTTTGTTCTATAAAAATAAAGATCACAACTTCGACAGATTAGATTTCATGTTTGTATAAAGATGCACCGTTGTAAAAGACGTGTCTGTAGAAGGAAGACACTTTGCAGACAACCTAATATTTCAAATGATTTTAATATACACTGACTATTACAATTTTATCAGTCGTCTATTTAATAAACCAACACGTATAATAATTCACCTCATAACTTACGAGTAACTTATAAATTTACGAGTAACTCATAAATTACCCGAAACATAAGCAAGCTTGCGATAAAAAATATTCAGCTCAAGTATGGGAAATATAAAATAATACGTATAAAATCATTACATAATTGTTTACCTGTAACGCGGATAATCTTGCAACGAAAAATATTAAGATGGAACATGGAAAATGTAACGTTGTAGCTTGAACACAAGCAAAATATTTAAACGTTGAAATGGATAAAAAATCAAATGTCACGACCGTTCTGCGTGACAAAAACGTAATTTTCGTATTCCCTGGACGACACCTCGTGTCCGGGGTGGTAATGTATTTGTTAAACGAACAAATTAAATTTGTTCAATTCACGAAGGTATGTATTCAGTCGTAAATTTATAACAAGCTCACGGTACACAGCGGCATTCGTACGCTCGTGAAAATATTTTCAGTTTTTTGGAAGAAGTGCGTAAAGCGTTTAACTATGGAACATTCCCCCTGAACGACTAAAATAACTATGGTTGAACCTGTATCTGTGATAACGTTTATGCGAGAAACAAAATAGTCGAAAATATTGTTTAAATTATATTAATTATTTACTGTCTCGAAATAATACGTCGCGTTATATGGACCGTTATTATTTCAAAATTAATTTACCGCTGTATTACCATAAATTACACGTTAATATTTATATAAATATTTCCCGATAGAGTAATTTTGATTGTTAAATTAAAATGCTCGCTTAGCTCTTGCGAATAAGTGCTTCAAAATCGTTGTTCCTCGCGCCTATCTCGTAGAAAATTTATCTGCGTCTGTATCCATCTAACGAATTGATATGCGCGAATTTCCCTACGTTTCGCGCGCCCTCAAAACGATTGAAAATAAAAAATTCTAAAAGGCCTACAGCATCCGAATCGAAAGCGCAACGTGAAATTTTATTTCGAAACGGAGCAATCCCGCTATGGTATGGCGCGCACTGATATAAAGGAAAAATACTTTGCATCAAATACCAGGTAGAGCTAGTTTCCCTGGATATTAACGTGATTTAGTGACTATATCGCGTTACAACTACATTTCCACTAAAATTTTATAACGTTTCGGTAGTAGCTAAATGCACACCATGTACTGCAGGTATAAACTTGGTCTAGAAGCAGTGGCAGAAATTGGTAGAGATATTTCTCCGCGACGATGTTTCGTGAACTAGAAATTCGTGTTCGTTCGCCTGTAAAGCGATATCGTAGACACGCCGTTCCTTGCATTTTCTTTGCGCTCGATCCTCTGAACTCTTCCAATGGCAGAAATTAGAGCGAAGAGAATAAGTAGACAAACAAAATTCAGGAATATCAACGATGCCATCGATTGGAAAATGTTCCTTAAAAGAGAGTGAATCGCATGATTCTTAATCGTGTTTGATCGGATTTCAAAGTGAAAGAAAAGTTTATATTAAAGTAAACTTTTATTTTATTCGCTACCGGCTTCGTTACTTTACAAAAACTTGTCATCTTAAGTAACATTTCAAATGCGTTTGGAAAAGCAATTAGTGTAATATTCATCGATACGTGCTTATTCTTGACAAAATATAATTGAAATGTTAAAATTACGAAAAAAATCTTCGCAATCGTTGCGGATTTGTATGCATTCGAGGGAAATCCGAACTGCACAAAATGCACGTAGTAGGAAAAAGTATAAAAGTATAAAATATTCAACGTATAACGTTTTCCGTAATACTTGCTAGGCGAAACAATCTTCTACCAGGCTTCTGCCTTTTTAATTATATTCTCAAAAATATGAATATGCGTAAAAATCTGCGGTCTAGTAATCACCACAGCTACGTACAACAGCACAAGCTTTGTGACTATTTAAATTGATATTTGAAAGTCGTTATATAATGACAAAACTAGCGGCTATAATAAATGTATACAAATGTTTAGTAACATGAGTAATAACAAGTTAAGAATAAGCTAATATTTAGTAACAAGCGCAACATGTACCTTATAATTGCTAATTTATTATTATGTTATACGTTCTGGTAAAATTCACATACTGTTAATTGTAGGCTCAGACGTACGTACATTTCTCCATCCGCTTCGTAAACTTGAAAATAATTACATATCGAGAAATATTTTATATTATATTTTTATTTATTGCGTATCGTTACATACCCTGGTGAGGTATCAGCGACTGCAATTACAAGTATCCTATATGTCGGAGATGAAAGGACATCGGGGCCTTTCTTTTGGAATGTTTGCGAAGGTCCCCAATACTTTAGTCCAGACTTTTTATTATAGCTGTATTTAAATAACAAAACTGAGAAATAGTTGTTTATGATATAATCTGAGTATGGGTGCCCGAGATTAACGACAGTGGGCTTAGGCTCGAAGTGACATAACGGGTCGCTGAACGTAGTCACGGTCACGGGAGGGACGTGTACTTAACAGAGGTATGGAGTAATTAAATAGCTCTCCTTCAAAACAAAGATTGGCCCGAGGGGTACAGAGAGGTACGGAGAGGAGTATATAAGGGCAGTTCCACTTAGACTGAGAGGCAGTCAGATAAGTTTTACTTGTACCGTGGACAAGTACGTTGAGTCACAACCGAATCGTGGATCAGTGAGTTGAGTTCGACTTAGACTGTGGAAGAAATCGCATTCGTCATCCCGTTGGCCGTGAATTCGTTATGGAGTCTAAGATCATTGCCATTCACATCCCGAGTATCTAATTACCACGGTTACTTGTCAAATTCTGTCACAATCATAATTGTACTAGTAAATATATTCGCTCTTGCATAACAACTATATCTAATCCAAAGAAAGATTCATTACACGCCCTAATCTCAATGTTAACCCGACATATAAATATATAAATATTGAATAATATTCGCGTGCTTAGTTTGGTACAGTTGCCTAAGTTAGTGCTGTTATTTAACGCTAGAATTACCACACCAGTTGAATTGACTGGTTTTACGAATTTATTTTCAAATTCCTACTTCGTGTTATATTTTTTCCGCAATGATGTAACGAGTTTCGCAACGATAACTAAAAGAATAATATAGTAAATTTTATTTTGTTTTTTAAGTATTCAAACTCAAAATAATTTTGTATCGAGGCTACTTATACCAATACAAAATGACTGGTACTTGTCAAAGTGTAAAAGCGTCCTGCAATCTGTTTATCGGACCCCAATTATCCAGTTTCCTCATTTTGTACAACTTCGCACACGTTTTGAAAATTTTTACTGCGTACCATTCGATATGACGATATCAGTTATCAGGAAAATTCCGGATCGATCGCTAGATCGCTAGATGCTAATACTAGAAATAGCATATCAATCAAAAACGACTGGTTTTACAATTTTATAAATGTGTCGACCCTCGTTTAGGGATGATGGTCCCAGATGGATTAATAATACCAAAAATGTACTACATAACATGGAATTCCATCTGTAAGAAAGTAATAAATATAAAAATATTCTATTGTTACATATTTTTTAAAGACCAATCATTTTGACTGGTTTTGTCAGAAATAGCTTCGTGTTAATTATCGGTAATTCTAATGTTAATAAGGAAATAGTACTAATTGTTATGTTACATTCTTGCGTAGCAAGTGTCACGTAATTTGCCAGTAATTGGTCAGCTAACGAGTTTTCATACAAAAATTTGTATCTACAGCTGTTACGTCGCGTAAGATGGTCAGCGCGACGTCCCTTATGGTCTGACCGCCCAGGCCCCGCACAGCTTCATACCGACCCCCAATGGGCCTAAGGAACCACCATAAACCGAACCTTTTTAACTTTCTTTCAATTTATATAAGTAAGTTAGGTCTATAGCTGGTCCTTAAAACAATCCTTAGGTTTATTCCACGCTCCTACAAATTACGGAGAAAGCAGGCATCTGCCTAACGGCAAAGCAGATGTTTCCAAGAACAAAGACACCCATGAGCCACGTTGGTAGGAAAACTTTCTCCTCATATTTTCCTCATTAACGTTGACGATAACCAATGGGCATCGCGGATCGTTACCCTCACCTTTCTACCGAGAAGTGTGAAGAGCGAATCCGCATTCCTAGTTCGAAAGGGCACACCCACACCGAGCTTTCCTCCGTAGGAACGCGAGACGTGTCCTCACTGTCATTTCTGCCCCTCAGTCAGTCACAAGTCAATCAAATTACGTTTTGTCATTCAGTCGACTCAGATTCCAATCAACTTTCTACCAGTCAACGGTCGGTGAAGTCAATTCGGTCGGTAAGTCAACTGTTCATCAGTCATCGGTCTATACTAAAACTTACTTTGCACCGCTAGAATAGTCAACACGTGTCTGTATCGGATCTCTACCCTCAAAATAATCGCATATTCAAAGTGTACATACGCACCAACGTAACTATCCTCTAACAAGCTGCTGGAAGAAATATAAGGTTATATCTGTTCATTCAGTGTAACTTCATTTGAACTACCCCGATTATCCCGAAAGAAATACGGGGATCGACCTGTTCGTGGCGTCGATTAGTAAGATAATCGTAACGGGAATTTACGACTCCCGTTGACGCGTTTTCCTCGCAACCGCGTCTCCCCGCGACGGACCGAACAAACAACAGCGGATGCAAAAGATCTATTTCTTTTAGAAAGCTTAGAACCTTTTTGACATTGTATTCTGTTACTTAGAAGCGATCGCGTACTGTTGGGTATCTTTAAGTTGCGTCTTCGAATTTGATACAATGGCAAAGTAGATGTTCGATGGTGTTGTTGGTATTGCAGTCTTCACAGGCTACCAAGTTCTGTCCCAAAGAATTGTTTGTCTTAACAGTTGTATCTTTGACTTCTACGAAACTTCGCCGACTACATCTCTAGACCCAACAGGTTCTTTTCATCAAAATAAAGAAACCGACAGAAATGCAGCGTTCAGAGCCGATCGTTACATCGTTGCCAAGATACAGAAGAAATTCTTCTCTCACGCAAAAGGAAAGTTACGTACGCAGTTTTTTAATCAAGCTCGGAGCTTCGATTCGATTCGCTCGATAAAGTATGTTGCGCGGTAAAAGTGTCGGCGGCGGTATTAAAATTAACCGTAGGCGGAAATCTAGTTGGCCAGAACCGTTATAAAAAAAAAAGCAGGAAAAAGAGGCGAAGCAGTGACTACGTCGCTAATGAGTTAACAAATCGATTCCAACTCCGGACTGTAACTCGCGACGTTATTTTAACTCCATTAGCTGGAAATTACGTTATAATTTCTCGGTGAGCCCTGCTGTACACGTGTTTTAGCTAACCTCGCTGCTTGTAGTTCGAGCCAGCTCTGGTGTAACTACGCCGGCAGAAATTGATGGAGAATGGAGACGTTCTGGGAAGTGACATTTCACGAACTCGAAATTTTCCCTTCGTCAGCCACTCACACATTCTACGTGAACGTACGATATACATATACCTACGTGTACGTCTGAGATACAGCAACGAGCTTCTGTGACGACGTGTGCTTCGCAATAATAGAACAGAAATCGATAGAAAAATTCGTAGATCTCGTGAAACTTCGCAATTAACTTCTTCAGTTCTTAACTGTTTAGAAGCATTTCAATCTCGGATTTAGCAAATCCTCGTTTCATCAATGTTGATCGTTCCTGTTGAGAATTGTGGGTCTTAATCGCCGAAATAAAAGTAAAGGAACACTAAGGTTACACTTAGAATTCATATTAAGATAGTTTTAGATTTATTTAATAAACGATTTCCAGGATCTTCGTCGATATACGTTTGCACCCGTCTCACCATTCTCTTTGTCTCTCCATCTTCCATACCATACTGCCATCGGAACAGTTACATTCATCTGTTTTTCGAGACGCTGTGCACACACATACTTCCATACACTCATATTCACATACGTGTGTTACTACCACGCGGGTAATCTAGTCTAGCACACAAAATTATACATATCTCGATAGTTTTTGCTTCTGATTCTTTCGATCGCTGCCTCTAAATTTGGACATTCGTCGAGAGATCTCGCCTTGAGGTTTCAAGATAAAAAAAGAAAAGTAAAATGAAAGACGAATGACGAATAATTCGAAAGATAAAACGAGAGATATCTGAAACGGCTAGGCCAGTCACGGAAATATGTACCTATGTGTACAGATGCTAAGCCAAGTATCACGCAGCTATACGCAGTGTGGTATTATTTATTCCGGCCGTGTGATGTTTTTCCTATCTCTCGAAGAATTTTCCAGATTCGCTTCACTTCGTCGGATGGGACGTTTTGCGTGGCAAAAAATTCAACCACTTCGGTTTAAACATCACGAAATATGCCGGACACCGTGTAACGGAACAACTTCGAGCTTATGGGAAAAATATATATATATACAGGGTGATCTAAAGATTAGCTGCTACGATTTTTCGATACACTTTCGATAGTGGGAGAAACAAATATTTCGAAGAAAAGTTTATCAACTTTCGAGCGATAGTATGAATTTCAAAAAGAATTTTACTTCGATGAAAAATCAACCTCTACTATTGTTTTACGCGTTTTTTATACTCCATTCGATACTTTTTGTTATGTTTCATTCGATACATTCTTTAATTCCCTGCAAAAAAGTATTAAGACACTCGGGTTTTAGTTCAAAAGATACTTTAACCTTAATGTCGTAAAACTTATCGTACGAAAGTTAAGAAAAACTAAGAACAAAGAAGCGCTGCGCCATCTTTCCCTGTCTTAGCGAGGAATTTTTCAACATTAAAGCTAAAATACCTTCCGAACTATTGCATTGTTGCGTTACAAAGAATAGGAATGACCTTAACTCTTCATCAAAGTAAAATCTTGTTCAAGTTCTAAACACTGCAATTTGTAGTCGATCGAAAGCTGATCGACTTTGGTCCGAAATATTTTTCTGTCGGAATCATTCGATGATCGGAAGTGCCGGAGAAACCGTGGCGTCTGATTTTTGGACTCTTCTGTACACGTCATATGTACGTACGCACATACGTCTATTCTCAGTTACATGCGTATAACGTACGCATAATGTATACATAAAATACAAACGCGTATAGCCTTTCGTCGCGTATTGCTCCCCTAACTTCTCCAGGGACTTTCAACGCGACAAGGGTGCCACTAAAGGAAATGTTGGATAGAAAACGTGACATATCGAAGTCACGTTTTATTCGGCGCTTTTCATTTATCCGAACACGTTGAAGCCAATACTCGGATAGTTCGATCTCTCAACCATCATCATTTAAGAGTTCGACGAACTATTATACGGTGAAACGTATCGATAAATTGCTCACGTGCATGCACGTTTCTTCTTTTTCTTTTCTCTTTTTTTTTTTTTTCTTTTCTTTTTTACCTCCTATTTCGCATACTCATTGTAACTTTCGGATATATCCAAGAACAGATTTTATAACGAGCAAGCGTTACGCTGTGTCAGCTTCGATATCGTATCCTGATGTAATGCATTTTGTATCAAGCCGAGTATAAGGTGGAATTTGTAAGAAATCATCTGTATGCGGTTGAACATTTTTCCAAAGTAGTTTACGTCGACTATGAATATCAAATATAGATGCGTGAGAGTGTAAAGACGTTCGATGAAACGTACGAATGTGAATGAAACGTACCAAATGTGAAAATAGAACGAAAGATGGCAGTAATGATTAAAATGATATTCATGATATTTTAAAATGAGACGAAATATATTCCTCGTTTGCATTTCGAGGTATCGCAAATTATTCTATCGCGATGAATATTCGACGATTGAAGTGCAGACAACGCTGTAAATCGTCAAATTTTTTAACAGAAAGAGAGGAAGCTTCTCTGACTTGAAGTTATTCTCCAAAATTCCATTTGCTTCGATTATTATAAAATCTTAAGCGTACAATAATCCAAATGCATTACAAATTTTTCTATTTTTGCACTGATATAGATTCACCAGGAAAAAGACTGTATCTGTAAAAAAAAGCCTGTATTTGTCTCTTAGTTGCAGAGAAAATTGAATGTGGCATTTAAATTTGCAAGTAAATAAATGCCAATCTTGTTTGTCCTTAGATAATCTGTATAAAAAGAAGACAAATTTCAAAATGTTCTTTTTATTTTTATTACAAAAGTATATTTTATATTGAGTAAGATTTGTACATTGTTTTATACAGAGGCAATGTTGCACTGCCAGTAATTATTTACAAATGCAAAATGCTCTTAAATTGGCATATAGAACATTATACGATAAAAAAAACTCTCTTTTAATTTTTGCACTTACAGTACCGTCTACAAGAAATCTTCAATTGTAGGTTTAAATAGATATCCTTCTACTATCGTCGTTTATTTTAAATTAAAAAACTTCTTTGAATATTGTAACTAGTAACAGCGAAATATAGCACACTATGCATAACGATAATATTGAAAACTAATGATTTTTAAATCTCTGCTTACTTATTAGTGGCGTTGTTTCTTAAATTTCATAAGCAGTTGCTTTACTTTCCTTTCTTAATAAAAACGAACTTTCCCCTGGTTTTGTTTTACAGATACAGTCCTTTTCCTGGTTCCTTAATATTTTGTAACAATCAAAGCAAATGGAAATACAAATTTTGTAATAAAAATTGCGTAAGATACGGAATTTTAATTTTGCAAGATTAAGAATCTGAAAATGCAGCGCGTATACTTTCAGAAAAAATTAACAACACAACCATTCGCATTCCACGGCTTAAAACAATGTATTATATCCCACATTAATATACTTAATGTAATATAATACCATAGTACTTAATATCGCGCAATTCCACAAACGAAACTGTGTTTCACAATTCTAGCGTAAAAGTCATTTTTCAAAAAGGACGTTATGTTGAAATCCTCGCACGTGAAATATCCTTTTACTAGCAAAAAACTAAATCAAATCTATCGCTATGAAAAATGCGTATTCGTGCGGATTTGAATATAGTGGAGGCTCGGTTATCCATGTCCCGTTTAACCGAAATTGAACTTTACTATAACTTCAATTTCTTCGAAGTTTTAACACGAAGAGTACGAAAGTGTAAATAGTCAGCTATTGCGAAAGCGATTACACTTTCAGCCGATTAATAATTAATTTAATCCAAATACGTATACGACGGTAGATCGTCAAAATTTTTCTACAATTTTATCATACGATTTATGTTATCCGAGGTAGGTTCACATCATCTCGAATAATCGATGTTCTAAAAGCGTTCGTTACAACAACCCATGAATGGAAGACAGTGTGTTCTTTTTTTGTTTCGCCTCTAATTAATAGACGCGTAACGAATGCACGATTTCTGTATAACAGCGTAATACGGTTACTTAATTGATGCGATTAAACGACTAAGAATATGATAATAACGTTAATGGTATGCACGAGATCTCTTGGTAGAGGAAAGTGGTCCGCGCGGAGATTTCCATTTAACGAGCATAGAGCACGAATCGCCGAGGCAAGTAACGCGTCGTGCAACTGGCGAAGAGCGAAACACAGTTGGCCATTGGAAATAAAAAATTTCATTTCCGCCGCTTCCAGTTTCTAATCTGTAACGCTTGTCGCGGAAATCGACGCTACGAATTAATCCATTCGTCGTATCGTTTTCCATGAAGCCGCGCTCCGTAACGGGGAAAATAACGGTGCGACCAACCACTCGCGTCCGTTTTAACTGGCTTCTGTGGCAGAATTTGAGCGCGATCGTGCCTGGAACTTCTAACACCTTGGCCGTTTACAAAATTTATATGCGTAACAGCTATCGCCGTAGCTAATGGAAGTATTTTGAGCAAGTGACACGCCCGACAAACTCAAAATTCGCCCTCCTCGTTCCATCACTGCGCGTCGTCTCGTTCGAGAAAGCTGCTGCTTCAAACACGACATCGCCGATTTCTAACGCGAATTCTGTGCATGGGACGAGTAAAACGAGACGAGGGAATACTTGCGATACGAATATGGTTGACGCAAGGATAGCTATATATGTATATGTATATAGATATAGGAAGCGAAGGATCAGAAACGTGACACGTCGAAGTCACGTGTTGTGCATTCGTGACTCGTAGCTTTTCATTTATCTCATATAAATGATATAATGGAGTAGCAGCGATTCGCCGGGTGACACGTACCAATGTTACGCACAGCTCCCGTCAGAAGGAAACGAAAAGGAAAGCGAGACGGAAATCGCTATCCACAAAGTGCGATTACGCGACATTATGTACAGTTCGATCTTAACTTTTCCCGATGAAATCCTGACGAGTTATGTACAGGTAGGAATTATTTGGACGAGTACATAAACAGGAAATTACGTGATGCGATTACGAAGCAAAATTGCTCGAATAAAATGTACAAATATTTAGTCCGATTTAGTTCGTGTACTTGTTGCAATTCAATCGAAATATTCCGATCGATATAGCGAATTTGCGCAAATATTTCGTTACGTAAAGTACGTGCGAATTATACAAGATACTGAAAAATACAGATAAATATATATCGAGTGGATTGTACTTACGGTACAGAAATAATAAAATAAAGCTTGTAATTTTAATAATAGATATATTATATCTTTATTTCTAATAATATACCTATAATATATCTACTTTTACTTAAAAATCATTAATTTCCTTAATATTTTCAATATTATGATCTAATTATAATCTATTTAAATAAATTATTATTAATAATATTAATAAATAAATATATAATAATAATAAAAAAGTAATTCTAAATCTTAAATTTATTTAAATAAATAATAAATATAATCTATAATTTTAACCGTTAATTTTTCAATTAACCGTTTTTCAAAATAAAATTCATAATAAACTAATCTGTATATTAAATAATTTACAATAAATTTATAAAAAAACTATTATAAAAAAACTTTTTATAAATAAAATAATCTTTCTTTAAATGTATATTAAATATTATAAATGAAAAATTAATCCTAATAATATTATCTTAAATACAAAATATTTATAAATAATTATTAAACTAATATTTATATGAAAGAAAAAAAATTAAAAATAAATTTACTTATAATTAATATAATTATTACGATAATTACTATACAATTAATTATAATATAATCTTCATCTAAATAAATTAAATTTATTACAAAATTATTTTTTATTATTATAAATATAATACGAAGAGAATATGATACAGTAAAAATTGTTCCAATAATTAAATTTATTATCCGAAAAATTCTTATATTATTCAAAAAATAATATTCAATAATTAAATCTTTTGAATAAAATCCAACTAAAAATGGAAACCCACATAATATTATTAATGAAAATATTATCAATAAACCTTTTATACGATACGAATGAATTATTCCAGAATAAAAATAATATTCAATAAACGATATTTAATAATCGTTATTGAGTCAAAATTGATCCTCGTGAAACTATTTATATGTCTACGTCAAAACAAAAATGAAGATTTCTCGTAGATAGCAAAAATTGAAAAATAATGTTTTTTCATCGTACAGTGTTCCGCTATAATAGAATTACTTATTATTTATGCCAATAAATAGTATAGAAATTAAGAGAAATTTTCATTTGGAAATAGTTACTAATAGTCCAACGTTGATTCTGTATAAAATAATGCAAATGTCATTAAGCAACAGATAAGCTCCATGCTAAATATTACCAATTTTATAACAATTCTTACTCAAAACGTCACAAGATATACTTTTGTAACAAATATAAAAAGAACGGTTTAAAGAAATATACTTTTTGATTGTATACACGTTGTCTAGGGACAAACAGGATCGGTATAGTGCTTGAAAATTTAAATTAAATGAATGGCACATTGAATTTGCTCTACGACTAAGAGACACATACAGACTTTCCTACAAATACAATTCCTCTTCTGATGAATTTTGACTATATCAGTGCAAAATTTTAATCGAAAATTTTATGATGAGTTTGGATTATTCTTAAGATCTTATAACAATCTAACTACAAGACTTGATGTTTGTACGTAAAGAGAAATTATTAATGAAACAGGAAAATGATATTTGGAAAGTAACTTCAAGTCAGAGGAGCTTTTTCTCCTTACTAAAAGATTTGATGTTTGTACATAAAGATAAATTATTAATGAAAGAGGAAAATTAATAACAAAGTCACTTAAACTGTGCGTACGTATAAATTACGTTTTGCTACAACTTTCTAACGTTATATTTATTAAAAATATGAATTATAAAATATTGGATTAGGGTTAAGTTACCTATACGACATTAGCTTGCATAAGATTTATCGCGAAGTATAGTCTACGCTATTCTATAAAATCATAAAATAATTACAGAACGATTATTTCATCTACAATTGTTTGCCTTTCGTGGTCTAAGATGTATTCTTTATTACTATAGAAACATCGTGTATTGATCAATGGCACTGTTTTATCCTTCGTAGCAATGCAATAGCCGGCCATACGTTCACGTTTGACACTATGAAAACTGAATAACTTCGAGTATGAAATTCTGCCCTATTCGTCATACCATCCAGATTTATGTCCTACGCCACATTGCTTCTATTGAAACAATTTTCTGAATAAATTCATTTCCATTCTTTTCAAATCTAGATATAAAAAACGCTAGGATAAAGTTTATAACTTTGATACTCGAATAATCGATAAAAGCTTCGTCGTGTCACCAGAATGAGATATATAAATAGAGTAATTCATTGTAATTGAAACACGACTGTCATATTAATTTTCTTTAAATCATCAATTTGTACAATTATTCGGCTTCGATTATCCAAACGATATTTCACGTAAATTTTACAAAGAAGAACACATTTTCTTTTTCGCATAACATACTTCGATACGCACAATTTTCGTTACAATCACGCGTATCGAATTAATTACGATTTTACAATTACAGCTTATAATCAAGCTGTTGATTTTTCTACAAATTTGCGTTTTTATTTACGCAACTGTATAAATCGAATTTAGATGATAAAGGTTTCTGTCACAACGAGAATTTTCTTTGAAAATTTTATATATTTTTGGATATCGTACATACACATTGTTGCACGTGTAAGTTTCTCGTAAATGCACAAAAATTCGCAATTTATCGATTGATACGACGTAAACGGCGCCTGAGATGTTTCAAAACGAGGAAGGTTTCGAAATTCATTTCCAAAATTAATTATTGTATACAAAAATTCGGTTTTTTGCAGATTGTATTGATCTAGTTTGTAACTTTACCTTTGCATTTTTTCCAGAGAGAAACGCTACGAAATGGCCAAATTATTCGCTATATATCTGAAGCCCCTTCCGTTAGAACATCGATAACCAACCGCCACTCCCGGTAATACGATGCTGTACAGGTTTAAAATAAAAAATTCCGTTTGAATCATAAACTAATATCTTCCGTCTAAAATGCAGCGTGGAATTTCCAAAATATGTTGCTGATCGAGGAAGTGACAAGTTTGAAAAAAAATCAGTTTTTTTTTTACTAAAAAGAAAAATTAACTTTACATGTTTTTAAAGAATTAAATAATTGAGATGTGGAGAAAATTATACGTCGGAGAATACATTATGCAGATATTGCTTCGAAATTTGAAAAGAATCGGACGTATCGTTCGAGAAATTTCGTAACGACCGGGTTGAAAAGCAAAGTTTTAAGAAAAACGTAAGGAAAGTTTCGGGATACCAATTTTCCCTCCTGAATTTCCTGTGTATTCGTCCCTGCAACTTCGTCGAAAGTTTGAATTTTGATAACACGATATTCTGCACGCTTAAAACTTGACGAAAATAAAGGAAAAAGTTCGATTTTTCGAAACTATCAGTATATGCTCCTCAAACAATATGCCGATTAAAGGACAGCAAATTTGTTATTCCATGGCACAGCAATATACGCGTATAACTGAAAACTTATTTTTTAATTCGTAAAATTCCTTTCAATATAAGTTACGATATAACGTAACTAAAATACGATATTAAAAATGTTGCAGGAAATTAACGCTGTGCTAGCGTGTGCGCGTGCACATGCACGAACCCAACAAGAACAAAAAGTTTGGAAAACCGTTTTTCTCCCGTATACCTACATCCTTGCATCTCAATTTTATATTATGTACTTCGCTACTTCCCTAAATTGGACACTATTTTTAACAAAACAGAGGCGCGATTAAGTCCAAAAAAGAGAGAGTCGAAAATGCCAGCAGATTTGAATAAAATCGTGAAACTCGTACAGAACTCGAACAATTTAGAGACGCCAAATATATCGCCAAAGTATTTTCGTGGATTTTTCAAGCTACTGGCAGCGTCCTAACGAAGACCGGACACCGTATCGTTGCGCATTCTCGCGCTCGAAACGCAACCGTACGACACAGTGAGAATCAAGCAACGACGCGTTATGACTGAACGCGGTTGTACGAAATTGCGCGTGCAACGACCGGGCCCGGTTGAATCCGCTTCTTACCCGGCAGATGCTCGTTTCCAAACGAAACGCCTAACTAGACTACGAGGAAAACGCAACTTTCCTACCAAGTATACCTATAGCGGCAACTTTCTAACGCGATTCACGATGCTTCCCTATCCTCGTGCAGGTGTTTGTATCGCGCGTTGGGGCACGCTCGATTCTTCTTGGGAGTAAAAGTGTTCCATGTAAATAACCCAATCTCTCTTTCTTCTCTCTCTCTCTCTCTATCTATCTATCTATCTATCTATCTATTTCTCTCTCTGTCTCTCAGCGTACGTAACTACTTCATCGTGTGTGTTCTATTTGCGATTTTTCAAAGTATTTGTCAAAGTATTTTAAAGTATGTTTTATGCGTACGTTTAGCTTCCGTCGTGCGAAACGCACAATATTTTGTTGTAATATTTTAATTATTTGAATTTGAATTTTAATATTAATTTTAATATTTCATTAGCTAAGATGATCATATCGGTAACGGTGGGGACTAATCTGAAAATTAGTTGGGAAATCCATCTTAACAGATACAATCCGCGTGCTCCGTTTCGCTTCAACATGCTTTAATAGTTGCCTGGGCAATTTATTTTTATAACCTGTAATGAGGAGATGGTAGGAACTGCGAAATCTCGAATGAGTTGGCTGTACGTACATTTAATGCTTCAGGCAAATTCTACGCTATATTCTCGTTATATTCTCAAAGTGCAACGGTTTGATTTGAAAACTACCCTCGTCAATTTCTTTTTTCTTTTCCAGATTCTGAAAAATATTCCATAGAGGTTTGTCCGATAAGGAGATGGCAATGACTGCGAAATCTCGAACGAGTTGGCTGTACGTGTGTTCGATGGTAAAACAATTCCGAAAAGATTTGACTGCATGATCCTTTGCTTTTGAGAAATTCATAGAGAAATGACTTTCTTTTTACGTTTTTATGTTCACTCGCAAAATTGTAAAAATATGCGGAAGCACTGTAATAAATGAAAATAATTAAAAGTTTAGTACGATTAAATTAAATTAAATTGAAAAGATTTAATATTAAAAAATAAACACAATATTAATATTAATATTAAATATTACAAGAATTTTATTAAATTAGGAAGAATTTAAAGATTAATATTAATATTAAATTGATATTGTAAGAAATTTAATACATTAAAAATTAATATCAAAAGAATTTATAAAGTGAAATATGTAAAAAGACATATTAATTTCTCGAGAACGAACAGCCAAGCACTCGCTTTGCGGCTGTTTTGCCATCAACCTAAGGCATCGAATCCACACGCAGTCAACTCGTTCGAGATTTCGCAGTTTTTGCCATCCGCTTCTAAATGACGCTATTACATAACTTTTAATTGGGTCATTTGAATCATTTATAACATAATTTTCAACGATTTAATTAGCTGTTCATGCCATCGGCAGAAAATTTGAGAATGTTATTTACATCCCTTTGTTACTCGTACATCCTTTGAGATTTAGATGGAAAAAGTGCGAGACGAAGTCGATAAGTAAACGAGGAAAAATTGTATAAAATTAAGAAGATCAATTTCGAAAAATTATTCGAAGCTAATGGAGCGCTATTACGAAAAAAATGTACGATAAATCGACGACTCTGCGTAAAAAGTTTTCGTACCGAGGGAGTCAAGGCAACACGTTAACCCTTTACACTCGGAATTTTCCCAGCAGCTCCCAACGCTTTTAAGTGTTTTATTTGAAATTTACTTTAACTAAAAAATAAGGCAATTTAAATAAATAAAGGAAGAAGCAAATTCACTTAAATACCAGTTTTAATCACGCTATTGTTGTATTTTGTAATTTTTAAGTGTATGATATATGTTGTAACAATTTCCAGGATGCAATCCTGCTTTTCTTTCGCACGTTTCATAAAAAAAGGTGAAACTGAAAGAATGTCGAGTGAGACTCGACAAAGGAATAAAAAGGGTTAAAGTACTTTCAACAAAAAAAAACTTGCAAATTACGACAAACTTATCATGTTTCTTCTTAAAAATTTGTGATATACAATTTCAACTTTATAATTGAACACAAAAGAAATATTAGACTACATTTGTTTAAACTTCGACCGGTTACAGACTTTCTCTGCGTAGCGAAACGTTATTTAATTAAAAAAATGATAAAGATTTGAAATCAATTAGCCGTGAAATTCTTGCTTAAACGTTATTTCAAATTCAAAACTTCCGCACGCTAATATTTGATTTACTTCGGTCGGCAATGAAGTAGAAAAAGCCAGCTACCTAATTACGCGTAATTTAAAAGGCAGCGAATTTTATCGCGAGAGCCGAGTATATAATTTGCATTCACGCGCACGATGCGCGTTGTTTCGTACTCCCATAAAACGTTGGTAGCACAATCGATTAAGCAATAAGAACTTTTATTATTAAATCGTAAGCGTCGAACACGTTTCCACGCAGATCGGGAAATTTCAATCGAAAGAAATCAATTTTCCTAGAATTATTTAGCAGAATTATAATTCGCTGTTTGCGCATATACAACGTGCTCAGTTTCTTGCGTTTCGTTATTTTCTATACGCAGCACGTTGGCCTAATCACGTTTTTTATATTTTCCTATGATTTCTCCGCGATAACGAGATCATGAACGTTTTTAAATTTATTATGTTTTTCATGTTGTACAAAAGAGACAGTTGCCAAAACGAGATCAAAAATCCACGATATAACAGTACGATAAATGGAAAGTAACGTTAAATGAAGCATTTGAATCTGATTAATATTAATGTTAATATTAATATTGATGTTGTTGATCAATGTTTGATTGGTTTGAAATTGATCAATGCGAAAGAGTAGAGAATTTAATGCAACATTAACGATAAATACATTTGGTTTCATAAAATTTCTAAAATGTTTATTTTGTACTGCAAATTTCTTTCTTTAAATTTATTCCGTTGTAGGTCGTTGATTTCCTCTAAACAAACTTTTATAAATGATACGGAAAAGATCACAAGATTTAATGTAAAAATCTTCATGATGTCACAATCGCGTAAAAAGTGTAATAAATTAAAAATAATCAATTGCGGTCGTTGTATTACGCAAGAAAATATTAAAACTTTGCCCTCTTCCAAATGTAAAAATCTGATAAAGTATTCTTGTTTGAAAAATAGAACGTTTTACGTGCATCCTTGACTGGGTAGATTTCGTGTAAAAGTACGATAATAAAAGCGCGTGGTAAAGTTTTCATGAAATACAAACAAACTTATTACTCAACGTAATATGTAGAATATGTAATACATATACATTAACGCGCGTAGTGTTAAAAGCGGTGTTAAGACACGAAACGGGCACATTCCGGAAAGAAACATTTAATAAACAAAAAATAAAAAAAGATACAAGCTAATATAAGATAATAACCAAATAAGAAACAAAAAGTAAAAAATAATAAAAGGCAATGATGGAGTAAAATTCAAGAATTTGTAAGCGTACAAATTTAAAGGAACTAATTTACCAAGAAATGAGATGACAAAATTTTTACTACCTTTTAGTGCAATTTACGGTTTATATAAATTAAATATACAAATGTACATTAAACTTACGTTGAAAAATAAGTCGAAAGAAAGGAATAATATTTTTTCGTTTAAGAAAAGTTTTGTTTTCGGGAAAAATAACGTGTATTAATTGCAAGTTTCAAGGCACGAAGCTTCTGTTTCTGCTCGTGTTTATATTATTAAATCCAAAGTGTACTCCAAGAATGATAACAACGTCGAAGAATTAAAGCAAGCACCGTTTCGACTTTCGAAGATTTAAAAAATACGCGTAATTCGCTACAAGAAGCGCGTGATAATTTAGTTCGAAGGGCGCAGCTGTGTATCCAGCAACATAGTCAAGAATTCGAACGTTTGTTACGTTAACCAAAGGAAACCATTCAATTAAATCGGAGTAGAGGAAAGTAACAGTACACGCAGACCGATATCGCGGAAGTAAGATAACAGCAATAACAGGAAGCATTGGCCATGTTTGACAACACGAAAGAAACACGAGTTTCAGACCTTGAAACTTTTCCAACTCTTTCTTTTTTTCTCGAAAAAGAAGCCTTAAATGAAAAAGCGTTGTTCCTTTTCTCCGACCTATGATACTTTCGACTTCGGAATGTTGCACCACGATTTTGGGGACACCCTGTACATGCAGCGTGCCCCACGAACTCCGCGCACCTGAAACACCTTCGTTATTCCAAGCAATACGCGAAAATGTTACCAAAGAAAGTCGTAGAGCTTAAAGCATACGCAACGTGGTAATAATATTAATAATTTCTTTTTAATTAATAATTTTTTAAGAATCTTCCCTTTGCTTTAGATGGAACGTACAATATTTTACGCTTGATTTCGACGAGAATGAACAGGAAATTCCAAGCATAAACGCGCTATCCTCTATTCTAAAACTTAGCGCTTCCGAGATATTTGACTTCGTCTGTTCTATCGCTTTCCTTATAAAACGAATGGAAATACGCGCGTACATAGGACACAGTACATTCCTCGAACATAAACAAATAACAGAGACAAAGTAGCATCGTTGTACTTTTCGCATCATTCGTTTACAGAACGAACGTCGTAGGACGAACCAAGTTAAATATCTCAGAAGAGGTAAGCTTCCGGATAAACGTAGCTTAGCGCTTTTATATTCAGAATTCGCAATTCCATGGAAATCAAGCGTGAAAAATTGAACGTTCCATTTATACGAACGAAATTGACGTCTGTGTTTATCTTATCGCATCTATCTGTCGAGAAACCATTCCTATTATTATTATGTGTTTCTTTTCAGTTTCTTTAACACTAGAACTATCCACCAGTCAAATTGATTGGTTTTACAATTCTATTTTAAAATTCCTACTTCATGTTATATCTTTTTTCCGCAATGATGTAATGACTGTCGCAACGATAACTAAAAGAATAATATAATGAATTTTATTTTGTTTTTTATGTATTCAAACTAAAAATAATTTTGTATCAAGGCTAATTATACCAATACCAGTCAAAATGATTGATACTTGTCGAAGTGTAAAAGGGTCCTGCAATCTGTTTATCGAACCCCAATTAACCAGTTTTCTCGTTTTGTACAACTTCGCACACGTTTTTACAATTTTTACTGCGTATCATTCGACATGATGATCTCAGTTATTAGGAAAATTCCGGATCGATCGCTAGATCGCTAGATGCTAACACTAGAAATACCACACCAGTCAAAAACGACTGGTTCTACAATTTTATAAATGTGTTAACTGTCGTTTAGGGATTATGGTCCCAGATGGATTAATAATACCAAAAATGTACTACATAACATGGAATTCCTTCCGTAAGAAAGTAATAAATCAATAAATATAAAAATATTTTATTGTTGCGTATTTTTTTAAAGAGCAGTTATTTTGACTGCTTGTTGTAAAAATAGCTTCGTGTTAACTATCGGTAGTTCTAGTGTTAAGCCGCCGACGTTATTCCGCGACGATCGTGCACAGAGCACAGACGCAGACTGACTTTGCCGTTGTTGTCCTCGTGGCAGTAACAGTCGTTAAACAGCCTTTGCTGATCCGATGCCGAACCATCAAGTTCGAACACGAGTTATAAAACGTACTGTCAGAAATAACGAAGATAATTGAGGTGCGCGAAGTTCCGTGGGACAGGCTGTTGTGCGCGGTTGAAAAAGCGCTCAGCGGTAAAATTAATTCCCATCGAGACACGCAATTTCGATTGCGCTTTTCCCTCGCAGTGAAGTTATACATTTTCAGAATTCATATTTTAATTAAATCATAATTAATTAAATTTAAGATTTGCGCTCTTTCTCCTGTGGAAACATCGGTGCGAATTCGCTATGCCACTATCGAGATACATTGGCGGAATACGAAAGTATTTAAAATATGATATATTTATTAGTTTCTTTCGTTTTATAAGGAAATAATAGACGCACAATGTTTTTTATTTTATATTAATTTATTGAATTATGCACGAACATAATAATAGAAATAGAACGAAATGGATCATACCTAATTCAATAAAATAATATAAAACAGAAATTGTTGTTCATCTATTATCATCTTATGAAACGAAAGAAACTTTTCGGACAACCTAATATAATGGAGATGGATGCGATACTTAGAGGATAATAGATATTAATTATATTAGATATTATTATTCTGATACATGAGCTACGTGTGAGAATAATCTGTTGAAATGTTATTGCAATCGAAAGGTACACATCCGAGATAGAATTTTATTGCAACCAGTGGCAGATCTAGTGGTTCATAAAAGTATCGAAAATCTGAGTAAAACATTCGTAGTAACTAAGTTTCGAAGGATTGGAGAACGTAAACAAAGATTACTCATAGCCAACTGAGACAACTTAACTTCATAGGTTGAATTTTGCTCGGGGCTGTTTCTCTGTACGACAGAGTTTGACACGTAAATTACACGTAAATGATACAGCACTGCAATGTGTGACGGATAATGCTGTTCCCTACGCAAGCACATTGGAACGAAGTGTTTGATAACTAAATTATAATTTTTCCTAAAGATATGATGCATATACTTTAACTTTAATAATTTACTTTAATAATTAATAAAGCAATCGAGTGTGATATATTTTAAAGCACTGTACGACACATAAACCCGCGTTACAATTTTCACACTCATAGCGCGATAGTGTTTCTCAAATTGCTCTTTGTTTTCTATTTTCAAGCGACATTTTGAGCTTGAAGATTCTAGAAAATTATAAGAATACGGATCGCCATGTTAAAAAGAGCATCTAACAATGGTATATTTATATTAACGAAAAGCAACAATTGGTACCTGACACTAGCGTATCAAAAACAAAGACTATATATTCTGTCTGTATATTGTTAACACTTTGACTGCCACGTTGGTCATTGGTGACCGGAGCGCCTGAACTTCTTACAATTGTAAAAATTGAATGAAAATTGACAGTTGGGGCATTTTGAATACAACCGATAAATAGAAGATACTTTGAAATAAAAAGTGCCCCATTGAACAATTAAACATTTTTATTAGAACATCAATAAAAAAAAATGAGAACAAATCTTGCATCTAACGGCGCACTGTGTTAAAACACTGTGACGTCCTGAGCGAAACATGTGATTTTGACGTGGCAGTCAAAGTGTTAACATTGTTATAAAACCTTGCGAGGGCAAAAGAAGTGTGAAACAAGACAAATGAGAAAGATCATTTACTTCAAACGGTGAGCGTGTAAGTCAGTAGAATGAGCCACTACAGTGGCGCGTCGTAATATATGACATCCGCGAAAACCACTATAGTGACGCATAGTACTTAAGCGGTTAAGAAAGCTAGTAGGTAGAAAATTCTGTGTAGAATTTTCGTTGTAATTTCTCGCAGATCGAGTAACCGTAGGGTTGATTCGGGAAAAATCGGGGCAGAATAGGGCAGAAAGAGAATCGAAGACGGTAAAGTAAAAAGCAAAGGGAAATTTATACGTGAAACTGCAAACCTCGTAGACTAGCGCATTCGCGTAATTTATTCCATTACATATATATATCGGAGATGAAAGGACACCGGTCGTTCCCTTTAGAATTCTTTGGAAAATTCCCAATACCGTAGTCTTTATAAATCAACCCAAATATAATTGTCTGAAACTTGAGATAATGAGCTTGGGCTCGAAGCGATAACTAGTCGCCGGGCGTAGCCGCGGTCACGGGATGAACGTTTTACCTAACAGAGGTATAGAATAATTGTATAGCTCTCCTTACAAAGAAATATTCGTAGCGACACTTGACAGTAAAGATTCCAATGATCTCTGCCCCGTGGCTCTGCCACACACAAATCCTATTCTTCGGGCAAGATGATTGCCATATGACGATGCATCTCCGCAGTACACGTTTAGCCAGCCTGAAGACCCGCTAATAAATCTTAGGATTTAGTTACCTAATGTCCTTCAATCGGACAAACAGTTTTTATCCTAACAGTCCGTAAATCTATCGCCTACTACGGGAAGATAAGAGGACTACTCTGCTTTTCTCACGTACGACACTTCCCGCTAGCAATTTTCTCTCAAGGGCGGCTAACATCCTTTTCTAACCACCAACATAGAAATCAACCAATTAACAGCAACGTCCATCTCCCTCACTTTCCGAGCGGAGGCTTTTCTCGACGAATCCGATGATCTCGTGCCCTTAGGCACACCCCATCATAGTTTTCCTCTGCAGCATCACCGCGACGGATAACGCATTCTCTCGTGCGAACTCATCAGCGAGTAAAACAACGTCTTTACGATCGGTGCATATTGTCATGTTTTATTTTAACTAGTAGTCAGACTCAGACTTTGCAAAGAGTACATTTACCATCCCGTTGACCGCGGATTCGTTATCGAACCTAGGACCATTGTCATTAGTGTTTAGTTACTGCGGTTTTACTTGTCGATTCCGTAATGCTCACACTTGCGCTAATTCACATTACTTCAATTGTATAACGACGATGGCTAAGTCCAGAGAATATTCGTTACACGCTCCTAACTCTAATCTTAATGCCAACCCGACATATATTAACATATCCTAAGGAAGTAGGAAAATGAGAAAAACGAATTGAGAGTAAACCCCTTTCTAGCTACCAAATAGCTAACGCACAGAGAAGAGAAATAATTCTTACTGAAGCACAATATTGTTCTCCGATGAGAGTAAATTTGACATTTTTGGGAGCGATGGTCGTAAATCTGTATGAAGGGGAAAAAATACGGAACTAAATCCGAAGAATCTACGTCCAACGGTGAAATATGGCAGCGGATCGGCGATGGTGTGAGGCAACAAGCTGCGTTGGAAATCTTGTTTCTATCGATGGGATTTTAGATAAGGCGGAATATTCCAACATTTTTATGGATAATTTGAAATATAGCGTGGAAAAATTAAATTTACCAAACAATCACTGCCTCCAACAGGACAACAAGCATTCGACAGAAGTCGTTAAGTGATATTGTACATCTCACATATATTACCACGTCCATCGCAAAGTTTTCAACTCAATCCCATTGAGTATTTATGGGATGAAGTAGACAGAAGATTGAAAAGTAAGAAAATTACATCGAAAGAAGAACTAAGACAAAAAATCCGTGAAACGTGGCAGTCCAAATATTATATTATAGTTAGCAAAAGCAAAAGAAAGGTGGATCGACATGCTACTAAACCTTCAGGAATATTTTTGTGAACCATAATTAAAATTAATTAAAATAGCAACATCATTCTATGTCAAATGTGTGTTGCTCGATTTCGATGAAACGTATGTACAGGATCTCCGCGTGTATCGCATGCTTCACACATACAGAAAACATATTTGAAATATTTTCCTGTATATATTGTTAAAGTAATATTATATAATATTTTATCAAATACAAAACTTATTCAGAACAGAATAACTATTTTATATATAACATAATAACTTGAAACATTAACGAACAGCGCTCTATTCTCTTGTACTTCTCAAACAGGAATAAATTTGTTTTATTGCACGTTCATTCATTCAACACATACGCGATGCTCTCGTCTCATGACGTTTTCCTTTTGTCTTCCTCCCTTTCATTCCTCGCTCGTACAATACAGATGTACATACATCTATTTTCTATCATATATAATTAGATTACATTTGCGATTTGAATGAAATCCGCTTAATAAATAACGTACTAAGTATAATTCACTCGATTGGCTCGGTGGTTCGATTCTACCGACGTACACTCGCTTCGTTATCATTGAATCTGGAAATACGACAACTATTGAAAAGTTTGCCGGCAAAAGTAACGTTGCTCCGGCGATGATTTCGTATCGGGTACGTAAATCGCACGGTAAAAAGAACGTCGTGTCAATAGCGGCGAGATAGAGAGAACAATGAGCTGTTCCGAGCACAATGAACGGTTTCCACAATTGTATCGCAGAATTTCGAGAATTTCGTCGGCTCCCACGTGCGTATGAATAGAAGCGAAATCTTGTGTGTTGCGCAATTGAGGTTCGGAGATGGCGGTGGAACGCTGCTGTCGTTTCGCTGCGTTTGAAAAACGAGAGTTCAAGTTAATGAGGAAAGTTGCGCACTCGTCTTCTCTCTGCCCTGGCGCGGGAACACACGCGTCTACCTCGCTGCTAATTTCCACGATAATCCCACTCAATCTTTAGCTACGCGTTTGGTCATTGTTACGAATACCTTGGTAGATTGAAAACCTTGACGCAGAAACCGGGCAAGTGCAGATTTTTAATGTTATGGGAAATTGAATAAAACTGAATTAAATACGCTGATGTTTTGCACTTAGAAAGGAATTGGTGTAACGAGCGATATGAGAAACGGTACTTGTTACATTTTTTTTTAATTTTCCTAGCAAATCTTCCTCGGTATTTAAACCTGTCTGCTTCCTGCGCCAAAATGCTCGGAATTCGAAACGGAATATCTCATTTTCTCGCGTCTTTATTTTTCCTCGACTTTCTTTCGAATTCCAGTTTCCTGGCCAGACCACTGACATCCGGCTGGTCGTCTCTCGTTGGCACGTACACTTTCTTTACTTTCCGATCACCGATACGATTCCTGCGCGTCCCAAGATATTTCGAATCGACGAGAAGAAAGACACGCGATTTAACAGAGTATGCTAAACATGTTTGAAACACATTGACTGATAGATCAACGCAACATTAACGCTATACTTCAGAATGAGAATTTTATGAATGATGGTCTTCAATTTCTTCAATTTAATTCCACTGTGCGAGAATGAAAATGGCACGAAAAATAATTTGACCATTGATTTCTAAAGTCAACGCAACATTAACGCTATGCTTCAGAATGAGAATTTTATGAATGATAGTCTTCAATTTCTTCGATTTAATTCCACTGTGCGAGAATGAAAATGGCACGAAAAATAATTTGACCATTGATTTCTAAAGTCAACGCAACATCAACGCTATGCTTCAGAATGAGAATTTTATGAATGATAGTCTTCAATTTCTTCGATTTAATTCCACTGTGCGAGAATGAAAATGACACGAAAAATAATTTGGCCATTGATTTCTAAAGTCAACGCAACATTAACGCTATACTTCAGAATGAGAATTTTATGAATGATAGTCTTCAATTTCTTCGATTTAATTCCACTGTGCGAGAATGAAAATGACACGAATAATAATTTGACCATTGATTTCTAAAGTTTACTGTTTTATTCGTCCGAAAACGTTATATAGGGATTCTGTAGTGGCGGACGAATGTATAAAAATATATAAAACTTCAAAGCGTACAATTTTTGTAAAAAAGTAGACTTGCTCGATTTTTGCAGCGAGGTCGCCGAATTAATCTGTTGCATATGTATGTGTATATTTGTAAAAATTTCTTGGATTTTCAACAGAGAATTTTATGCCAGCAATTATAATTTCTCAATCTTCTCTGAATATTTTGCGAAGGTTGTTAATTCAAAATTCTTTTGTATTTTTCTCTTATAATTCTCTATCTTTTAATTTATCTACAGTTAGAAAGTGAAATTATTTCGTGTAAATTAACATCCTAAGATAACTGAAAACGCACAAATTCGAAAATGTTAACCGTCGATGAACGAACGAACGAACGAAGTATGTTTTACAGAAAAGTTTCAGCAATTACAATAAACTCCTCTTAATAAATACACTTTCTTACTTTTATAGGAGCAATAGAGTTCCATTTTACGAGGTACTTTACGTAACGTGTTACCTTGTAGCCTGACAGATTTGAGTTCTACTTCTCGACAGCAATTCTATTGCAGTTTGATAGAAATGCTCGTGCATTTATTAAAAAATTGTTCATTATTTTTCCACTCATAGAGGAAGTTAAATTCACAATGAAAATATATAATTAAAATAATTTCGAACTTTCTATATATGCAAATAAACGTTGTAAAATAAATTATCGTTTACGAACGTATTTTAGCGGGATAAAATCTTCGAATCATAGAATTATCGAATTTCGCACGAGACGCGTGTAACGTGGCTGTCGCGTATTTTCATTCCATGGAAAAATAATAGGAAAAACCGACTCTCTTGTAAAAACGAAACGAACGCGAGAAGAAACGAAAAAATATTAATTCAACACGGTCGCAACGTGTTCTTCTAATGAAATATCGTTGCGTAACATTTTAACCCGATGTTGGAATTTCTCATTTTCGCGCCGCGTGAAATGTGTTGAGCCGTTTCGCCCTTGCAGGCCGTCCACGATTTCTTCGCTTTATCTTGACTTATCCCCGCGTTTACGCCGCATTTTACGCGCTTTGCGGATCGCACTAGCACAACAGACGACTTTACAAATCTACGGACAACAATCTGATCGGACAACGTTCGATCTACGGCAGAGCAGCTAAAACAAAACGACACCGAAATGCAACTTTTCAAGGGAAATAACGAATTTCTCTAATCACCGTTTCACGGCGTAAGCGACATATTAACCGGAACCGAATCACTGCTATTCTCCACGGGGACACAATTGATACAGTCGGGCGGAAAATAGGTAGAAAATACCGAAGCAAGGGGTAATTTGAGCGAAAATAGTTAAAATCAGTTTTTCCGCGGTGCGCGCTCGTCAGACCGTAAAACAGAGAGACCGTTAATCGATTGATGAAACCGTTAACTGTAACGACGCTTTTTACTAAACAGTTGAATTCTCTTGTATGTTCGTAGAGATCCGAGTGCATCCGGTAACTGCATACCTATAGGTTGTTCCGTCCCTTTTCCAATTTCACCTACGAACAATATCGTACCAGCGATTGATAACAAAACGAAAACAACCGCGAGCTGGGTTTTCCGGAAATTCGCTTATACGATCGTCACCAGCTCGTCGTTGCTGGCAATCGGGTTTCAAATATATTCCACGTTGACCTCGATATTAGACAAATAATAATTTCGGTCGCGCGTTGTGACTTTTAAATCTGACTTTTAAACCTTCGCCAATCAATTTCACGCAGGCAATCGGAACGAACGGTAACGTTTTCACGCGCTGAACGCATCCGATTTTTTAACAAATAATTCGAACAAACTGCACGGACGTGGAAGATGAAAGAGAACGGTTTGTAACTGCGTAACGGTGAACGTATCGATTTAGCGAATGTACGTACGGGTTACTATGTAATATACACGCACAGTTATTGTCTGACAAACTATTGTACTTACTTATTCATCGAATACTATGTTTTGTTATTAAATAATATTTCTGAAAATCTAGTATCCACGTCCAATCTGAGTAACAATTCTTCGTTTAGATGGATTCTGTAACTATAAAGGAACAAGAGATTTTCACGACTAGAACGATTTTCTTCTAGACTAACTACTGATTATAAATGTAGTCTTCAGGCACAAACGTAATTCTTCTATTTCAATTCCACTTATCGTTTATGGTATATCGTTCGAGTGTTGCGATCGTCTTTGACAATACATTCATTGCATGCATTGGGGTGCTGTACGATACTCGTCACAATCATCAGAATGCAGAAGGAATTTTTATAAAGTCAAGGGTCGAATCTATTTTTGAAAGAGGAATAAGAAAGATTGGAAGGTTCTAGCGTTTAGAAGAAAAATGTACTTTTTCCTGCGGACAAATTGACTTTATATCGTTTAAAAGGATATTATAAATAAATGATCGAATAAAAATTTGACGTTCGATAATTGGAGAAATTTGTGACAAAGCGACAGAGCTGAAATTGATCAATCTATTAGTTTCTCAGTTATCGCGCACGCCAGTTTAGAAAGTTATTAGACGTGGCAATTTAAAGAGTTAATAAACGCTGAGAGAAATTGAAATTAAAAAATTACGTTTCTTTATTTATTAGAACTATATTTACATCCCAAAAAGCTGTAATTAGGATTTCTATATTTATTATTTCTATAAGTGTTTCTATATTTATTAAAACTATATTTACATCCAAAAAGGCTGTAATCCCACGTAATTAGTAGTCTATATTTCTATATTTATTATTTCTATAAGTGTTTCTATATTTATTAAAACTATATTTACATGCCAAAAAGCTGTAATCCCACGTAATTAGTAGTCGGTCTAAAAAAAAATTCATAAAAATCTCTTGCTTTTATCGTTGTTACGCGAGAATCACAATTCTCTCTACTCTTTTCTATCATCTCGTTCGTTCTATCGTTCGTATTTGAACGTTTGCTCTCTCGATTCATGTTTGCCACACGATGCAAACATATAACGTACGAGAGAAATAAAAATAAAGAAAGTATATGTAATACAAATATAAATAAACTAGCTGTTAAAATATTGATACAATACGGAAGATAATAAAAGAGAATAATGGATGTGTATTAGGATGATATACAAGAAATACATACAACGTATTACGTTAGATCGTAATGTACGTTTGCTCCGTTTTATCCACTTGGTGCTAGGACATCATTTTCAATCCTTCGCCACCATAAACGTTATATTTCATTTTAAAAGTTACGTTCCAGCGATAACCTTGATACAAATTTATTATGATCGATGAACCCCAGCAATTTTTCCGAAATCATATCGTATATATCTTAGACTTTCCTATTCTTCTTAATGATGTCATATTATACTTTTCTGCTAGCAAATGACCACAAACACGTGACAAAATTGCGTAATAAATATAAAGACAGGGCAAAATATGTAAAATATGTAATATACGACTGAAATAATCGAACGAAATAATCAGGATAATTACATCTGACGATTTAGTACTATAATTCATTATTCGCCTATATTCATCATATTTACGTTCTTCTCAGAAGCCACATTAGTCAACTTCGAAATTGGAAGGCAGACAGAAGCGATTATATTAAAAGCATTATTTTCTAAAACTTGTCTTGGAGCTACCTATAAATAACGAATGAGCGAGCATTAATCGTGTAATGTGACAGAACCTGGATAATTGGAACTATAGTAAATATATTCGGTTATATTATAATCGAAATTATAAAAACTGAGGTTAATCGTTTAGGCTTCTGAGAAGCTCGTACTCTTTATAGTTTTATACTTATATATTGTTACTGTTTACTATTTTTATACCCATAACACATTTTTCAAATCATCTTCTGTGTATGTTGGGTTGGCAACTAAATGATTGCGGATTTTGTCATTAGGTGATAATCACTTAGTTGCCAACCCAATAGTAGAAAATAGTAGGAACAAATACAGACGTTAGAGAGATCGAAATACAATTTCTAGAAATTAAACCAGGCGTTTTCAAAGAGCATAACAAGGGTCCCTAAAACCCAACGCAATAAATCGGCTACGAAGCGGACGCATACTGTTCGAAAATACACAAATCTTCAAAGATTCGATCTTGGAAGATTTCTAGGCATCGAAGTGTCACGGTCTGCTTTATGCTTCCGGTGCTTCTTCACGCGGCAGAGATTGCAAACGTTCGAACAAGATTAAGTACGTAAAACTGGAGAAATAACCCAGAGATGTTTCTTACGTCGGCTGCCTCGCAAACGAGAAGGCTCGCATTTAGCGCGAATGTCAGTTGGAATGTATCACCGAAGATCTGTCAAAGCTCAAGTCACGACAGTTAATAAAAAGCGAAAATTACAGATGATGGCGTTTATTCAAAATACAGTGGTTCAATACAGTGGAAAATATATCGGTGTTAAACATATGTTTATTGCTAAAAATGGTCTCACTAACAACAAGTTGTGGCTTACTGATGCGATTAATAATTGACTGTTCAAACGTTTCCATGAGCGTTGCACAGTGCATGCTTGTAACAGGTATCTTGTGATCTTTACATACATTTTCAAATTCGTTTTAAATTTTACCAACGTAATTACGATAATCACGCCTCGTTAAGCGGCTAATAAAATTTCAAAAGGTTTTGTACGATTCACATATATTTCATAATATTGTTCATAAAATATTTCTGGTATATATGTTCAAATACTTTCACGAACCACTGTACATTTCACGTGTTGTTATTGTTCCAAAACACTTGCAAATTATTAATAAATTTCTGCCTGTTTCGACGAAGAAACACATCGACTGTAAGTAAATAACGTAGTATTCCACATACAATATTGTCGCTGTAATTGTTCGAAAATCCAAACTACTTGGCGATGAATTGTCGATTATATGTAATTGATACGACGCGGTATTTGCTGAATAGGGAAAGACAACGCGAGTAGAAGAAAGAGAAATGAGAGAGTCGACCTGATGAAAAGAAATATATCGGCTGAACAATATTAACGCAACGGAATTTTTTCCTTTTCGATCTTTATTGAACAAAATTTGTACCACCGTAATTGTGGCGTTTTCCTGATTAAAACAAGACCAAACACGATACAATTTGGAGCACAGTTGCTTATTTAATAACGTTAACTTATTTTCTTTCGTCGCATGTAAATGTGATTTAAACTATATCGCGTTCTTCGCGTTAGCTACTCATTTTAACTATCCGCGTTATTCTCATTTGAACCAAAAAAATCTCACGAATACGTTAGTAAAGGTTTAATTTTTAAAAAACCAGAGATAAAAACATTCGTCGTTGTCCAAACGGAATATTAGCATTTTTCACGGACGATTGAATTCGTATCAGGTTACACTACTCAGTCGTCGAACCTCGCGGCGTATCCTAGGAAACGCGCTAGAACCAGGTCAGAAAAAAAAGGCGAACAAAAAAGCGAGCATTTAGAGTATTTTAGACAGACATTGTATTAGACACTTAGAGAGACTGTATTAACACGATACTCGAGTATGTATCGTATCTAACATTGTACAACTAGCGTCAGGAAACACGATAAAGGAATGACGAGACATAGTACTATTTCAAGCTATTATCTTACTGTTAGTAGTCACAATTACTTTCAAGCTCGAGATAACACAGAATGAAATCCTGATTGCAACACGGCTATTCGTTACTCTCCTACTATTCTCAACCGTCAATCTTGTTTCACTAGACACTTCTCCGAAAAACCGTACACTGAATTACCAAGCCACTCAAGCAAGCACTTTGCGACAATCGACAATCTCCTTTTCTGAAATTCGAACGGCATCCACCGTGCAATTGCAGCCCGTGGAACGTCTTCCTATTTTGCATATCCAACAAAATGCCGCGTCTACGTTCGATCCTTTTACGGCGCTCGCATCCAGCATCGTATCAAGGACACTTAAGCGTCAGTTACGACTTGTTTGGGCAAGTCGCGTACGCAATCCTAGAGACGAAGGTGCGCGCGAGTGAATATTGCAACGTGCACGTGCCGGCACGTAAAGCTACGTTGGAAAATTAAGCGTGCGAGCTCGTGAACGCGAATACACGCGTGTGCCGTACAAACACACACACATACACTTAGTCGTATACAGGGTGTTACAAGATATCTCTTGGAAGTCGCATCGACAAACTCCATTTTTGTGAATCTTTTAATATCTTTGCTCGGATATACGATCACTAGACTGCAAATGTTTATGCAAATTCAAATTTTCATGAACGTAACTCACCGGATAGAATCTATTACTATACTTTGGATATTAACAGTAAGGTAAGATGCCCAAATATCGTCCCCCTAAAGTTTTCAGCTTTTTGATTTGGAAAAAATTGCGTAATTACCTTGGAAGCATAGCAACGAAAATCTGTAATCAAAGTTTCACAAAAGTTCATACAAACAGAGGAAAAAGTATATATGTAAAAGGATGCATTTCCCAATTGTTAAAGAAAGTGTTCCTAATTTCGTCCTCGTTTCAAATTTATTTTGAGAAATTTATTTTAAGAAACAATTTATATTATTCACATTTTATGCGCTTGAAATATGTTTTATTATAAAATTATTTATATATATACAAAACAAATCATAAATATTAAAATTGAGCGATCATAGGTTTTTAGATGCGCACAGCTCATAGCAGCATCTAATCCGCGCGATACATCTAATCCACTTTTCTGTCCTCGCATCGTTCGAAAATCGATCGTCACATATAAAATAGGCCGTATTTTGATCCTGTTCACTTTCTCAGGATGACTCTATTTAAAATTTCTTTCCACGAAACGCGTTCCTAATTTCGTCCCCGGCTATCTATTTAAAAGGACGAAATTAGGTACAGAGCCATTCTTATAAACGATAGAACGAGACAGCCACTTTGAAATATGAAAATAGAAGCAATATACCAGACGTCGGCTAAAATAAAACGCTAGAATTACGTACTGCTTCACATTTTGAGATGCGACTTTGAATATTAAGAAATCCCTAGTACCAATTCCACTGCAGTCTAATCAAATACCAATTGCAGTTTACAGGCTGGGGCACTCAACAACAAATATTGGTCGCAGGAGGAAATTCGTGCCACTCAGCCTGCTCCAATATTTATTGCGCTCTAGTCTACACGTCTATTACACGGAGCTTATTTGCCATACATCCAGTTTAAACGTACAGACCTGAATTTTTCAATATCACATAAGTACCCCATCACATTCATTTTTGTATCTGGCAATTTTTTATGGGTGCACGAACGTACACAGTCGAGTAATCACCAAATTAATTAACCGCAAATTCGTCCTGCAATTCAACGTAAATTTCAAACAGTTTCTAGCGCATCGTCTGTAATCGATACTGTCGTCTGTCATTGCTTTGATGTCTAACATTTGCTCTGTAAATGTTGCGCGCATATTTTAAGCCACCATGTATGTGCGCTGTGCACGTGCACGCAAGAAAGCGTATCTTGTCTCTCCATACCTGGTACCGACGATACACACCACCGCGTGCAGCAAACGTCGGGTTAAACCGTTACCTCGATCCTCTGCTTTTACCTATCGTAGACACCACTCGTGGAGACAATCTACGCTCTTCCCCCCTTTTCCTGTGTTTCCTTTTCTCCGCCAGTATATTTTCTTCTGTCGTTCAAATTGTCGTTCGTTCGCTCTGATTCTTTCTTTGTGACCATGCACGGCTTTGAAATCTCTTAATGGAATTTATTCTACGGTTTTGTTCAACCTACCGATAGACGCGGACCTCCCTCTATGTCCTACGTCCTATAAAGTGGCCGCCTGCTGTAACGTATTGCCAGTCGTAAAGGTAAAACCACTAGCTTCTGCCGTATTCATTGTAAATTCCGTTATGTTTTCATGTTTTGTATCAAGACACTTTCCGTTCTGTAATATCGTTGGGTAGAGATTTTGTAAATTTTACGTTCGCCGTGGCGAAAGATTTTCTTGTCACTTTTTTTTTTTTTTTTTTTTTTTTTTTTTTTTTTTTTTTTTTTTTTTTTTTAATAGCCGAGCGAGTTTAATCTTTGCGAATTGGAACGCTCATTACGGATAAAAATTTTAATCAGAGGATCTTACTGCTAAAGTACGGTAAGTAGAAAATGCATTTGAAAAATTTAAAGCTGCCCCATTTTTCCTTCATTAAACATAACGCCTTTCAGCACGAGCGATTCAAGTTAATCGCGAAACTTTGACGAAACCCTTGATTTTGCTTTCTATCGAAACTCTAATTTCTCTGGAAACGTTTAACCCGAAGATTGAACATTTTCTTGACAGAGATACTGTACAGTCAACGTAAGTAATTTCCTCTTTAGCGACAGCGGCGCCTTAATCATTTCCCCTCATACTGGAGAAAGCTAACGATAATCTCTATTAGTCATGGTCGATCGAAACCATTCAAAGTTACTTTAGCAATTTATTATTCCTTAATATGCATGTGTGGAAAACGCTACTCGACCGAGGTACAACAGGTACGCGTATTTATCTAATTTCAGAAATATATGAAGGGGATCGGTTGATCCCGCTTCCACAGTTGTGTTGCTGTCGGCCGATCCTCGTAGACGGTTCCTAAAGAAGAAGGTTCGTCGCGTTTCGTCCCGGGACTACCGGCGGACTCGTCAGTAAAGCTATGCCCGGTAGTCCCTGCCTTAGACGCAGAAGGCGTCTCGCTAATTGCGGTATATATTCTAATACGGAGTCAATTCGACCACTAGCGAGAAAATCGTTCAATCGCTGTTGGCCCTCTGGTGGTGGTGATCGCCAGCCTGGTGTTGCCGCGGGAGGTTTGTGCGTGCCGTCGTCGTTTTCGTTCCTCGACCGTTTGGCGACCGAGGCTGCTTGATCCGCCACATATACATGTAAACTCCCTAGAGTTCAAGTGTGATAGGAACTCTCTCTGTTTACGGACAACCAACTGTTTTTATTGAAAACATTGAAGATTGACGGAGAAAGATCGGTAGCTCAGGACGTTGAAAATCGGTTCTCGATTTTCAGGTAGACATTGCACAGAGCTTGTTATTTATTGTTTATTGTTATAAATTAATATTAATTGTTGTTTAATCCTGTATTTCATTTAAGTATTTTCACAATAAATTCGATTTTCAGACTTCAGAATCGATCACCTGTATTACCCCGAGATTTACCATTTTACATACATATTTAATGTCCAAATCTACTGTTTGTCTTAACAACATAATTTTGACAAAAATTCGCAACTTTTACAAGGTTTTACGCCAGTTTTACAAGGTTTGGCCGTGGCGCCACGATGAATTTTTTATTATGCAATACATATAATATTGAAATATTACCTACAAGAAATATCTTACGGTGTATAATTATCATTAATGAATTTATCTCACTGGGGTCACCGGTGACCGCCATAGCGCTGTAGTGCAATTTCGCTCGATTCACTTATTTTTTTCGATTATCAATTACCTCATATTGTTTCATCGCGTTGCTAAGTAATTATTCTATGTTGTTACGTCCCTGGACCTACCATAAACCATAATCCATACCTCGATCATATTTATTCGGTCCCGCGATAATCCTAAAGAACCGTCACAAGATTTAGCGTTTTTTATTTTACTGTTAAGGCTCTTAATTGCTATGAAACATCTTTCAAGTCGAAACGTTCCTTAGGATTATTGTTCATTAAGATAAAACACGGAAAAAGCGGCTTTTTTCCATGTTCGACAGCCACTGGGGCGCACATAATAGATCTATATTTCATGTATAAATAAAACTATTTTTATATGTTTTATATTGCATTAATATCGTCACATCATTGTAGTAGCGATGATAATAATAAAAAATTTATAAATATTGACATTTGTTCAAATTATGTATTTCTATTAATCTTGGTGCACCGGTGACCCCCATGGCATTCAACGTGTTGATTAGAAAATTATATAAATCTACAGAAGAAACGTGTACGATCTAATATATCCTAAAATTTATATATTATACTATATGTACATACTTGACTAACTTCTTACAAGTTGTTTATTTGTGTCGATTAAAATCGGACACTGCGTAGCGTTTCGCGCCTCTTGAAACAAAACCTCTTTTTCTTATAATCCCATATTTATCTGTACCTGTTACTCGCATAATATTTACAAATAGTTATATATATAGTACGAAGAGCATCGCGTGGCTTTCGCTATTTTAACACGTTTGTCGCCCAGCGTGGTTCGGCTAAGTTTCCTGCGGGCCCCCAAATCCGACCGCCGATATGCAGAACGTAAATGGAGCGACAAACGGGAATTCATTGTTTATCGCATTCGTTTCGTTGTTTATCGCCTTCGATTCGTTGTAAAGAAAAGATTATTTATTTCTGAAACGGAGAAAGCGATAAGCTTTTCAGCTAGAGTATTCCGAGGGATCTCGTGGCAGATATCTCAGATCTTTCATTTTGTCGAGCAGCATACTTGCGAGACGTACATCGGTGATTTTTTCATCCTCAAAATGTTCAGTAAACAGCGTGAAAATATATTTGAAAGTGAGGAGAGTAGCGATGACGGAATCTATAACTATCGTTCGAAGTGTCCAAAATCACCCCAAATGTGTTTGGAACGTTTTAACGAATACCATGCGATATAGAATAATATAATATATTATCCAAAATATACATTAATAAAAAGTATGGTATAATGTGTTTTTAATATTTTTATGTTGCATATCCTATATATAATATCGTATATTTAATTAACTCGAACAAGAAGAGCGTCGCCATACCTCGGTGACGGGGCCCCCATGGAAGTATACCCGTCGCATGGATATGTGCGACGTGGCGACGAACGTGTTAAGCCACAAGCGTTTCAAAAGTCACGGGAACGTTGCTATTTACAATAGTAGCGTTGTTTGTACGGTGAGAGCGAAATTATATCAAGTAGAAAGAGCGTTTTCGTTTCAGTCTTCCGACTGCACTGGTGCAACAATGTGCCACCGGCGGATGTACGTGAGATTCGGCTCTGGTTTTGCGTTTGTTAGAAAATCGTTTGATCTCTTCTAGGATTGAGTGGGCGTGCTGTGGTTTGCCAGTATCGTCGCTTCTAACGTACCAGGTTGCGTCTATGATCGCACGAAGGATTTTAGCTGGTTGACTTTCAATTTTTTAAACCTGTGATTTGGCTGCCATTCACCGAAGCTGGTTTCACGTGTCCAGATCAGCTCTATTACACATTTGTATATCAGACTTTCGTTATTCCTGTCGACTTTGAATTTTCCGAAGTAAATCGTTTCTTAACTAATTTCACACGGTTTATTTTTTACTTACTGTGCTGTTTCCAAATGAGTTTACTGTCTGTCGTTTCGAAATGAACACAAGTTTAATTTCAACTACATAGTACGTGAAATTTACGGTACAAGTGTAACGAACTTTCGAAAATACTGATATCTACGCATTACCATGTTGTACAAGGATCGCTTTGCATACGTTTTATTTAAACTCGCAACGTCTAACCGTGTCCACAAGCGGATAAACTATACCAAAGATTGTTACGAAAACGACTGTTCAAATTTGATATCGAAAATGAGGAAATGGTAAATTTATATAAAACGTAAAGTCGAAAGAATGTTGCTATGTATATGATTATAGGAACGAAATTGAAATACCAACAAGGCAAAAATTGTACATGGAATTCTGTTTTTTTTTTTTATATTTTAATTTAAATAGCTTAACGAACAAGAGGTGATATCATAGAATATAACAGTATTGCTATGCTGTACAGAATGTTATTATTGTATTATATATTACTACTTGTACGCATACAAATAAGATAATAATAATATAATGCAATAACATTGATCGGATCAAAACGCTAGTTCTAACTACTATAGAGCAATCTTTGATTTTATCGCTTTAAGTTGGATTACTTAACAATACTTTTAATTATCGTATTACGCGAGACAAAATCTTGGATTTTTACGCAAATTCGTACTTTTGTAAATCTAATGGAACAAATAGAATCTCTGGTAAAAATGTCATTTTCATTGAATATTATAATAAGTATCACACATTGGACATTTTGTGTCATTCCACATACGCGCGATTTATGCGGTTTTTAAATTACCTATAAACTATTTCGCATAAACGTCCGTAGTCTACTCACGTTTAAAAGGAAAAAGAATGCAATAAAAATTGAGATACAGAGAAGCACTAACATAGCGTTACAAGAATTTAGACTGAGACACGAACAGAATGTAATTTCGTCCTCTTCAATTATAAGACGAATAAAGATAGACGGGTTAATTATAAATAAATTACAAGAAACGAAAAATGTAGTTAGGCAAATAATTAAAAGACGATAAATTACATTTATCTTGTTCTTGTATCATTACGTTTTCTAGAATGATCATAAAAAAAGACAAGCTGTTCCGTTATCCGAAAATACTCCGTTATCCGGATGCTGGAGCCTCTACTGTATTTTAATTTCAACTATTATAAATTCATCCATTCGAAATATACTCGTTCGTAATTAACTCCGGCGCATTGTTCGTCGCAGCAAAAGAATTGAAAATTTGGTCTTTCTTCTACGGAATTAGAACCACGTTGTCTTCAATTTTGAAGGAAATCGGTAAACCTTCGGCTATCATACGACTAGCGTCACGATTATTTGTCGCAGCTCCATAGTCACCGCAGCAAATATCAAAGTCCGTAGATGACCGTGATTTTTCATTGTTGCTACTAATAACGCAACGACGAAGACAAATTGCGAAGGTGGCGTGAAAAGCTGCACTCGATACGTTATGGAATTCGTAATGAAGCGTAGACGTCGGTGTTTTAGCGAACAGTATGATAGATACGATACGAAACCAGCGAAACAGATGTACGAGTATCCGGAAAGTGATTTATCACTCGGCCGGATAGGAAGAACTTTGGCACGAGGCGATGTTACGCCGTTCGGGGAATTTTTCTCAGCTGCGCATGAACATTTCGTGTACTGTACGTACACGGTGGATCTTCCCGACAGAATGATCAGTTGAAATTGCGAATGAAGATGTACCACGGAAAAGTCATTGCCTAAAATGTTCCTTACGATTCTTATTATATTACATGTTAACGTTTATTATAGTTGTCATATCTATTCGGGTATTTTAAGATAGTAAATACTTTGGAAGTAGTATGAGGAAAATGGAAAAATAATTTTTCGGCACGTAGCAAACTGGACGATACGAGGAGAATGTATGCCAAATTCCAACATTTACGTTTTATAAATTTGTCATATTAATCGACTAGATTTTCAGTATATATATCTATGCAGTATACCCTTTTATTGATCTTTTTCAGAATTTTCTTTTCGTGAATTTTGCTTAGACCAGCTACTGGTTATATGGGACTAGAGCTTTTTGGGATGCGAATGGAAAGTCTTGAAGTAGTAATTCGTTTAGATCAGTTCGACTTATTATTTATTGTTTATTATACGAGTCCTGTGATCATCTTTGGCCATTTAATTGTGGGTTACTAAAAAATTATTAAACGTGGCAGTTTAAAAAGTTAATAAACGAGAAGAGGAATGAAGTAAACAGAAATTACATTTCAGCTTGAAGACTACATTTGCATTCAAAAAGGGTCTAGTCCTATGTTAGTTCGGTTCGACTTATTGTTTATTACTCATTATGCGAGTCCTGTGATCATCTTTGGCCATGTAATTGTTGGTTACTAAGAAGTTATTGAACGTGGTAGTTTAAAAAGTTAATAAACGAGAAGAGGAATGAAGTAAACAGAAATTACATTTGAGCTTGAAGACAACATTTGCATTCAAAAAGGGTCTAGTCCTATGTTAGTTCGGTTCGACTTATTGTTTATTGCTCATTATGCGAGTCCTGTGATCATCTTTGGCCATGTAATTGTTGGTTACTAAGAAGTTATTGAACGTGGCAGTTTAAAAAGTTAATAAAATAGAAGAGGAAGGATCAACAGAAATTACATTTGAGCTTGAAGACAACATTTGCATTCAAAAAGGGTCTAGTCCTATGTTAGTTCGATTCGGCCGATTGTTTATTGCTCATTATGTGAGTCCTGTGATCATCTTTGGCCATGTAATTGTTGGTTACTAAGAAGTTATTGAACGTGGCAGTTTAAAAAGTTAATAAAATAGAAGAGGAAGGATCAACAGAAATTACATTTGAGCTTGAAGACAACTTTTGCATTCAAAAAGGGTCTAGTCCTATGTTAGTTCGATTCGGCCGATTGTTTATTGCTCATTATGCGAGTCCTGTGATCATCTTTGGCCATGTAATTGTCGGTTACTAAGAAGTTATTGAACGTGGCAGTTTAAAAAGTTAATAAACGAGAAGAGGAATGAAGTAAACAGAAATTACATTTCAGCTTGAAGACAACATTTGCATTCAAAAAGGGTCTAGTCCTATGTATTGGGTTGGCAACTAAGTGATTGCAGATTTTGTCATTACGTGGTTTTGTTTTTATCGATATTATATATATTATCAATACCACTTAATGACAAAATCCGCAATCACTTAGTTGCCAACCCAATAATTAGTGCAGTTGGTCCGAAAAAAATTCGTTGTTATACGTGAATCTCCACTTAATGAAACAAAATTCCAATAACTCAAAATTTATACATTGTAAAATTCATTAACCTATTAGTAACTAAAGCACATAATATATTTAGATTTTTAAATGAACAGAGATGATCGTAGCGTCTCAGCAAATAGATCGCATCTATGATACACTGTTAGCAAGGAAGAAGACCTAACTCTTACGGCTATGACAGTTGCCGGACAACTTTCAGAAACTATCGCAAGTAAGTATGTAGTTAATGCGTGAAAGTTTTATAAAAATTGGATCGTCGTAATCGTAAAAGCGCAATTTCTCAGTGAAAAATACGATAAAAATTGAGTGGAACCTTAAACTTAGTTAGCGAAATATTTTTACGTTTTCAAAAAAATTAATAACGAAAAACATTGATTACACGGAGAATGTACGTGTACGTTAAACAATAGTCGTAACAAGCCACAAAGACTCACGTTAGCAAAGTGTAGTAAAAAGTACACGTAATTTTCGTAATCTAAATAAAGATTAGACAAAAGCCGGGAAAACATATCTACCAAAACCATTCATTTCCGCAGCCATCCTTATCAAGAACAGTCTCTACTTGGATATTACAAATACTCTCAACATACGGCAGAACGCCAAGAGATTACTAGTCAGAAGATTTCATTTATCAAAACCAAAATAACAAAAAATAATGCGAAGACGAATGAATTTTACATAAGCGAAAGATACTTGTAAAGAAAGGCTAGTTGTCACTTGAAAATTACGCAATTATTAGAAACCTGTGATTGATGATGAAGAATCCCTGACACAAATGACGTGTCAGATGATGAAACTTGCAGGAGGAAACAATAAATAATTGTAGGAGATTAGGAATTACAATAATAATCATTGCGACCATATTTGTTCTATCTATGAATTTTACCATCCAAAAACTTTTTTAAAATTCTGCATAAATTCAATTTCCCAAAAGTAACGTTGCACAGTTTTGATAACCACAAATTAGGACAATTCTTTGACTAGCTCTTGTATACAATGAAAATTATATTCAATTTTCTTGATAATAAACGAAGATGAAGAAGAAACGCCAGTAGAGTTCTTTAAAAGCGAGTTAAGGGGGAAAAATAAAGTCCATATTTATGTAGAAGATTTTATTATGAACTTACAACTCTTTGTATCACGTACAGGGTTCAGGAGAACCCTATTTGAACCTTATAAAAACTGTTCCAAATATATATCATACCTTTTATACAAAAAATGTATTTTCGTACCACATACAACTTTCGCGATCATATTGGTAAGATTTCAAATAAATCCAAAAATATACATAGAAGTTACAAAATTCTACTGGCTCATTGGCAGACGCTCCGACTTAAACACGCAGAGCAAAATAATGCTATATAAAGCCATATTAAAACCTGTCAGGACCTATGGGATCCAACTATGGGGAACAGCGAGTAATTCCAACATAGAAATTCTCCAACCAATTCCAATCAAAAACTCTAAGATCCTTAATAGGTGCACCTTGGTATGTTACCAATACATCGCGACCTTAAGATACCCACACTCAAAGAAGAAATTTCCAAGTTCAGAAACAGATGTCATATAATATAAGAGTTAACAACCACCAAAACCCATTAGTTACCCAATTACTAGATACGACGGATCAGATCCGCAGACTAAAAAGGCAATACCCCTTAGATTGAAGCATTAGAGTCAACTAGAATCAAACACACTATAAACTTTTATAATCCAAGTTACAATATTGAATTGAATTAATTGTAAATAATCTACTAAATAAAAAAAAAGTTACAAAATACAATTTAAATCTTATTTATTGTATCTTTCTTTCTTTTTAAAGCAATACCCCTTAGATTGAAGCATTAGATTCAACTAGAATCAAACACACTATAAACTTTTATAATCCAAGTTACAATATTGAATTGAATTAATTGTAAATAATCTACTAAATAAAAAAAAAGTTACAAAATACAATTTAAATTTTATTTATTGTATCTTTCTTTCTTTTTAAAGCAATACCCCTTAGATTGAAGCATTAAATTCAACTAGAATCAAACACNATTGAAGCATTAGATTCAACTAGAATCAAACACGCTATAAACTTTTATAATCCAAGTTACAATATTGAATTGAATTAATTGTAAATAATCTACTAAATAAAAAAAAAGTTACAAAATACAATTTAAATCTTATTTATTGTATCTTTCTTTCTTTTTAAAGCAATACCCCTTAAATTGAAGCATTAGATTCAACTAGAATCAAACACGCTATAAACTTTTATAATCCAAGTTACAATATTGAATTGAATTGATTGTAAATAATCTACCAAAAAGAAAAAGTTACAAAATACAATTTAAATTCTATTTATTGTGTTGTATCTTTTATATTTAACATCCGTTTCACGAACACATACTAATTTGGTACTATAAATACGTGCTTGTAATAAATGTCTTGCAATCTTTATACATATTATCGCATCGGTTCCAAATTCTACGAATATAATCACGATAATTACGTTTGATCATAATATTATGCCAATAAAATTTCAAAAAGTCTAGCATGATATACATAGTATATTTACAATTATAATTTATTCAAATATCAATGGGCAACGCCTTTTTCAATAATTCTCAAATTACATAAAAATATTCTAACGAATAATATTCATCCTCGCTTGAATCTACTTCATTCGTATAGCAAGTTAAGAAATTACTTTTTCCCGGCACGGCTCACTTTTAAAATCACGTCGGAATAAAAACGTTAGACAGTGACTTAATTACAGCGAAGCCGCCACTAAACATAGAGAACAACAGGAATGTTTACACTAGCTGACAGAGTACATTCCCTGTTGACGTTTTAATTAAAACTTTTCACCCTTTACGCAACAGCCAATTTAATTATTCGCCGATTACTTTCCCAGACGAAGCAAACGTTCGGAAGTTATCATTTCGATGTTCTCAATCTTGCGACCAGAGACAAGTTGATAGTTCGGAGAAGAAACTGAAACGACTTTCCCCTCGGAAAAATGTATGCACCTGTAAGAAATTAATTCCAAGCTGGAAGTTGGATGAGCTGCGTGATCTCTGCTACAAAGACAAATTCGCCTGCAGGACATCTGATGTTAGATTATCAGAGGAAAGTTTGGTGGGGATCTGATAGAAAATCATACGGTTTCATGATAGAAGACGAGCTCATGGATTCTTCTGTACGGCCGTATGGTCGATGACCCAGAGGATATACTAACGGATCGCGCTGTGCCGCTGATTCAAGAAACCACGAACCAGACCTACTCGTAAATGTCTCTCGAAAAACATGACGAAATGTGTTTGCCTAACCGGTATAAACACGCGTATTACGACTTTATTTTTTCAGAAAAGGTGACCGGTGAATGACAAATACGTGTTTGATTCATATACAGTAGCTGACAAACATTTAAGACGACTATCTCTCTCTGATAGATTATCGCACATTATAAATACTAAATAACCAAATCGTCCTTGCCATTACATATGCGCTCACGCTCTATCTACGGCCAGAAGACTGAAAACACGAGCAATACTTGAGAGGATGAGTGTAAAACGATTCGATGCTGTATTTGCTACGAATATTAATTTAAAACTATATAACACGACGTACTAAATTCGTGATAAAAATTGGTAAATTTAAAAGAAAATCCAGGGTATAGCAGCAATACCCTGAAGACGGAAAAATTGCAATATCACTACGCAAGAGATGAAAGATATTTGACGAAATATAGCAAATGTTATTAGAACACCTGAAACAGTATTTATAAATTTTAAAAATGCTATTGATTCTTAAAACGAAATCTGCATTACGAATGATCTGAACATTTGCGTAAGAATGGTTCAGAAGTATTTTCGTGATTTTAGTATCGAAGGAGCTTCAGAAGAATCCAATATTCTGTCGTAAAAATCGGAAGCCAGAAATTGCTTCTGCTTCCGGGAAGCACGCAAGCACTGGACAGTACAAGTACGGACAGTACATTTTAATGGAGTGTTGTTTTCTGATGATTTACAATTTAATAGGCTGTAATAGAGTGGATTTCCATAGCGAACGATCGCGGAATGTTGGTTATTTATTATCTACAATATATAGCGTGATAATTTATTAGAAAGGTAATTTTGAACTTTTATCCATTACTGTACATATACAATGGCTCGCAAGAATACTTCAACACTTGCAAAAAGAACATAATTTTAACGATATAATACAAGGTACAAAATACTTGGTGCAAAGAAATAGAAATGTCTTAGAAATCAAACTGATCAACTCTATTTTTCATACAGATATAGTCATTTGAGAACAATTTGGCCCATAGAAAAGCCATTACAGAATTGCCAAACGTACGATAAAATTGAGCAAACTTACATTTGCCTCAAAATATTAACTAAAAGCATAAATTCTTAATGATAACATTTCAATATTCTTAGGTCTAAAATTTCATAAAATATTCCACCATCTAACTGCATTTTTTATTCGATCACTAATTAACCAGTAAAGAGATAATCCAAGCGCGTGTCACATGACCATATTTAACTCGCAAATATACAAATATTTAACGAACAATTCCGTTCTCCCTCATTGTATTCGTATCAAATGGACTTTAACGTAGATATTATATATACAGGCTATTGGCTTGGCAACTAAATGATTGCGGATTTTGTCATTAGATGGTATTGACAAAATCCGCAACCACTTAGTTGCCAACCCAATAAGATCGTATTCATTCAATCGTAGCTCCTTCGTAATTGCAACAGTCAAGTACTTACAATATCTTAGCTACCTAAACGATGCAACACTTTCTTTGATTGGCCTAACAAACGCATTAAACTGATAAATAAATATCTGAACATCGACGAACATTGTATGACTAACTATGGACGGAGTGCATCAAATTTTAACCTTTTTTTTAATTATTCCTCTACAATTAACTAACGATTTAATTGTCACGGTGGAACGAATATTTCACCCATCAATCATTCCATTCTATTAAGCTTATCACTCGCTACAAAGTAAATTTTGAAAACGGCGTTTATAATATCGTCATTTTCCTGCAGTTTTCAATTTATAAAGCCGATCAATGCGACTTCTGTATGGCACGTGTATTCCAGTCTGTGCGTGACGCTACAATATTTATATGATGATTATAAATTGTATTATAATTTATAATCGCATTATATAAATTTATTTTAATCGCACGAAACATTCGCGCAATCTTATCAACTTGCGTAGAAAAATTGACACTACAGCAGAGATCTAAAATCACTGTATCTTCCACGTACACTGTGACCTAGTGCGATATTTCTACTTAACTATGATCTTCATATTAGATTAAGAACCAAGCACGCTATTAGCCAAGGACCTAAATACAGAGAAGATTTATAAATCACAGATGAAAACGAACTAAATCCACAATATAAAAAATATGATATTAACAAAATAAAGAAATGAGATTACTTGACTCATCAAGAGCCAACGTTGCGTTAACGCAATATTTTTTCTTCCTTTTAAATCAATTCACCTTATTGAATCTTATAGAATCCATATCATAATTATAAAAAAAAATTCTAGGAATTCGCTACTTCTCGCATCTAGAACTAAACTAAACTAAACTAAATCGACAATATAAAAAATATGATATTAACAAAATAAAGAGATGAGATTACTTGACTCATCAAGAGCCAACGTTGCGTTAACGCAATATTTTTTCTTCCTTTTAAATCAATTCACATTATTGAATCCTACAAAATCCATATCGTGATTATAAAAAAAATTCTAAGAATTCGCTACTTCTCCCATTTAGAACTAAACTAAACTAAACTAAATCGACAATATAAAAAATATGATATTAACAAAATAAAGAGATGAGATTACTTGACTCATCAAGAGCCAACGTTGCGTTAACGCAATATTTTTTCTTCCTTTTAAATCAATTCACATTATTGAATCCTACAAAATCCATATCGTGATTAGAAAAAAGAAATTGTAAGAATTCGCTACTTCTCCCATCTAGAACTTACAACTGTATGAATTATCAATGTATCTATTATACTAATATAATATAATAATCTGCAATGTATCTATTGTTCTAATAAATTTTCGGTGACCTGACAAAGCAACGATTCAATTTGCGATTGTTTAATAAAATTACGTTTACGCGACTTTTACGTGATCCTTAATGGGTTAATCACGCGCGGTGCAAGATTAAAGGCGAGACGACGAAGAAGCAGCAAGAGACTCCGCCTCGTCTAAACTCTTAAACTCTCAATATCGCAAAGCGAGGTAAATCAAAGGATACGAACGCGACACTCGAATCGATCAACCGATGTGATACTGACATAAAAGAATAAGTTGTAGAAAGACACGCAAACAAGATTACGCGTTTCCAGTTCATGTTAAGTAACGAAGAGGTATTTCCTGTATTTATACATGAAATTCCCAAGCTACGTCGGAGAGGCTCTCGTTCTAAGAACGATTCCGTGTTCATTCCTGCATGAACGTAGCGTGCAGAGATCCCTACCACGCAGGATAAACTTTCACCGCAACATTTGCCGTCGCCTCGATGACGTTGCCGATCAACCGACCTTGCGTTCCAAGTACCGGTATTTAGATTACAGAAAACATTTTTGCTAAGACTCGTAGGATAGACCACGCAAAGACACTGGGCTGCGTTTAAAATATTTTCGCAGGAATGGCCCCGCTAACGGGCTACGGCGAGAAAGTTAGAAATAAAACGAGTCCTGTTCGATATGAAATTGGAAAAACCATCTCAATAGAAAAATCTGTCTGTCTATAATATTAATGATCAGTAGTGATATTGATATTTACTGATGTAACGTGTAATTATCGTTAATAATTATTAATAATACTGATGATATTAGCATAAAATAATTATTAATAATATTAATTCTGTTTATAACAAATCTATAATTTATCGCTTGTCAACTATTAACTGTTAGTTGATGCATAAATTATTGCGCAAGAAAGCCATGGGTATACAGGATTAATGTTTTAATTTTTTTCAGTAACAAATAGCTTACTTTTGTAAATTTATTTGTTACACGAAAATGGCATAAACAATTGTAAATCCTATAAAGAATTCTAAAAAGTAATGTTCGTAACATCAGTACTCGACTACGAATATTTAGGCAAATTCATATTTTTATTAACACGTAAATAACGATTTCATTCTTCAGATATTGATTATATTTATTTGTGACAAAATTAGATGCAAACATTTTGCGTATTGCTGTATTTTTGTTTACGTATTTTTTTTCCAAATGACTCGATAAATATATAGTAGAAATATATTAAGTTTGAGATAAAAACATTTCAAGAAATTTATGGAATTTCTTTTCTTTTTCCTCTATTCACTGTATTACAAGAAACAAGGTTTCTCGAAGAAAATCAAGGGTAATGAAATTGGTGAGCATTTTGGAACAAGGTTTCTTAGAATAACGTGTAATATGTAAAGTCCAAAATGTGGCCCTTTCTTTACCTTATTATTTTCGTAATCCTAATCTGTGGACTGTAATCTTTGGATTCTACTCATTAATTTTTCATAATTTCGTTGAAATATGATTAAGCAAAATTTTATAATTGCATGTAATACAACGTAGCTTACCTGTATATTTTGTACAAATTAATTGTTTCAGTAACCATTTCTGAAAGTTTATTCGTTGTTTTTCTATAATTTCATATTGCTTCACTATGCACGAAATTTTAAATAAAACATGTCAATTATTTCATGGTTAAAAAATGATAAAAACCTATGCCAGAACTGATTATTCATTCACATTTCCATGATACATCTAACACTTTATTTTGTTTCACTAGGAAATAAATAATCAATTATGGAATCATTGTTAAAGATTATTAAATATGACTCAACGTGACGTTTATAAGAAACATGCAAAAACTCATGAAAATCCCATATACATTCTAAACGACTTCTGGCAGTGTTCTAAGAATAAGCAAAATAAAACTCTCTGGATAACGTGTTATTACGTTAACGCGCCGAATATTCAAAGTTGTTTTGTAATGAAGATCAACGAACTTTGCATGAAAACAATGAAATCGGGTCCAAACAATGAAAGTGACAAAGTGTGGAGTAAATAACATATATACATAAGTAAACGAAATTATAATATTAAAAGACGTAATATCTTATTTTTATTTAAAACGACAATCTTATAATATACTAATCGAAAAACTATTTAATAAACATGTTTTTACTAAGAATAGACCTATTTACATATTTGGAAGACTCCACAATTATTTTCATTAAACTGTTAAAAACATATTAAAAACTTTAAGAAAAAGCTATTAAATACATATAACAAAAAATAATATCTAAAACAAAATAATGAAAATATAAAAGTGGAGCCTACATAATTATTCTAAAATATGGAGTCAATTACTATAGATAAATATGTATTGCATTATTTTGTTTCCTCATAATATTCAAAATGTCTTAAAATGAGATTTAATGACTAACCAAATATGGAAATGTATATAAATGTGTATTAAACAATCCATATTATTACTTGCCAATACTATAAATTCAGAAAATGAATAGTCCAAATTTTTCAACTTAAAATAAAAAATCGCCTAATAATAATATGATATAACCATGAAATATGAATGTACGTTTAAATTTCAATTCCTGGTAAATACAAGAGACAAACCTTGAAATACCAAACAGTTGATCGTATCGTAGTTGTACAAATTTTCACTAAAGTACAAAACATTACAAAGTATATTTTCCTTAAAGTAACTCTAAAACATAAAGTAACAGAATAGACTGATAAATTGAAGGAACGTTCGATGCACGTAACATTCCGAGATGAAACAACCGTAAAAACGTCGAAACCAAGCGTCAATACTGTTCATTGACCTTCGTTGAAGCAACTAGTGTTCAAATACATACACATACCGTACGTATGATTAATTTTCCAAGATCAATGGTAACAGTAAATGATGTAGCACAACGAATCAGTGAAATGATATGAAAAGCGCAAGTATATTTTCACTGAATCGTCGAATCTCAAGTTTCTATAGATATTTCCAGAGAACGTGACGTTAGTAAATTCAAAGTGAGCCACGGTGCAACAAGATGTTCCTTTCACCGTAACATAGTAAAGGTGAATAATATAACTTGGCTAACAGGTTGATCAAGTAAAAGCAATGTCACGCAAATATATTACGGAAACAGGGAGAAAAGACTTACCGGCCACGAAGGAAGGTTCGTTCCGTGTCTCTACTCGTCATCTTCAAAGAATCTTGGATCCAGGTGTACTACGGTGGAAAATTACGCCAAGGATGTCATACCGTTGACTCTTGCCACGAAACCAAGAAGACCGCTTCGAAACAGAATACGATACTCTTTATAATTACGAATCACCGGTTTTTCGAACCAATTGTTTCCCCTACCCGCACCCTTCGCGCGCGTAAAAATTCGATTGCAAAGAGTAAACACCGGCAACAGCGCAACGTGAGCGAAACGGAAACAGGTCCTCTCTTCACTGATTTTTCCGCGAGCGAAATTCCGGTACTCGTAAACCAGGATATACCAAAGTATTCGAAATCTTGATCGTACAACTATACACTGCTTGACATTACCCACGCGTTCTGTCACCGGTGTGTGCACTATCTCGCGGCCCTCTCACGACGGATCCGAGGACGATCCGTCGAGAGATCCTGTCCCCTACGCAAAGTCGATAAACGAGCTTGTTCGTTCCTGTTATGGAATGGAATTTATGTATCAAGCGACTGATGCTCACGTTTACAATGATATCCACGACACAAGCCGCCCAACCGACCGAACTCGTGAAAGGCGACTGAGCTTCTGACCGGCTTAGTGGGGAGCTCTTCCTTGCTGCTATCTCACTCCCACACAAATGCAAGGAGCTACACCGTACCCCACTAGAAGCGGACTCGACGAAAAGCCGCAAGGTTTTGAACGAGCCATGGGATTGGTTGCTGGTGGGGGAAATCGAGTAGTGATAGGAGACCGCTCCCAGTATGATGGCAGCACTGGACGTGAATATACTCACTACGTGAAATTTAAAAAAACATACCTGTAATGATCAAAAGAAATGATCCCCTATTTTCGCTCTCATTTTCTAAATAATACAATTTAGAGATAATAGTGTTTGCAAAATAGTATATATTACATCTTTTTACAAATAAATGACTTATTTTTATACGCTAACAAAGATTCGATTTATTAATTTTTAAATAGAATTACCAAGTATTCTTTCCTGCATTATATAATTTAAAAATTCTTTGCACTTATGTATATGCTCATTATATATCTTTACATCAAACCTAAGGTAGTTTTCAAATTTTACTAGACAACCGTTACCTTCTAGCACAGAAAGTATATTTAGAAACTGTTTACACATAATATATGAAAACATTACACAGATCGTGTACAATAATGCATTTACAAAAATCATTCGTTGTATTACAGCCTTTTAATTATATATTACCTCTTAGTCCATTTTAATTTAAAGACTTAAAGAAGGCACAAAATACAAATTAGTATATCTTTTCTTGACTCAAAAATTTTTAATAATTGAACTATAGATAATAGTAAAATTTCTCTTTATTATGAAAATGAACATTTTACATGTGGCTGGTCTTTAATACAGCGAAAATTACACTAAATGACACAAGTAACAGTAGTTTTATGAATAAAATGGAAAGTGATGTGAACAGAACCAAAATAGAAATCGATAGTTGTTAGAACTAAAAACGTATACTATTTTATTTCAAATTGTTTCGATATTTCTACTATGGATTTTACATTAATTGAACACTACTGGAATAAAGATTATATATTACATCAAAGGCTTTGCAATGCCGAAATACTTTTTCTTTGACCTTCACACGAGTAAAAGCCTTATAGATTTCAAAGATTCCAGTCTCATAATCGTGGACATAAATTACAGTACGCTACAAATTACAACTTATTGTGTTTCATAAAATTAACAGAATGGAAACAAAGTCAGCAGAATGATTTCTCATGTAATCTTATATACTAATGTTACAGAGACTGAAAACTTCAAAAATTTAAGCAAAGATATTCGGCAACACAAATTTTAGAATACAAAGTGTCCAAAATTAAAAATTTAATCTAGAGGTATTTATGCACACTGTTTACTGCTATGAGATAGTTAAGAGTATTTAATAACAAGAATGAGTACGTAACTACTTTTACTTGTAACTATAATCGTAAGGTATTAAACATTTAAATATAAATGGATTAAAAATTTCAAAAATTGAAAGTGAAAAAATTTATGAAATACCTATTAATACTCGCGCTCATATTATACATTTTTATCGAATTACTGTTATGCTATTTAATAGCTAATTTTAAGAAAACAACATTAGTTGCACGCAATAGTTTAAAAAAGAGACAAAGTTAAACACCATGCACAAAATAAGAAATCAAAAGAACAATCTTCTTTCAAAATTACGAACTTTACGACACATCCAAGTCCTTAAATACTCCAACTTTCAAAACGTTTAGTTTACAATCCGCATACAGTATCAAAGACTTCTGCAGTTTTGAGCAAGCCATGCTACAACGCATCGCTTGTCAAGTAATTGCAGTGTAACGTACACTAAAATTTTCAGACTATATTATTAACTTTCCCGACTCTAAATGCCAATTATGTGGTGAAAATTTGTCTTTTTTTTAACTCTCGTTACCTATATTAAATTATATCAATATTTGTTTTATTTATATATCTATATATATTTATATATATATGTATATATATATATATATATATCACGCCAGTCTCTCGCCATCAATTTCGTAACATAGGTACACTTTATCAACAATCACTCTGCTTCGCATCTGTTTTGTCTACATAGCTTCACATGTTCTTAACTGAATCACTAAATTATGCTGGCTTTTGCGAACCCTTCTTTCCAATCAACGATTTGTGGATATGTGGTATAACACCTGTAACAGAAGAAAATTACGTAAAAGATCATTGTTTAATCTTAATCGCATTGATATAAGATTCTATTACTTTTTGAGAACATAAGGAAGATATTTGCAATAAACATATAAGATAAATAAATCTTATGTTTTGCCTAAACCTTTAAACTACCACTTTTAATATCATAATATAACTTTTAAAGCTTTAGATATTAGGATCTGAATAGCAAAATTAATTACTTTGAATCAAGACTTTTAATTCAGGAGCAAGCTAATGCTTTAATTTATTATAACAAGATTATATAATATGATAATATATGATCACATGACCCTTTAATTACGACTATTAAAGTAATGGAACTCTTAGAAAACATACCTCCTCCAGCGATAGTTGCTTTAATGAGACTATCTAATTCTTCATCACCACGAATAGCAAGCTGAAGATGTCTTGGTGTAATACGTTTGACCTTCAAATCTTTTGATGCATTTCCTGCCAATTCGAGAACCTAAAACAAACAAAACATCGTTTCATAACACATCTAATATCGTGCGCTATTTATGAAACTTTAGCACATAACACTACAAAACACAATACCTTACATACAGAATACAAAAAATAATATGAAAGCATGTAACAATATATGAATAAATATGTACATATCAGGATTAGACATCATCTTTTAATAGAAACATAGAAATGCTTCAAAATCACGAAAGTAATTATAAACTAAAGCATTAGTAATGCAAAAATTGTTTGTCCATAAACATATCTTTTTAAAATGTAACTATATGATAATATTTCCCTAACGAAGATGGAAGTTTTTACTTTCGTAAAAAATGAAAAATATGAATTTAAAAGTGAAATTCTATATAACACGATAAGCAGAAGAAAGAATTGTTCCTTATTTGCCTACGGTTGACGAAAAGGCGGGAAAAATCGGCCATGATGCTTGGCGTTAGTGACGCCATCAGTCGCTAGTGATGCCAACGCATATAGTCCTGGTTATAACGGCTGATCTTCCTATTGTGCGTATTTGCCTTTCTTTCTCTGTCTTTCTTTCTTTGTTTTGTGAATGCTTTCTTCTTTCACATATATTCTCACTCACCTCAGCAGTGAGGTATTCCAAGATAGCTGCACTGTATACCGCTGCTGTAGCACCGACTCGACCATGACTTGTGGTTCTGTTTTTCAAATGCCTGTGAATTCTACCAACCGGAAACTGAAAAAAATCAAACGTACTATGTCTAATATAGGTAAAAATGATATTACATCGGAAAGTAATTTTGCATTCGTGGCAAGGTAAATATTTTTGGGTTAGGACGCATCATATATAATGTCTGTTCAAATAACATGAGGTCACTCGGCGTCAGCAGCTTTTCGTATAACAAATATCGAACGACGATGAATGACACAATTTTTCGTAATATTATACGTTCCCAGTACTTTCCCCGCAACAATTCTTTATATAGCCACGCTGTACCCGATTCTTCTAAACGAAAAACCAATTTTGTCTACACATAGAACAGTACACATAACTTAGTCCTCTTTTAACACAACGAATATCGAGCGGCGTACGATGATTCGGCTTTCCCGAGCTTTCCAGTTTAGTATGTGATTTCGTCATTCACTAACGAATGTCCTGTATTTTATTTATTTACGCGTTCAAAATAATAATAATAAATTTTCTACAGTTGGAAATTATAATTATCCGAAGACAATGGTTGATAAACTTCATAAAGAAAATATGTTATGTTACTTTACAAGATATTAAGTTTAATGTTTACATACTTAATGTTATTATTTACATGTTTGTTTGTATACATAACTATATACGTTTCTATCACAAACTACAGTTCTTTAAATTAATTAAAAAGATTGTTAAATTTTTATACTTAAATAAATAAGATTACGCGGTTTCAACATAAAAAATATCAATGTCGCTATTGACTGAATTTCAATAATAGACGAGCCTATTGAATACAAAAATAATAATACAAGACTAAATTAGAACTGCTGTCAATTTAAATTATCTTGACAGAATTTGCATAATACGACTAAACGCAAACAATTACCAACACGGCGATTCGTATTAAATGATTTTTTGAAAATTATAAAAAAGAAATAATTCGATGAGAATCATATTAGTAGCTGAATAGGAAGATATGAGAGGAGGGGGCGTAGAGTACACAGACTCAACGACTCGTTTGAAAACTTCCGAACTTAGACGTAATCACCATAACTTTAATTCAAAAAATAATAGACTTCCTCCAAGTTTTTTTCAATTATTTAACACAATACGTATAAATCGAAGTTAAATCAAGCATTTTCATATATTTTATTCACAGCAAGATCGCAAATACTTGAAAAAAATGAATTGTTCATTATGTATCTAAAAACGCTTCGGTTTTTCGCGCCAACCACGACGATTTAACCTTTTTACCCTTAAAATCTACTTAAAATAATCCCGTAGACGTTCATTATCGAAAAATAATGTTGACAAACTTCTATTCTATACATTTGAACTGGTCGAGTAGTAGGGAATAAACTCACCTGCAAGCCGGCCCTCGCCGAACGAGAGACCGCCTTCGCCTTCGCTTTACCCGAGTCCTTGCCCGCCTTTCCGCCAGCCTATTCAGAAACGAAAATCACGGTTAATTTGCAAGATACGGCCACGAAATTTCGCCAGAAGACAGCATGAACATTGTAGAATACGGTTGTGCTATTAGAATGCACGGATGGCTAAAGGATCCGCTGAAAACTTGCGGATACTCACCATTATCGGACAAGAGCCTTTGTGGTTCACTACACGACAGACTTGCCAGAAGCACAGACGACGCCGTCTAAGCGCGGTCCCGCCAAATACGCTTGGCGCTGTCGGCACGTCCCGCGATCGTCCCACGTGACTAAAACACACCAATTACACTCACTCAATAAAATGCCCGTTCGCCATCTGTTGGTCTCCACTCGTTACTACAATTTCATCGAAAGAGTAACGTTCCTATCTCGTATCACTTAAACATTGCATCGTGTACACTGGGTAATTTTCCATACTGTCTAAGGTACACTGCGTTATTATTCACGTTGTCCACTTACCGTTTATTCCCAACTTATTAAACACTACCTAAAGTCTCTTTGAATTTTAGGCGTAACCACCGTGTAATTCTCATTTTATATTTTTCTATCTATCTCTTTGTTTGAATTTATAAACACACAAATGGTTTGATATTCAAATTCTTTTCATATGATAGTATTTTTTATGCCGGCAAACAGGAAACGTAATTGCATCATTACTAATAAATATAAAGTTAATAAAAATTGGAAGAACAAAGAATTTATCAATCTGTATAAAAATTTCCTTGCATCTATTGTACCATCACACACAGTAGATTACATATTATATTTTTATAGTAATAATACGATTTATATGTCGTACGCATATCATTTCTAACGTTTAAGATATGTTTCTTAAAAAAATAAATGATGTTATAAATAGTAACATCTGGCGCAAAAAAGTGATTATACCTCACCTAAAAAATATAAAATGCTAACGACGCGGCACCGATGAATTTCAAAGTAACGGATGAACTTTAGTCTTAAGTTATAGTCTCAAGAATTCAGTTTTTTCTCACACATTGTGTCACAGGTATAACATAATAAAACAACACTGTACGAAAAAGTAAAATCTGAAATGGAAACTTTAATAAACGTATATAATATATATCCATATTTTTATAATTAAATTATCAAATATAGGAGCGTGTTATCATTCAACACAAGTGAATAGAATAAAACATGACGAAGAAATATCTACACAAACACATAATATAAAATGGTATTAATATTTTGTTGTTCGCGTTATGCAGTAAAGGCACAAATTAAATTATTCCTGTAAAAATAATCAACATGTATTTCCTTCGATTTTAACAGCTGACACCGTGAAGCATAATATGTAATGGATTAGTATTGCGCAGACGAAAGAAACTGTATCACTCTTTATTGATAGAAAGGCAGTCACATAATAAATTTATACAAAAGGTATGTATGTATATATGTGTATATATAGAAAATACGTACGTTGTTGCTACGAGGATAATATCAAGATTATACTACAGGGAGAGGAAACGAGCAGGTGTATCGCGTTTCTATTTGAACCATCATATGACAATAAACAGTTCCCAGGTTTTTAAAGAATTATTGTTGAAATAACGCGAGTAGTCCCTAACGTACACATCTCTATATTATTAGAGAGCACTGTCTAAAACTGCGGTTGGCACGACCATCACGGATGGGTTGCAATATCGACGAGTCTCTGCGCAGACATGCGCACTGTTGCGTGCACTTTACTTGCAACTTTTCCCGCCATTTTTCTCATTCCTCGCCCTTTCATTGGTACTATACGTCGTGTGTTTACCCTCCTTTTTGTTCCTTCCGTTCATTTATTCCGTCGTAACCACTACCGCTTATCATTCGAACTTGTCTGTAGTTAGTATTGCTCGGACTTCTTTGTTTCGGCCAGTTCGTCGCACTTATCCTCCAAATCCTCCTGCAATTCGAATCAATATCATTTCAACTGTACTATTACAGATCGAAATATTTTAGCAGATAGATAAAACAAGCATCATTACAGACTTCTAAGTAATATATAACACTGAATAATATCATTAGTTGTTTTATCTTAATTATATGGATAGTTAAATTCTTATTTCAATGTTCATTTCTGTTTATTTGTTTCAAAATATTATAGTGGACAACGGTATATGTAAAAGAGTAAACATTATTTCAAACGAGTAACAGTGAGAGTTTAGAGGAAGGTTGTATCACAATATAAAAACCTTATTGACAATTATTCAAAAGTGTATAAAATATATAAAATAAAAGTTTCTTTAAAATTAATTTAGAAGGTTAAGTTTGCTATATGAGAACTATTTGAAAACCTTGCTATTGTACATAACATATGTACATTATACTTCATCTGTATAATATATTGTTTACCAGTATCTATGAAATTTTTAAAATTTATGAACTCTCTAGCAATTATAGAATTTATCAGTTTAATATCATAATACTCGAATTCTTTAAACAGATAAGGAATATCAATTCCTCTATTATAAAGTGTATAATTATTATAATTAAAATTAACGTTTTCCATGTAATATCAATGACAGAAGTTTTAATAATTAAAATTTAATAAATTGTAATCATTGCATTCTAAAATTTATTCATGTGTATGGGAGTATATTCGTTTCAAATTACTAACTAATTAATATCATAAATTACTTTATAACTAATACTAATTACTAATTAATAACTTAAAATTATTCATTTATAAATATCAGGGATCGTTACCTCGTTAAGCTCTAAACATTTGCCCCACTCGATAAGGGTAATTTTATGGTCGTTGTCTCTGTCGCAAGAGTCGAGGAACGGTGCAATACAATGCTCGAGAGCCATCAAAGGTGCTTTAATGGGGAAAAGTTCGTGCCTGGAAACAGCTCTGTCATGGGGGTGACCGTCTAAGTCGCACCATTTCCAGATGGCGGCGTTAGTCCAACGCAACGTATGATTTGTTTCAGCTTCCCGTTGCATTTTCAGATAATGCGATGGTAATTCTTGACGATCAGCAAGATCTCTCATGATATTAAACAGCCAGTCTCGCATTCGCCTTGGGAAGTCAGCCATGTCTTCCTTTTTGCACTCCTGCAACGCGGAAAGCGGTCGAAGTTAGAACGAAACTATAAGAATACAATTAATTCACTCGCTTTCCAGCTATTTCTTAAAATTCTTACTAATTCCATGTTGCAATATTTAATTACAAAACTAAAATATACATATATAGTTTTCCATAAATATATTTATATTATAATTAAAATTTTCTTTTATAAATATATTTATTACAATTTAAATTAAAACATTACAAACATAATCATAGAAAATTTCATGTTTCTTATAAATAATCGTACAAACTATTGCAACTTTAGTTTTGTATTTCACAAATAAAATATTTTAATCGTAATTTGTCCGATGTTTATTCAGTTACGCTACGTATTTTTACGTGAAAATTTAGTTAAAATTTCCGGAAATCGTGAAGTTTACATATCTATGTACTAATCTTTGTTTCATAACAAAGTCATGAACACACATTCCCGTTTAATTATACGATGAAGTAATCTAACGAAATGGCGTTTAATGAACGCAAGGACAGATATAAAATTACAATGAAATCATTTCTACGGGACAAGAAGAATAACAATACGCGATAGATAAGATACAATTTTGGTTATGAATAGCATTCCGTTATATCAGCCAGTGATAACTGTAGCAGATACTTTACCAATACCAATGAACGCTTGTTGAGATTTATGAGAAAGATATTCGACTTTCTCGATTTAAGCGCAGCGTGTATTACAAACGATACGAATTTGTTCTTCGTATCGTGTGCTTTGTATTATATTCTTTATAGAAATTTACCATATCCGAACTCGTCGGTGACGATGGTAAGTACTTACAGGCATCTCTCGGCATTCACCGAAGTATACAACGTGAACGTGTTGATACTTCTCGGCGTTTCTGCATCTGGTGTCGCCGGAGTCGCAGAAACAACGCGCTTGGTAGACCTCGCAATCGCTTCCGAAAGTTTCATTGTGATTAGTGCAAACTTTTCGCCTAGGATCGACCTCTTCGTCGCATACCTCAACACAAACACACTCGGCGGTGTCTTCGTCGATGGCCTGAAATGATCGTAATCCTTACAACAAACGAATTTCTTTGTTGGATGGAACGTTCGAACGTAAATGGAACGTTCGAAACGAACGCAATGCGAACTTTTATCGATCTTTATTCAACAATTTTTAACCAACAGCATCTTTTATAGTTTGCGTACTTAATTTCACGAATTGGATAGAAGATTCTCAAAGGCTGATAGCGAAGCGAATTAACGAGAGATACATTTTTAGGCAGAATATCGCACGGAAGTATCTCTAGCGAATCTTCGAATATTTCAAATAATTCTTATATCTTTGAAGAAGATGTATTCTTACGAAGCGAAAGGATTTAGTGGGCCTACTGTCTGGTGGAGCATTTTTCGTGCTTCTGCGTTTTTAGACGCTTGCGATTGTAAAAAATTGTATCAAATACATGTTATAAAATTGAATAATTGAAAACTGGATATAGTCGATGTACGGTGATTTGGGTAATAGCAAAAATACAGAAGAATTGTACGCATCGTGGTAATAACATGCGATTTCGGTCTCTGACAAACCTTGCAAACTCGTCCTGCGCCACAGTGTTTATCCATGCACGGATCCATACGGAGCAAGCTCTGACGCTTCGATCCAACCTCGTTTCTGCCATCTTCGACGGTGACCTCAGCATCCTCCGCTGCCTCGGCTATTTCATCAGCCTCAAGCATGTTCATGACCTCATCTTGAACGGTGGCTTCCGTCGTGGTTGTGCGACGGCGATGTTTTTTTCGTCGCTAAGAATCGATAATCGTAATAGGCCATGTTATTAATTCGTGTTATTATAATTTTTTAATTTTATGAGTATCGGTCCGCGTAAAATAAACTCTGTCGTGGTTTACCTTAAATTATCCAACATGTTGTGTATAAATTTGTTACAAGTTCGTCGTTTGAATATTTACATTTAACGAGATAATCATGATACTGTAATAATTCGTATCTGTATACTTAATTTTTAATCAACTTACTTGTTGGGCTGAGACGTCCACCAAAAGGGACACTAACAGCAACGCAAATAAAAGGAACTGCAGTTTCGTCCGCATTGCGATCTCTGCGACAAACAATCGATAGTTAAACATGCGCGTGTGAGCTTAAAATACATATATTTCAAATAATGTGAATTTTCTACTCTCTTTTTTTATCCCTTAACGCGTTCGCAGCTACGATGGTATTCGAAAGACATAAGCAAAGAGCGAGTTTCTGTTATTCACATCGCCGTTTCATAAAGTTCTTGCGCGGTGAAGGTTTATTATTCTAACGCGATCGAAGCAGATTTTTCGACAGAAGATCGTTCGTGCAGGATTCTACGGTGGTTTAATTTAAAAAATGTCCAACAATATATATATAACGTGCTCGATACAACCGATCTCGCTTGGGTCAAACAACGTGTCCAACGATAAATCTCTGAGACCTTAATAGGAGCAACGAAGCGATAACCCAGATACTCGGAAATCACAATTCTTTACAAATGTTCGTAACTACCCGAATGCGTATTGCGAGCACGCAATTCTCTTGCCCGATTTCTTACGCTCGTAAATACGTCGTGCGACAAATGCGGATGATAAAATCTATTTATGCGGTTGTCTTTATTAGTTTGAATTGATGACGAGAAACGAAGGTCGCGTTGAACTCATCAACCAAGTATGACAACGCCTACTTCTATTTGAAAGATCTTCGTTTAATTCGAAATATTTTGTGATTTCAAAGCAGATTCGTAATTCTTCCAACTAATGTCCTTTTGTTCGCCAGAGTATTATTTCGAAAAAATTATTTTACGATTTTAAAACAACGCCTTGCTTCTTCGAATTCATGTCGTTTTATTCGTAGAAGTGCTATTTTATAAAAAGTATTTATTTAAATTTATCGTGAAGAATATTGAAAACAGTATTTAATTTACAAATTGCGTTGCACCCTTATTAAAAATAGAGCAATTGTAAATTACATTTCGCTCAGATTACTTTATTATTATGGGTTTATTATCTCATATTAGTTGATTAATTGTGCAAAAATAAATAATTACTATTGGAAAAACACGTGGAGAAATTAAATGTCTAATGTAGAATCGTAAAGTTTGTTTAAGAAGAGATAACTCTGCTTTTATTTTTGTATACGTGTTTCGCTTTCGCACGCGTAAATCAATTTGTGACTTAAATGATATTATTGCATTTTTCTAACAACGTACTAAATCATCTTTAACACATTGTAATAAAAAATAGTGATAAAGTGTATTTAAAATGTGACCGCAGAGTCCTTGTACGATTTACAGCTACAAATTAAAACACGTTTCCCTAGCTTCCCTAGCGGGTTAACTGGCTAAATATAGCTTGGTTTATGCGTAAGGTTCAGTCGGTTTGATTACATTTGCAGCATGAAATTTCCGTTAAACAGAATCGTTAAATATGTAGGGCTATCGTTACACGTGTTACATCAGCTGTTTCTTCGAATTCTCTGTTTCTCTCTTCAACCTAGATTTTGAACATAATACAGTACAATTAGTATCTTAATAAAGAAACTATGAGTATTCTTCGAATCTACGTTAAATGTAGTTTTCTTCTTTTCCTTTAAAAAAAAAAAAAAAAAAAAAGAAGAAGAAAGATATTTAACGTTACATATGTATATTGTTAAGCGATACATTTGTTTTTATTCTTTTTCTTAGTCTCTGTCATGTATTAAAATGTCAGTTACTATTAGGACACTATGAGCGAGTATGTTTTAAATCTACGGTAAATATACCTTTTTTTTTCCTTTAACAAAAAAGGGAAAACAAATACAACGTTACATACTTACCTTGTTAAGTGATATGTAATCTTTTTTCTTTTTCTTAGTCCCTATCGTGTGTTAAAATGTCAGTTACTATTAGGAAACTATGAGCGAATATACTTTAAAACTACGGCGAATGTGCCCTCTTTTTTCTTTAAAAAAAAGCGTAAAAGAAAGTCAACGTTACATATGTACATTCTTAAATTCTACAGATATTGTTTTCCTTTTTCTTAGTCTCCGTTCTATGTTACAATGTCATATCATTTTCGAAACTGAGGAAATCTGAACTTTCGTATCATTCTCTATCTTCCGTCTTTGTTTCTCTTGATTTGATTTAAAATATTTAATCGCTATTTCGTAATAATTTGTATAAATACTTGAAAGTAGTTGAAAGTATATTTACTTGGAAGATAAAAAATACAACTTTTAAATGGAATATTTAGACTAAGAAGAACCAGTATAGTGCCTTTGTTGTTATAATCAAAACCGATGGTACTCGGAACGTTCTACGCAGGAGACTTCAATTCCTCGAAGAAACGTATCGCTACTTTCTTCTACGAAATCGCGTTAGCTCTACAGCATAACCGTACCCCGAGTATCATGTAAACGGTCTAGGACGTCCTAATCTAAGTTTCTTAAAATTAAAAATAGTTTCAAGAAGCTATTTCGTTAAGAAAAGTAACATTATTCCAAGTGCCAATTCCGAGCGGATATTCGACGCGATTTTTTTAAATTTCGATCGTATTTTACTCTTATTAACTTCCTCGAGTTTAAAGGAGAAAAGAATAAAGTAATCGTTACTCGATGATTTTTCGTCGCAATTCTTGTTAAAGCGGCAAACATTTCTCTTTTTTTTTCTTTTTCAAAAACCGCAGCGTGGTTAAAATATTGCAAAAATATTGTTGGACCTCTGGTACAGTGGGAGTTTGTCGCAAGTATGTCGCGACAGAAACGCGAACCAGCACGTTACGGCTTATGAAACGTGGAGGCGACTGTAGGAATCGCGGATGACCCGGTTTTTATCGCTTCTCTGATCGGCGCCCACGAACCCGCGTACGTAATCGTCGTCACTCGAAGCCCGAAGAACCGTATTATCGCATTGTCTTCTTAACAAAATTCCCAACTACGACGTACAAATCCTGCCAAACAACGGCGACTTACATGTCGAAGACGCGATACTGTTTCGTGTCCTATTACCAACGCGGTATCTTAACGGTGATAAAAGAAGAACCTTTCCAAAGAAGACGATAGAACGAAGTGAAAACGAAGCTCGTCCTTAAGCACTGTGACTCGTTCGAGTACGAACTCTGTGTTTTCGCTGACCTTCGTGGAATAGATTTAGATATCACGTTCCATGATACTGCAGAAATTCGAGATCGGGTCTTTCTGTACCCCACACATATTTGTGGCTCTGTGTGCGAAATAATGCTTCTAAAGTGGATGCATGTAAATTACGCAACTCTCGAAATATAGTTGCTTCAGATTATGGCTTATACGATCGATTAATAAATTACGAGCGCGCGAAGATTCGCTGAAAAACAAATTGCAGAGAAAAGATTGCAAGGATGTTCGATAGAATTACAAACGCGACAACGTCGAATATCCTAGCAGTATCTTGTTTTTTTCGGAAGAAGGATGTTGAATTTCCGTTCTAAAAAGCACAATTTCCGTGGTGTTCGCGACAAGATAAACCAATTGCGACAAACGCCCACTATTAATACGTTTACCGAGCATATTTTCAGATAAAGTATACATGTAATTGCCGCTCGTGTTATAGAAACAATAAAGCGTATCTATCTATTAAATTATAAAAAGATTTGACTTAACTTCCTGGTCGGTGAGCTTAATTAGATAATTAGTGACACTTCCGTGTAAGGAAATTGATACATACGCAAAATGATATTATTTTAATAAAATAAGAAAGCGTAATTCTTAAAATGTTTTATTCGTTGTTTAAATCGGATCACAGGATTTTTATAACTTTCCCGCCAATTGAGTATATCCTTCCTAATTTCTCGTTTCGAATATGTGTATTTTAATATAATGTAATATAAAATGTAGAGTGCAAAGTAAAACGCGAATTTACGTTTCTATAATTTTGAAGCAAGAATTTAATGGGAAGAATTAAATTTCACGAGTAGAGCGGTTAATGTCTGATCGGATATATCGCATATCGAGATACCAAACTTACGATCTCAGCATACAACGTATGACAGAGAGTGTATATTTTTCATATTTTGTATTGTTTCGAAATTCGGATATATCTGTTGTAATAATTCATATGACGTAACAGAACTAATCGTTAATTTGTTAATTAACTTAATGATATTTTATTCCATATATATTTATATGTATTCATAAATATATACATATATTTCGTATTTGTGTATGTATTTTATATTGTGAAAAATTATATTATATCTCAATATTTTATTAAACGAATGAAAATTCATCGTTCGAAGATGTTTGAAATATCAAAGAGAACTGTTATCACCAGTATAAGAAACTACAGATCATCTATGTATAGCACACCAAAATGCAAATGTATCTATTCGTTTGTGATAGTTGTATCAACTTAGATTAGCTGTTCTTTTTCTTAAGAGTATAACGTAATCAATTGATGTCAGAAAACATCATAACGTAATGTGATCAAATTACCGAGACCTCTAATATACTTTTAATTCATCGTCAATTCGTATTATATACTCTTTTGTCTACTATAATTTTCAACGATAACTTCCATTTAAATAATATTAGGTACACGTTCAATTAATATTGATTTTACGATTATTTCTATTAATATCTCTTCGACGTTATACGTGATTGTCTCAAAACCAAATAGAATTATTTCACCGTTAATTACGAACACCAAAATCAAATAGAATTACCTAACCTCGCCTCGAGTATTTCTCACATGAATAATTCGCAAGAATTGGAAAAACGCAATCACGGAGGCTCTGCACTCGACAATAACCAAACCCACATTACCTTAAGCCTCTTTCCTCTATAAATCCAAAGGAGCGATAAATATTTATTTTTACAAATACATCTTCAACTTTCATAGTTTAACGACCATGGTTTATAGACAAAGCGACCGATAAAACGCGACAAAGTTGCAATGGAATTCCTGCGGCTCGAATATCACTTGCGATAATTCGCGAAAATCGAGAAGGTAAAATTTCACATCTGTTATTGAGCAGCAATCGAGCGCAAGTTATTTTAAAAAGGGGCGTGTAATCGCGACGGATTCGCGTACATGTGCCCGCAAACCATAAAGCGGTCGCAGCGAGCGCACACCTGTCCGCGCTATAGTACGGACATGTTATTTACCTCGTATCGTTCCTTTCCCTTGTTGCCGGCGTTACCTTTCTGTCCTTTCTCCGGCCGTTTTCGGGAACGTTCAAAAGAGCCCTCCAAATCGGTCGCTGGACCGGTACTGACTGCGGGCAGTGCGCGGAGGAACGACCAGCAGAGACTATCCGAGCTCGCGGACTCACGCCAAACAACCAGAGATGACCTCATCGTTTTTCTTTCTTCCGACACCCCCGTTTGATCTTTCTGCCATATGCACTGCTTCTCGTTCCTCTTCTCGCTGTGGAACCGAGTCCCTCCTACCCGAACAATTACGCAACGTAATGTCCCGTACATACGTAACCGGCAGGCCTCGAAGTTTCTTTTTCGAATAATCTTCAACCGGATAACGTTCGATTCAAGTTCTGCTCGGTTCCATCCAGCCACTATGTAGCAGTATACAGTGGCTCGTAAAAATATTCCGATCCTTGTAGAAACTCTTTACGTTCGATACGGATGCGTCACGCGTTTGCTTTATTTTTTATTTGCTTTATCAACATCGTAGCGAGGCGAAGCTGTTACGATTATGTCGGTAGATTTCGAAACTAATCTGGAAATAGATGTAGATGAAAGCTATTTAGGAAGACTTTTGTATGTGAAAGTATGTATTTCGCAGAAGCCGAGCTAATATTTAAATATTTAATTATCCAATTACGGCGATAAGCTTCGATATTCGGTGGGATTACGTTTAACAATTTTACATGTTTAAGATGGCTGCTTACTCCGTACACCAACTTTTTGTTAGCTATATAGTCACGAACTAAGATACTGGCACACTCTCTAAGATAGAAAAACTTTTTTAAAATTCGACCAAAGTAGCTGAATTTTGTTTTCTTCCGAGAAGTTGGGACTAGTTTACTAGGTGACGGGTAAGAAAGATTTTAGGAAAGTTGCAGCTTTCTACGCATCTTTATTTAAATTTGTAAGCACAATTTAAACAATACATTTTGAAGAGTTATGCCAGCTGTACGTATGCTGAAAATTTTATTGAAGTCGGTCGATGCAGAAACGAGTAACAGGCGTCGAAAGATGAACAAGAATATATATTTATTAGTTACAGGCCGAAAATCGTAGGAAACAGCAATTTTCATCATTTTTATCCGTCTGTAGCTCGTAGCAACGTTGACCGGTTTCGATAAAATCGTCAGTACATATATAACTAACATAGATCTACAAAGCGTACTTATCTCAGTTTTTAAACCTTCGTTACAGTCTGAGATAAGAAACTTGTAAGAAGTGATTTACTATTTTCCCCGCGATTCTGATCGCCTGCAATTTTTTCAAAAAATTTTTTGCGCGTCATCTCGTTTATTACGAGATTCTTACTAACTCGTCAAAAAAATCGTATGGTCTAACCTTAAAAAAATTATTCGGTTCTAAGGAGTGTGCCAACACTTTCGTTCGTGATCGCATCGTATTTACGGTGAACATCTTATAACGTTTTGTTCAACGATTCGTGAAAGTATTCTAACGCTTATTTATAAGAAAATTTTTATGAATATATCGTTACAGTTGCGAACGTACTGCACGAAACACTTCGAAACGTATCGTTAACAGGTGGCGACTATTACAACTATAATAATGAAATTTTTAAGCAATCGAAAAGTGTACGTGAAAGTTACTTTTCTGAGCGACCATATTCGTCACTTGTATGACCGTGAAGAGTATTTCGCACTTATTTGTTCTATTCACATGTTTGTTCTGTGACATACACATACGTGGAATTATCTAAATCGCATCGTGTCCAGTTACGTTAAGCAGGGATTTAAGCGGTAGATGCGCTCTAATTGCCGTCAAAAATTCGTCTCGATTCAAATGACTATCGCAAAGATTATAAAATAATCGTAGAGTCGTTCAACCGTGTCGAACGATTTAGAAATTGCGACGATTTAATAAAACGCCCACAGAATAAGCTTAATGGCACGGGTAAGTGTCCTCCGACATTAACACATGCACTTTCACAATAACCAAAACTTTTCCGATAATCGACTATGCTTGTTTTTATCTCTTACTGATTATGTCATAAAATAGCTCGTCAAATAACTTGTCCTAAAATAACGCGTTAGCCATAATTTCGAGATATCCACCTGATAATATGAATTTTGTAAAGAGAGTAGAAAAGACCTTGCAGCAAACGTCATGCCGAATCGTGTGTACATAACCACGCGTACCGAACTTGTTTAAAATCTACCATCGCGAAATGCTCGTAATTCGGTGAATTTTTTATAATGAAAAATATTTAGCGTGTGACGTAAAACCGCTGTAATTTGAAATATCCATAGAAAGCGTAACGCCTCGCTCGATATTCTGCATCTGTGTACTTAGAATTAGTAGTTCATCCGCCTACGTGCAATTAAAAAGTAAAATCAATTTGCCGAGTATACCTCGTCGGATCGTCGCGATGTTTTTACAGCAGTTTCGATAAAATGAAACTGTTTATCCGCCAATTTTTACGTGTGTGTATTTTTATGCTTCGTACTATGTTACGCCGCTGTTTGATGTTCGAGTAATCAGGTCATGAGGAACTGTATCAAGTGATCGCAAATAAACGTCTACTGTATCTAATGTTCATATAGGAACGAGAGTAAATCAATTTAACCCTTTAATTGAAGTAGTGGTACTTTCGGAAAGATATTTATTTGGTTGCACGAAACGAAACATCTTGTACGAATTCCGATTTCAATGAAGATATCATTTTTACTTGAAGTAATTACGACAGGGAGGATCAAATAATTCATCGTGCTTCGGAGATAAAATTAGACGAGAAAATGTTTGTGTTTGCCTTGTTATTTACATTGAAGCGAGTCCCCCAATGTATCGCCGCAAACGAAAAGGCCGAAACAGTTTCCCTTTTAGATTTGATTGTTGCGTTTTTCATTGAGAAAAAGTCAATAAGTAGCCGAATGTTACTGATGGAAATTGAGTATTAAGAGGATAAACAACGTTCAAACAAATACTCGGAATTTACTTAAATAAATTAATGTACCATCGTAAACGATTGCAAATAATAACATTTATTAAACGTTATTACCGCAGATAATCGGTTCTTGAAGCGTGCAGCTCGAACATTTTGTTGATAAAGAAATGGTAAAATATTCCGATAAATAAAGCGATACTAACAGGAGTTGGTAGTAAGGTAGGTATATTATACTAAATGCAAAAAGTTACAATATATTTGATGTTTGTTTTTTTTTTTTTCATTTTCCTTTAACATTATTTCTTTCCTTTTGTCGTAGTAACGTTGACCATGGTTGTACACACAAACTGGCCTGATAGACCGAAATAAAAATGTATACTACAAAAATTCACAACTTATTCGCCATCCTCTAATTATTATATTGTTATAATTATTTGTGTTTCTTCATATTCCTTTCTTCGTTCATTATATTTCTTTTTTTTTATTAATTATTATTATTATTATTATTATTATTATTATTATTAATAATAATCACTTAAAAACGAAAACATTCACACTAAAAATTTGCAGAGCTTTCGTTCAGGTATAAAGAGGTGATCTCGCGTGCACGTGGCCTCTGAACACTTTGTTTTTAATGCGTTTATACGTAGATGCACACTGATGTATATATATATATATACTGAACGGTACAAATGAACTTACCTAAAGACTGTATATACATATTGAAAATTGAAATAAGAGCAAAGATCAAAGTGCTATATTCTACTCGTCGAGGCTGGAGAAGAAGCTCGTTAAAATACCTAGCCATAAAAATTCGTTATTGTATTTTAACCCTATGATTTAAGAAGGAATAAATTAATCAACTTATTCGATGCATAGAGTTAGTAGCGCGATTGTTTGGACATATAAAAATTGTATATATTATTATTTGTACAATTGAAAATATCATCATACGCGATATAAAAGGCATATATCGGCACTTCAAATGAAACAAGCAATTCGCTATTTTACAATGATCTTTTTTAATGGTAATATTCTTTTACGGATGACTGGACAATTACGAGCATGCTTCGCAAATATTCTAATTTGTCGACGTAACGAACAATACAGCCAACTGATTACGCGAAATTACCTCTTTATCCATGACCGAGACAAAGCAGCATCATCGTGATATAATACAAAAGCAATGTTTTGCAAACATCGAATTTTGTTACAGAAAATCATTCCACCGTGTGAAGCTATACTTAACTAACATTACATGTATATTATAGGAAAATTTGTAGAGATAGTAGAACGAACGTCGATCGCCGATGATTCTGCTATATCCCGGACATAGGCAATTGTAACGCATTCGATTATAAACTATTGCGGATGTTTAATGTAGACTACGTAACAATTTAATGGATCAATAAGAAAGTAAATAATTACTTCTCACATGTTTTCAGCCTTAATATTGTAGCATTTTGTGGTTTAGTCGCCGTGCACTTTGTAATTTCTGGCAAATTTCAACATTCAGTTAATTTATCACCATCAACATATTGTTACCACCTCTGTATTTCTCAGCACTATTAAAAAACAGTTTAATTTCTGTTCGTCTCCTGTATTTTCATCTGTGCACTTGGGTTAGGGCGAGGTGTATACGTACGAGATGGCACATAAATTACTATATGCGCTACCACTGTTTCACGACGATGGTAGTATCGTATTACTTTTTACTTTGCACTTACGATTCTTCTATATTGTTTCAATGTTGGCTTGATAATTTTCTTCTGATTATCCGATGATTTTTAACACGATCACAATTTACAGAAACAAAAGAACAATATCTCCTGGTTTGAAAAAAGGAAAAAAAAAGACACACGTGACGAATAGGCCAGAAAAAATATATTGCCCTGTCTCTAATAATCGCAGGACTCATCTTGCAAACTGTTTCTAGAAATTCGAAAATATTTCTGATGCTTTTTTTTTTCTAATAAACACAATTCTCTCTCGTTCGCTCTAGCTCTCTCTCTCTCTCTCTCTCTCTCATCCTCTCACTCTCTTTCTCTCCTCTGTTTTATCTGCCCTAGCACCTTTATACGGACACGTGTCGAAAATACAGATAGGAAAATACTATCTACAACATTAGGGTACTTATGAAGATACAGGAATCAAAATATTCCTCAATTCCATCCGGTGATATAGAATAAGTGCACGTGCTGAATTTATCTTCTCCATATAAAGGATAAGTTAGATCGACCATCTAATTTCGCTAAATCGCTGTTATTACTTCATGCTGGTAAAACTATTCGTTCGTAAGATAACGTGTAGATTGAAAAACATTTAAAAGTGTGCCTTAGCGCCAGAGAGCTGATAAAATCTTCGAAAATGAATATTTATATGCCTACTTTTCGATCTAATTATTGATATGGATTATCTAATTATCGAAGAAAAGAGCCAGGTTAAAGAAGTTTATAAAATCTTCGTACGAACATTTATCACTCTTGATCGAACTTTGAAAAATTTCTATTTATGTATGTATAATAATTACAAGAATAACGCTAATTACGTTAGTAAGCAGGGGAATATTCTTTCATCAATATACATTGTTAATCTTACGAGGTTTTGCACAAAGTCAAGCTAAAATTTTGTGTTGTTATAACGGTACTAGGTCTCTTTGTTTTAGCAGCGCACTGCGAGTTCTGCGATCACCAGAGACTATCAAACTAACAGATGTTAGACAATTCTCAATTAGTTTGTTGTATCAACTATGAAATTATAATTTTGAAAGAGCGTTGCCCTCTTTTTATGACTTTCTATGAAAGAAGACAAGAAACAAAAGACCGATAAAAAGAGTAAAGAGAAAATAAGAAAGAGACGAAGACGAACATAAGAAGAAAAGACAAGAGGCTAATACGTAAAGATACGCGAGGAATAGAAAAAGGAAATTGAACAAAAAATTAGTAAGTTGGAACAAAATAGAGCATAAGCGACACGCGGATGAATTAGGAAACGGCGAGACCAGCTGCAGTCTAAAGGTACTGCGCCACTATCAATCGATACCGGTCGATTGATAGTTGGCCATTTTTTGTGAAAAAATCGACTGTGTCTTTTTGTATGCGACCACAGAACAGCCGCAGTTCTCTACTCGTTAACCAACACCGACCAACTACACCTATAAACATTATTGCCGACTTTCTACATGTAGATGGAACGTTACATCGGCAGTCAAGTAAATTAACTCGAGAGCATATGAAGTGTACGATGATATTCCATAGTTAAAATGATTCGTATCCTCTCGTTTTAATTTCGTTTAATTTGGCTCGTGACTTATTTATACGACAGCGGAATTCGCACCGCTTATGTCTCCTTAATGCGATTGGCAAACGAAGAAAACTAAAAGAGCGACGTATAACTTTCATGATATTCATCCAAAAGAAAACAAAAGGTACGTTACCGAATCCTAGTTCGACATGTATCTGTATGTGTGTATGATCTGTATGATGTATACTTCTAACACTGTCACTTGCTTTTATATATCGCACACGTGCTACGAAGAACACGAAAGAACTTGGTTCGAGTTTTCTTCTGACACTCTATCACAAAAATTGGCAACAATTTTGTTTCTTGGATGTTGGCTTCTAAGAAACGTGGGCTACGTATCAGGAGACAAAATACACCCATATTTCTGGAGAGGATATCACGCGTCGCTCTGTTATACGTACATATGCAAATGGATGCAGTTCTGTTTTCATCGTAAAGTCTTGTAAATTGCCTGACGTCGATGTATGAAGGACGAACTCGTAGTATTTATTTCATCAAATATTCAACGAACTAAGTTGAACGTTTAATGAATTATTTTACTAAATCATTATTCCTTATCCACGAATACGATAAACTTAGCTTAAATGCGATAATCCGATTATCCTACTCGAGTTCGTATTCCATACCGTTTGAGCTGCGTCATCTATAGTTGTTGCTTGACAAACGGTGCAAGCGATGTTTAAGCGTAAAAGAATAGCGCCTTTAATCACGTTGTGTGGCATACGAGATAGTCCTGGATTTTGTGTTCAAAAATGAGGATGGTAATTATATACCGATGACTTGTTCAAGAAGAAAGAAACTGGGAAGTGCCCCTTCAACGTTGCTTGAAGTATTAGCGGCGATTTTGATAACTTAGATTGTTGGGATTACCAGACTGCCGCATACCACCACCTCCCCTTCCACCATCGCCACCTCGTGAAAATCCTCCACGTCCACCTCTCGTACCATGTTGGCCACCTCTCATCATACCTCCAGGTCCACCTATAAAACAAAGAAATATGACATGGTGGTCACACTTGTAACCATTTTTTAACAGCAATACAATTATCGCAGCGTTTAATATATTTTTCATGGATCTTAAAAGGTATTATGGAGCTATTATTCTTTACTTTAACATTTAATTATCTAATTTATATATGCATTTTTACAGCCTTTAAATGTAATTATAAAAAAACATCACATGCGTGTGCATACCTGGGCCTCGTTGCTGTTGCTGTTGTTGCTGTTGTCCTCCCATTGCTCTCATATTGCCATCATTAGAATTCAATCGACCACCGCTACCTTCCATCGTTCTCGGCTTAACCTTCTTTTCTTCCACATTTAGCTTTTGTCCATTTTCAGCAGGATAATAAATCGGCTAAAATTAACGATACAAAATTAATCATTTTGTACGTTATATCTTGTATATGTTATATGTATATATAGAAACTAACCAAATTCTGTAACACTTTGCTAACGACTTGTTGATCTTCGAAAGTGATGAATCCATAATTAGGCACTTTTCCCGTGTTATTTCCCTGCGGCCCCTTGCATCTATCATTTGATTTACTGTGTATACGCAACTCTACTACTCTACCATAAGATTCAAACACTTGACGTAAATCATCTTCTGATGCATTGTGCGGTAAATTCCCAAGGAATAGTTGATGGGCATCACTATATTGACTTTGTCTTGTACCACGACGATCGCCATCTAAAGAATTCATTACTTATTCTACAATACTAGTAATGTGTGTGAATAATGTAAATAGCACGTAGAAAATAAATATCTTTTAACATTGCTAATATGAACTACATTTACCTCGTTGTACTGCTCCTCCTCTCGGAGCTCGCTGTTGCTGATGTTGCTGCTGCTGTGGCTGTTGGTTACTAACTCTATGAGTCTGTTGTTGAGGCGTAGAAACGCTAGTTGTTATAGACAGTGCAGGTCCACTACTAGTTGGATGTAGTGGCGATCTATCGTCTAAACGCAAGTTCGTCATTGGGGGCTGAGAACAGATGTTACAAAGTAGTTTATATCTATACTTTATCGACATCTGATTTGTATAAATTACACAATAAGCAAAATCTTAATCGTTAAAAATAACCATTACAATTATAAAATACATACCGGTGACATAGACAATTTGGGAGCTTGAGGACTAGTAGCGCCAGTAGTACTGGGGAATGATTTCACAAGATTAGCGTATGTTTTCGGCCCGCTACTAGTCACACTTGTATTTGCCACTTGATGTTCTGGTTCGGATTCTTGTACAGAAGCGGTAAACGTTTCAGCCTCAGGTTGTTCACGACTCTCATTTGATTGAGCTTGCGGCTCATTTTCTGTTTGTTGTTGTTGTTGTTCGGCTGCGGGATCCAGTTCCGTTTCTTGTACAAATTGTGTTTGTGACGTAGGTTCAGTTATATATTGGTGCTGCTGTGCAGGTGGTGGAGGTGGTTGTTGTTGCTGCTGTTGTTGTTGTTGCTGTTGTTGTGGTGGTGGTGGTTGTTGATTAATTAATGGTGCTTCTTCATGAACCGAACCATTTAATACCTGTTGCATTACAGGATGTACCTAAAATAACATATATAATGCACAATATAGTACTCAATATTATTTAAATAATTTTATTTTAGGAAGAAACTAACATGAGTCTGTTGCGGTGGTGGTGCATAGTATATTTGTTGCTGTTGTTGAAGCACGGGTTGTTGTGCGGGAATAAGCGGAGGTTGAACTTGAGGTTCAGTAGACGTAGCTGGTGTTGAAAGCTGCTGTCCACGATTTTGATGTTCATCTTCCTCTGGTTCAGAACGCACTCCCTCCTCCCCTTCCCTCTCTCCAGGTTCACCTACACCTCCTTCTACACCACCCACATCTGTTTCTTCTTCATCAGGAAAGATCAAATCTTGGTAACGAAATATATCATTATGTACATAATATGTTTTTGGTGCTTGTATGGCTAACACAAATGTTTGTGTAAAACGACGCATTGGTTGTCCAGCATTAGATAGTTCTCCCGATACCTATAATTCATATATAATTCAATTAATACAAATAAATTTAGTGCGTATTACTCTCGTAATTTTTAGTATTAGGTACTAATTAATACCTTAAATGGATACAAAAAGATTTTTTATAATCTCTGTTAATAGTGTCACTTACTTGCACGACAACACCATTTTCAAGAGTGAGCTGTGAATCAACTTGGCTTATTTTGGCATGACAGTCTCGGAAATTTAGTTGTTGAATTTTTTGATGTATTTGCTTTTGACCAATTGCAGGAGTCGATTCTCGATTGGAATCTAATCCTCCATGCACAAAGGATGAATGTTGATTATAGAATCTGCAATAATATTAAATATAATACAAAAATATTTTAATTTTGCACTGTAGCTTTTTCAACATTTTTTTTACATTTAAAGAGGTATTTCTTCTCTCTTTCTTTCAATTACCTATGAAGATGTGCAGGAGCTTGATTAAGTAAAGTATAATATTGTCGGACAAATTCACGACCGACATTCTGCGGAGAAGGGGATGCCTCCATGACCATTTTCTTATCCCTAACGTCTGAAATAATACTTTGCTTAAATAGCAACAGAAATTTTATGTTGTAATTATGAAAATTGGAAGCTTAGATGCCTGTAACAAAAAAGACATACCTATAATGTTTATAGATGTATCATACTGTTTGTGTACATAACTTATATCTATTTTCTGTCACAATATAAGTATAATAATATATAAATATATGTATAGTTCAAAGAAAAACAGGTTAAGTTAATTATGTATGTATTGTAAAAGGTACACAATATACTTAAAACTACATTAATGTTTACATATTAAATAACTTATCACATTTATATATAAACATAAAATAAACGTAGGAACTAAATATTGGAAACAAATACACAATATGATGAGATAAAAATTGTAAATATGCACATCAATCAAAGTGGCTATCTATGGATATCACATGAGAGCGATGTGCTTGGATTAAAAATGGTCATAAATAAAATATTTTTTCTGAAGCAACTGGTTCATCAATCGAACCTATAGTATTTTTATAAAGATTGATACAATAATGCTAAAACATAAATATACGAGTGTTAAAACATGTAATTTCAGTAATTTGTACATTAAATTGTAATCAGGCGCGCGTACAGTCTAGTCTTGATAGAACATGTGCTCGCGTAAGTGCAAAAATAACAGGAATCTTTGTTGCAAAGCAGTTACTTAAAAACAAAAAACTGTAGATCATCTCTCAACTCGTGTGCTGCGCGAAGTGCGAGGTCGAGGGCAAGGGGGCCGCCCGGTTGCATGAGCAAGCATGGCGATTTTTCTTGATCTAAGAAATGGTAACGCTAAGCTCTCAATATAAAATTTTAGCAAAATATTTCGATAAGTAACATAAAACATGAGTATCGAAACGTTCAATGATTTGAACAATAATTTACGAGCAAAAATATCGTTAATTCATGAACAATAGATAGCACTTTTCACAGTCTCGTATCATGCTTGCCTTCCTGGTTCGTTCCGAGGTCTTCTCTGTGAGAAGTCGGATGAAAGAACATCGGCAAAGCCGATCTTATGGCGTTGTACACTCACCCAATGGAACCACTTATGCGTGACACAATTCACTGCTTTTCCCGGCAAAACGAGATGCTGCGACGAAAACAGAAAGTTTCTACGAGCAACAACAGTTCACAATAATGTTAATTATAAAAACAGTTCAATGTATGAGTCCTCCAAGCACCTTGATGTCAGCACATGCAGCGGAACCTGCACAGAAGCACCGGTCGTATAAAGATAAACGACTCTCTTACAGAAGCCAAGACCTTACTCGTGCTGTGCGGGTTTTACAGGAACTACATCATCAATCGAACAAATTCCAGAAAGGCATTTCCTTGCGTATACTACGTCGCTGGTTGGCTATTTCAGTTCTGCTGTGAAAACAGCCAATTACAATATAGATTGAATAGAAAAATTCTGTAGACAAATAAACGTGCTATTGGTCCAATAATACGCTCCGTTCTACTGTAACTTATACGTTATTGGATGATTTATTAAATGACTTTGGAATTATAGTTCATTACAAAGTATAAATTATTTTGAATAGACAAGAACAATACAATTAAATGATAGGTTTATTTGTTATATTAAAAATATGCTAAAATTTCGAATAAAATGATTATATTAATAATAATATAGTTTATAAGTCTTATAATTTAGTGTTTTAAATTTTTACTATTTCTTTTACCTACATTGTATGTATGATAAATAAACACAGTTATCTTCTATCGCCATCTGATGATAGGGTATCAAACTATACATTTAGTGTGTTAAATGTAAATTAATTCATTTTTGTACATATGTTCTCTTTATAACAAATATGAAAATATTCTTTCATTCACATATTACAAATAAATAGGAAATCAATATACACACATATGAAAGATGGGTATAAGAAAACGTTTCATAATAAAATTCATTAAAATATCACTTTTGTCTTTTTTTCTTGAAAATCTATTTATAACACTTTTATTTAGTTATTATTGGAAACACATTATTTGACAATAAATAATTACATAGAATTATAGAGATATAATACAAAACTATGTATATATACATGCAGATAAATCATATTGTAAATATTCTATTACAGACTAGATCATCTAAAAAGTTAATATCTTTCTTGATGCAAACTTAATTTTCTGTTTGTCCGGGAGACATTATTTTAACAAATCTGAAATGACTTATATTATTTATTGCTAGAGAGAAAAGTTGTTCAAATTTACGTGTTTTAGGATTCATCAGCGACTATTTCCATTTCTCTATCTTCTGACATTTGTAGAATATGACTTTGTAATCTGGACAAATTCTTCTCTTTCAGAATGTAACATTTTACATGCAGTATTCGGTTTTCTTCAAGCACAAACATATCACAAAAAAGATATCTTATTTATTCAAAGTCTTGCTCCAAACATGGATAATAAGTTAAACTGCTTATTAGACAGGTTCTGTATGTTATTTGCAAAAGGATAATAGCATACTAGAAACTGTACATTAATAAATAAATGGTAGATAAGATATATCTTTTTTCTACTGTTTTTATTTGAAATAGGAGATTAATAATAATTCTGCTGACAGCAGAAAAATCAGTGATGTAAAGAAAAAAGATGTATAAAAATAAAGCAGGTTTGAAATTAAAACTGTAAAAGAAATTTTATATGTACAATTTGTTTCTAAAAATTAATTGAAATACCCTAAATATTGCTAAAGACGTGGTAAATGCTAATTCACTTGGTAACTCCAGTTAGGATTGTGAAATATCCTGAAATATACAAAGATGGTCATAATAGATGTCAAAATAGGGTAGTAAAGAAAGATGATACAATAGTAAAGAACATATATATAAATTCGTTTATATAGAATTTTTGCAAATTTGCACTACATATATTTTTGTATTAATATTATACATACACCTTCATTTATGTTTCTAACAACACAATAACGAAATTCATCTGTTATCGACCAATCACCGATCATTCACCACCACATGCGCAGTATCTCGTTATCCCCTTCCGGACACAAGCTTAAGCCCAATAGATCTGTACTCCATCCTTTTAATTCCTAGATTCATGACATAGTATGTAATTTTTTCTATTACAGTACATATGTTTAATGCTATTGTAATACCACGATAGAACGGCTGGAAATACTATTGTAATTATTTTTAGATATTGACAAATGTAGTTTCATTTTATTGTACGTTCACTGCAGATAAAACATTTAAAAATTATAACCTATGGAAGAACGCCAAAGAATAACTATTAATCGATTATATTTTTTATAATGTAATGAATATATATATTCTAGCTTTTATCCATATCATATAACTCTGATATTCTATAACTATAATCTGGTATTCTATACATGTAATTAATAATTGACAATGGTAAATAAATGCGATCTCAATACTACAATACAAATAATTGGGAATTGTTAATCAATCAAACACACTGTTAGAACTAAATTATTTGATAATTATTTTTACTGCAAGATAATACTATTAAATCAGAAACGATGGTATAAGAGACCGTTCTCTTAAATGTGGTACACGTGTGTGACACTTCATATATATATATAATATAGTATAATATATATAATATATATATGTGTGTATACACACAAATGTAATACTTGGTAATACCTACATCGAACTTTATCAAAACAAAAGTTCCCAATATTTACGAGACACTTACAGTTTTTAAATTCATGCTTTTAATAATTTAGTTGTATTATATTTTTTAACGTTCGAAATAAAATAATTGTTAATTTTTAAGGTTTAGTAGTAATAAAACAAAGTACTAGAATACATAATATATTTAATTATATAAAGTACACAAATGAAAAGCTTTCATAAAATTTACATACCAAAGAATTTTTATAAATAAATAAAAGAAATTTAGATTGTTCTGTGAAAAACTATGATGAACATCTATGTGATATTACATTTAATCTAATTCTTCATGCCTTTCTACAAATAAATTTCATGATATGATTTTATGTATATTTATAGTTTCAATAAAATTTTATAAAATTTTACCTGACATAAAAGTTGTTCAAAAATTCTTTGATTTGTCTTAACAACCAAAATATTTCGCAACACAGAACGAAAGTATCAAATTCCCCATTTTATATACACATCAAGATAGAAATTCTTTTTTACAATTTTAATATAAATTAGTAAGAAAAAGTTTTTACTGAATATGATACATGGAAAACTATATATAAAATTTAATAACTTAAAATGTATACTCTTTTAATTAGTGAAAAATTTAGTTTAAATATAGCTTATTTTCTATAGTTTAATGTCAGACAATAGGACTTTATACAATACTATTTACTTAAAACGTTTAATATTGTTAAGATTGCGTTTTGTACATTTCGCTTTAACTGTGAAATTAAAAAAAAGGCAACATTATTTTTTGTCTAATTTTTTTAATGTAATACTTTTGTGACATAGAACAGTGTTGAATTTGAGAAAAATACAATATTTTCTTTTAGTTTAAAAATCTTATTACGATGTTTTTTTTTTTGCCTAGAATGAAACTATCGGTATATAAATATAATGTATGTATGTGTTGTTCTTGAGTGTAGAGTAAAAACTGAAAGAATATCTAGAGCTCGATGCACGTACTGTGGTAGAATCAGCAAAATATTGTTTGTAATACAAATTCACTAAATCTTTGTGTCAGTCTTATTTAAATCTAATGTATAGATGTTTATCACTATATTTTAAAGAAGTATTGTGTACATACTGTTTTCCAAAAATTAAATTATTAGGATCGGTTAACACAAATACAAACATACGCGGTATATATTATGTACACAAAATCAATTTATTTTATCCTATTTTTCTTACCAATAAGGAAGCAATAATCTTTTTACCTCATTTCATACCTCACACAATCATTATAAACAATTCGGTACTTTTCATTTTTGTCTTATCATAGCCGTGTAAAAAGTACATTGCCTGCTTACTTTTCTATAGTGGGTTTCTTCTTATTAAGTTTAGTTTATAAACAAATTATAATAATCTTATTGTTAAAAATAGGGACGTAGGTACTTCTCAGCAGTCCCAAGCGATGAATGAGAAACTTGATTCTTCCTAATATATCTGTATTTAAATTATTTCCTATCATCTTTTGCTTTCCCATTTGCACAAAAATATTACGTTACAACATTTCATTGTAAGGCATCTTGTCCACACGTTTGGAATAATTATTACGCCAGCATTCATATCATTCCATATTTGTATTAACGTAGAATATTAATAGTTTGCAAACGCATTGCGATGTGACATTGCCTTACGCTGAACAACGTAACGTACACTAACGGTAAAAAAAATTAATGATAAATAAGATGAAATGATATAGAGGACCAATGTGAAATATGAAGTATTTTTCACTTTGTACAAAAGGGTAAACGAGAGATGGAAGAAAGCATTGTGTACCTATATGTATATATATATAATATATATATGTATATATGTTTGCTTTTGTTGTCTTGATAATACAGATGTATTGCTAGACGCAAAACGTGAAGCTATTACAGTTTTTGTCGTGATTCCTGATGATTCGTTTTATTTTGCGGCAGTAGTCTGCGTTGTTGAAAATCTTGCTGAAAGTGGCGTGGTTTAATGGAATGATGATTTAACGAGTTATGAGATTTGTGGATGGACAGGAAACCTGAAAAGAAGAATAAATATTCAAATGTATTGCATTGTATTGTTTGTGTATAATATTTATATTACATCTTTTTAAATATTTTTACTATGTAAGCACATGAAACCATTTTGGTAACATTAAACATAAATGACATTGGAAAAGGAAGAGAAAGGTTGTTGAGACTGAACTTATAGATGTCAGGAAGCTATGATGACTCACCAGCGGTTACAATGCGAATTGCATTGCGGTCGCAATGAATGATTTCCATTAATAGGGTTGGTGCCTTTGGTTCTGACGACCACCTCCCCTCTGCTTTCCGCCGTAGCCTGAGCCTCCTGAAACAATATCCACGATGTACGTTAGTCCAGCAACTTGGATATATACCCCCGCTTTCTTCCTCCCGCCGTTTTTTGAAGAAATTACAAATTATTGACCACAAAACGGTTCATTTGTAGAAATTACCGCACGCACACTTCTATTAATAACAGAATAAAGTACGAAACAATATATAAAGATAAAGACTAACGTAATGGATATAAAACTACGAAGAATCTACATAGAGGCTACAGGCTAAGGTAGTAAGCTGCAAGGCTGCGTTCTGATTCATACTCTCCTTTTCTCCTTACACATTTCTGGGATCTGCACATGCTGAAATACTGAAATTTCCATATTGCGATACTGTGTACATACTTAAACAAATTTCAAATTACTTAAATAATTTACAATTACTTCACTAAGACTTTACTTTATACTTATATTAATAGTTCTTATATACTATTACCAAAATATAATTTATAGATATATCATTAATATCATAATAACAATTTGTTGTTTTTATCAAATAACCAGAAATGTTTAAGGTTAAGGATATGAAAAATGAAATAAAGATGAAAATGGATTTAATACCAGCATGAAAAATTTCAATTATTCATTTTTCTTTGAACCTTAATATGCACCATATTGTACGCATGAGATATGACATGCTTTTATATGTAAGATATATATATTTCATTTACTATTCTCAAAAATATATCTTCTATATATCTTACATATATCTTTCATATATAAATTTCACACACACATACATATATATGAATGGTGTAATGACATTTTAGACTTCGAAATGATAACACAATCACTTGGAAAATCTTATTAGTATATTAGAAATATATATCGATTACTCAGAATGATAAATTATATATATTCTTAAAAATTATGAAACTATCTCAATATATATCGAGAGAAACTTAGTCTCTCAGCACTTTCTTTAACCAAAATTTTATTACTAATAATATCAAAATATTTTAGTATTTACACATGAATATTAAGATTTATGAATTTATGAAATTGTACGATTTCCTAAATAAAATTTCTTGTATATTACAATTACATAGTTTGTGTTAATTCAAATAAAGTATGGACTACATATATATTAACACATTATTTTCTTTCTTCTTAAAACTATGATATATCAATGTCTTTCCTAGTTTGTTCTTAATATATATGTGTAAACCAGGAATTTTAATTAGTTTTATAAATTTTTCCTATTTAATTCATTTCTATTCAATAAAATGATAAATACTTCTTCATGAATTTATAATTTGAATTATCCTTAAATAAGTATGATACTTATACAATAAAGTATATATGAAAGTGTAAGATAATATTTCTTTAAACATTATCTTTTAAAAGCGGTTAAAGAAAATAAGATAAGTGAATATATATTATAAATATTGAGAAATAGAAAAAAAGCTATTTCTAAAAATATGTGGCAGGAATGGAGTATTTACATTTAGGTTACACAATACTAAAGATTTATGTATTTAATATATATCAGTAATCGCTGAAAATTCATTATTCTCATTAGTATTGTAACTATAAAAATAATAAAATATCAATTTCATATGCTCACACGTACATGTACACACATACTTATAGAAAATAAAGGGAAATGATGATGAAGGATAAACAAACAAACATAGAAGGTAAAGTAATGGTGATGAAAAATAATTGATGAAATGAATGTGAACTTAGAAAGTGGATTTCTGCTAACAAAGTAGGGCACGTTTGGGAAAATACAAAACAATAGAGAAGGAACGCTAATGCGTACCTTTACCGCGTGCACCACCGCGCCCACCACTGTAGCCACCATCGTAACTACCACCGCCATAGCCATAGCCGTCTGCGTTTCATGGAACACACGGTATAAGAGACAAATGGGGTCAGTATTAACATGGACCGGCAATTGTGTATAATATAATATATCTATGATATCAATAAAAATTATCGCCGGTACACAAGTATGTGTGTAACAACAATTATGTAAAAAGATCTTAGTAAATTTAAATATTCTCGAAAATATAATTTTAAATGTTATATTAAATTAATATTTATATATATATTATACGAATTCTTTAAAAAATACTACTTAATAATATTAAAAGATAAAATTATCTTCCAAAGGGTTCATTGTTTGCACATCTAATATGTAATATAAGTGCAGAGGCTGTTCATAAACTCATGTATCAAAAAAGATTACAATTGATTTTATTTACCGTTAACACGAAGTGGCATGCACTTAAATTTCTTTACGACAAGAAAGTTTAGTGTAATAATTTAATTATTTGCCACAGTCCCAGGAAAAAAGTGTGTGCAGGGTCGAACACGCAAATAGATAAATATAAATTCAATGTGGACTTGCTATTGTGTTTTTCAACATTTACTCTTATTTGGCGTATGCAATAGAAAATAATTTTATAAATTGGTTTATAGTGTAAAAAATGTTTCTCCGTTTCAAATGATTTTGTTCGTTTTCTCTCATAAATGAACTAAAAGTCATGCTAAAAACAATGGAACGTAATTAATAAAATAGATTAAACACAATGATTGCAAGTATCGATAATTCATTATTGTTGAGGAGTGTGTTAGTTTTTTTATGAATGAAGTGGTTATGTGAAATGTGGAAATATGTGAAAGCATGCATATTAGGAAACGTGGCAGGACTTGAAAGCAAGGATTGGAGGTTTAATATTCCATATCATACGACATTATCCTGTATAGTTTTGCTTTAATGTTCTCCACACATTTCAAGTTCACATATAACTATGTTACAGTGACTGCGTGTGTTTTGAAGTCAGCGAGTCTGCAGAACTTATAGTAAAGATAAGAAATGTAAAAAAATTAATTTATTCCACGGATTCACAGACATCAATCAGTGAACGTATGAAATTAGTACTCTTATGTACATTTACTGAGTGAAATGATCTATTATAATATTTGTATTGTTTTAACTATTGATAAATTACTAAAAGAAGTTAATTGAAATGTTTATACACTATTTACCAATTAAATATACGTAAAGAAATTAAATCTTTTTTGAAAATACCACATTGAACTATAGTAGTTCTTAGTCATCTTCACACATTCACTGTTACATATTATATGATATCCTGCTTTTCTGCGTTAATGTGGTTCATATGTATGTGTGTATATATATGTATATATAAAGTCAAATATTAATAAGGCATTAAAAAGTTTAACTTAGGAAGTTGTTAAAATCAATAAGTTAGTTGATCACAGCTCAAAAACAGCCAACCCTCTGGAAGTAGGGATTTACTTTTCGGATTATGCTCTCTTTATTCATGCGCAATAAAATTTTCTTCTGTAGCAAAAAAAGGGAAAATATGTATTATACATACTTAGAGATAAAAGAACATAATCCGAATGTACTTCCTACGTATCTGAGCTGCTGGTTTACTTTCTTAATTAGTTTCGTATTTAATTTTAATTCAGAAATATCAACACTCAATAGACATTTTCAATAATATTCGTAAATAATCAATAAAAATAAATTTAATTTAAATAATTTTTGAAGTCAAGATATCGCTGATCTGCCTGCAAACCAGCGCTCAATTTTCAACATTAGTCATAAATGTAATATATCACATCAATTTTATATCATTTCAAAATATAATTTAGTCATATAATACTAAGTTAGTATTATATTATGTTGAGGCAAATGATTTAAATTTATGTAATATAAATAAAAATGTTCTATAAGATTTTACATAAAGCAAAATTTTATAGGAGGTATGGGTAATTAAAACTTCGTGTCAGGTAATTTTGAAAACCTTCTCAACATCTGATTGTTATTTTTAAAATTCGTCCCATATGTATATGGCTTAAAACATTTACTTTGAATATAAGCTATCATATTTAATAATACTATGATGAACTCTAGAATTTATTAATTTATTTAAACTTAAATTTGCTATTATTAATCAATATTTATTAAGTTACTTCACAAAAATTCAATTATTTACTGTTAATACTAATCAATTCTAAAACAAATATTGTGCTGAACTTTTTAACAGGAAATATATTTTGCATGTTATAAATTAAATAGCTTTCTAATTTCTGGTAAAAAAAAAACTGTACTAATATTTGTTATATCAAATGATTTGTTGAATGTCTAGAATCTCAGTTATTTTAACATATACGTAACATTATTGAACTTTAAAAGCTTTAATGAGCTGAAATTTTACCATAGATTTATATAAGTTACGACAAAAAATAAATTAAATGCACGAGGAAAGAAGCTAAGACAACAAATGTAACAATGGCAATAATTTTAATATTACGTTTGTTTACCGAATACATTGGGACGATAGCAGTAGAGAATTATCTGCTATTGATTATTATAAAAAAGAGAAATTAAATTCTTCAATATAATCCTACACAGCGATAAGCGCGTGTAAGTTCTTTTAGTAATAATCAATAAAATTACCGTATCCACTGTAGTCGTAACCACCATAGCCGCCGTACCCACCGCCGTAATAATCGTAGCCTCCTCCGTATCCATCATAGCCACCGCCATAACCGCCTTGACCGTAACCGCCGCCATATCCACCTCCGTAACCGCCTTGGCCCCAGCCACCTTGACCGCCAAAACCGCGACCTCTACCTCCTCTACCGCCACGGCCGCCTCGACCGCCAGCGCCACCACGCATTCCTCCCATACCATCTGGTTTAGGTGTTGCTTTCTTTACATCGACCTATTTAATATATTGAAATACATTAGTAGGGTCGTCAATATGTATAACATTTTTCCTAAAATTAATTATTTTATTTATTGGTATAATACGTACCTCTTTACCATTAATTGTTTGCTTAGGAGTTTTCAGCAATTCGTTTACTACTTGTTCAGATTCGAATGTAATAAAGCAGAAACCTTTCCTCTGGTTCTTTGTCTTGTCAAATGGCATTTCTACCTCAACAATCTGTAACATTTAATTTCATTGTATTTTTTTCTAATGGACATAAACATTTATAACGACAAATAAGAAAACTAAGATACTTACTGTTCCAAATTGAGAAAAGAAATGCTTGATATCATCATCTGACAATTCTGTTGAAAGACCACCAACAAAGACTTTGCCATGTCTAGCCTTTGCTTTCTTAGGATCAACTTTCTTATTATTAATTATATGATCGCCGGCTGCCATGATCTGAAACATAAATAATCTTCATGAAGACTCTCATTATTTAGAATTTGCATGATTAGTCCTAATAACTTATTTTCAGTAGGTGGAATTACATCAAATAAAATCAGTAGCAGAACTGGATAAGTTTATCATCATATTAGTTTTACTTTAATATGTAACTATTGGTTTCATTAATTTTACCTTATCTAACGATTCTGCTTTGGCAAAAACGATGAAAGCAAATCCACGCGACCGTCCAGTATTAGGATCTGTTTTGACATTGATGCTTTCTATATCTCCATATGTACCAAAATGATCCCTTAATTCCTCTGTAAATTAATGTGTTTGTTTAAAACTGTTAAATATTGAATTCTTTAATTATTTTACTACTAAATTTATAATATAAAAACTCAGTATTATGTATCTAGTCTCATATGACTTGTCATCTGAAGGTGTCCTAAGTAAGTAACATCATAGTTTGTAAATAGCTTGTAAAAGACTATAATTCTTAAAATGCAAAATAATACTCACTGTCTGTAGTCTCCCAGCTTAAGCCACCCACAAATAATTTCCTGTAAAAATAAAAATAAAATAAGATTTGAATTAAATTAAATAATTTTTTTATGAAAATAAAATAAAATATTAATTCTTGAAATTTTTCAAAATTTTGTAATTGCATAACTATTCATTTATAAACAATTAAATGCTAACATCTTACAATGTATTTTAAAACTATTACAATGCAAAAACTTTGGGAAACATTTATTTTCATTTTCATGTGCAAATTAGAAAGTAAAGAAATAATAATGGAAATAGAATGTACCTATCATTTAAAGAATCCTGATTACCTCCGGTTGACCTGCAAAGCAATGCAATGTATATTATTATAACGATCTTGAAATTTATATAAATTTTTAGGACTAAGGTTGAAGCAAAAATTTAAGTTTTGTTACAAATTATTTCCATTTATATTTGAAAAAGGAGTTTGACTTGACCCCTGGAAAAATTAGAATAAACGTTAAAATATTAAAATTTAATATTGACAATATATAAGAAATGCAATAGTAGTATATCATTTGGAAAAAGGGCACTGGATAAACTTTTAAAGACATTTTGGTAAGGAATTTTATTTAACAGGTAATGTATGCAATTTATTAAATGCTTCTTATGTATATAAATATAAATATATACTCATGTATAAATATAATCTACAATTGATTAAGTGACCTACATTAATGTCTACTTTAAAATTTGGAAGAATAAATAACTTTGCAAAACTAAAATTATTTTAATTTCATAGTTACGGTATTAATAAGGACACAAAAATACCTAGAATAAATTAACTCACTAATACAATCTTATATGAAAATTGTGCGTTTATCCTTAGTAAGAAACATAGGATTATATGAAACAACCATCAGAAGACTGCTTTGCACACCACATAGACCTTGATTTGAACTTCAGATAGATGTGTTTATCAACAAAAATTAAAGGAAAAAACTTGGAAAAAAGTAGATATGTAAAAATTAACGCATTGAGAGAGCAAAGTACTTTTCACGACGTTCATGTGAACTCGAACAATAGTTATAACTCCAGTTGACATACAGCTGCTCCTAAAGGAAATAAGATTTAACTTTTCCAAGTTGAACTCTGACTGCTGATTGGCCCAAAGAATTGACATATGGTAGATAGACTGCAACTCTATTAAAAAGCTAAAAAAATTGTTTCCACATTACAAGTTAATGATGGTCACTTCTTGATACTTTTTAAATATCTATATATGCACACAATATTTTATGTTTATTTATAGTATATTTATATATGTATAGTATTTCTCTCTCTTTGTTTATTCATCAGCAAAATATTATATTTCAAGTCCTGATATACTTTTCAGCCTTTTCATATACAAATATAACAAGCTGCAATATTTTTCACTTTTCTGGCAGTGTGATGATAGTTGTCTGTACTTAGATTGATCTTTTCATATATCATCTAGGGCTGGTGATAAATACCGTAGGCACCAGTCACTCGCCGGTAATCAGTTGTTGGTCGGGTCACGGTTAGCCGGTTGCGAGCCGCCCGCCATAATCGCACTGGGTCGTTTGCCACCTGCAGATCAAGCCACATAAACTGGGTTAATGGCATTCCGACCTATCGGAGTTTTTCGCTTTGGCCCTAGTGACTCTGTGCTTTGATCACGCCCAAACAGCATTGACATCTGATCAGAAATTACTCTACGCGTGACCCAGCAGGCAAGTGTATGTCTGTGCGAGACTTATTGATCTGACGTAATTGACTCGACTTCCAGTGCTTGTGTTGTGACGAAACATGACGGACTTGAACTTGACGTAGACTTCTCACAATAATTCAGACTCAGAAGTCAATCATAAGGCTTCACGGTTCAGTTCACAGATCCCAGGTAAGCGTACATATTGTCAATCATGAAGAATTGACTAACCAGAATTCTGCTGCAATGAATCAATGAGGAAGACTCAGCTGGCCAAAAATGCATTTCAAAGTTTATGCTCTATAAAAATATTACAATTATTATTTGTGTAATATGTAGAAATTTTTATCATTGATGAAATCACAACTTGTCTTTATCAATTACAAAACTAGAATAGAATTAACTAGGAAGGAGAGCAGAAATAAGGAGTTTACACAAAATTACAAAATTTTAAACAGATAAACGTATACCTCGCAACAACAGCACATATAAAGTTATAATATTTATAATTCTTATATGTATATAGTTACCTTATCATAATTTTGCAATAAAGAACATGCAATACTTAATTTTGTTTTTATTTTTACTTGTATATTAAATTGATATAATAAACAAGGGAATGCCAGTTTTCAGTTATTTATTTTTGTTACCTTATGTATAGATATCACGTCCCTCAACACACATTTGTACTTTCATTATGGGTGAGAGGAAGCATACCTCCAAATTCTTCGTACCTTATATATATAATGATTTTATATTTTGTACTCAATATTTATACAACCTTTTGTAACATAAGAATTTTGAAAATTCATATATATTTTACTAAATTTGAAGGTTACATCTTCTTTCCCGATATCAATTTAAGTAGTTCTACAAGTTACAATCTAAAGTAGCTTACCCATTTTGCAAAAACATACCCCAAACTATGTAAGAGTTTGTGACAATCCAAAGCTGTAGGGATACAAAGAAAAAAAAGTCGAATCCCTTAGGTATAGAACTAAAAATGCTGTGATAATAGTAAGAGAATAAGAACGAACGTACAATGCGATATTATAAAATATTTACATAAACTGTGTCCGTACATCAACATTGACATCTAAACTCGTCGATGAGCAAATCGTCCAGCTTGAGATCTCGTTACGCTGAAAAGGGGGAAAGGCAAGGTGCTGTGCCCACCAGCCACCAAAAATCCTTATAATCTATTAATATTTCTAAATATCACGACAATACTAAATAACCAATAATTATTGCGCATTACCCTCCCTGAATAATCTACATACTCATATTTACGTAATATGTATATTATTTAGTGTTTTGGTTTGACGCATAAATGCGTGTTGTGTGTGAAAAACACGAGGACGTGATACGATATGTAATGGTAACAAAAAATTGAAAAAAACGAGCCCAAGCAAAGTGTATCAAATCTATGCATGAAATTCCTTGGCTTGATATAAAAAATTGATTTTTCTGTGGGTTTACTTTACAACAATGCGTGGGCGCGCCCTTTCTAAACTTGCGGCCGGCATTCCTTTTAATTTGACCGACTCACTTCCTTTTCTTATTTGTTATTTCTTTTCGAAAAAAAAGATTGATACCTAGGATTTCTTTATACTGCAGCAATACAAAAGAAGTTAACTGCAATACTAGGAACGCTCGCTTTAGAATCGATGGGAACGGATTACGATTTTCGGGATCTCGCGCATCCGCCATTTTGTCATCGCGACAATCGTATCGCACAAAGCAACTCTCGTTTGGAAGCTTTACTACATATTCCCGCGCGTTCAAAGTACCAAATGAATAGAAGTCGATAGTTTCGTAGAACAACGATTGATTTAATTGCAAGATCGAAATTTAAGACGAAAAGGGTTACCTGTCCTCCTGTGATTCTTGGCCATTTTCTGCGGCGTCCCCGCCGCCGTTCTCTGCTTCGCCGTTCTGCTCGAAGTTTTGATCGGCAATATCTTCGCTGAAGTCCTTGTTCTCCTGATCGGCCATTATTTATTGTACTTTTTTTTTTATTCTAATAAAACACTTAAAACACAATTATAAATCGCGCTTTAACAAATAGTTAAATACACTACACGAGCTAACAACACTCTCACGTCCTTACTGATCGACCGCCAAATGGAGAAGGAAGAGGTACGACTTGCGCTCCGTTTGACTCAGGAGATTCCGCGCAAAGCATCATGGAATCTCTTTTACTTCCCCCCCCTTTCGGCTCTTTCAGCCAATCAGGTTTCTTCACACAGTATCGTACCTAGAACTCCCAATACCAGATTAGTTTGCACTTTCCAAAAATATCGCGTTACTTTCAGCGTGCTATAATTATATACGCATAGCAGTCAAGAAAAGAGAATTAATATTTTTTCTGTAGCATTGTTCGCTACGCTTAATCTTTAGTATTTGGTTTTTCAAATTTCGATAGAACAAAATGAAATCAAATAAAATTCGAAAAGTTATAAGTAATAGAGGATATTATCAAAGATAATATTATGAGTAGTAATATATCTTGTTTAGCAAACTGATCCTTTATTTTACTTGCATCGGTGGAACTAAATTTTACATCAACTATGAAATAAAAATATATTTTATTCTGTACCTGAAATCATGAAAAATTATCTAGTTTTAAAAAGATAATGCATACACATTATTTCATAGCATTGTTACGGTCCTGTTACACCAATCGATGTTGCCAAGTATTTCAGTGAGTTAAGGGGAAATAGTGAATACAATGGCACGCATACGAAAATTTTAGCTTTGCGTGGGGAATGGAGCGAAAACGAAGAGCCAATAAGATTCGTGGGAAATACTGAGTAATACGTAGCAGCCAATAAGAATTCCGTAATGATTTGGCTCCATTCGGCATCGCTTCCCAGAATTCTGTGCGTGTAATTTGTAAGAAATCAATAAAATATTGCTCCCAAGTTAATTTTGATATAACAATTTCTTCAATTTATGTTGTTATATTTTTATTTTTATTACTTAGTCATGACTCATTATTTAAATATTTAAATAAGAAGGAGAAGTCCATCTTTCCGTTGATGTCCAATAAAAGCGGGAAATATTTGCTGTTGATTCAGCGTTCTTATTGTAGACGCTAGTAGTTGGCGCCAGCATCAACCTAGATGTCGTTCTAGTTGGCTCGCTCAATGCTGTTATTTTGTGTACATATGTATATATATTTATGTATACGTATAAATATGAATATTTGCATGTGCTATCATATGCATATCACATGCATTGTAAGATTATAATTTAATAAGAAATATCTGTTTAGTTTCTTTAATCGATGGATATATCTATATATCTTAAAATCTTTATGTATTATTATTATTTATTCGTTATTGTGATGACAATAACAATAAGTAAACATTATAATAGGTCATTTAGTGTTCATTTAACCTAACGCTTGATTTAATTAACGTTCTTCCTATTCGTTTACAACGTATTTTTTTGAATAATACTAGTAAATAGAATATTACTAGCAAATTAGAATAACTAGTAAAACGAATATTTTATATCTCTATCAATGTTAACGTTTGTTTTTTGTTTGTGAACGGAATTATCGTTTACGATTTGCAAAATTTATAGATATTTACAGAATAAAATTTTTGTAATACCAAACATTTTACTTTTTAGTTGTCCAAAATGCCTGAGCAGCAGAAGGTAAAGCCAGGATTTCTATCACACTTAAAATAAGATATAGAGAGAAAATACGTTTAGTTTAAATAACTTTTCATGTTTAACAAATGCTCTATCCATAGATTTTGAGGCTACAGGACGTTTGGCGTACTTGTAATAAAATCCGAGCGGCAATTTTTCGCGTGGGTTTTAATTTATGGAATTTTTACAAACCGCTAGATTCTAACAATAATTGTTTAATCTCAGGTACGGTTACACAATTTCCATTATTATATTAATTAAAAATTTTTATTTTTTTTTTTGTCTTGAACACCTTTAATCGTGTTTTTCAATTGTTTCGCAGTTTTTGAATTATCATATTAAAATTTTATTTTACTCGGTACCGTATCTTGATTTTTAGCAAACGTTTAGTATTTACAAACATATTGTTTCACGAAGATTGTAAATGACGATCGTAAATTATACAATATATATTCTTAATACGCAGAGTCGAAATTTATTTCGGTATTGGCTGGGCCGCTGAAGGATCAAATTGGTTTGTCTGACAAAGAAATTTCCGATTTGGCCGATTATTTCCGCGTTCAGGATGGTCGAATATTTTACACCCAGTTTTGTGAAATAATTCACGATAGTGGTATGATGAATTTATAATTTGATATATACTATAATATTAATATATAGTTTACAAGACTAGAAAAAATGTTATTAAATTATTTTATAATTATATTCCAATGCATTACACACAGATATTTATAAATATCTATATTTATATAAATGATTGTATTATATCGTAATATATATCTACAAGTAATTATATTTCTTGACCCTCTTCGGGGCAAACCTTATAAGTATATGAAACAGGTAAGGAAATTTCTATTATTCTGTGAGAATAAATTTCAGAAACTGTTACTACCGTACCTGAAAAGAAAGGAATTTGTATTTGACTGACATACATAATCCGGTACCGTTAAGTGAACTCATCGTCAGAACAAAATTTGTGTCCCTTTCTGAATGTTTCTTTATTTCGTTAAGGGGATTATGAACAGCAATAAAATTGGTGCTTTTCTTGTAGCTCCTGAATTCGATAAAAGCGAACCGCTTGTAACTGGTTTGGAATGGGAAGATCCAGAGCATGTAAATCGTATAAGTGCAACGGAACATCGAAAATTATGTCTCGTACTCACTCAAATTGCCGTTCTGATAAACAAAAGAAGACTCGTGTTAAGGCCTTACTTTCAAGATTACGAATTGGTCTGCGTGAAGAATAATCTTCTCCCTAAAAATCTATCGATACATTTTTCTATTTCATAATTATACGATAAACGTTAATTATTTATCTTTTAGATTGCAAAAAATGCCGGGACTGTAACATTTACGCATTTCGGGCGAATCCTAAAATTTCTAGGTATCGTTCTTGCTTCCGAAGAATTCTGTTTGCTTGTAAAAAGATTCGCGAAAGATGCTTATACGATCAACTATGTGGCCTTTTTAAAGGCGATTGACGAAATTCAATCTTACTTTGATAAACATCAAATGCTGGCTCTTGGTGGAGTAATATTTTATTCTGCATATTTTACAAATGTTCTTCTTACGTTCATTATTTACCATTACCGATTCATTCGTTTTGTTATCAGACGCATTGAACGATAAATCTATGATAAATATTGTATCTTATTTATTCAAAAGGAATTACTTGATCAATTTCCTGGTCGAATTATTACGGCTGAATTACCGAAACTTCCAAGGCCAGAAATTGGTAAATTCATACCAAGCAAAGTATTTGGGAAACAAGCTGTGTTCCATCCGGTAATGGAAGAACGAAGAAGTACAATGCCCTTGATAGAAGTTATTCAACGTATTCAAAGACATATCTTTGAAAATCGATTACGCGTTTCGGAATTTTTTAAGGTAATGATCCTTTATTTATAAAGATTTGTAATTAAAATTTTAAAAGCGGGCTTGCTATTTTCATAAAAATATTATAACTCAGTATAGCTACCACGCTCTTAAAATATTAGTTACAATTTATTTACAATTTTTATATAGTAAAATGATAGTGGAGATATATCTATTTCATTAAAATGTCAGATAACAAATAGGAAATTAACGATTACGACAATTAATAGGATTTTGATCCTTTGAACGCGGGCAAAACGACGATTTCCAACTTCAAAAGAGGATTAGATGGTCTTCAGATTTCGAGCTTGGGTCGCCTTTATCTTGCGGAAACGGAAATTGACGCGCTCGTTACGCTTTATAAAGACCCAAATGATCCAGATCGTGTATGTTGGCGTACATTCGAAGACGACATCGATAAAGGTATTTTCGAGACATAACGTTCCATCTATTTATTTTTCCCATTTTCGTTATCTGATCGCGACCTTTTCAAACTTTACATTTTACGAATTCTTTCCGTTTACAGTGTTTACCGTGAAAGAAATTGAAAAGCTGCCCAATTTGAAAATTGAGTCACCGCCAAAAGAAATAGCGAAACTAAGTCGAAAAGGAGCGTCTAATTGGCAATGCGAAGATAAAGATATAAGAGATCTTTGTGAGAAAACATTATTAAAAGTTCGACATCGAGTCGAGGAAAGAAGAATTATGATAAAACAATTTTTTAAGGATTATGATCGGTATATGTATATTCGTTCAACGATATTTATATATTCCCGAAAAATATTTTTTTCAAAAATGTACGTATATTTTTATACTATTATTTATATGTTTTCCGTGCCTAATTATTTCTTAGACATAATAAAGGTCACGTATCACGTTCGCAATTACGTCAAGTTCTAAGAACTGCGGCTGTACTACTTTCTGAAGAAGAGGAGTTTGCATTGGAAAAGAGGTATAATAACGACTTAGGTTTCAATTATAATTGGTTTTTAAAAGAATTAGAGGCTCGACCAATCGAGGAGCCTTTATACCACTCTATGGTGAAAGAAAAAAGAAAAATCAACGCTGAGAAACTATCACCGGAAGCAACAGCTGGTGAAACAAATATCGTTTTAATTTTAGCCAAAATCAAAGCAAAGGTTGTGCGGGAAAGAATAAAGGTAAAGCACAAAATGTGGATATTTTTATATTTTTCCTTTACATCCTTTATTTGTTCTTTTATGGGAAAGGTTATCGAATTCATGCGTCAATATGATATTCATAATGAACACGTTATAAAAAGAACAGAGTTTCTGCGAGCTTTGGATCAACTACGTTGTAATTTGACTTGCACAGAAATGGGAACTATTATGAATATCTTCCAATCACCTTTAAGGTACATAAATACAAGTAAACTTAACGTATATTTTACGTAATTAAGTAATAATTAATACGTTTTTTATTTTAGTTCATAATATCTCCTGAAAAATATTTCAATTTTCAAATTAATCTCCTCAACCACTTTATTTATATTTTCAATATTTAGATCAGTTTTTAATTATTCTATTATTCTGTTATTTTATGTTAAAGATCAGATTCCGTGGATTATGTGAAATTTGGGGAAGTGGTCGAAGAAGCTGTTACTATGGGAAGTTTAGAAAGAGCACCACTTTTAGTGCCTGTACAACACGTGCCTTCGGAAGCTTCCCCTAAGACATTCTTGAATTTCGATGAAAGGCACATGGCCACAACGGCAGTAGACAAGCTAAGCAGAATGCAACAACCAAATCTTGAGGAGTTGTTCAGGGTCCGTAATTACGAAAAGAGCATACTGTTTAAAATCATTAAATAATTTCATATTTAAAAAATTAGTTAGTCAGGATTAGGGTTTAATTAGGAAGGTTTGTAAAGATTTAGAACTTTTACCATCAATTCACGATATTATATTTAGAATTAATTTCATAATTTAATTTATTAGCTATTTAGTATTAATTTATTGATTCTAAAATCGTACAGACCTTCGTATATATGTACAAAATTCTGAAATCATAAATTTCGAAATTACAGGGCTACGATAAAGAGAATATTGGTACAGTTTCGAAAGAGTGTTTGATCAAAGTTCTGTCTATCAGGCGTATGTTAGAATTAATTAGCAACAGAGAACTGGACGCTGTGCACAAATGTTTCTCCGTAGAAAGAGGTGGTCGATTAGAAATTGATTATCGAGCATTTTTACGCGCTTTGTATCTGATGCAAGAGAACAGGAAACATCTGCCTTTTTAGCTATCTTGAAAATTGTATTTTGAGCTAAAAAATAAACATTGTTAATGCATGAAGATATAAAATATTATGAGATATAAAAACTCTAATTTTACAACATTTTGTTTTTGTTTTAGAACGTTTGGACGATATTATCCTGATTGGAATACTTGAATTACTTTACATAATTTTCGTAAGCGTATCTAATGTATATTATGTATGATATGTATATACATATATTATTATACAAATTATATTGTATTCATAATAAATTTTCTTATCTATTAAATGAATTATTGTATTATATACTGGTATTATATTTATGATTTACATGGAATAGTTTATATTTGAATACAATACTTTTATAAGAAGTGACAAAGTAAGGATTATTTTTACGATTTAATTAGCCCTAACTTGGAAAATCCTGACGTATCGTTGTATTGTGATTTACAACCGTCATATGGGTGAGGAAATTGAGGTACCTTTTTCCTTTGTTTTGTACCTATTGTTAATGCTCTTAAGCAGGAAACGATCCTTTTGGTATTTTACCTGGTTTTAGCAAGAGACACTTTTGTTTCTTACGTGAGTCATAAAACGAACATTGTGAAAAGTAAGATAGTATTGTGTGATACGATGTTCCTATTCGAGTTTTCACTATTATTTATACATACAGTAAATTAAAAAGTATTTGAACACTCCTAGAAATTTTTTATGTGCAAAGATGAAGAATTGGAAAAAATTAGGCATTAATCGAAAATAGTATTGAAAACCAACGACAATTTTTTAAGAGAATAAATAAAGAAAATAAAAGGAAGAGTAATAAAAATTGACAATAAAAAAGGAAATCCCGCTTTATACATAAATGTAATGTATACATTGAAAATTGTTATAAATTACAAACAGAATTTTGAACCAAATAATAAAAAATATAAATATGACTAAGTGATATAAGAGTAAATATATTTGTATGTATGGTGGAAACAAATATTTTAGGTTGAGTAATTGTTTAGTTAGTGAAGTGTAGTTAGGTGAAGGGTTTGTGTTGGTGGGGGTACAATTGAATCATAGCCTTGTCTTAACACGTCAACTTTTCATTACGCACAACCACGAGATAACACACTGATGGAAGGATGTGAATACAAATGACTACGACTTTGAATAAAGATATAAGACAAACAACGCAACGTTGTGTGACGAGGCGAGAATTCCTTTCAAGGAAGAGCGGAAGAGTCGATTGCGGTGTGATACGTTACGGGAAATGTAACGTAACGGTGAAACAGAATTATTTACCGGACATTATGTTTTATATGTCTTCATACGATTAATTGGTAATTTATTCGGAAATATAAATTTTTCGAAGATCTTTATTATTCTAACGCGAGTGACCTGGTGCTCGAGCTGTTAGGGAGAAAGTAATTTAAAGGATTGGCAATATCGTACAAAGATAATGTAAGTTTGTAGTATGTATAACTATGTAGCTGAAACAGTACGGTGTAGACAGTATAGTGAGAGCTGTAAAAGCAAAAAAGTAGAGAACGAGCAGTGCGGATACAACGTCCGAAAGTAGAAGTAAAAAAGGCGTGAAAATGAATACACACGAGCGACATTTTACTGCGCGATATCGCTGCGAACATATGTCTGTTTTTGTTATTTTTAATAAGAAAAAAAAAAGAAAGAAAGCAGAATCGCGCAATCAAATGTAGATCGTACATTCAAGTCAGGGCCGGCGTGACCTTTTACGGGGCCGGGTTCAAAAATTTTGTGGGGCCTGAATACACATTCAAATCCTACACTTAAATTTTACAACGAAGAATTATTTATTTACAAATGCTGTTACATATTATATATTTTTTATAAGATGAATATTAAATAATAATATACTCCAATAATAATATTAAATAATTTTTCTCGCTTTTTTCGACGCTAAATCTTTGATAACATCATCAAAATTGATTGAATTTGCTACTTCACTTTCTATTGGCAGAATAGCCAGAGATGAAAATCTCTCTTGGCTTATCGATGATCGCAAATAATTTTTTATTAGTTTCAATCGCGAGAAACTACGTTTTGCTGAAGCGGTTACTGGCGTCGTTAACATAATTTGTAATGCGATTAATAAATTTGGATATGCTTTCGAGAGATTGTTCTTTACAATTTAATTCATCTAATCCAAAGCCGAATAATTGCATTATTGACCGAAACATCTTAATTTCTTCAAACATTTCAGTTCTGTCGAAATCTCCTTCCAAATGTAAGTGAAGATCTTGACAACACTTTAATAAATATTCATCATCTAAATTCCCAATCTCATTCATATATAGAAAACCAAAAATATTTTGGTGATTTGCATATAATGCAAAAAATTATTGATGTAGTTTAATTTCTCTAAAACGTACATTTCTCTGAAAGCGCCTGGATTTTTTTATCTAAAGTAGTTTCCAGGGTATGAGGACTTTATGGAGTTACACTTAACTTTGATGATTTTCGTCACTCCTTTAAACTGAATCATCGCTACTAAAAAAAATGTCTTGCATCTGTTAATGGTAGCATTATTCTGTAAAAAGTTAATCAAAATCGGTGTTTTTTAATTGGGTAATTTTCGTAGACCGCAGGGCCGAATTCCGGCAAACGCACTGAACCTATCTTACGCCGGCCCTGATTCAAGTTAAAAGTTTTCTTTTTTTTTTATTATTTAATTTGTACTTTACAATTTGTCCAGCTGGACATTTGGTAAATTTTTCTAACTAATTGCTAAATAATATGTAAATAGCTACCCCCAGCGGGATACCATCTTCGAGTTTGATTATTTTATTTCTTTAGTGAGGTCAGTAGGGTGTTCTCTTTTTAGTATACTTTCTAAGAGTTTTGCTCACTTCAGCAGCCAGCTAGTTTGGATGTGTTGCTGTTCTTTCCTTGTATTTTTTATTAAGTCTTTGCGTATATCCTTATTTCTGACATACAATGGGGCGTTGACTATTGTTCTCAGTATCTTCGATTGTAACGACTAGTTTATTTATGTGGCTCATTGTTGTGTCCCCCATAGCGGTATTCCGTACGTCCAAATTGGTTTTATTATAGTTTTGTAGATTTTTAGTTTATTTTCTATGCTGAGTTTAGAGTTTCCACTAGTTAGCCAGTACATCTATCTTTTTTTTATCCGTATTTTGTCTATAATTCATTTAGTATGTTGTTGATTTTGTCAAGGATATCTGTTGGAATTATTTTTGTTTGCCTATTGTTTGGTTCATAATTAGTAGTTGCCCATGCTGCTTCTTGTATAATTTCTGTCAATGTTGTTACTGCCTGTTCGATATGTTCGGGTGATTTTACTGGAATATTGCAGTTGATTTTGCTCTCGATTAGTTCTTTAAATGTTTGCCATTTGGTGCTTTTATTGCAAAGCGACTCTGATTTGGATTTTATAAAGTATTGGTTTGCTTGTGTATTCTATTATTATCGGTGTATGATCAGAGCTAAGCTCAAGACTGGGTGTTATTTTTAATTTGTTTGCGTTTAGTCCTTTTATAACTGCAAAATCAAACAAGTCAGGACTTTTGGTTCGATCTGTCGGCCAGTATGTTGGTCTTTCTGTGGATAATATGTCGAGATTACTAGTTCTAATATATTTTTGTAGCATTCTACCTCGAGGTGTCTTAATTCTTGAGCCCCATAGCGTGTGCTTTGCATTGAAGTCTCCAGCTGCGATGTGTTTGTTACCTAAGGATTGAAAATACTGTTCCTATTTTTGTAATGTCATTTTGTATTGCGGTGGTGCATGTACTGCTGACATCTGGAAGTAATTGCTGTTAGCTTGTATTGTAACGGTGGTTGCTTGAATGTTTTCCTGACTAATTTGACTACGTAAGTGGTGTTTAATATCATTTCTTATTATCACTGCAGCCCCACTGTGTGCTTTTCCTGAGCGGTGTTTGGTATCATAGATGGTATAATATGGTATTTTCATGTAGCTTTTTGGTGTGAAATGTGTTTCTGAAACAAGTAATATGTCAATATTATTGTTATACAGAAATCTTTTAGTTTCGAGGGCCCGTTGTTGTAGGCCATTGGAGTTCCAAGCTGTTATTTTCAGTGTGTTCATTTGTATTTTTTACTTAAACTTGTGTTTGTTGTCTGAGTACTGCATTTTGCTCATTTATCATTTTTATTAGCATTTCAGTGTTTTTGATGGACTGCTTGAGCAGTTCCTTGGTTTCTGTAGCATTGTTATTGTTGTGGTTTTGGTTGTTTAAGGGTAGTGTTTGATTAGTTACTTGTGCATAACTTCGGCTACCAAAGGTGTTGATGTTTCTATGGTTAGTGTTCGGTACGTTTTGTACATTTGGTGTTGGCTCTAGTTCTACAATTTCTTGTTGTGGGGGATAGTTGCCATATGTTCTGCTTTGAAGCGATGGAAACAGTTTTCGTTGTAGTTGTTTTCTGACTTCGCAGCCTTTATAGCTTGCTGGGTGGTTTCCATTACAGTTATAGCATTTTACTTCGTTTATCTTTCTTGTGTATGGGCAGTTTGTTGTTAGGTGGTTTTCTGCACATTTGACATACTCTGGGTTTCTGTTGCAGTAGCTTTTGTGTGTCTGTATTGTTGATACCATTTGCATTGCGGTATGTCCTTCTTATAACGAGGTGACTCAATTGTTACTATTGTATTTAAAATTTTTTTAATGTCAAAGATTTCTTTGTTATTACCTTTGGGTTCAAGTTCTATTAGAAACAGTGACAATTGCTGTTCTTGCTTTGTTTCCGATTTTTGCTAATTCCTCACATATATTTTTTTGTGTTTGTTTTTGGGTGTAGTCCTCTAATTACTATTTTGTAGCTTTTTTCTGTTTTGAGCTGGTATGTATGATACCCAGTGTTTTTCTCCTTTAATGCATCACTAGCATCACTTTTTTGAAGATTTCTGGAGTTTTTGTTTGTACTTTCACTTGTTTTAGTTTCAATTACTTTATACTGTAGTTTTCTTTTCCAGCAGTATTGTTCAATAATTTGATTAGTGAATCTATTATTTGGGCATCTATGTAGATTGATAGTGGTTTAACGATATGAGTTGTGACCTTGTCTTTTGGGTTCGTATCTATTTCTTCTATTGGTGAGCCGAATGAATTTCGGAGTAGGATATCTTGTAACTATTATTGCTTTTTTGTATGTGAAGTTTTCATGGCGCTTGGGCCTGGTATTATTTTACGCTTTTTGTGCGCTGTTGCAGTCTTCCAGTGTTCATCTTGGTATGATAGTTCGTGCAAATTCCACGTGCTTAACTTAACAATAACGATGATCGATAATATTATAGCAAATCAATGCTCGAGCCAGGCCTGTGCAGGAGCGATATATGCGAGGATCGGCAGGTTCGTATGAATCTCCATGCGCCCTGCTTCTGAATTTTGTGGATGATTCTGAACACCAACTGCTCCATGTATATCTAATGCCGTATATTTAATAATAATAAATTTATAATTTTATACAAATAAAAATATAAATTATATAAAATAAGGTATGATTAGTTGTAAGAGAAAGATAAAGGAAAAATAATACTCTGTCTGATAATACTGTCAGAAAATTTTGTAATGGGCACAATGCCCAAAATATAATAAATTATTATTATTATACATGAGTTCACACAATTACTTACACTAAAGAACATAGATCACCTACTTCAGAAAATTTCATTGAAAAGTTAATTATATTGTTAATGAAATTTTTTAAAACGGATGATTAATTTTATAGCCAATGTAAGCAATATTGTTCATAGTTATGTTCCCATCATACGCCACATTACTTTGAGTCATTGATGATTTAAAAAAACAATTATATCATGGTACTCCTTTTTTGTTAGTTGTAAAAATCTATTCCATAAAACAAAATAATTAATAAAATACAATATATTTATGAATTTATTAAGTGATTATATATCTTACCATCTTATAAGTTTTACTTACAGTGACATATAAAATATCATTTACGTATTTTATAACTGTACCAATTGTTAAATTTGTTGCCTTATGTAATATAAAATTATAATATATATCTGATAAAATAGATGATATAATTGAATCTTGAACCATTCCTTTTGTTATGACATTAATCTTTTCACCTATTTTTACCTATAAATTAAAATATCATGTTTTGTAAGTTCAGATACTAATTTTAGATAGTATTTATAGTATTTTAATAACACAATTTTCTTAAAATTTTTTTTCATAATTTTTGACAAAAAATGGGCAGAAATTTTTTCTAGTAACCAGCTGTTTTCTATTTGTTGCCAATTCATATTTGTACTTGAATATAATGTACCAGATGTCAGGGGTAATAACAAATTTGGATCAGCAAAATATTGTTTATAACATACAATCTCATAAAAAAATCTTTTACTTATAATCGCATAATACTATTACAAAGTATCAAATTGAGTATCAAATTTTCAAGAAGATTCTTACAAAGAGAGAGTGATTGTTTAATGTTATATAATTTCTCTAAAATATAAAATAAGAGTTTTGGTACTTATTTTTAAATATATCAAATATATAAAATTGAAAGTAACTGTACCTTATACTTTAGGAGTAAAAAGACTTGTTACATCATAAGATATAAAATATAAATGTGTTGTTTCTGTATCATGTCTGTGTTGAACAATTGATCCCCATTTGTTTTCAAAATTAGTGATTCTAATTATTGTAGTATGCAATTGTTTCAAAAATTTGAACGTTATATTCAAATGATTTATCTCAGGTTTCTTACAGTAAATGGTATAATACCTAGAAAATAATTTTTTAGTCAGTTTGCTTGCTAGAATATAAAATTACTTACTTGTACTTAAATAGTGTAATTACATACATTGGTTTGATATACTTTGGCTTAAATATAAGTAGTAGAATTTTCAGAATTTTTAGAAATTATATATCTACCTATTAGCAGCTTCCATTCATTACATTTTGTATCAGACTGCAAGATTTCGGAACGTATTCCTTTCTTAAATTTCCTTTGGATGGAGTTCCAAGTTGAATATATGATATATAATGTTCCATTATTATTTCCAGAAGCTGATGTCATATGAAAAGTAAGCATGTAATATTTTTAAAAGAAATCTGACAAAAAGTCTATTCAACAAGACGAGGTAGTAAATGTAAATAAAATTTGAGTGTAGCCACAGCAATCAAATTTCGTTTATATTTACTGCCTTGTTTTGTTGGATATAAATATTATATATATATATTCATATGTTGAAAATTCATCAAATATAACTAATTTTGTTAAAGGAATGTAATTATGTACATTTAATTTTTCAATAAAAGGTTTCAAATTAAACAGTTTAAAGCATGATATATCCAATACCTGAAATATAGTTCTTTGTACTTTTCTTAAATTTCATAACTTTCTAAATAGATTCAGAGGAATATTTTTAAAGAATATAATATGAAAACGTGGCTTCAATTGCTTTTTATTAACTTATATTTACATTCTGATTTTAGTTGTTTAAATTCTTTTTTATGGATTAAATGCTTCAAAACATTAAAATAATGGAATTTTTCATGAGTTTTCTTACATTTTTCTAAAAGTGAAATAAGGACTGAAATAGAATCAATAATTAACACGTTGAATGCCTTGCTAGTTTAACAGGGATTGCCCGTGGCACCATGATGAATTTTTTATTATGTGATACATATAATGTTGAAATATTATAAGTTTATATTTCATGTATAAATAAAACTATTTTTATATGTTTTATACTGCATTAATTTCATCACGCCATTGTAGTAACGATGTTAATAATGGTAATAAAATTTATAACTATTGATATTTGTTTAAATTATGTGTTTCTACTAATCTTGGTGCGCCAGTCACCAGTGATCTTCACAGCGCTACTGACAAGTTGAATGCCAGTCACCAGTGACTCCTGTGGCATTCAATGTGTTAACAACAATATTATTTATCATAGTTTACTTTTACAATAAAGTTATATATTTCATTTCTATTTTTATATTTATTGAGAAGACAGTCTTTCAAACTTGTGTAACATTTATAATGGAGATGCATTGTATAAATAAATATCTAATTCCTTACTCATTTATCATAAACTGATACACGTTTTTTTTTGGAAATATTTTTCACTTTATTTTTGTTTGTTTTAGTCCTAGCCTTTATTAGAGCTGAATCTAAAATAGTAATCTATTATTATTAATCTATATTATGGTTTTTTTAACTTTTAATCATATTAAGTTTACATAAATTTAGGTATACTTAATGATATAAATGATATAAGAGTAACAAAATTTATTTGAAATATCATAAATATGAAATTTAGTATATGATACATACAGGGTGAATAGTCTGCAGTCAATGCTTCTTTTTGTAATTTTTTTAGTTTCTTATTTGTTTCCGATTTAATGTTGTCAATAATATATAAACAGTCTGATAAAGTTCTAATATTATTTGATGTTCCAGACACTTCAAAAGCACCACATTTATCACGTTTGAGTAATATTTTATTATGTAAACAATACCTAATTAGGAAAAAAGGAAAAGAATTAAAAGTATAAAAATGTAAATAAGTAATTAAGATAATAATAAACTAAAAAAAATACGAACTGCAGAAACGTTTTACCAAAAGTTTGTTCTACACTTTGTGCCGTAGAATTATCCATCATTTATATTTTATATTTAAGATGACAATATGCCAAAATTGCGATACCCCTTAATACAAAAGAGCATAAATATCAAACACTGGTACCACAATATTAAAACTACTTGATTAAGTATCAAGTGCTCACTACCCCTTCGATAAAACATAATATTAGAGGGGATAATACGTATATATATTATACGATATGTAGTTACCTGTATCATCTGCACCCTGGTGGTAGAAATAGAAATTAATTTTTAAAATTACATCATTTCGCGCGGTGTCGTATTGAAAAGTTGGTAGAAGCAATTGCAGAGAGTTCGTCATAAGTGTGAAAAATTTAATATACATTGCCATCTCATTGCTTCAAAATGGTGAGAATCTTAATTTGAATTATTCTATATTTGCAGTTATTATTATAATATATTGCAGACGAAGAAATCCATGACCATTCTCGTGTTATTTTAATACCTGAGGCTGATTACGAAAATTCTTGTATTTTCATCGTTGTCATTTAGAAAGAAATAATTTACCTATACCCTAAGTATAGCTAGTAATAAAACGATTAATTAACACAATTTATACTGATTTATTGTATTTCGATGTAGAATTCTATTTAGATGGATATCGAAATTTCGATTATCTGAATAGCATCCGGGTACTGAGAGAACTAGATACGTTCTTGCATCAAACGCACTCTGGTGGTAAATTTTGAAATTAAAATTTGAAATTGCACCATTTTGCGCGGTGTCATATTGAGAAGAGGAAGCAACTGTCGAAAGCTCGTCATAAATGTGGAAAATTTAATATACAAAACCAAGTCATTGCTTCAAAATAGTGAGAATCTTAATTTCATACATTTTACATTCATAATTTAATACAATTTATAGTGATTTGTCGTTTTTTAATGTGAATAGATGTTTACTGTTTTTCAATCAAAGTTACGTCGAGGAGTACAACCATTATTGGAGTGAAATTCTTTTCCTTTTCACTGGCCTTGATCTTTTTCTTTCCTTCTTTTCCCTTAATAGTCTTTTTTACTTTCTTTTCCGTTTCCTTTATACATCATTAACAAAAAAAAAAAAATATAGTTTGATAATAATTGTTCGATTTTACGGTAATAATAATTATGCGATATTTTATCTTAATTTTGCTGTATAGTTTTATATTTCATTATCTTAAATTGTTCGAATGATCATTACTTCTTTCAAAACAAATTATAATAATTCACATTTTGTTGAAGGTATTTGACTACTTCCTGTTTTTCTTGCTCCTCGAAAAGGACCTAGTGGTGCTTGAAAAGTCAAGAATGTAAGTAATATTTTATTTTGCACTTCATTTAATTCTCTTCCTTATATTTTACAATAATTATTATTAATTAAAGAATAGAATCTGATTGAAAAGTAACAATAAGTGTAAACCTCTTATTCTTCAATTGAATATTAACACGAAATTCATTATTTAATAGAAATCAAACTTTTATCATTACAAACTTTCAAAATAATTAACACTATTACTAACAACAAATAATAATATTTTATGCTTTGTTATAGGTTTCTTCCAACTTTCATTTCTTTTACTGAATTCGACGATTCCGACTTGATGAGAATTTCTCTTGAGATGACTTAATGAGAATTTCTCTTAAGATGACTTAATGAGAATTTCTCTTGGGCAACAGTATTGATGACAACGTTGTTTGTATGTAATCGTAAGTCGCATACATTTTTGTTCATCTCGTCTATCAATCATGTAGAATGGAAGGTCCGAATCGACACGGGTGGTCATATTACGTAGAATTTTTGACGAGCATAGTGACCACGGATATTTATTATACCTGTGAATAGTAACATTTTCTTGTCTGTATTTTATTTGTTAGTTCAGGATAGGTTTCCTTGCACATCGCGTTTTTAAATGTTGATGGTAATGCATTAATATATGAGTACAATGTTTACATATTACAACATGAAGAATTTGTATGAATAATAAAATGTTAAAATTATTTATAAAATTAAATTACATATATTCAATATGTCTACTTATATAGATTAAATAATCCTCACAAGCATATACAACAATATTGAAATAAATAACGAAATGAGCCTTTTAAATATTTTATAGTGGGAAAGCCTGATACTATTTGACTTATTATGAAAATTTTAATTATGGTTGAAATTATTATTGTAATGCTAGTGATGATAATATTTAATTTTATGTTCTATTTTACGATGAAATAACTTTATTATTTGAGTTACATATTCAGCATAATTTCAGTAAAATTTCAAGTATGAAACATGGAGGTATTAAACTCTAATTTTAAAATATACCAAATTTTATGTCCAAGAAGACACTTTCCAAAAGGCAGATTCTAGAATCAAAACGAGTTTTGAATGACTCTTTGTGTTTCAAAGATGGATTTTGACGAAGGAATCGCCCGAGAATATTTTTATTAATATTTCATTTACAGTTATTGATATAAATATTATTTGCAAATGGATAAAGTAAAGTAAAATGTAAAGTAGAGTTATTAAAATTTGAATGAAATGATTTATTATGATATAATTTATTATATGATATAATGTATTATATAATATATATAATGTTTTATTAATTATCCTGTTAGATGCAAAATGTAATTAATTGCAGGTACTCACTCACGTGCCTAGGTTCTAGTCAGGTGGGAGAAAAGCAATGGGCATGATGACTAGTTTGTGTGCTTAACAATTTTTCAGTGACTGATGTTGCGTTAGTATGGTGCACGACGTACTTTGCACTGCGCGTGTGTGTGTGTGTGTGTGCACGCGCGCGTTTGTGTAGTTAGGCTGTGGAATTGCATCTCTTTTGCTATTCATTATAATTTTAAAATATTTATAAATTCGCAAATATGAATGTTATTTACAATAACGATGCTAATAAATATGTATAGTAGATTATAAATAGTAATATTAATCTTAGTATTAAATAACAACGATAGCTAAATTAATTCAGATATCATGATCTATTCTAATAAAATTATTTTTTTGAATGATATATACATGATTATATACGATTATGAATATTTAATTAAAATTTAAATTCAAATATACTTTATTAAGGTTGAAATATACATGATATTTTTATGAAATGGTCCCTAAACATCGTCAGTTGATTTCAGTCTCTCTAGTGCAGGTTCTTACGTTCGGGTTATGTGTGAGAAGCGTGGAGCGAGCGTGTTGGTATGTCTGTTTTGTTATTTTTTAAATATAGGACTAGATAGGATAGGTAGCAATACCCTCTAGCGTGAGTGTTAATTATAAGTAGGTAGTGCCGGACAGGTTGGCACAGTTTCTGATCGGGTAGGCATGTTTTCGCGTGGTCCAATCTATTTCAATAAATTTGATTTAAAAGATTGACGGCGAAGTTTGTGTCACGAGTGGAGCATACCATTCGCCTCTGGTTGCTGATTGTCCACCGATTTTTCAAATTTCACGATTGTGATCGTGAGTAGATCTCGAAACAAACGATTACGTGTATTACTCGAGTATGCACATGTGAATGGACAGCGATCACTATGATGTGCACTTGAATTAGCTTCCGCGATTTATATTTTATTTTATCTTTATAAGTTGTTCTTTGTCTCCCGATTAGAAAATCTCGAGCTAGATTTAAGTTTCAGTGAGCATTGTGTTTGAAAAAAGAAGACGCTACGAGCCGAAGAGATCCGAAAAAGTTGCCATAGGAGAGACACAACTACTAATGGCTTTCCATCCTTTGGATCAGCCAAAGCATGGAGAGCCATTCTCGTTATTACTTTGCTACTATGCTCACTTTTAGCATTTGTAGTTGTAGTATTTTATGTATACGCCGGCCCACTATCATATAAATCGCGGGGTTTTTCATTAGCGTCGCGAGGGACTGATTACGGTTTGAATTAGACTTGTGGAAAGATGATAATTGTGTTTATTTTAATGTTACAAATTATGCCATCGCCATAATGCTATTGTCCGCAGCAATTTTTATTATGAATAGTCAGAATTTCTGAGAGAGTAATTCATATTGGAGTTTTTGTTGTGTCCTTTAAAAATTCTTGGTTTATTTAAAGTTGGATATAGAGATGTTAAATGTTTCATTGATTTTATAATATCGCAGTTTGTAGTAACACGATATGTGAAATAGCTTTTTTAATTTAGATATATATATGGATATTTATTTTATTTTTGTTTTAAGAATTAGCGTTGCGTTTTTCCATCGCGATTGTTTTAATTAGTTTTAGTAAATAACTAATTAGTTAAAGTAGTGTTACGCCTATATCATGTCCAATCTTCTTTCACTGGGTTGTGGAAACATATTCCTGCTCCTGTATCATCTGGTACAGTTCCAATAGCCTTCTATATGGTTGCACTGCACCGTTATTAGTGTTGCGAATATATAAATGTGAGTGGATTGATTAATATAGCTATCAATATTGCACAAATAACTCGGAATGATAACACCGGAATTGTCTATCTTTTTTTCTTGTTCTTCTTTATCAATAGAAAATTAATTAATATTGCAAACGTGATGAAGCACTCATTGAGATTTCCTGTAACACGTTAAAATACAGTTAATCGACAGAATTTTTAGTGAATCAAACAACAATTAAAATTTCGTGTCCGATAAATAAATTCTTATTGTGCCATTAAAAAGTTCAACCTCCTAAGCAATAGGAACAGTAAATTTTGAAATACTGATTGTACAATGGATTGTGCAAAGGATGTTAAAAAATACTAAAAACCGTTCCTATAGAAAATTGCCTTTTTCCTTCCTAATCGAAGGATCTCATACAACTTCCTTTTCGTGAAGAATTCTTGGTTCCTCCATTATCTGAAACATTTTTCCTCGTTACGGTAGCTGCGTTTGATGTGTTAAAATTCGCGTCGCATGCATGGAGGACGTGAAGGTAATTAAGTGGAGAAGCGGAATCCTCGAGGTTGTGTAAAAGACGCGGAGGTCGCAGCTCGTGACCCACTTTGTTCATCGACAACTGCTTCCTACTTGGAGAACATCTTATTCTTCCCTTGTTGAACGTAGCAAACGTAGGCACCCTCTGCCTCGCAGAAATATTATACCTTAAAAAAATCGTGTCGAGCGTTAATCGCACATCTTTTGAGAACGCTACTGGTCGCCGAACGTTTGAAATCATGCGTCGAGATGTGTATTCGTTTCGAGGTTGTGATTGATCGACATCGCAATCAATCGGATTTAGTATGTAGAAATACACCGGCCCACGAAGTATATATTTCAATACTTGTCCTAGAAAACTTTTATATTATAATATAACTTTTATATTATATAACTTCCATATTATATGCGTTATATGTATATGTAATATGTGTATGGAACATATGTATATGGAAGTTATAAAAGATTTATTGTAAACACATATATGTATGTACGTACATTTTACGTATGCATTAACATGTACATATAATACTTAGTAAACAATTAGTAAATATTAGTATGGATAGCCATCTTAAATGTGTAATGTTAAAAATGAACCTTTGAATATTTAGGCTTATCAATATAATAGGCAACTTAGTATTTAAATACTTTTGTAATCTCTGCAAAACGTTAAAACTTTAATATTATACATACGTTTGGATTGGTAATTATAATGGTTCTTAATCATTAACCATCTTAATGTGCTATTGTCATTGTGATTAAAATTGCATGTAGTAATTATACGCGAGTTTTAAAAACTCACGAATTTGTAGTGTAAAAAGAAAAAATTTGTTGGGCAATTATAATTTTAATTAAGCATTAGTTGGAATCTCCTGGATTTGAGCGCGTTGTGTAAGAACATACGTACTACGAAATTTTACACGTGGAGAATCCTTACGCAGATAAATATTTCATAAGAACGTTAGTACTCACGCTTGCTAAATTATACGTGTTTTTAATTATTGTAGATATATCTTAGACTGTGCTTCTTTTCTCGCGCCCCTTTGCCATTTTTGTACAGTAATTCCCATAACTATCTTTTTTCATTCTTTTAGTATTTTTAACGATTTATGGTCTTATAATTATATGCATAGTTCTGTAATTAACAACAACGTTTGGGAATGCATTAATTTACATATTTTATAAGATAATAATAAACATTTTGTTTATATAACGATCTAACATTGTTATGGATCATATTAATTATGGTAGTAATTTAGATTAAATTTCAACGACGTCCAATTTGAAAATTGATGAATTATTTTTTGGTAGATAATTAACGTCATCGATACAGTTTACATTTATTTTTGCTTTTAAATGAATTTAATATAAATTTACTTTTTTCTCTTATCTTTCAGAGCTTCTTCAGAAATAAAATTGATCTTTTCACTTCGCTGCATTTGCCAGATTACTACTTTCGCTAACACTGGGGTACCATTCTTGCAACCAGGTGATCCTCAACATCATTTTTCATAAAATTGGCAAATTCTAAAATGTTTGGAAATGACAAATGCGAGAGGCAAAGAAAAAAATAGTTGCGTTGTCTTATCCTATCGACGTGGTAAGTGTTACGTCGCGTGAGATGGTCCGTGCGACGTCCCTCGTGGTCTGACCATCAAGGCCCACATACCTTTACACCGAACCCCAATAAACCTAAGGAACCACCACAAACCGACTCTTTTTAACTTCATCTCTATTCATATAAGTATTTTAGGTTGGATGGTCCTTAAAACAGTTCTTAGGTTTATTCCACGCTCGTACAAATTACGGAGAAAGCGAAGGTTGGTCTAACGGAAAAGCAAGTTTTTCCCACGAACAAGGACACCCATGAGCCACGTTGGTAGGAGACTTTCTCCTCATATTTTCACTAATTAACGTTGGCGATAACCAATGGGCATCGCGGATCGCTACCCTCACTTTCCTACCGAAAAATGTGAACAACGAATCCGCGTTCCTAATGGCACATCCACACCGAACTTTCCTCCGTAGTAATACGAGACGGGTCTTCACTGTTCTTGCAACCATCGGGCAGTCACCTTAACTATTCCTTCACCCTTAGTACAGTACTCGTAACGTTCCAGTCAACTGTTGTCCCTGCTCTATACTTCTACGAATCAACTATCAAGTTCATTCCTATTAATTATTGTCATATATATCTAATTCGTCGACGTAAGATTGTGTGTATAAGTTGTTGGGAAATATATATTTATAAAACTGTAGACTACAGTTTTATTCCACAATAACTACCCCTATTATCCTACAAGAAATAAGGGGATCGACCTGTTCGTGGTGTCGATTGCTACAATCGTAACGGGAATTTACGACTCCCGTTGACGCGCCTCCTCGCGATCGCGTCTCCCCGCGACTGGCCGAAAATACAGTAAGATTAAAAGCTTTGACATTACTGTGCTATTTAAGTAGGATAAATAAATTTATTATTATTAAAATTGTTTATCGTAAGATGATATTTTATAGCGTGCATCAACTTTGCCTTAAGCTCTTAAAATATTGAATTATGTAACAAGTTTGTGAGATCTTCTATCTTAATAAGTGGTATATATGTATATCTGCCATTTTGTTCTATTATTTTTTGTAAATGAATTAAGTAACTACTAACACTATTATTTATTTCAGCTCTGCAATATTTTTGTTTTTTTTTTTTAAATAAATTTTCTTCTATAATGATAGATATAACATTGATATATTCTGATCATATTAATATGTGATACTAAATCAGATTAATTTTGGAAACATAATCTTTTTAGTTAGATTCTCTTGTAAAAAAATTTCCATAAAGGTATATTTTTTGTATATTCCTCAAATTTAACGGTCACTTGTTGGAAAAAGCTTTCAAACTAAAGAAATGGTTAATATGCATGTATGTATATTAGAATATTGTATGTATTTATTTATTTTAGTCTAGAAATTGAACTTGGTTTTACATAAATTATGAACATAAATCACAACTAAGATATAAAGAGTAAATTAAAATATTAATAGCACAGTAAGTCCAATAATCTCAAATATCGTAAACTTGAAAGAAACTGTATTAATTGAAGGAGCTGTAATTTAATTTATATTGTAACAAATGATTCTTTTATTAAACACTCATAACGCTCGCTTTTCTTCATTGCTGTGATTAAGTGATGCGGTTTATTTATCGATTTAAAATTATAAATATCTTACGGGTATTAGAGAGTATATCACGATACTCAATCATATCATCAAATCATCAATCAAATCATATCATACTACAATATAATAAAAACATTATTTATTATGTAAAATTATATATGATAATATTGGTATAAACGTAACGAACGTATACATATATATATGGTGATTCTAGAATATAGCGATGGAAATTTTGTAAAAAAAATGTTTGTATTTTTTGAAAATGTCTATTCCAAACTAACTACGAACAGCTCATTTTTGGGTAACAAATATCCATTTGTAGTGAAGCACTGTTCTATGAATTTTTGTGGTCTCTTTCTGTCACGCCAAAAAGACTCTGCCCTGTAGTAAAGTCGTAGAGCTCTTTGGAAGAACTTCCCATATGAGGTAAGGCTATTTCATTCATCTCTGTCAACCTATGGTAACAAGGTATGTCATTAGTCCCTGTTTCATTATCAGATGATAACGAGTAACATAGAACACAATGTACAAATATAAATACGTACAAATACGAAGATTCTATTAGAGCAAGAATATATCGTAATATGTATCTCTGTGTTTGTAAATAATAATAAATGATAAATGTTATTAATGTATAAGGTTCTTCTAGCTTATATTTTATTAGAGAAAGTATTTTATTAATCAATTTTGTTTGACTTATGCATGCTTCTAATTAGATTTTGTCGTGTTGTATCCAGTTCTATATAAATTGTTCTAAATAATGTTTCATTCCTTACAGGAGGGCAATCTTAAAATTTAGTACATTATTAATTTAATCTATAGTATGAGACTGTCCTTTTATTTGGTACTAAACACGTATTCTTCTACCCTTCTCATAACTTTAAAAATATTGCTCGTCAGAATATTAAAATATTATTTGTTTTAAGTTATATTACATATTTGACGTTTTAGAAACTTCTTTAATCATATCTTTGGATCAGATAAGTTCTTCTCACTTTTAATTATTTTATGTTAAAATATGCTGTTTGAATTTTTTAAAGATAATTTACAGAAATATATTTATTATATCCTTTGCTTTTGACCTGTAAGCGATATAGTAATTTATGCAACGAATTTTACAAAGACAATGCACGATGTACAACAACGTGTTATATGCACGAAGGATTGCGACCTGTACTTCGAACACAACACCATTTGCAATCTACGAGAACATCACGTGTGACACAACGGGTTCAGTTTATATTTGGAAGAGCCACGAACTCGAACCACCCTTGATACCCGTGGAACCCGGTTCCAGCATATCCGGTTACAAGATTCCAGACTGCACGTGCCTATTGTCGTCTGGTGCTTCACCTGACACGTGGCAATTTTCAATTCCCCAGTTCGTACGATGTGGACTGCTTGACTTTTTCATGAGATACTTGACAGAGGAGGTAAACCTAATCGAATCCCCTTTGCCTAGCAGCGTCTGTTGTTTTATCCTTTTTAATTAGAGCGCATGATCAAACGCTTGCGAACGAGTGTTAGGCAATATGAACATATTTAATAAATTAAAGAAGTTGTTGTATCTGTCGGTTAAAATATGAATAAACCATGGTACAAAATGTAACGACACGATAACGTATATGAGACGTGACAAAACTTATTTCGAAAAATTATGAAAATATTATTATGTGACAAACATTTTTTCTACTTCAGGCTACTTCTTTCTCAAGATAAAGTGCGTTGCCTACCCTCGTGCGTTGCTATTATCAGCAAAAACCACGAATCTCCTCCTAAATTCATTTATAAACAAAAATAGCTTTAAAAATCTATATAAAGTTTACAATATTAACTATATATATTATTTAACTATATAATATACTTAACATAATAAAATTGTACTTAATATAATAATATAATATACTATATAATATTACTTGATGATGTGGCCGTGTTATTTTAATATATTTTATACTTTCTCTAGGCATTGTATATAATACCTTGGAATTATAGAGAACGAGAAGTGATAGTAGGCAAAATATGGGAAGAGAGTTCTGAAAAAGCCTTTGTTCAAAAGATATGTGGCAAAGACAAGGTATATGAAAATGAAAGGAGTAAAGTACAAAGAGGTAAAATACGAAGTAAAATACAGGACATTTTTATTGAAGAGACAAGAGGAAGGGGCGATGATTGTGCACGTAAGGGTACACTTCATAGATCTTGATGAAATGTAGGCATGTCGTTGAACTCTACATTTTGAAGAATTTTCTCTTATACATACAGTCGCAGGTTGGTTCCAGTTTCTGAGATATTCGGGAAACACTGTCGGTACTACTATAGTGAATTTTGTCTGTAATTGTGCGTTCATGACATCATGCGTTAGTATTACGATCAGTCTTACGGCGAAAAACAAAGCCGAGTATTCAAAATGTCTACAACATATCCAAAAATCATCGAAATCGGTGAGGTAGCAGTATTTCTAAATAGTTACCACGTTTTCCATATTTTAAAGTAATACTGCCCATTANACAACAACAACAACAACAACAACAACAACAACAACAACAACAACAACAACAACAACAACAACAACAACAACAACAACAACAACAACAACAACAACAACAACAACAACAACAACAACAACAACAACAACAACAACAACAACAACAACAACAACAACAACAACAACAACAGTAATAATAATCATGACAATGTCAATGACAATGACAATGACAATGATAATGATAATATCTCATTTAAACCAAATTCTTATCCTTTGTTTATAGTTTATATAAGTTTGGGTTAGGTGTTATTAGGTTATTAGGTTTTATTCGGTCATTGTAAAGCTGGCTCTGGCGCATACGCTGCTACGGTCTCACAATTATAGACAAAATTCACTGTAGTAGTACCGACAAGCTTTTGCGAATATCTCGGAAACTAAGAGTGAACGATTGTTACATTTATATTTTAAGAAATTTTTTGTGGAATATTAAGCATTTCATACTTTGTCCCATTTATTCATTTCCATTCCCATTTATGCCAATTTATTTCAATTTCATTCCCATTTATGGAGTTCTATGGATTTTCCGGGCATTAAATAAAATACCTGTATTTTACACATTACCGGTAACATATACATATATTGACAAAGCACGTTGTAATTACTAACGAAACAGAATGTTTGATTATTCCTTATTCCAAAAATATCTTTAATTCTCCTTATAAATATCTATTTATCGTAATGAAGTGCGTCTTGTGTTATAGGATGCTCTGTGATAAAATCGAGTTCTCGAACATCGAGGGTGGTTCGGTACTGGAGTCGGGATATAAAAGCGAAGGTGCAGTTTCTAGATCCGAAAGAGTGGGTCAAGTGATATCGACCATGCAGAAGCAGTAGAGATATAGGAAGATTCGGTTTCGCGATTCATTCTGGGAGTATCTTTGTTTAGCCTGAACAGCCAACTGCTATATTTGCTCTTTGTCGTACTATAGCGTGTCGTCTACCAGTCGAGACAGACCAACTATATTTGTCTATGCTTTCTGTTGACCTATAGCAAACGTGGCAGCGACGCAATTCGTTGCTCAACCATTAATAGCTTTTCCCGTATTCAGCCTTTTTCATCTTTGACGTCAGCATTGGCCATGTCTTACCGGATGAACTTGCACGAAAAATGCATTTTATTTAAGACGACGAATGATTCGTCTCGAGTACACGAGTCATGCGAAAATCGTATACGAATCAGAACACAAATATAGAATGTGAGAAATGATTTATGTTCGTTAATTATCTAGGTACCGTTTCAATTTATAAACGGATTCCGGCTTTACCATACAATCAGCAATTGATTCGTTCATTTACGTTTCTTAATTACTTGTCTAAATCCGTGATAAATTAATCACGCGAATGGAAAATTTCTGTGAAAATTTCGTGAGTAAAATTCTTTAAACGAATGTTTGATCCCCATATAGTACATCAAAGTTTTGTGAAAGATTTCTAGTAATGATAATTGAGTTTTAATAATAATTTTTGAAACACTTAACGGTTTTAAGATAATCAAGTTTTTAAACAAAAAATGTTTTTACATTCTAATAAAATTATTTATTCAATGAAGAGCACGTAAATAGTCTTCCTAAAAGAATGTTATAGAAAGTATTGTGAATTATAAAATGTATAAATGTAACTTCTAGGGAAATAGCATAAAATTACTTTATTTAAGAACAATTACGCTATATTAGACAATAACCCGATGGAGTTTGTAGTGTTTATAAAAGTCTCACAATAAAAAGAATTTCAAATATATTACAGATGTACGTATTATCTTCTTTCTCAAATGAAATCACGAAAAATATTGATTTTGTTGAACGTTTCATATACGAGCATTATGTCTTTCGGTATTCATTTATTTCCAACCGTGATACACAGCTAGGTGTCCGTATAAATCATAAAGATTTTAATATTAAAAGCAACTATCGCTCTAGTAGTAACATTAAGAAAAGCGAGACAAAACATAAACTCTATAAATTTTATCGAAACCATCTTTACTAAAATTCCATTCTTTTTTTAATATAATTGTAAATAATACTATACATAGCATATGTTAATTCATTCATTGTTATGCACAATAACGATTACAATCTATAACGCTAGGTTTATGCGTTTTATAGTGTTTCGTTTGCGAGGTCATACGCCTTTCCACCTTCATTGATGCGATCCTCGACCATTACCTTCCTCCAGTTTACGCCTACGTGTACGCGCAGTCTCACCTGGAAGACCTGCACACATCGCGGTAGATCTCTAACCCGTACAGCTGCTCAATGGTACCTACGTTACCCACATTTTTTACGTTGATCAATAATTGTGTCAATAAATATCCACGAATATTTTAACGTATTTGTTACAAAAATAATTACTTCAACATAACAAAATATGTAATTCCGTCAAGTCGCCCACGATCATAGTCAATGCAACTATAAGCCTTAATTAAAAATAGAAATAGAATTATAGCAAAATGTTGAGTGATTACTTGCACATAAAATACTTGAATTAGTTCACGTAACAATTTCATTAATTCACGTATACACAATTCAATTTTTCTTGGTTTTCATTTTATTTTGAGTTGTGAAGTTTCGTTAACTCTATTCGTGGATATCATAAATTATGGTTCAAGATGTATTGTAAAAATCTAGAACTGTGATTGTTCTTTCGATCGATCGGTGTCTATAAATAATAGGGTGAATGAAAAAACACGAAACTCGCATTGCAAACAAATACTTGGCAAACTTTATTTTCAACGTGTAGCAAAAAATTTCCGCATATCGGTGTTTCCTAATATCGTATTTTGTATAATTTTCCACGTTTCGTTAATTTCTGTTCAAGAAATCGTGCAGTCGTTCAGAAACGATCTTACCTTAAAACATTTACAATACATTTCTCCACGAAACGAAGTATCCTATCTGAAAATTTAACAATTAGAATGTACCAAGCCATCGCCGTTACAATTTTTAGTCAAATCGGGTCTATTTATTTTTACTGACCCGAACGAAGTGGCAGGTCGAATCGATGGTGCTCGGCGCGCTTCTACCTACCTGGACTTTTTTTAGCTCGCATAATTAGTCGAACTAGCCTACCTTGCCCGTAATCATATGACGAGATACTTATACACTGTAGAGAGAGAGAGAGAGAGAGAGAGAGAGAAAGAGAGAGAGAGGGAGAGAGACAGAGAGAGAGAGAGGCCCGTTCAGCGAGATTTCCGTTGATACGGCTGAGCCATGGGGAGCTGATATGTCTGTCGCGGTATTTTAGGCGCAGACTCGCGGTTCTTCACCGAGTCCACGCCCCCGGCTTCGATCCCGTCAGGGGTTCGAGAGAGGAGTGAGGACACGGAGAGGGAAGTGGAGGTGGGCGAATGAGAGAGGGGTGCGAATTAAAAGGCCGAGAGGGAGCGAGATGGAGGCAGTGCGAGAGGGTAGGACGCACCCCCGTGAGTCTGTATGACGTCACGAGGGTCGAATCAATATCACGGAACCATTCCTCCGCTGTCGGTCCTTGACTACGAGAAAGATACCGACTGTTCAGTACGAGGTGGCTTCCACGACCGTTAAGGACACCGAGAGCGCGTCGTTCTGACGAGAACGACGACGGCAACGACGGCGACGACGACAAAGAGGAAGACGAGGACGAGGACAACTGTCACGGGCATTGCACTCGTTGCTCGTCATCCTCTGCTACTTCCGTCACGTTTCTTCGTTAGGTTCTCGTATCCATCTTATCATCTTCCTTCGCGCGATTCCTTGCTTTTTCATGGTTGTTCCATCGTTTTCGAACAAGTTTCACGTAACTGTGAATGGTCGACGCGCGACAGTGATCGACAAGAAGCCGTCGAATTGTTCACGGACCGCTTTTCAGCTGCGACGCTTGGAACGTGCGCGAGTGGTAGAAAGACGTTCGAAGATCGCAAACATCGTTTGGTGCACCTGTAAGTACGTTTTTCTCAAGTCTGCAGTTCGATAGCTTGTTTGAAGAATGAGGTTTTCATAGACCCCCGCTGATGGCTTTGAACCGAGGTAGAGTTGTTTTGTGTATACGCGACCAATTTCATTTCCGCGTTGTCTGCTGTTGTTGTTCAGTTGGTGACATAAATGCGTGATACCGTTACCTACCGGCCAAGGTAGTGCGATCTATCGATTCCGTACCTTGTAGGTATTTATGAAACGCAAAAGGAAGAAACGTTCGTCTATCCGGCTTCTCCAGAAGAAAAAAAGAATTACCGACTAGTGCCTGATTTTATCTGTGTTACATGAGGTGTACTTCTCTTTACATATACACGCGGTTATGGTATTTCCTGGTTACATTCGTACAAGTATAACATTTATTATCGTGGTGCCGTTTAACAGTAAAATAAATCCAAATAAGTTAATAACAAGTCGATACGAAAAATTGATACTCGCTATTCAAATTATTACAAATACCATTGAAACGTTGAAATTATAAAACATCTTGGTGTCTCGTGCGAAAGCGATCTCGTGTAAAAATATTCTCAAGTAAAAGTAATGCGATTATTCGGTAGCTCTTCGAGCAGATCAGATTGGACGAAAGAAGAAGTTCGTTCCCCACTGTCACATTTGTCTCGTTTATTTTTTATTTTGGAAGAAACGCGTATACGTATCTAGGAGGATCCAGCTCGATGTATTTCAGGTGAAGAACTGTACTGATCGACACGATCGGTATCAGTGCCATAGGCGAAGCAAAATTTCGAGAAGGAAGGAAAAACAGCAGCAGAGTAGCAGCACGCTTGGTGAGTTGGGTGAAAATCGATGGCCATCAGTGCCCATGGGCGGCCTCGCGTTTAGAACAAGGAATAGCCCCTCCCAGAAGACCTCGCTCCGGTGGGGCGACTGCTGCCCCCCAAATCCCAACCCTCCGTCGTCGTCGGCCGTCTGGAAGGACCGTCATCAGGACATGCCGCCGGTACCCGTGTGAGGCTGTCCCCCACTACTTCGTGATTGTACCCCGCGGGGTCTTCAGAGGTACCGGTAGTTTATTCTTATCGATCCACGCATGAAAATTCCTCGACATGCATGTTTCGCTGCATAAGCTTCCTTTACTTTCTTTTGATCCCCCCATGCTTTCATCTCTTCTTCGTGTATATGTAAAAAGGAACTTATCGGAGATTTGAATTTGAAAGAAGATATACCTTAACGCTGTTTCTCTGGATAATTGGGAAATATGATTTTGTGAAAAATGAATTTGTCGAAATTATGAATGTACAAAGTTCGTATAAGTGGAGAATATACAAAGTATAAATTGAACATGGATCAGACGTGTTGGAACCTCGTTATGAAATTTTCTCGTAAATCGCGTGAGATATCAAACGTCGACTAGCCATCCCAATTGGAAATCTTGCTGTTGTTTAATCCTCGGAATTTTCTTCTTTGAATAGATGCAAATACGATGTCAGTTTTGAATTTCTCCTGTTAAAGTCTGTGATATTCTTACGAATATTTCACTTCTAAGTAACTTACATTTCAATAATTTACATTTTATGAAGTTACTATAATTTATCTGATTATTGCTATGTGGTGTTAAATCTTGTTCACGATACACGGTTAATTTATAGCAATTTTGTGTTACGATGTAAATTTTCAAAATTAGTCGTGGTAACACCGACCCGAACTTTGTTTTCATACTGACGAGAAATGCAACAGATAGCAGATATAATGAGACATTTCATTCTTTCAATTTCAATTTGCTATCGTGCAAACTAATAATCGGGACCAATGTAATATGCAGGTAGTATCAACATTTCGAACGAAGATATTTACCTTGTGTTAAGAGAGTGATGCAAATAATCCAGCTTTGTCTATTAATTCCGCTGCATTTATTGACAAGGCCTTGAACCTTTGTGTTTTATTTACGTCTTCTTGCTTTTTTACGTTAGTAAAGCTATGCGTTTTTTTTTCTTTTTTAATAGAAGAGTTAGCCCTATATAGTGTGAAGCAAGACTAATGGGATTAGAGGGTGAACTCAACCGGGCGATTTAAATGCCTTCTGGGTAGGAACATGGAATTTACACTTAACTGCACGCATTAGGTGCGAGCGGATCGACCGCCGCATTAATTGACTAGAAAAGCAGAGTGCAATTTCACCAAGATGATTGAATTCAAAGCGAGATATAGATTTTCTGGGGTACCTAATGACGCGTAACGTTTGAGAATGTTATGATATTAATTATTACATACCTAATTAATCAGTAGTGTTCCCTATTAAAACGATTTTAACTCACGCTCTAAAGCAATTTACTAGTTGGATTTGATTAATTTCAGTTAATTTAAATCCCCGAGATTTTTCAGAAATTGTTTAAGCTGAGACTAATTTGACGATCTAATTATAACTAAGCTCATGAGTGGACAAATGAGTTCAGTTTTATGAAAAATAGCCTTCTGCAATAAGTTCGCAATATGGCGTTGTTTTATTGTACAAATTATGCAACTCTTTCACTTTACATTTATTCAATTGAGACTAGAAAATGGTAGAGGTATCCTTCATTTATCGACTTTAGTATTTAATATATTTAATCTTTTAATATTATATTTAATGTTTATTAATTTAATCGAGTCATTTATCGCGCAGTTAATGTAATTTTGATAGCAACCTGAGAACTCCTATAGTAATCCTCATGTCAGTTATTTTGAATAATTGCTACTTTCTCGTAATATATCGCTTTTCATTTTCTCTCTTACTTTTCTCGATTTTAATTTTAATTCGAAATCAATTCGTGACGAACTAGATGGTTGTCGACACAAGGAAAATTTTCTTCTTAAATTTCTTTCATCTTTTCATCCTTATTGAAAGAGTTTTGAACATTTGCATTTACAGCGTGGAAAGATACGTAAAATATTCAAAATATTCAGTATTCACGTAATATCTAATCGTCATGAGATTAATGTCGTGATATGTTACAATGCAACTTTTAAGAGGATTGTTATAATTGTCCTGATACCATTGTGAAGTTCATTGGACATAAAATCCTATTATAAATGAAACTACACATCCCATTTAAAAAAGTAGGATTAATCTATATTTTTTCAAATTTGAGCGTATCATAATCTTATACTACTATATAACATTGCGTTTATCGTTAAAAAAAATTCATCTCGAAAGGAGTAGCCGGCGAAAGAAATTTCCAATCAGTTCCAATTTTACGAGCCGTGTGCGTAGGAATATAAATTTACACAAACAAGTATCTAACAAAAAAAAGTATCTAAACAAGTAACTTATCAACAAGTATCGCAGAATTTCTTCAAACTCTTTGAAAACTCGCAACAGCAAAAAAATTCAGTTCGTTCGTAAGCGAGCCAGTTTGCCTAAGGTTCGTTAATATTGTAATATCGATATCGACAATTCCTGGAATTATTCTACGAATAAAACCTATTTTCCATTTGTAAACAGGTATCCGAATCTTCCAAAATCAGATCGACCGCCATACCTCTCGGACTTGCGTCTCCGTCAGTTCGAGTTCACGCAAGTGGACCCGTACTCCCCGAAGATGATCAACATAGCGGGTCTTGTCTCAATCATCCTGTTCTACGCGCTTATCCTAGCCGTAGGAATATGGGCGGCCAGGAAAAAGGAAGCTGGCAACGACTCCGAGGAGGAAGTGATGCTGGCAGGTCGTTCCATCGGTCTGTTCGTCGGCATATTCACGATGACAGCGACCTGGGTTGGCGGTGGATACATCAACGGCACCGCCGAAGCTATTTACACGAGAGGTCTGGTTTGGTGTCAGGCTCCGTTCGGATACGCCCTTAGCCTCGTTTTTGGTAAGTTTTACGATGTACAATTTTCGTCAAAATTTCAGTTCTCTTCGTTTCCTTTGATTTCTTAACACGTCCATCCTGGTCTCAACGTTTATGAATCATAATGGCTTACTGCTACTTTTTCTAAGATAGTGCACTCCGTTTATTGCTGTAGTTCATTGCGTTTTGTCAAAGTTACGAAAATGTATCACGATAGAGAATAAAATTATAACTCAATCAATCGAAGAGTGCTCGTAGAAGACACTGTAAGTGCCGAGGAACAAGTCTTTCAGGAGAAAAAGAAATCTTACGCGTTTATGTAGTCCAAATTCATGAAAAAGGAAAATGTATCCGTAGAAAAGCCTATATGTGGTATTTCTTAGTTGTAAAGAGAAATCAATAATCCATTCATTTCGATAGATGGCATAAACAAAGCCTAAGAAATAATTTATACATACTATAGTATTCTCATTGGTATGTAGAACATTTTTCAACAAGAAATCAAAATTTTTCAAGTTTGGTACACAATTATGAAACTAGGGGGATGATACTTTGAAAAGTCAAAGTATTCTGAATTCCAACCACGATGATACTCTACTCTAAAAATATGTATTTATAATACGAAGTATATATCAAACTGTTGTTATCAATTATCAGTATATTACAATGTATACGTACCAGTTCTCAAAAGTTTAGGCATTTCGAGTTGTAATTACCCAGAAATTGATGGACAATTGAACTTGTAATAAAAGTAAACTCCGATGCATCTGTTTATATATGTACATATAAGGACTCAACTAATACACAATATACAATATATAGTATATGTATACCGTTTGATTCGATTGAGGATATTTCTCGACGGCTATTTTTCCATAGTTGGAGAAAGCTTATGGTCGTTTGGAAACTTGCTAGTTCTTACGGCGTAGTATAGCAAGGTAATAGATCGTAATCAAGACTCCTACGCGTAATAAGTTTTTAACGTAGTCGAATGGCCTCGAGAAAGAATAAACATGTGTATAACCATCCATTGAAACTATAGGCGTCTATTCATTGAATGATTGTATAAAAAATGTATCGCTATATGTACATGATGCCGACTTATAATGTAGAATGTAGACTATAGTCTCTCTGTGCAAATTCATATTTTTATGAATACGATCTTTCCTTTCACACTCGACGTTGCCTATAAGCAACATTGTATACTTTCAAATATTATTGTCTAATTAAACAACAAATGTATATATTTTCACTAAAATCGGAGTACTATATGTATTTTCCTTACAAGAAAATCCGAAATCCGTGTTTAGATTGCTAATAACTGGCAAAAAAGAATTTTCATCGATAAGACGAAAGGAATATTTATTTGACAGTAAAAGAGTCGAAGAAATGAACATTTGTGTCAGCCTTTAAATTGCAAAATCAATCCTACACTTTGGATATTCTGTATATTTTGGAAATTATATACACCTTCGCGTACAAATCATGGGACACAGTCTAATTTCAAATACTAACTTTAATAAAACGGACTTATATTATATATAATTGAACACTTCTTATAATATATTAATTATCCTGTGACTTACGAATGATAGTGTGCATCCTTGTATCTCCTTTTTATATTTTTTATAATTGCCATAATTATTTAATAAATAAATAAATAAATATATATATTTTATAATTATCTTTCATACTCTTATAATTTGCTATACGTTATTAGTACTAATTGGTATCACGTTGATTGGTGTTACAGGTGGTATATTCTTCGCGAACAAAATGCGAGAACAGGGGTACGTCACGATGTTAGATCCTCTTCAAGATGCGTTTGGCGAACGTATGGGAGGTCTTCTGTTTCTTCCTGCCCTCTGTGGCGAGGTCTTCTGGGCCGCAGGTATTCTGGCAGCTCTGGGTGCGACGTTAGCGGTCATCATCGACATGGATCAGGGAACCTCGGTCATTTTGAGTGCCTGTATCGCAGTTTTCTACACACTCTTTGGTGGTCTTTACTCTGTTGCTTATACCGATGTTATTCAACTTTTTTGCATCTTCATAGGCTTGGTGAGTTACGAATGTTTCTACGCATACCATGAAATATGTACACGTTTCTCTTTCTTTCATAAAACTATAATACGTGTTTTTCTATAGTATTGATATATTAAGAAAGCAATCTTCTTTGTAGCTAATAAAATAGCGAATAATATTTTTATTAATATAAATGTAATATATTATTAATATTCTTATTGCAAGAGACACAGTAAGTTCTATAACGTCAATTTTTATAATGTCATCTTCTAATAATAATTTTTAGTTTTCTTCCCTTTTAATTTACCATTATTTCCTTTCCTTTTCGATTTCGTTTCATAACAACATATGCTAAGTTTTTCCCATGAAATTTGATATGTAACATATCCTTGGATAAGAATATTTATTATATTCTTTAGGTACATTTCGATTTGAATTTATTGCGATATCTTCCTTCCTTGCTCAGCAGGGAATGAAATCATTCCTTCTATAGGTTGCTATATTTATTTACAGCAACTTTTGTTTCATAAAAGCCCTTAGGGGAAATTTATCATGCAGGGTTACAACGTGAAGGTTATCATCGATTTTATTCTCTGCTTTTACAAACGTGTTCGGTATTTTGTAGTCGTTTATAGTACGTTGTAATAATTACATATTCGTGTCTTAGAAGCAAACGTGTTCGTTTATTCTTTAAACACAATTTTCTAAATATATCATTACATCGCCGTATTATTTTCGACTCTGCGAAATAAAATTAGCCGTAAGACAAATATAGCGTTGTATCGCACTTGCAAAGTATCATTGATAAATCACTTCTATTTAAGGCAATGCGTTATTAGATCAGAAAGTTCTACGTTATCGAGTCGCTCGATTATCCGAGTCCTGTGGTAAAGTTGGCTTTGCTGATCGATACGAGGGCTCAAGTACCGCAAGTATTTATATTACCAAATTCATTCAATGTTACGTAGGTAGTGACCTACTTCTTCTCGCAAGAATATTATCAAACTATCATTTATTATAAGTTTTATCAGATTAAAGAATTTGCAAGTAACCTAGAACTTTTTGTCTTAGAGTCGCAATATATTTTCATCGTCCTTCAAAGATATGCTTCCTTATATGTTGATATTTTAAATGGTTTCCTAAATATCTCTTTTTCATTCGGTATTTATGCAAATTCATATCTTTATAAACACGATTAAAAAAATAAAACCTAAATAGAGACTCGTTTCACCTACTAAAAATTGTAACGAGTACATTCACTAGATTTGTAAAATGTGCTATTGAAATCTATAATTTCCAGATATTTTAAATGTTTCTTGTAGATCGCTTTATACTTTCCTTTGTATAGTCTTCTTTGGTAGCCGCCCATTAAGTATAATTAATCACGATAATACCAGATTTTCTGGAAATAATTGTCTTTAACATTTCTACAAGTCAATGGATTGTAATATCTATCACAAGATGAGGATAACGTAATCTATATTCATTCATTTGTGATTACTCAATGATAAGGATCGTTCTAAAGCCACCTTTGTAGTTTATCGCAGGATTTTCTGTCTTCCTCCCATTTAATTTGCATCCAATTAATTTTAATAGCAAAGTAATGGTACCTACTTCGTTCTCTGCTTCCAAAGAAGAAAATATTTCAAATTAGCAAAACAGTGGAATTTATATTTCATACAGAAAACATGTTGCATTAAATACAAATATTAATTTACATCTTACATTTTATGTTCGTTATTTAATTAACGAAATTTCAAATTAAAGAATAGTGGAATTTATATTTTATACACAGAACATGTTGCATTGAATACAAATGTTAATTTACATCTTACATTTTATGTTCGTTATTTAATTAACGATATTTCAAATTAAAAAATAGTGGAATTTATATTTCATACAGAAAACATATTGCATTAAATACAAATACTAATTTACATCTTACATTTTATGTTAGTTATTTGATTAATAACGAACCACTAGAAGAAGCTCTCACATTAAGAACATATCTTCTTACTTTTCCATTTAAATTTAACAAAACGTAATATGCTGTGTCATGTGGTATCCAGATTTTGAAGAGAGTATTATAATTTTGATTGCAGTGGATGTGCATTCCTTTCGCTTGGACCAATCCAAAGGTACAATCCCTCAAATCCATGGACGTGGATTGGATTGGCGAAGTGAAACCAGGAGAATATTGGTCCTACATAGACTATGGGCTTTTGTTGATATTTGGTGGCATCCCTTGGCAAGTGTACTTTCAACGGGTCTTATCTTCGAAAACGGCTGGAAGAGCGCAAGTGTTGAGTTACGTAGCTGCGGTAGGCTGTATTCTCATGGCAATCCCACCTGTTCTAATTGGTGCAATCGCCAAAGCAACGCGTGAGTAAAATTATATTAAAGATACGTACCTAGAATACTTTTATCTTAAACATGCACTAACCCATTAAGGTCATTGTTACAAGACAACATTTCGTTTGCACCTTTTTTTTTTCAAATCTATGTTATCGATCTGAATCTATTTGATTACATTATCAAATTCCTTTTCTTTAACATTACGGCCGAGAAAGAACATTTCAAAAATTCGTTACCGTTTTTCTCAATTAGATTCCGCAATTTTGTGAAATTTAAAGAAATCGAAGTATTTAAAACATCGTGATAAACCATGCGCAAAATTTTCACTAGTATATTTATAAAGCGATGCACGTATATTATAATAGTTCACTCTATAATCCTTATTTATACTTTGTCCTTGCACTATCTGTTCATACACGTATTTATGTATAGAATTCTCTTTCGAGTCGAAGGTGCTCGTACTATTACAGGCGCTACTGCACCATTCTTGTATCTTCTGTGCGACGTCGTGCTTTATAACAACGAATTATAATTTTCACAATTATTTATGCCACCAGATACTCTATAAATCTAAATTCTATCGTTGAATATTCCTCACATAGAAAGTGCATCAGATTTACAAACTCGTTTCGTCATTCGCAAACACGACCCAGCTGTACATTTTCTATGGTTTGCTAGAATAAAGAAAATTCCAATCTCATCGTATTAATAGTAAACGAGACGTTGTACGAATGGTTCGGGCGTCTTCCTACGAGCAACCTCTTCTGCTTTCGTTCGAGGGGAGAGAAACATGTTTCGTGGGTCCCCGAATCTAAAGGGGATTGAATTAGACCCGGTTTGCTCGTCATCCTCCCCATTCGCGTTCCTAGGCTACTTGACATTTGGTAGTACTGCAGAGAGAGGACTACTGGTATTTACAAGGTTCCAGGGCTAAGCAGGTCGGTGTTGTAACGGAAGGGTGTGTGGGCGAAGGGTGCCTTGATATCCCACAGCGTGTACAATAGCGTGGGATTTTGTCATATGGTGTTCTCGGCACGAGGGTGAGGGTGATAATGCGACTCGTACACTAACGCAGAGCACAATAGAACCGCTGGAACTAATGCGATACACTGTATCGGTATCTTGTGTATTTTTATTCCGAGGCACGAAAGCAAATAATTTCTTATCTGCACGTGTCTACAGGTTGAGGTGTACGTCGATACAAAAAGCATAGACATGATGTCACATCTTATACGTACATGTATAGTAATAATATAGGTGTTACGTATATATGTAAGATTAAGTTTGTAGACGAATTTAAGAGAATGAGTGAAAAAATATTATACGCGAGAATCTTCGAACATAAAATATCGTTCAAATATTGTACAATATTTTTCCTATCTAATTTATCATATTTTAACATCAAAATTCTCTGCTAGTTAAATAGCGTATTTGTTTCGTACTTTTGCTATATAATGGATATTGTATTCGTTAACATCTTCCATTTAATATGACAGAGGAAATATATTAGGGTAGATAAGCCGTTAGGATAAAACAAGATATTCTATAAACTGGGAAATGACACAGTACCTGTAGGAAATTTTATTCGCTCTGGAACATTTCTAGCATTAGATGATTTAATTGTTAACAGATCGATATAGAAATATAAGGCTAATAATTCAATTATTAAATTCCCCTCTATCAGACTCCTCTATTAGTTTCGGGTAAATTGAACTTCGTATTAAATTAGATTGATTTGGGGTATCGCCCTTTTATAAAATATTTACATGGCATATAATTTTCTATCAATTCGTTTATATAACAACGAAAAATATTTCGAAATCTGTTGTAGCTTGGAACGAGACAGGATACACCGGTCCATATCCTTTCACCGAGGCAGAAACAAGCATGATTCTACCAATGGTTTTGCAGTATTTGACGCCAGATTTCGTTTCCTTTTTTGGGTTAGGCGCAGTATCAGCAGCAGTGATGTCTTCAGCGGATAGTAGCATCCTTTCGGCTAGTTCCATGTTCGCCAGAAACGTTTATAAATTAATCTTCCGTCAGAGGGTAAGTTCTTCGTCCTTACGTAGATGGTCGACTTTCTGTTTTTAATTTCGTGTTGTGTCATGCATTTAATCGTTCGGCAATCTCGCCTGTCATCGCTTTTAAATTTTATTTGACAACATGTGTCGCACGAATCATCATCAGTATTATTTTCATCATGGCCATCGTCATCACTACCATCATGCGTTCTCCATCTTCGGTTCTGACTATTTATAGGAAAGTGGTTACAAAATTCGAACGTGTTTCACGTTCAAGTAATTGTTCGAGGAGCGATATATCGTTACTTCTTGAAACGGGGACGAACATAACAAAATTGGAATCTGCATTAGTTATTCGTCGCTTGACAGCAAGTCAGCAAAGTCAGTACCACAACGATGCTTTAGGTATCGGACGGCTCCGTCGGAGTAACGCAACGATCATGCAGTTTCGATATTGCATTCTAGTATTTGACGCGAGATGCAGATTCTTCGAACCGTAGTATTTCACATACGCATGAATATGGATCACGTGTTATCGATTTCCTTCAGGATCATAATTTTTAGTTGTGCATTCACGAGTAAAAGTAACCGTGTCAAAAGCTTCCACGTTTCATAGAACATCTTGCCCGACCATAGAAAACGTCTTCATTGGTTCGTATTTGCGTAACGATGTTTCACCAGCATCGCGCTCTCATCAACCCATATTTTCGTATTTGCCTCAAATCTCCTTTCTATCTCGCTCATCCGCCAATCCACTTCCTCGAACGATGCAGCCGATCGTAGAATCGAATCGACGTCCGCCCTCTCTACTAGCCATTTCCCCGTTAAACAGGCGTCGGAAATGGAGATCATCTGGGTGATGAGAGTGGGAATAGGCGTGGTCGGCGTATTGAGCACAGTGATGGCATTGACGATACCCTCGATCTACGGCCTCTGGTCGATGTGCTCGGACTTGGTCTACGTGATCCTCTTCCCTCAGCTGTTGATGGTGGTCCACTTCAAAGAATACTGCAACACTTACGGCAGTCTAGCTGCTTACATAATAGCCTTCATTGTGAGGATTAGCGGTGGTGAGCCGTTAATGGGTTTGCCCGCGCTCATTCACTATCCGGGGTACGACGAGGAGACGAACACTCAAGGGTTCCCCTTCAGGACAATGGCGATGCTGATGTCGTTGGTGACGTTGATAAGCGTGTCGTACGGCACGCAAGTAGCCTTCCTGACGGGCAGGCTGGCGCCTGGATACGACTTCTTCAGATGCGTGGTTAACATACCGGAAGACGTCGAAAGAGTCGGACCAGATCCGGCGGAAGGCGAACAAATGGCTGTCCTAGCTGCCGGTATTGGCAGACTTTACGGTAGCAAAGACGAATCGAACGGCCGAGTTAATCCTGCGCTCGAGCCGGACTACGACATGGAACCGGGATGTAAGATAGCCGGGGAATCGGATGGCGTCGTGGCCGGAAGTGGTGGAGGCGGAGGTAGAGCGCACCTAGTGCCTCATGGACCGAACGTGCCACGACAGCCGCAATCCAGCACCGCGTTCTAATTCCTGGTTCCGTGATCGGATGCTGTGACCAACAATAAGTGCGGCGGTGCAGGTCCGTCTTCTGTTCTCCTTCTTTTCCTTCAGTTTTTTAGTTCTTTTCGTTTCTTCCTTCTATACGTCATTTTCAACTCTTTTCGATAGTTTCTACATCTGGGAACGGTGTTTTGCATGGGCAGATAAAGGGACAGCGTAAATGCGTGTCAGAGCATTCGTTGTGAAATTGCTTAAAACGTCGATTTAGATTTTTTATAACGTAAACGAGTATACAGCGAACAGTTTTTATCGACCGCGTTCGTTGCTAAGATTAATTTTGTACGAGATCGAACGTATGATCGTTAAATATTATTTCGTGCGATTATTCTTCTCGTTGAAGAGAACTTTGTCGAAGGATAGAAATCCTGATTCTGTTGCTTCGGTTTTCCAATTTGCTTTTACGCTTCTTCTCCCTCTCTCCTCTCCTCGCGTCTAGGAAGCTCCGAAATATGCCAATCTGCTCCAAGTTCTTCACGAATCTTGTTTCATGGTTGTGTTTATACGTAGCTACAGTTCTATAGCGATGTGTACCTGTTTGAGAATGCTCACGCGTTCTCTTTAATAGTGAAAGCAATAGAAAAAAGGAAATGTATAAAAGTGATCGAATGAGCGCGAAAATGGAACTGGAAGGAAAGTGCAATACTCTTAAGTATCGGAGCTTCTTGGATAATTGGGCGAGGTAATTTCTGCCTGTACCGCCAATTAGGCCTAGTAATCTGTTTCCTTTTTGAGAAATATATACACAAATACACACACACACACACACACACACACACACACACACACTTATACGTATATAAATTACATTTATATGCAATTATATATGTGCGCGTACGTATGTAATTGTGTATAGACATATCAGAAATTTAGAGTTTATCAAACTGCTTGGGAAAACTAGCGTCTTGATGCACGACCGATTCGTCCTCGTTACCATCAAGCGTATTTCAGAAATCGTGAGAACGCGAGGGGAAAGCAACGAGATCGTCGAGAGCTTCAATGTCGGTTGAAACAGTTCATCAGACACTGACTCGGGACGAGCGGCTATCGTCGGATAGGATAGAGTCTATAGATGAACGTTACATGCAAAGTTTTTAGAACGAGTTAAATTAGACGGATCACGTTATCGTTTAGTCCTCTTCCACGTGTATCGTTCCACTTTCTTCGTCTTATTCATTGTCACGATATTAGTATTTAATAATATACCGTCATCGGTTACAGTCCATCTTAGAATCTCGATGTTAGAAAAAAATATAAAAGTAAGAAAGAAACAAAAAGACGTTAAGAGGCTTTTGTACTTGCGACTCATCGTTCTTCCCTTGCTTAATCTGACTGGAAACATAGTCAATATACACGATGCATATACACGTTCGTTTATACTATAAAAAATAACGAAGCGGAGTTAGGCGTTATAAATTAGCATGTCACGTAGCCGCTCGTAGAACTCCTCGAGATTTTTCGTGACTCGTGCGTTAAAGCTACCGGGGTCAGCCAACTCGAATTTTTCTTTCGCATCGATGACGGTGATTTGAAGCCATGTAAATCTCAACTCAATCGACGATACAGATGTTATATTCGACACATTCGAAACCACAGTTTTTTCCCTTTATTTATTCGATGTACGACTGGCCTCGGAGTTAGATCGAAGGGTTCGATAAAATTTTGCCTCGATAAATTGCCGATTTTTATAAAATTCTTACGTTCGTCTGATAATCACAATGAATCGTAAAACTATAAACGCGATACAAAAATTAAGAAATCGTAAATATCGTAAACGTAGATCACGATGTAAGACGACATCGTAATTATTAAAAGACATCAATTGAACTTAAAAAATAAAATATTCCATTCGATAAATATCATACCGATTAAAAGTTCTTGTATAAGTATTGCACCGATTAACTCACATCTTTGTACTAACTCATTTCTAAACGTCCATAAACGACATAAACGAATAAATTAACGATCGAACACGATGCGTGAGTGAACGGGTGATCGTGTACACAAATCGGTCGTAGCACAGATTCGTTGTGTTTATTATATAGTATATATACATATATATATAAAAAATGTATAATATAATTAACATTATCGGCATTAAAATGAATTGCGAGTAAATTAGCAGTATCGAACAGAAGAGAAAAAGAACCAGATTTCTCGACGCATGTATACATATGTACACACACACACACACAGACATACACACATACACGAAGACTAAAGTCGTAGTTTTTAATGTCGCTGATGCGAATTATCGCCGCTGTTGTTAATTTTGACGATTGATTTATCGGATAGGTTATTGTTTAACGTAGCCGTTACGTTGTTCACGAAGGCCACATGGTAATGCCTATGTAGTAAAATTATTGCTCGTTATAGTTGCTCATCCCATTCTTTATCGCCAAAAGAAAAACAAAAAAAACAAAAAAAAATGTAACAGAGAAATCGAGAGTAAATGGTGTGTGTATAATTGTTAAGCGAGTAGTTCCTACTCAATCTCCGAATTTCACAATGTTTTCCCACGTCCCTGAATATCCTTCTTTGACGGTCGAAAGTTTCGTTGGACGATGAACGGTGAACGTAATTGAAGAGAAACGTAAGCGGAACCTCTTAACGAGTTTCTCATTTACCGTTTTTGGTAATGAATATTCATGGACAAAAGTATGATCGTTACATCTACAAAGGTGCGCGCGAGAATTAACTTTTTTTTGCGAAATGAAGCGGGTGCGAGTTTTTCTTACCTGTCACGCGAACGTCCAAGCTCTTTCGACGCTTGTCTCGGACCTTCTCATTGATCGTCACGATCGATCGTAATCATTTTACGCGACTCAAGCGAATAACGCACACAATGAAATCGTAGCAGTTCTACGCAATTATTTTAAAGTAGACACGAATCATCGTTGGAGATAAGCAAACTCTCATCCGTCGTTGTCGTTTACCATCCTCCTTCCCAACTAGGGGTATTCGATCATTAGAATGTGGTCGTTTTGTCATACCAACCACAGGGTTAAAAGTCACACGCGGATTATTCATTTAACCTGTCAGATCTTAGGAAGCATCTTCTTAATCGCGAGGTAACGGTATAAGAAAATAACGACGTTAGTTCCGTACGGAAATAGCTTTTAAGCGTACGCCGACGTAGAAGATGTAGCGCTCGTTAAGCGAGGCATCTTTGCACGACCAACGGTGGTGAAATTACATCTAGACAAATGACAGAGGGAAGAGAATGTTTCCTGAACGTTACGATGTATACACAGACGCATCTTCTGTGTGTTTTCATTCGGTTGCTGTCAACAGACAGAAGACTTTCACTCGACTATTAAGTCCGCGATGAGTTGGCTGGTTAAGTCAAGCTACTCGCAGACAACGGAGAGCGGAATTATCGTTATTATATCGCCCGTGTGGCCACTTTGTAGCTGGTAACCGCGTTCTTTTCGCTATCTTCTTTTTACAACCAGAAACAGAATTAGACGATCGTAAAACGTTTCTTTGTGGATGATCGGAATTGCACGTAGCTCAGATTGAAGGAACGATTAAGCGAGAAACAGCAAAAGGAAAAAGGAATTCCGGGTTCAATGAGTTTGCTTGGTTTCATGCTGGCTCATCGTCGAAAGATTTTACGCTGTCAATGAGATACGTACGCCGCAAAGCGAAACCGAAGATACTTCAAGTGAGGAAGAATACGAATTACACGTTCAGAAATGCTTATATTATTTCATCGCCAGTATTTTAATGATACGATAGGCAACTTTGCCTTATATAACTTAACTTATAAATAACTTTATTTTTTATGATTTATAATAGTTACTGTATATCATCTCGATTCTCGATAGAAGCTGAATTTCTGATCGTATAAACTATATAAAAAGAATCTCGTTTGAGACGACAGGTTAATGTAATAATTCATAGCATATCTTGGTTCGTTAATTCGCCCTGTTCCATCGAAACGACGTTCCGTGTAAGGGGAAAGAAGGAGAATCTCGCGATATGCGAATGAATATTGTTGCGTAGATAAATCTATATGATAAGATCCGATGTATTTCTAGTGGCGTACGTGTTAATTATGAGACAGCCACTGTCACGTACATATCAAATACCATGCATTGTAATCAACGATGTAACGGAAAATCTATACATATCATGATGCGTGCTCTACATTATACATACATATATTAGGTACACTAGCGTGTAAGGTAAAGAAGTACGTAAGAAGGGGAAAAAACATGATAAAAAAAAATATATAAGATGTATATATACGTATTATATATATATTTATATATATATATATATATATAGCGTGGTTATCCTCTCGCAAAAAGAGATCGATGGTTTCGTAACTCCACAGAATTAGGGAGACCCTCTTCATTTTTTGCGAGCGACGAGTGTCTCTTTAATTTCTCTTTAATTTTGGATGTACTATCCAGCGATCTAGCCAGAGGAGAAGAGAAACGAGGGCTCGCGTGTATCGCGAACGAATTAAAAAACAAAGAAGAAATGTGCGAACGATGGGCTGCCTGAACGCCGAACGCGAAACGAAAGGTTCAATCGAACTAGTGATGCGAACTCGTTACTATAATAATACGCAGCGTTACGGAAACGCAGTGTTCCACAACTACTCACCTGCTTTGAAACGGAATCGCGTACCTAATGTTATTGTAACTTTCGTCCTATCTCGCAAGCCTGGGACGCCTACCTATCATAGAGTATTATTATGTGTAAAAACAAAGAAAAATGCCCGACTTACCCCGTAAGAGCATATCTATGTATATGTATTACGAAAGCGTTACCGATACTGTATTATACGACATATTATACGTGTATAATTGAGAAATTGAACGCGATGTTGATCGTAAATGTTAAAAATAAAAAGTGTACGAAAAAGTCAGAGTTATTATTTTAATAATTATTCCCAGCAGCGAAATAAGAGTCGCAAAGAATTGCATTTACAGCTACGTAAACAAGAAATTGAAAGCGCCACGTTGTTTCGAAAACTTTCACTTTGATTAACAGTCGTTAATCCGGTTAACTCCTTGACTAATGTAGGCGCCTAAAGGCGCTTATTAGATTTACACTTGTGATACTGCAGGCGCCTAAAGGCGCTTAAAAGAATTGCTCTTATGATACTGTAGGCACCTATAGGCGCTCGGAAAATTTTATCGACCATAATTCCAGCGAATCTCGCTTGAATCGGATGTAAGTGAATGTTAATTCGACAATTACATATTCCGTTAGTAATATATTATTTAAATATGTTTATTTCTCAATTATTTTTTTTATATTCTCGAAGCGAAAAATTGGGATAAGAGAAAGGTCAGAAGTACATGCAAACGTGAAGCAACGAATAATTCATATTTCTGATTCTGTGTAAACAAGTGAGTTCGAATAAATGAGAATACGAATGAATAAACGATATATTGCTTTTATGTAACGGAATTCAGTGTTTTTAATTATTTCAATATATTTTCTCAGAAATGTCAGCCTAACAAAAAATTTCACTGTTCTTGGTGTAAGTCGCGACAGAACTCCTACCGTATGTATGGTACGCTTGGTACGTCTCAAAGTCTGTCATAGTCAAAGGGTTAATACATCGCGGATATATGAAAATTTATATTTCCTATGAACCCAATCGGAGAAATGAAACCTACTCGAAGATTTGTTTTACTCGTTAGATATCATGACGAATATTTTGCATATTTCGTATATTTTTGTATATATGCATTCTTTGCACTTTGATGCCTTTGAATCTCCCATAAATGCGTAAGCATCCCCTACTAGCGAATTAAATTCATCGTCTTCGCTTTTCTCAACGGATTTCAAAGAGGAGACCTTCGTTTTTTGAAGAAACGAGGCTAACAATTATTCTCGAGAAACGTGGTCATTACCTGACGTTGAACATCCATTGCAGAAAGGGAGCGGCAAATAGGTCAGGACACATTCCGTTATAATTCGAGTGAATCAACGTAGGAGCCGTAAGTCCCGATATCGATACGCGTTTTTAGCTAGGTTACGACAGAAATAGAAAGAACTCTTACTTATTCATGCCTTCCCGGTATTCGAGTTAGGGAATCGATAAATCGACCGACCGACTACGTCGCCCAACTAACCCTACGACGAGCTCAATCGCCTTACGTATATGTATAGTCGCTGATCTTTATTCTAGCTACAAAGGGTAGGTCGTGTCGCAATGAACTTCCATCCGTGATTACGTTTCTTTTTCCAGCGTAGCGGCTTTATTAGTACAAAAAGCATTTTTACAAAATAAATAAGTTACAGGCTCTGAACGAGGAACGAATTCATCTTCGTGTCTCTTTCTTCCTTTCTTTCCAATTTGCCTGCCCCTTTCAGAGACTCTCGTGCGTACGATATTCGCTCCTTTCGATTCGATGCGATGGTAAGTATTATCAGCGGACGGCTTCCTAAGAGCAAATAGGAAGAGAGGTAAGCAAAAGCGTTCTGGATCTTTTAAGTTTTTCGTATTCCCTTTCTTCCGTTTGCTTTCAGAAATACGCCTGCTACGATACACACTGAAGTTCTCGCAAGGCAGCGGCCGTTACCGCGTTACTGTTAAACTTTTAATGCGGATCCTGAATACTTGGGCGATGATTTTAGGTTCGCGAGAATGACCTCCGATTCCACTTCCTTCCTTTTCGTTTCATCGGCAGATGTTCCATTGGTCTGGATAAGATCAACGTTTGGAATGAGTTTGTCGTGTCTGGATCGTGACATGGAGGATGTCGATGTGTTAAAATTCTTTTGGCCCGTTCGATGGTGGTTGATGATTGGTGAAACATGGTCGAAGGTCGTCGCGCGAGATGAAAACTTCTTCCGATTAATATTGGTAGCCTCCGTTGCTGGCGTAACTTTGACCACCTCCGCCGCCGGAGTAGCCACCGCCACCACCGCCACCGGAGTAGCCACCGCCTCCGGAATAACCTCCGTTACCACCTCCTCCAGAGTAGCCACCGCCGCCTCCTCCAGAGTAACCACCTCCGCCACCTCCAGAGTAGCCACCACCGCCGGAATAGCCACCGTTTCCACCACCGCCGGAATAGCCACCGTTTCCACCTCCGCTGGAATAACCTCCGTTTCCACCTCCGCCAGAGTAGCCTCCGTTTCCACCTCCGCCAGAGTATCCACCGTTTCCACCGCCGCCGGAGTAGCCACCACCACCGGAATATCCTCCGTTTCCACCTCCAGAGTAGCCACCTCCGCCTCCAGAGTAACCACCACCGCCTCCAGAATATCCACCGGAACTAGAACCGATAACGATTCCAACATTTCGATTAGTGATTGTCAAAGTTTCTAGATACATATGTATGTACATGGAATTATGTACAACGAAAAAGAGAAAGAAAATTTTAGAATAAATTTCTAAATATAAATTAAAAGCAGGCTGATCTCGCTAACTTTCTCGAGCCTGCTGCGTTCTTTCGATCATTTCCGATGGAATTGCATTCTTTCCAAATTAAAAGAAGATACGAAAGGATCGTAATTGAATTTTTCGTTTGATATTGCGCTACAATGTCTCATAAAATGTTACGAATGCATTTCGCTTGAAATAAGAATGAGATTTGAATACTAGAGAAGCTGAGGAACCGCAGTAGGATTAATGTGTGCAATACGTGCTGTGCTCGTTCGAAACGATTTAATCCTAATTCACTTAGAGCTACTTGAGTATGAAAAAAATATCGTAAAAAAAATATTTTACCCTCCGAAACTGCCACCACCGGTGCTAGGTGTACCGTAAGTGGAAGATGGTCTCGAGTATCCGCCGCCACCGTTGCCTCCAGTAGGCGCTCCATAGCTGGTGGACACTCCACCACCTCCAGAAATAGGTGCTGAGTAACTAGCGGATATCGATGATCCACGCGATGGTGCGCCATAGCTCGACGACAATCCACCGCCGAAGCCGGTGCCGCCTCCAGGAGCGCCATAAGTGCTAGACGGTCTTCCGCCACCTGATGGTGCACCATAGGTCGAAGATGGTCTGCCACCACCGTTGGAAGGTGCTCCATAGGTGCTAGATGGTCTTCCTCCGGATGGAGCGCCATAGGTGCTGGATGGTGCTCCATAGCTACTGGATGGTGCTCCATAGCTCGAGGAAGGACGACCGCCACCACCGCCGCCGCCGCCTCCACCACCACCGGACGGTGCACCGTAGGTGGATGATGGGCCACCGCCTCCTAAGTTCGGTGTCCCATAGCTTGTTGATGGTGGTAAGTAGCTACCCGAAATTGGAGCTGTAAATAAACGTTTCTTCGCACCAGGAGTTCTTAACTTGCACGCACGACCTTCAAGCAGATCGCCAGATAATTTCGCGCCGTTGTTTTAGTTTTTAGTAAAATAAGATTTAGATATATTAATATTTGCAACATGTTGCATTAACGACGTAAACATATTTGGTAGATACAGTTGCAAATATATTGTTAGATTTGTTTGTACGAGTATTTCTGATTTCGTTTCTATAGGAAGCATTTTACTGATCTGAGTTCTGTTTAATATGTGAATTTACAAGTTACAAACGGTATATTTTCCTATTATTGTTATGCAATTATTCCTTTGTATTTTCTTCTTATAACTATATATATAAATACTGCAACTGTATTAAGGAAGTTAGATCAAAAGTCCTGTCTTCTTTGTAGGTTCCGAAATTTCTATTACACACGTTACATTATAACGTTAACGAGATCATGATTCTCCTTGTGTCTTTTTGTTCTTATCTTTGTCATTAATCGGTGAAAGTGTGGGAGATCTCTAAATGACTTCGCCTTGTTAACTATGTCGTGCGATCGTAGTTTACGACTTCATACAGTGTTCTCTAAACTCATCTACAACCTTCTCGGCGAATCTGCTGAGATACCACTACCTTTGAAATTGCCGAGGTCAAGAGCCACGATCTGTTCGCATTGTCTTTAATCAAGTTCGTGACTGAACTTCCCCTACTGTCCTTTATTGTTTCATTGCCTGACAGAGCATTGCCGGAAGAATATTCGTAATTGAATATTCAAGGTTCGTTTAATGACTTATTTCGCTATTTAAAAACTGCAATCTTGTTTTCAGGCCGTGTCATGAAATAAGTGAAACGATGCTTTCATCGAGCACTTTTTCCGCGAATAACAACAAAATATTTCACGCTGGTTTTCACTGGAAAGTTTGTTTCGTACTTTAACTAATTTAGACTTAAATAATTTTTACTCTTAGGCACTTTTGTTACAAAATTGATTCTCAGTCAATCTTCTGACAAAACGAAAATCATAATTCTTGTATATTAAAACGAATGTAAATCAAAATAATATTTTCCATTTCGCGTGAATTTAAATTTCTCAAAAGTTATTGCGTAATAAATAGTTTCTTACGTAAAGTGAAATTTTGATACTTAATTCAGCCAGCGCGGAAATACTTACGTGATTACTATTCATCAAACATGATTTAAGATTTCTTCGATAAAATAAGCTATAAAATAGATTGCAACAAAATCGCAGGTAGATCGTAACAATTCCTATTCAGAAACTTGCTTGTCTCGTGTATTACTTTTAATTATAATGATTACATTGCTTTCGATATCAAATTAGAAATTACATCGACCCCTTTGATTTCGTAAAAACAAAACGGAGAACTATTAAAGTTTCCTGCTCTATATTTTATCATGACTACATAATGACAATATTTCCTCAATCTTGCCGTAGATGAGAAATACAAGTTCTTTATTGCTAAAACTATATGAAGACTGTAGGAAGAAAAAGATGGAAGAGCAGCCTTAAAATTCAGATTAATGTACCGATAAAATATTCGAGACCTAATAAAATTAATCAATTGATCCCGAAACTGTTCTTCTATTCAATTTTGCAGCTCAACGTGTACCTCTCCACGCTTTGCGTAATTTTTAAAATATTGCTTGTCAGGATATTCAACTGTTGAAAGATATTAAAATGTCATTGTACGTAAGATATTATTTGGTTTCTACAAAACAGATTGCCTTCACTGATAGCTATTTTACGTTAAAATATTTCTTCTTAGTTATAGAGCGACGTAAAGATTAAGAGACAGAAATATGTTTATCGAGTTTTCTTCCTGTCATCTTGCGTACAATATCTATATACTGTGCAATACTGTGCATATAAATATGTATACGTGTATGTATTTATATAAAATATATGTCTGTATATACACACATAAATATACTTTGTTTAATGCCGCGTTGAAAAGTCTCCTCTCTTCAACCGATCGATTAAAAGACGAATCTAATTTTGAAATGGCCCGGTGCGGAATATTTGATTTTATCGAAACGGTTTATATTCGTTCGAAACTATAGAAGAAGTGTGTCAGATGGCGAGATATCGGTTCAATTTTCACATTAGCTTACTAGTACGTGCGACATCGTCGATGAGCCGTATCGATAATTCACAGCGCTTCGTCCTTTGAATATTTCATTCCCAGTTGCTCGAAGCAGCGACGACGATTTCTATTTTTTTCCGCGCGCTAATTTTTCAATTTCACGTCCAATTTTCATTCACCAACGAACACAGGACGTTCGTCCACGAGGAGAAACTTAGAGCAGCGCGACCGTGTGTAATTTATCTTTCACCCGGTTCAATCAGTGTAAAGTGATAGTTCCGCTACGTATACGCTAATCAGAAGCATCGCGCTATCATGTATGTCACTTTCTGTCAATTTTTTAAACTTTCTAGTTCTTTTTCGTGGCTTTCGACTTTCTACGCGCTTCGGCACGTTTTCCGTCAAGTAGTTTCGAAGGATAATAAAACGCCTCGACTATTATACTTTCGCTTCGCGACTTCGATTTTTAATCGTAAATCGGGTTTATTTTTACGAGACTTTTTCAGATCGTAACTAGCGTACAGCCAGAGAAGTATAGTTGGACCGATTGTTTCAACGTGACATGGTTTTTCAACGTTGCCACTTGGAAAGTATCAACTTTTACGTCGATTGGAGTTATTATCTCGAGTTTGGGAACTAATATAGCTCGACACTTTGTTAAATGTCGCGTTATATTTAACTTTCAATGGATATTCTTAACCGAGTATTCGTAATTCTACGTAACAAAAATATCGATCTCGTTTAATTGTTCTGGATATTTTTTACTTTCTTCGCGTAGATATCGAATTTTTCTAAATATTCTTACCCTCGGCGTAGATAGGTTGCAAGAGCAGGGCCGTAGCGAGCACGGTCGCTGCCAGGGGAGCCCATGTTTTCGCGGGCCTCATGATCCCTGACGAGTGGTTGACGTAGCTTCAAGATACAGCCGACGCCGATTCACATGCACGAACTTTTACCCCGAGAGGACTTCTCGATACGCTCACGTGTGTAACGTAGGGAATAGGACGAAGAAATAGAATCAACTGTGAGCTAGAGGCGCGGAGGCGATGTGGCCTGCTCGACGCATCCGTAAGATTTCGTCTAACGTGCTTCAAACATCGTCGATCTCGCTTATATAGTTAACCGTCTTTCGGAGAAAGTCCTCGCGCGAGTGCAAGAGGATGCTACCAGGTAGGCAAGACTTCTTGGTGAACGTGGGAGGGGGGCGAGTTGCGGGGTGAAAGACAGTGAGGGAAGTGGAGGACAGGAGGGGATCGAGGACCTCGGGTGGAGGATCGGTAAGAGATGCGTCTTAGCGTCGTGGTTGACCCTGGTCAGGCTGTTACTCTACCATTTTTTCCTTTCTTTGTCTCTTACATCGAAACCTGTTCGTCTCTGTTCTTCCTTTTCGATCTTCGTATTGTTCGCGTCTTTTCTTGTCGCATTATGAATTTAAAGCTCTTGTTATGATAAATTACCGCAGACGCGGCCTTGATGTCACAGCCGATGGCAGAGATCGGGAGATGATGACGACGGTAACGATCACCCGAGGCACCGACATGCCTGTTCGTCTCGTGTCAGTTATTCGACGTTTCGTCATTTTATTAAATATCTATGTAGATTATTCGTTGCGTTCTTTGGTTACAACGACACTCGCCGAACGTGAACTTTTCAAAGGATGCCCTTTGACTCGGGCTTCTGTCACCTCGTTTATAATCAGAAGTTTAGCTTTTAAAAGGAGGAGAAGAAGAGCGGACAGCTCGATCGATCTTAGTTTCGGACGACTTTGCGTAATTTTCGGTACTCTCCGAATGATTAACAAGCTTGCTCCGGAAGTGAAAACGCTGGCCTGTTCAGAGTGCGAATTTAATTCCTATTGTTAGTCAAATTTTGGGCGCTCGTTTGTTTCAATCGTGATGCGAATATAACGACGTCAAAAGTTCCTCTACGTTGATTTATCGAATAGGAAAGTAGTTGCATTCTTAATAGGAAGCTTTGTGTATTTTGAATTATAAGTAACCGAGTAGTTGACCAATACCGTGTCAAATATTACGGGAATCTATTCTCAACTATGTGTTTCAATTTCATTAAAACGAGTTTCTCCTAAAGTTTCTCCAAAACGTGCGTGTGATAGTCATTCACTCCCATTGCTCCTTAAAACACTATATTATCGTATACCTTTTTCAGTATGAAACGATCGTAGAATTGTTATATCGTTTGACGATTAGCCTTTAATCAAATCGAGGAACTTCCTCTGTCTTTCAGAAAACGATCGTGTGCTATATCACATAAGACAATCGTAACATTTATCAGTATAAGTGTACAAATTTCTTATATTACTTGATGTAAAATAATAAATTAAAAATGCGCGATTTGATTTGATTTATGTATTTCTGAAACTCAATTATTGCAAATCGTATAATTCCATTATTCATATTAACTGGCCAATAGTAACTAACAGGTACAGCAAATATTAATACATCTACTAAATATGTATATATATTTATATTATATTATATATTTACAACATATCATAATATATATAATCAGGTATAGTAAAGCGCATAGGTTTTAGAAAATTCATTTTTTATTCAAGTTTTATAGATATTTCCATGAATTGGGTAAAGCCACAATTACTATCATTATCTGATATTTTTGAAGTCCGTGCGACTAGCGTTATACCTAGATATTTATAATTCATAACAGGGTGTAACTAGGATGTAATTAGACGTGACGTAACACAAACAGATTACGTTGGTATAGGTTTTTATTTCTTTATAATACACGAAGAGGACAGCAGCGTGACGATATTTGCAAGCGATCGTCGTTCGCAATTCCTACAGACGCAAACGTAAAGATTCGCTGACGTTTCTTGCAGCGATCACGATAAAGGCGGTCGGATGTAGAATCCTCGTTTCATTTAATAATCACGCTCGATTAATATAAATTGCCTAGCGATGGCGGAGCGCCGGTTACACCACATTTTTTGCGCAATCGACAAAGATTCATCGCTAGCTATAGTCCCGCTAAATTAGGATTAAGAACTTTAGCGGCTGCATGGGTGAGCACGACTAACGTCGCTACTTAGGCAAGCATTTGTCCGGAACACGTTTCGCTCTGACCCATTGCGATATACGGAGCACGGATGACGACGGGCATGATTTCTAGGCCGAGGACACGATCTGCCTACGTGTACGAAGTTGTTCGGGAAAATGACGATATCGTCGATGGAATACAGATACAGTTGGATGCTCCTGCGAGGCGAACGACTAGCGCGCAATCTAGCAAATCGACGTATTACCGCCGCGTCGCTCGTACGTTTCGTACCCTCTTACTCGATCTTCGTTGTCTCGATGATGTACAGCGGCCGATCGCATCTGAGTCTGTGCCGTGCAAATTTATTCGCCTAGTTGGACGCTGCAAATTGGAAGAACGATATGATGCATCGATTTCTGTCACGATTCTACGTTTTACCCGCAACCACGTGCCAACCATCGTGGATTTTGCTTCGCGTTCAGCGGAGCGCGAATTTTTCGTTGCTCCTACCCTTTTCAGTTTTCTTTGCCGGGCTGGAAGTAAACGAACGTGGGAATCGCGGCCACGTACACGGGTCTGTTTGACTGTTCGATTTTAGATAAACGTTCGGCTTCTCGATCTTCGGCCACGTAAGTACGTTCGACGGATCTATATCGTCCCGCCTTCCGTTTTTTTCTAATTCCCTTTTACGCCGACGTACACGGCGATGTTCGCGAAACACTCGCGGCAGTTAGCGCGCTCTCACTGATTGCTGAAAGAACGTTGCTAAATCGACGATTTATTATCGCTCGTGTAGTAATAACGTAGCCTAGCGTACCACAGTTGCTGAGATGCACCCGCTATGACAACGTTGCGGTAATATGAATTGTTGGCCCAGATTCGAATGTGTTTATCATCGGGGCACGTCATTGATTGGACCGTTGCAACACCGGCCGCGGTGTAACCAAAAAGACAAAAAAATTGAACTTCCAAGTAGTCGATGCTGTAGCGTGCGTTGATCGATAAGATCTCTCACGCGATGAAGAACGAAAGCTTGCGCTTTTTCTTCGGCTAATTTACCAACGTTCCGTTTCTTGAACCCAGACATAGGTATCTGTTAACGATCTTAAAGCGTTACCGATACAGCGCTATGCAAAAGTTTCGCGTTAACTGCTTAAACATTAGTCTCACGTGAACTGATATTTTAGTTTTTCCTCGTAAAGAGAACTTTCAAAAACTACCGTTATAGATAGAGCTGCGATCCTTTGGAGAGTAACCGAGCTTCCTGAAATACTGGAAAGAGGCTGACAGAAAATATAAAAATTAGTTTATTGACAGATTAAATTACTCCAAATTGTTATTACGCAATTCTAAAACGACGGTATCTCCGAGAAAATGGTTGTCGTCAAGGGAGCAAAAAAAGAGTATATAAAATATCGTTTACTTTAAATTATTCAATATCTTTTTAAGCAATTACGAGAAATAAAATTCTGTATTTGCTAACTATCTGATCGTGCATTATGGCAGCGAAACTTACACAACAGCTACGATGTAACGAAAAATTTGTACGTGTATTGAGCAAATTTACTTCCATTAGAATTCAGTACGAAGAAGTTACGTTGATCGATGTTAAATTATCAAGTCGTACGGACTCGAGCACAATAGAGGAATCAATTAAGAAACAATCATCGAGTCGATCGATACGCTTACTTTACATCAACCAGGCTATACGCTTCATTCATCACGTTCGTATCCGAGCGACGCTAATATTACGGATTTCGAAGCAGTTTCTCCAAACAACCTCTAGAAATTCGATTTATCGATAAATTTTAATTTATACCGTGATGCGAATGCGACGGTTCATAAATTCGCCCGAAGGATTCGACGTTTAATTCCCATGCTAACGATAGCGATAAAACTTTCCAGCCAATTATCGATCATCCTCGTCTCCGTCATCAAAACGAACTGAAAGATTTTACAGCGAGGGATCGCGTTTACCGAGACGCGGTTGATCGCCAGCGAGTTGAGCTCCTTTCGATTCAGTTGAGCGATTTGCATCGTTGGAACAATGGTAACCGCGGCGCGGCGCCAGGGGAATTCTCTCGAGAGACGAGCAGGACGACGTCTCCGTTCCAGGAAAAAGCGAACAGCGCTCGCCGTGTTCTCGTTTTCGGCGCGTCGTGATTTCCATAGCACGCAGCAGATGAACGGCCCAGGGACTAGCTAGGAAGAAGTGGAGATGGAAAGGAGGCTAGATTAGCGTGGGGTAGGAAAAAGCGAAAGTCATGTCAGACCAATCGCAGCTAAGACAGACGGAGCATTGTGCGCATCTCTGCCCTAGATAATTAATATCCGTGGTCGGTAGTTTTCTGCGGGCGAGCGCGGTGCATCGCGCCGACATAGTCTCCGCGCCACGTCGATTGCTTCATTTTCCCGTCGAGCTAATTGATTAAAGGGATTATTATTACGACGCCGTGAGCAGGATGCTCCGTCGACCGGCACACAGCCGATTTCCTCGCTTCGTCGCCACTCTCGTTTATGACAGCCGGTGTGTTGCAACGCCTGATTTTTCCACCCTTTTTGTCTCGATTGTTCCGATCACCTCGCTACGCACACGAATCTCTTTTTCGACGAGCGTTCACGACACCTTTCGAACGCGTGAGAATTATGATGTTCGGTGAATGGTTGATACAGTTGAACGCACCAACTTACGAACAAAATTTGTTGTATGTTCTTCAACGACTCGCAACCGTGGCACTAATTATCTGATCGTAATTCTTGTCATTTTCATTACAGAACCTTATCATTTGACAGGCGTTGTATAATTTGTAACAAGTAATAATAAATAGACTAGAATAATAGACTAAATAAAAATAGATGAAACGGCAAATAGAATAATTTTGTAATAAATTTCTTCAATCTCGCGAGTCACAAGTAAGAATATATCGACTGTCAAGAGCGACGTTGATTTACCCAACAACTTGATACGTTTTAAAACCGGATATCTCAATAATCGAACAGAAAGCAAGCTGCGATACAAATTGCGTTTGCTGCTGACCGGATCTTCGTTATCCGTGTTATATGCTATGTACGTCTGTATTATGATCTACTCTTACGACATTTTCCAACATTTCGTTTTTATTTGATCTGGACTTTTAATTAAGGGCTTGTAGTTTGTCCTGTATTTACCTTTTCATATTTGTAGCTTCACACGAATTTCCATGAGATTTTTTCATTTCTGCCTTGCAGTTACGAAGCAAATAAAGGTACTACGTGTCAATTCGGATGCGAAATTTTAATTAACATATAAATTGCGGATTGTTACGTATTTGTGGAAAATTTGAGAGCACAAAATACGTAGAATATACGTAATGTTATACAAGATACAAAAACGTACAAAGCGAAATATTTTCATTATGATATTTAATACATGTGCAACATAGGTGAAACGAATATCTGCTTTCATTATTTTCTTTCGTATTATATTTCAGTCCTGGAAAGATCTTCGTACGGAAAATATTGAAAGATACGTGCACTGTATTTTTTAACTTGCATTAAGATTCGTAATTGTGAAGATGATCGGATGTTCGATATCAGTATTAGATATCAAATTAACGAAGTAATTAGTATGATGCCATATTCTGTGAGTAAGATGGAAAAAAGGTTTGAAATCACGATCTGTACGTGGTTGCATTAATGGAAATACAAGTTTGAAAAGTGAAAATTGGTCAATTGAGTAATTTCCTCGCCTGCCTTCTTTTATCTCAGTAAATCATCAATCTTTTCTTAAAGAATAGAAATACTGCACGATATTATTTATAATACGTAATATGGAGCGCCACTTAAACAAACTGTAATCTTCTTCGTTTTTCAAATTATTCCGATAGAAGTCATTGTAATGATTATGTACTTTTTCTAGATATTTTTGTATTGATATTGATAATACCACATAATATTCTATAATAGACGTGTAATCATACAGTTACTTCAACGTTAACTGTGTGATGATAAAATGTCATTTTTCTACCGATATTAATTGCAAACAAAATATAGTAATAATTACGCGTTGGAAAAATGTACTTTTTGAAACGTGAATACGATTTTTAAATATTAAAATTTTAAATATTTAAATATTAAAATTTGAACGAATAAATTCCCCAGTGAAATTTGGTTTCAGAATCTGTGCTCGAAATGTCAGGCTGTAGTTTTCGTTAAAAATAGTAGATTCATTTTTCATTCGTCGACTGGAAGATTACGTTTCGCTAAATTCAATTAAAGTATCGCACGATCTATGCTAAATTACGTAGAATAATTAATTTGGTACCGAGCTGTACTCATTACCAAAATCTACTATTGTATTCTCATTGTATTCGACGCTACTGTTTTCACAAAACTAATGTAAGTTGTAGAATGTAAATTCTTCAGCTCTCTGATAATTCAACAATGGATGAGATTAATATTGTTGTTAATGCGTTTGTGTTCCAATCTAATGGAGTAAAAATATCTTTCCACGAATCTTTCTTGCATTTAAAATGGGAAAATTGTACGATATTTAAAACTTTTGATTTATTTTGCACTCAAGACAAAATAAGTAATAATTTTATTAGACATTGTGTCAATTCATAGTTATGTTTCGAATCAGTTAAGCTACTTCTTAAACATATATTCCATACAACAGCGTGTAAAAGTTTTACTTAATCAGATCACCTGCCAGATAAAAAACCAATTTAGCTTTTATGAATGAATCTAAGGTTCTCATTATTAGTTTCATCCTTTTTATTTCATCGTTATTTCTCAAGAATAATGTCTTGTACTTTTGCTGTCTTAACAGCGCTCATTTCTCCAGAGATCAATCTTATGGTAGTAAGATCGAAGTCAGCGTTGTCTATTTATTGCAACACGCATAATTCGCGAACCAGAAATAGACATAACATAACGAATATCACGCGAGATGCATATAACGAGCATAAATAAAATAACTAAAAAATAAAAGAAAATAAATAGCAAAGAAAATCATAAAACTCGTAAAATATTCAAAGTAAACTGAGCGTTGTGATATTTAGGGGGTAAAATTTTCTATTCATCTTTCGTTCACGTTCCTGCATTTATTTTCACAAAAATATTAATTCGCATGATCATCCGAAGTCCAGTAATTCAATTTCAATAATGTCAATTCGTATTTACGTATCCGTTCGAGGATTATAATTTCCAATAATTCCAGACGATCTCGTAAAAACGTATTTGGTTGTCGTTACAAATTCAGCAACGGATCTGATGCGAAACTTTTTCATTATACCGCATTTGCACACGACGCGAGAAGTAGTACATGTGTCTCATAGAATTAACTACATAGTGATTACTATTGTCACCACATGTACGACTTGCCTTTCTATAGCGATGGTTATCGAAACAGTCGATTGTATTTAGCCGTGAACATCATCGATGAGCGATCTTGAAAACGATTTCTTTTTCTCCCTTCTCCTTAGGTCATGAATGGGTAGCATGTTAAGTAACATTTTTATGTTACGTACGTCACATAATGAAACCGTTGATCGTTTCAAGGTATAATTAATAAAGAATAATCTGCGTTTTACGTCGTACACACTGTCGTACGAAGTACCATTACGGATATAAGAAAGCCGACGCGGCCGTTTTCATCGATTCAAGGCTGTGCGGGTTATTAAAAAATAAAAAAAATGTTCTATAATCGCAGACCGTGATCGGAAGAATTACCTGTGAAAACCAAGGTGATCCTTTTACTCGCTTGGCCGCTATGTTCTTTAACCTTTCCGTTTATGAAGTAGGAAATTACCGCTCAGATGAAGAAACAGCTGTACGAACAAAAAATTCCTCCTAAATTACATTACAGTTTCGCTGTAATTATGGGATTGTTCGTATTTGATCGTTTTTATCGAAATCTGTCTTAATCCATTAAGGGTGGCACAAAGTGACTGTTATTGAACAGGAAGATGGATATTATAAATCTACGAGATCGTTTCTTAAAAGATAATTCCCCTGTGTGTATGACAGAAAAACAGAATGTAATAAAAGATGTCTCGCGAATATAATGTTTAAAAGACACATGTAGTTAAATTAAAGTGATATGTTAAGTGTTTTTTTTATTATATATTTTTGTTCGCCAAGAATCAGGATTACTATAAAAGCGATTAGCGTGTGTTTTGTAACGTGACATCTACGATATTACTTTAACTTGTAGCTACGACGAAATTTCAAAATTCTACTTTTTCGAAGTTTCGTGTAACCTGGTTGTTTGAAAGTTAATTTAACTGCAATTCTAACTTGTTAATTTCTTAAACGGTATTAGTTATCTCCCAAGGAGACCACATTTCCAGAGAAATTTGACGTAATTTGGAAATTTCCTCATTTTTATGTTGTATTATAAATTAATAGAAGTTTCTAAAAGAAGTTTCAGCGAGGAAACTTCGCTGTCAATTCTACCTAATTACGTAACTTTCCTGATAATATAATAAAAGCCTCTACAGGAAATTTCAGTGAAATTTCGCTGTCAGAAGCAACGTAGAACGTATTAACTGTAGAAGCTGTCATTACGTTAATTTTTGTATTATTAACGTTTAACATCTCCAAGTCCTTTCGTACTAGCCTCTTCATCGCGTATTGATTTCAGATCTTTGAAATTCTAAATTAAAAAAGTTTTTTCCATATTAAGAAGAATCATCACCTTTAACGTTAACTGTACGTTTCACGTTTCACGTGGTAATTTCTTACCAAGCGTACATTTGCAATAAAAATCTTGTAACTTCTACGTACAACATTGTACTGGTTTCAAATTATTATCTTATTTTTAATTATTATTTAATTATAATGCGCCGTTATAGTTCCAATGGAATTGTAAAAATCCCCGTGGAACGCGTAATATATTCGTTAAATCTTTCCGTGCTAAATGTTCAAATATTTCCGCCAGTCACTGTACATAAACACATTTGAATGTAACTTTGCAATTTAGCTTTAGACTAGCACCATCGTTGCTCCGATTTTATTCGTCGCATCGAAGATCCAGTAGTTGCAGACAATTGTCGGCTCGATGATGAACGGTAGCTGGGATATCGGTCGACTCCCACGAGTCTCATCAGCGGACACCTTAAACTAGAGAGAACCACGAGAAAGTTCGTAATTTTCTTCGGGAACTCGGTGACGCGTCGTCGCCAAGTCGTTCCCGCAAAGACCTCTTCGTAGTCGTAACTGGCCGTGCGATACGGTCGACTAGGTACGATCCGCGTCTATTAATTCGAAAGGTCGGCTTCATAATAATCGTGTCGCTTTGGGCCTAGAAACAAAAAGCGTCAGGATGATTTATGCCGGTCGATGAGCGAACTCGCTCGATGCGCCACGACTTTACCTTTATTTTCCATTGTATTTCTAATTTCATTTCGATTCTGGTTAACGTCGCGTCTTTGTATCTCGATTTCGAGACAACTCGACAAGTTTTTACATTGTGGAGATTTGAACTTTACTTCCACTCGCATGTGTAGTACAGGAATTCTAGCTGTTTCGGTGTTTAACACTTTGACTGCCACCTTGGTCATATATGACCGGTCACTGTTCCTCCTGTGACGCCACGCTTGAACTTACAATTGTAAAAATTGAATGAAAATTGACAGATAGGACATTTTGAATATAACCGATAAATAGAAGACACTTTGAAATAAAAAGTGTCCCATTGAACAATTAAACATTTTTATTAGAACATCAATAAAAAAAAAATGAGTACAAATCTTGCATCTAACGGTGCACTGTGTTTGCATCCATATCTTCGAGGGGTAATCTACGAATATTATTGTTGAGGTTATTAGATGTGTGAACAAAGGAACGCGTGGATAAATTGCAAGGTAAAAAGTATATTTTAATACAGAAGTGTAAATACAAATAGGAATATAATTTGAGCTGGTCCAGATCCGCACGCTAGCAGTGTTACCCCATGACTGAAAGCTCTGAAGCCATCGTCGCCTGTCTATTGTTTATGGTCTGCTTTCGTCTATACGCTGTCGATCGCTGCACTGCTTGAGAAAACTAAAAAGACCAGATGTAGAGTTTTCTTAGAAGCGGTGACCACTTCAACAATTATTATAAACACACCTTAGAAAATAATTGTAAATGTTGCTTTATAATTGTATAATTGAAGTTAGAAGTGTGAACATACCTTACTATTATGTATAGAACGAGCAAATACCGTTTACTAATATCTTCTACACGTTTCAACAATATATTCTGCAGGATTTGCTTACGACGAAGTAACGAATGCGAATGGTTTGTTGAAATAAACGAAGACTCGTATAATATGTCGCTATCGACTGTTAACAAGGTGACACGGGTTCACCCGTGACCACCAATAAGATAAACGGTCCATTGAGGAAGAATGTTGTCTTACGTCGTCAATTTATTATTATTTTGCCATTATATGCTTTGAATAATAAAAATACTCCCGTGATGTCCTCAGCGAAACATGTGATTTCGACGAGGCAGTTAAAGTGTTAATGGAATTGCATTTATTGAAACATATCGGCGAATAGAACAGTTCTGATAACTTGATATGGCAGTGATAATAAAACATGAAGATAGTTAAGGTGTTGCTTTTGATCATTGGTTTGCCATTAATTCGTATTAAGGATGGCACGTTAAACTCTCGAAACTCGAATAAATGATAATTTGCGTAAATTACTTGCGAGAATGTTGTGGCGATACAAACTTGCTCTTATTTGATTAATAACAATCGAACTGAATTTGTATTTACACTTTGGATTTGTTTTAATTGGTATGACTTCATCAAGCCATTGCAATCGTTTTTATCGGGAAAAAATGAAAATTTAGTTTCTTATAAAGTCGAAAAGACAGCTATTATTAGTATTGAATTACTTTTGGTATTGGTATTGGTGATCTTTATCTTATAAAATAATTCGATTTTCTGAAGAAGAGTTCTTTATGATTTTAGTTTCTTATAAACCTGAAAAGCGACTATTGTTGGTATTGGATTAATTTTAGTGTTAGTAATTCGATTTTCTGCGAATAGGATTTTCAAGATTTTACTTTCTGACAAACTAGGCTGCTGCTTAAAAAAGAGAAGAAAAAGTAAGCGTTTCGAGTTTCAGAGATTCGAGAGCTTACAAAATTTTGAATTCAAGTTTCCCGACTCTAATCAAGTGAAGACTTCCTATAGACAACCCTATAAGTGTCAAACACCAAACTTTCCATCAGAGAGAAAATGGCATCTCTGATTTAAAATTATTTCCAAAATTCCTTCTGATTTATTAATTATAAGATTATATAATTATAATTATAAAATAAATGTTTATTATAAGATAAGATTTATCGATGCTAAAATTATAAGATTAATTGATTCATTAATTATAAGATCTTAAACGTACAATAGTTCGAATGCGTTGGAAAATTTTCTACTTTTTGCGCTAATTTAGATTCATCAGAGAAATTGCATTCGTAGAAAAGCCTGTACATGGCTTTTAATCGTAGAGAAAACTAAACTAGAGAATGTGCCACTCGTTTAAATGTGCAAGCACTGTAAGTACCAATCCTGCTTATCCCCAAATAGCTTGTATAAAACTAAAAAATACATTTTTTAGAGATCAAGATGTTTATTTCTACTACGAAAGTGTGGTTCATAATGTTTCGAGTAACAATTGTTATAAAATTGCATGCGCCTAACTCACAGTTTTACACAGTGTCGATATTGGACGTGACATCTCCTTTAAACACATACGTAATTATTTACAAATTGGAAATTGCTCTCAAATTCTATACTACGATGTTTCCATTGGCGCATAGGACACATCATAAAAAAAAAAAAACAATATTTTTTAATCCTCGTGCCTACAGTATTGTTTGTAAAAAATCTTTAACTCACGTTTAAGGTAATATTCAGGTACGTACTGTTAGTAGAAATCCACCGAACCGTTCATGTACCGTATATACGAAGCGTATATGAGAGTATTTTTAAAACTGATTATCAACTTGTCCGCACAAATTGAATTTTACTGTACGTTACTAAACGTTTTAGCCTAATTCGATCCATACTGAGGCAACGATTACGTCACTACGGCGATTGGGACGGTGTCAGCGGCAGATGGCAAACTCGTAATTAAATGTCCACCTGAAGTGTACCTCGTCGCCAAGCGGTCGATCGATTCCCATGTTGCACGCGTCTCCACGACTATGTGTACACGAGGTGCATCCAAACCGCATGCGATTATGCACGTGCAACGCGCGTGTTGCGTGCTACGCGCGTAGTTCCGGTTTCGCGTTGTTTTTGCTTTCCACTTTTCCTTCTAATTAATTCTGATTAATCAAAATATTTCTGTAATTAGTCACACGATGTACGTTGTTAAATCATATCTTTTCTAAGCCAAAGATGGAAATTATTTGGCGCCCGTTTGTTCGATGTGCGAGTTAGAGGAGGAATAATTTCGTTATGGATGCTTAACTTTGTGTGAAATTAACGTTATCTTCTCTCTGATGTTCGAAAGATCGAAATGCTGAATTCCTTCATGAAAAATATTCTCTATGCGAAAAATATCTATTCGAATGTTAAATCTTCGATGTTTAATGGGATTAGAAAAATCGCGAGTAGAAGTCGATGATGAAATTCTATAAATTAATAGTTGTTTCTTTGATGAATCCAGGTTCTATCGTATAACAATTTGGGTAAAGCGATAAATGGATTGGAATGTTTTTTCTTTCTAAATAATATTCACTCGTATATTCGCTTTTTTCTCTTTTCAAAGTACTTAATGGTATAGACCTATTTAACTTATTAACAAATACGATTAAATGTTAACATATGCACGTTTTATGTTATTTTTATTAGTTACATAAAACACTGTTCTCGTCAGCCAAATATGGGTAGATCTTAAAAGGGAGGAGAGTGAAGCATGAAAACGTTTATTTTAATTATACATGCGTAATTACGAAGAGGACGAGGGTTTTGGAAATCTGCCTTCGTGTTGCAAAATATTCGAACTATTATTATTGGTCAATCACGTGCTGTTTTGACTCTACAAAATGTTTGTTACGTTTCGGTATTTAGATACGTATTTCAATGAATTCTACGCGCAAGATCTGGAAAGAGTTATATATTTCGAAATTCTAAGATAATACGTACATGTGATATATAAATAACAGGAAAAATTAATACAATACAATTAGCATATATAGACGTATAATTAGTATATTACATATAGTATGAATTATATATAATGTATAATATTACTAACAAATATAAAATATTATAAAAAAATTATAGTTTAAGAAAAAGTATCAGTTATATTAATTATATACTGTGTCAGATTTGTCTTCTAACATGCGTCGTTACTATAATGGTTACTAATTTTAATTATTTCCTACTTAATTTTACAAGGCTGCTTGACGTGTATGTTAACCGTTGAATGTGATTCACGTTCCGCGAAAGTCGCGCTGCAACCTTTTTTGGAACAAGGTTCTCCAGACTGCAGGTCAAGTAAAATAATTCAAAGTTGTATGTCGCCGTGTAGACTGTGTCGTTGTGAATAAAGGCGTACTAGTAGCATATTTAAACCGAAGGAATACGATGTTTAAATTGAAAGCTGCGCCTAGAAAATTGCGAGATAACAGTGGAAACCGTCTTTTGACGAATTTTTATTAACATCGTTATACTTTTCCAGACTTGATTTATTCATAACTGGAGGGTCGCTGACTCGAGCGAAAGAAAAATAGGTACACTTGTGTTTAAGTAAAAAGATACGCTAAATACTGGAATTTCAAACGAAGGCGAGAATACTCTTCCACTTTATTTTTTCAACATTAAGAAAACCATGAGATATAAGTTCGTTTCTCGTAAAAGTAGTCAAATTAAAACTCGATTAGATGAAAATTATTAATGCTATTCCATTGACGAAGCTGCATAAATTTTGTAATACGAATGGAAAGAGTATGCTATGAGGCTTACAGAAATATTTGGAAAAATGCTGTCGACAGTTTGTTTAGCAGCTAGCTCTAGCGTATTAATTGTTAAAATTCAGCGCGTATTCCGCGACTTATGGTCACCATGCGATCGTATATCTACTAAACCCGACAATACATTTCTTTGCTATTAAATACTACTACTAGTAACTGCTTTACTTACTTACTACTAAGAATCGTAGTATACTTGTCTGTGTATATCGAGCATTCATTATTTTTAATGCATCAATGACACGAACGAGATTAACCTGCATTGCTTGTTTTAGAAAGATAATGAGATCAAAGGAGAAAGGAAATTTCCCTGATGCGGATGACGTTGCATCCTCGTGGATTGATGCATTTCGCTTTTCGCAACCTGCACTATTATTGCCACATACGTATACATATATAATTTAATAATAAAACTATACTGTGTCTGACTGTAAATCACACAGCCTTTTCTATAATACTATTATTAAATTTAATAGTAAATGAGTCAACCAGTATGAAGTACGCTATAAAATCGACTGGAAGTAATTTGATGAACGACGAAGAGCTTATGTTTCTTCCTAGCAAATACAGTAAGTTTCGCAATTACTTTACTTTATCAATAATTTGTATACATTTATATATACCGTTAAAGTAATAATATAATGTTTTATTAAATACAAAATTTATATATAACAGAATAACTTGAAGTATTAACGCACACCGCTTTATTCTCTTATACATCTCAAACAGGAATGAATTTGTTTTATTGCACATTCATTCGTTCAATACATACGTGATACGCTCGTCTCATGGCATTTTTCTTTTGTCTTCCTCTCTTTCATTCCTCGCTCGTACAATACAGATACTCACACATTTATTTTCTAACATATACATACATCGTAAATAAATAGCGTCAATAAATTATATCGAAAGTGAAGGATGCAGTTTATTGAAATAGAACTTGGTTTTTGTGTAAGGTGTAGCAAGCAGGCATGCGAACAACTCTGAAATTTTAGGATAGTAATCTTCTTCCAGAAAATATTAAATTTTAAGCCGTCAATAGACCGCAACTGCAACGAATTGCCACGTTTAAACTAATATACACTTCACGATTTTATCATTAAAAGAGGATTCGAAGCATCGAGCCAGTAGAGTGTCAGTTTATATCTTAAAACAAGTATAAAATACGGTAAAAAGTTTCAAGCTTTCACCACAGTGAAGCAAATGTTAGTTGGATGTTACTTTCTTTTGCACTTGTAAATATCGCTGAGCATCAACGCCGAGCGTTGTAAAAGCATCGATCACGGAGGAAGTAAATAGAATTCGGTGAATGTGAAACGATTCCAGGTGGATGTATTTAATAAGAGCGTGTACAGCAATAAGAGCCATTTGGAGCGGATGGAATGTCGTGGAATTGATATTCTGACGTATCGATATCGCATTAACGGCATCTAAACGAAAGGAGACATCTTCTCTATAGCGCTCGTGTTATTAAATTGAAGATTTATAATTGAAGATTGCGATCGTTTACGCATTCGTAGAAAATCTCTGATAGAAATCGCAATAATTATTTACTTTTTTTAGATATTTTTGTATTAACATCAATGATACCACATAATACTGTAAATTATTACAATATTAACTGCGTAAAATAATAATAAAATACTATAAACAACAATGATAATAAAAAGCCATTTTTATATCGATATCAATCGTAAATAAAATATAATAATAGTTAGATGTAGGAAAATGTATTTCCTGAAACGACAGTATAATTTTTATTATTACAGTTTGAACGAAAAAGTTTCTTAACGAAATTGTTTCAAAATCGACACTAAGAATATCAGTAATAGTTTCATGAAAAATAGTGAGATTCAATTTTCATTCATTGAGCGGGAGATTACGTTTCGTTAAATATGCCAAATTACACGAAACAATTAATCTGATACAGAACCGTATACATTACCAAAATCAATTATTATATTCTCAACGTATTCCACGCTATTGTTTTAAAGTGTACAAACTTCTAAGATACGCATTAATATGTGTAATTTGTTCGTGTGTGCTTTACTTGGAAAAAATGTCACAAAAGAGCTGCTGAAGATATTATGTAAATCAGCATCTGCAGGAAATATTACATAAGTATTAGGACGGTACGCTGCTTTGTGGAAATTTAAGGCTGGTCATTTTTCATTGGAAAGAAGCCGAGAGAAAAAGCCGGGAAACGCCATCGAACGTAATGTTTGTAAAAATATTACCAAAAATAATGACGGACAAAGTGTGTCACACGGTTCGAGTGAGAAAAGCAAGGAAGGTGAACGAATAAATTCCGCATGAGTTAAACGATATGCAAAAGCTTGGACGAGTAGATAAAGCTATCAAAACGATAAAGAAATAAACAGCAATATATAGATTCTTGAATCTTGTGGCAACGAGCTGATCATTTGCATAATCGAAAATATCAACAAAGGAGACTATAATATAAATAATAGAGAAGAAGCTTACGATGACTCTATTTTGATAGCGATTCGCGGAATTTCTTTAGTTTAATTTCTCACAATTTCAGGTTACTCGAAGCAGAAACGAGCAAACAGCTAAACGAAGATGAAAATGTAAACAAGTAAAACGAAATGAAGATATAAACAACTAAATGGAACGCGTGCAGAATTAATAGAGAAACAGAAGTAGAAAATGGAAATCAATCCTGCTGCACTACAACGCAATAGCGTGTGTGTTGAAAATGACTGTACAAAAAGTCGAAGCATTATAACGCGAAACCTTGCAACATCGTTCCTATTCTCGCGATCTTGTACTCACAAGTTTTTGTATTTTTTTCAGATACGCGAGCAATTTTTCAATGGATACCTTGACTCGAAATAAGATTAAAAGTGATCGCGAAAGGAGCGTTAGAGAAGTCGTTAAATCCTGGAATTGTTAAAGGCGACTTTATCCCTTCGTCTTAACGTAGCCGATAAGATACTGACTTGATATGATAAAAATGATAATAGCAATAATAGCCAATGATGTGTTGCAACTTCGTCATGTTTGACGTGCCAATTTGCAGCGTGTACACGCTCGTGGTAAATTGTTTCGCCAGTAAAAAGAGCGACGATGTACATAATTGCACGCGAAGCACGTATGATTTTTCACGATCGTGCACCGTACAACGAACAGTGACGTGACAATGAGCGTGACGTGCATTGCTGATCTTTATTAAAAAAGCTAATCCCGTAATGCAAGTCGTTGGCCTGTATCGCGTAATTAAGAAACACGCGTGTTGAAATCGGAGGATTTGCAAGTGGGTAAGCTTAAGAACGGCAGAGGCAATTCCTTTCTATAGAAAGAGGCAACATTTCTTTTCGCTCAATTTCTTGCATAACATACATATATCGATATACGTGATAATTTATTAACGGCATTATCGACTGTGAATTTTGATATTTTTTATTACAACAGGTTTTTCACATTCTATACTTTATACATTATAAACTATTAGAGAATGTCTTAATAAATGCAGGAAGTAATTTAGATTTTCATTAACTGTACCTTACACAATACGTAGCTGATGGAAGTATTTGAATACTTATAGAAATCTTTAAAAATTATATTTAAAAAATTGTATGAATATATTCTGTGCGTTTCGCAACCTCTTGCAATTTCATTAGCAGCGAAATGGATTCTAGTCACTCGGCTATCATCATTATATTAATACGGTTTGAAGCAATTTCTGGGAATATCTATACACAGAAGATATTTATTGCAAGTATACGTATATATCACAGAGACTATAAGATTACTTAACCGTCATTTTCGCAAGATGATATGTCTCTCGGCTGTCAAATTGACACAGTGGTAACGCTTCGATGAAACGAAAAGACAAATAATTCATTTTTCTCTCTGTCGTTCACACGCATTCGCGCTAATCCTAACGTTCCTTCACAGCTGTCGCATTTCAAAGTCAAAAAGCTTTAGAAACATCGTTTCAGAAATGACCGAACAAAAGAATCTTTTACTGAAAAATTACACGAAATTGACACGAGAGACTAAACGCGAGGGTTAAACATCAATGAATTATCCATTGTATTAACGAGCCTAAATATTCAGTGGGACCATTTTAACGCTTATTGTATGTCTATTAGGTTGTCCGAAAAGTTTCTTTCGTTTTATGAGGAAACAATAGACGCACAAAGTTGTGTTTTACATTATTTTGTCGAATTACGTACGATCCATTTTGTTCTGTTGAGATAAACACCACGACATTTCACAGACTTGATTTCTCGTTTGTATGAAGGTGCATTGTTGTAAAAAACACGTTTGCGAAAGAAGGACGTTTTTCGGGCAATCTAATAAATCGATTTCAAATTTTGCAAATTACGCTGTGTTTTATTTAACGTGTACAATACATACACGCGTAAAAGTTTTCAGACTATCGATAAATGTTCAAACATGCTCGCGAGCCACTGTCTTACATCGAAGATAATATCGATGAATCGTCAGTTCCTCATGGAGATTACAATATTCTAAGCAACGTATGTTCGTCTAATTCAATTTTACGATGCACTGTTGGAAATTTATAGGTTGTAAAAGGAATGAGGAATAAGTTTTAGTAACGCAGAGATTGCATGTTTCAACGTTCAGCGGGGTAGAGTAACATGGTTATACTAGATCGTTCTTAATTGCGAAACGTATAAATCTGTAGTTCTGAAGTATGTGTTCGTTGGTTTCTGATCGACGTATGGTAACGGTTAACCTGGTTACACATGCACATAGATTTGCAGACGAATTAAATCTGTATACTTCCTATCCGTGTGAGCGCGGCAAATGATTTCAAAATATTCGAAGGATCGCTTCATTATGTTGCGCGTTTTATTATTTAATTTGTACTTTACAATTTGTCCAGCTGGACATTTGGTGAATTTTTCTGATTAATTGTTAAATAATATGTGAATAGCTACAGCCCCAGCGGGATACCATCTTCCAGTTTGACTATTTTATTTCTTTAGCGAGGTCAGTAGGGTGTTCTCTTTTTAGTCTTCTTTCTGAGAGTAGGTAGCCTAGAGGGGAGGTAGTCTTTGCGTAGAAGAGAGTTCACTTCGTGTAAAATTCGACGAATGAAAAAAATCTCTTCTAGGTGTTGCAACATCGTGTTAGACGGTCCTTCCGTGGAAAGTCGACATCACACAGCCAGACTTCTCTCTCTCTCTCCTCTCTCTCTCTTTCTCTCTTTCTGCCCGGAAGTATTGTTCGTGTAAGTAATATCTGTTTGCCAATTCTAACAATAAGTCGGAAATTTGCGAATACGTTTTACTTTCTCCAGCTGGGATGTTCTCCCATTGGCGGTCAAAAATCAAGAGAGAAAGTATGCGATAATTGGCAACAAATATATACCTATGATTCAATACTGCAATTGACGTACGATTTCTTATCTGCGTGGATCTCGTGTTTTGACATTGATGACTGGAATTCTGTGTTCCATAACGTACGTATACATACAGAATTCTGTGATACACATCACAGAATTATCATAATTTGCGTATGTTGTACATATTTATTTACTTGTATTTTCATATTATATTATGTTACCTGTATATATATATTTATTTATTTTTGTATATATTTGTATATATATAAACAAAAATCTGAATATTATACAGGTTCGACGTTCGTTTTAACGTATACAGGCTGAGCGTACTACAATTGAACAGGGACTTTTTCCTATGTAAAAAAATAAATGGAAAATGTAGAATAAAATTTTGCCACATGATGCTTCGTTTCTGAGAAAATCGAGTTTGAACATTATATAATTTTTTATTAATTATTACTTGGTTAAGTAATATAATTAATACTTGGTTAAGTATCGATTAGGTATGAATAAACAGTCAACAGGAGGTTATTATATTTTTATATATTGTATTATTTCATTGTATTATGTGAAAAAAAACCAAAAATGTAAAATAGAATTCTTCCTTTTATGGCCTCAGTTTGAAGAAAATAAAATTTAAACGTGTTAATTTAATTACTGATTTGATATATATACACGCATTTTGAAGATCGTTTGTCTCAAAAATAGAGCATCTTGCGAATTCTACATTTTTGACTTATTTTCAAATTTTTAAACATGTTTTAAACACCTGTGAATTACTTAGTCTTATTGAGACTGGAATTAATAAATTTCAAACGTTTAAGTAAATTTTATCAAATCTTCAAAGTCGATTTTCTCGAAAACGAAGCTTCAGGTGAAAAAATGTTACACCAAAATTTTTTTTTTTTTTTTGTTGGTATAGCAAATATCAATAACTTTGAAACGTTTTAATCCATTAAATGATTTAATCGATCTTTACAGGTAGATACGAATTGCAGATAACAATGCAACTATAATATCAGTCCATTCCTTATTTATTACATCCATAAAATCCGAAAGCTCGGAGTGTTATATTTTTACGTAACTGAAGTATCGCGTATCGGTTACCGTGACTTTTATTCGTTTGTTTCAATATTTGGCGAAAACGAATAAATTTACAAAGGCTTGCCGTTACACAGTTTCCCCATCGTTCTCGCTTTAAAGAATCCATTGTAAATAACACCCACTCTAAGAAAAGCACACCTCGTACAGACGTCCCATCGACCGACCCAGATATCGACAAACTTTGATTTATTTCCGATTTTCATGTTGAATGCAAACACCGTCAGATATCCAAAGCTGTGGATAGAGGTATCTCTGGCAAACACTCCAATTATAAGTCTTGATTCCCTAGTGTCTTTCACAGAACTTGTGCTAATAATCTGTGAAAGTTTCAGATATATTTGAAACTTTGTTACAAATGAAAATCAAGATAAGAAAATTTAGTTTCTTGAATTTGAGAGTAATAATTGCAAGTGTTCTTTATTTATTAGACGAACGAAGCGCGTGTGTGTTTTAATCTACTAGTTAAAAATTTATCAAAAAAGAATCAATCTTAGTTAAGTCGATTTTAATTTTGGCAAATGTAAATATAACACCACGCGTTTCAATTGAAACACAGTCAAAACTCCGTATCTCGAACCTCAAGAGAAGAGATAAAGTCATTGAATTACGGAGCTTGCGACTTGTCGAAATTAAATTCCCGAATAAAGCAGGCTTGACAAACGAAGATTCGGCGTACAGAAGCTTTGTACGAAGGTGGAATTACGTTTACACCTTTTTAAAAATTATTAGTATTTTAAGCTTCCTCTTGGAACTCATTTTATTCGACGTACACAAAAGCGGAAGCTACAAACGTGGAAGATGTACGTGTTCGACTGATAAAGAACGATTAGGTGAACGAACGAACGAAGGGCGAAGAAGTATTAGATTGTCGGAAAAGTGTCTTTCTTTTACAGACACGTCTTTTACAACGACGCATCTTTATACAAACATGAAACCTAATCTGTCGAACGTTGCGATCTTTATTTCTATAGAACAAAATGAATCATACGTAATTCGATAAAATAATATAAAACGTAAAAAGTTGTGCATCCATTATTTCCTTATGAAACGAAAGAAACTTTTCGGACGACCTAATAGATACACGGCTTGCGTCGTCTTACGTTATTAGAGACAATACTAACGGTTAGCTAAGTTAAAAGAAAGGAGACGATATCGAACGATTAGTTTCTCACATTTTATGGCACGTGGGATAGCTATAGGCACATTTCGACTTGCAGATGTCTGGCTATTCCAAATTCGAGTTACAGGAGTAAAATGAAACATCTGGACGCGTGGAAAATAATTCGAGTTAAAGCGAGTTTTATTTTAACTTTTGGAGGTGTTCGCAGCGAAGCTGAAAGAACCGAACAAAATTTTAATCTTGTAAAGTTATAGAATTTTCGAGTTACAGAGGTTCGATTGTACGATAGTAAAACAGCTACTTTATTGGATTTAAGAAATATTCACCCATCGTACGGTACAGCCTATAATGATCAACGTTCAACAAATATAAACTTCAGTTTCGTACGATCCTTGTTCGAGACTATTAATAATTACACAGAAGTTTCTATTTCTTAACGAGTCGAATAAATGTATGACCCAATTACTCCGTGGAATCGGTTTAACCTTTCATTCAATTTTAATGACGTTCCATTCGTTATTATCAAAGTTTATTGCACCGCTGATTCAGGCCGGTTTGTTAATGATGGAAACTTTGAGATACATAGGTATGTATGTGTGTATGTATGTATATGTAAGTCCGATAACTGGAGCAGTAAAATAATCCGAAAACTGTAGCAAAGCGTATTTTCCTAGTCGTCTAGAAATTTAAGGCCTTGTAGTTGCGAAACAAGATAATAAATCTTAAACTTGGGGTATTTAGATAAGATTGTTGTATTATGCTAAAGGTCAAAGGATAAATTACGCCGTTCAAACAGTAACTCCCCTTCTGGATGATATTCAAACACTTGTACAAGTCTTTTAGGTACGAATATGTTACATGAATGATATTTAAATAGTAAGTTACCCATCATATTAATAAGCCCGACGAAAGTATTCAAACACTTGTAGAAGTATTTAGGTTCGAATATGTTACGTGTATTACACGAGACGTTTTGAAGTTTCTTAGGACAGTGTAACGAGACTCGAGTATCACGATTATACTGATAAGATTTGGAATGAGAAAATGAAAATCTACATACAAGCTACAGGGTATTTAATGTAAGCACACGTGTTACAGAGATAATGAATGATATTTAAATAGTAAGTTACCCATCATATTAATAAGCCTGACGAAAGTATTCAAACACTTGTAGAAGTATTTAGGTTTGAATATGTTACGTATATTACACGAGACGTTTTGAAGTTTCTTAGGACAGTGTAACGAGACTCGAGTATCACGATTATATTGATAAAATTTGAAGTGGAAAAATGAAAATCTACATACAAGCTACAGGGTATTTAATGTAAGCACACGTGTTACAGAGATAATGAATGATATTTAAATAGTAAGTTACCCATCATATTAATAAGCCCGACGAAAGTATTCAAACACTTGTAGAAGTATTTAGGTTCGAATATGTTACGTGTATTACACGAGACGTTTTGAAGTTTCTTAGGACAGTGTAACGAGACTCGAGTATCACGATTATATTGATAAAATTTGAAGTGGAAAAATGAAAATCTACATACAAGCTACAGGGTATTTAATGTAAGCACACGTGTTACAGAGATAATGAATGATATTTAAATAGTAAGTTACCCATCATATTAATAAGCCTGACAAAAGTATTCAAACAGTTGTACAAGTCTTTTAAATACGAATATGTTACATGTATTACACGAGACGTTTTGAAGTTTCTTAGGACAGTGTAACGAGACTCGAGTATCACGATTATATTGATAAAATTTGAAGTGGAAAAATGAAAATCTACATACAAGCTACAGGGTATTTAATGTAAGCACACGTGTTACAGAGATAATGAATGATATTTAAATAGTAAGTTACCCATCATATTAATAAGCCTGACGAAAGTATTCAAACACTTGTAGAAGTATTTAGGTTTGAATATGTTACGTATATTACACGAGACGTTTTGAAGTTTCTTTAGCAATGTAACGAGAGCGAAATCGACTATCATGATTATGTTAATAAAACTCGAAATCAGTGTGAAAACATACATAGAGGCTACAAGATATTTAATGTAAGTACACATGTTGTACAGATCATAATTGCATTTAAATAGTCGTTTAGCCATCATATTAATAATTCTGACTATTCAGTGGTGCAATTACGCTATATATTAATTTTTTAATAAATATATGTCTGCTATAAATATCTTGTAACTTCTATATTGCATTATCTAATTTGTTTCTGATTTCGCCAGTACGACATTGGTATGACGATGATGTTTCGAAATATTTTATATAACGCGCACGATACATGTGTAATTAAATATTTTCTATTGGTAAGAACTAAAATATTTCTGCGGGCCATTTGATTCGTCTCGAACAAATGGGGAACTCCTATCGGAAATAAACTACTTATTATCTAATTTATAAATAATTTTCTATTTCATCCCATTTAGTATTTATCTTCGTAGAAATACTTTGCGCAATAACTCGATGTCGACTTCCGGTTTGAATATTTTACGAAATTTTCCATTACAGATTCTGCATTAACGAAGATCCGTGCGATAGTTGGCGATGACGCGAGTCTTTGGCTCTTCTTCTTTTACATAAGTAATGACAGTTGATCTATAATCGGACGTTCTATTGCTGTGTTAACGGAACTTCGCCATAATCCTTGGACGTATAAATGTTATTTCGGCAACGTGCTCGCTAACGATTTCGACGTTGGTGAAAATCTGCCATTTCGGGGGGACGCGTTACCTTCACCTTCGGGTTATTTTTACGCACACAGAAGGAAACGTATTGCACGATCTCGTTATTAAGATAAAAATCATCACGAATGTTTCGTGAGAAAAACGTCGGGTATCTCGTTCTATACGCGAGAAATGGTTGTGTAAAGTGGAACGGTACAGTGGTATTTGGAAAGATAATTATGGAATTTTTTTAAAATATTTATCTATTAACCTATGCTTTTTATATTTATATTATACTTGTTATTTTTATGTTATACGGTATTCCGTATTCTACTTTTACGATTTGTGAAATTGTCACGAAATACCCTACAATGGTGTCAGTGAATTAGGATGAGAAAGTACTGAAAAATTATGTTTCTTTTAAACGTGTAGCGTCAATTTCGTAGCTTCGTACTTTCAAATATCTCTCGTTATTCTGAAAATACTTGCGAATTAAAATACGATTGTTTTATCTGCGATGTTTAATCGGGCGCAATCTGCTTCTATGTTACCTCGTGTATCAATTTGTTTCGTCACTGAAACAGCATTCTCAATAACGTTATTTCTGTTGTTCGAGAAATATCTCGTAGTTTATAAATACATCGATCGTTGACCAAGCGCTCGTAGGTAAAACACGCAGGATCGATAAGCTGGATATTTTTCAAGCGAAATTGGCTACCGCCAAATTTCAGAATATCGGTAGGAAAATAACGATGTTAGTATCGAGACATCGACTTTTCGCATCGATCATACTCTGTTTTACATGCTGTTAATCATTCCACTCGGCACAGCATATTCCCAATCGAATGCATTACCAAGCAGAGAGCAGATATCCTGCAAGTAATGTGGCTTTTTCGAGAGCTGTGCAACAGTGAAAATGATTAATATCGAAGTATTGACCTAAAAAACTTAACGCAGGAAAGTAATAAAAAACTATAAAAAAAATGGGAGAGACTGTGTCATTGGCCAATCGCCAACAGATAATTTTTTATTTTTACGTAATGTACGAAAAACGATCGCATTGCATATTTATAGGACGACGTAATACTCGGAACGTACGAAATCTCGAAATGTGATCTTAATTAATTATTGTTACTACTATTACTCGACATATCGATGTTTTCGTACATTTCCAATCGATGCAATCCTGCACCTGCAATTTGCGACCTTGAATCGTGCATCACGTTTGCAATATCGCTTTAGCTTGTATTAATTAAAACCGGTCTCGGACGATATATAGTGAAACGATATATAGTAACTACAAAACCTATTTATCGTAGATATCATATACGTAATTAATTATGATTCAAGTATACCAACTTGTGAATAATTTTAACAATATATAGTTTCATGTGACTACAAAAATTTGATACTACGAGACTGAAACTAGGATTTGTTAAAAAAAACCCTGTGTGAGATAGAAGCTTTATCCAATTTCTATCAGTTGGTATAGTTGTATTAAAAAAAATCAACTACACCCAGTGAAAAGTGAACTATGCTTGAGTGCATGTAGGTACTCGAAAACATCATCGAATGTTTGCAATCTGTTCACTGCGAAACCTGAACGTACGTATCTTCGTCTACAAAATTGACGCAAAACAATTATTTAATACGCAATTCGTTTCGAAAGAAGCGTTAAAGAGATCGTTGAATATCTTAAGACGAACGAAGGTTACTCAATTCCACGTGAACATTGCACTAAAGCTATAATGCTCGTTCGGAGGCTTACTTTATTCTTATCTTCTTCCGCTTTCGTTCGTTTCGAAAAGTTGCGCGAAAATTAAAATCGCGCAGTAGAAAAGAAGGAAAATTACGATTTCCTCGGAGCCGGAGTTCGCTGTTTCTAAACACGGTGCGGGAGATGGTGTGTGCGTGGAGAGCAGGCGCTTCTGCCGGAGCATGGGATTCGATCAGTTACCGGCGCAGGTCGTACAAATTGCTGGCGGCTGAATTTCATAATCGTGGAGGTCGATGCAGGGGAGGTGGTGGATGTCGTGCACCCGGCTGCACCAGCGTGTTCGCGTTCCCGATGAAAGGAGAGGCGCGTAGGCGTGGTGTAAAGGGGTGGAAGGCGTGGCCAACGGCGATCAATAAACCACCCCCGCTGGTGGTAGAGTTCGGAGGCGCGGAGGTGAGTCGTTTGGGGGTTGCAACGCGGACGGAGCACCTCCAAAAAGCGGTTTCGGTATCGTGGTGGCGGCGTGGATGCGGCGATGGTAGTGGCAATGGTAGTGGAAATATAGGGGTAGAAAGTACGTGGGGGTGGATGGACTCTGCCAAAGCATATCGATCCCTCCGGTTTTCCCTCTTCGCTCTGCGATCCTCTCTTCTCCGCGAGCTCTCGTCGAAAGTACCATGGCCTCTGGAATTACGCAGGAGACTTCATTCGTAACACGCAGTCACGTAACCGTCTGCACACGCAGTCGCTCGAGCCAGCCGGCTCGTGAAAACTCTCCCCGTGCCCGTTATTAGCCTGTTTCCGTGTCCTCTATATGTATACGTTTCCGTTGAAATCGTTGCGCTTTATTTTCTGTTTCTCGCAGCATTAATTATTTGTTATCGACCGTTCGATTGCAGAGCATCTGATTAATATTTCAATGGAAGAGTACGCAGGAAGATTATCATTCGTTTTTACCGATTTCCTGGCTTTTATGTCGCTTGCTGGCTGAGTAAAGGTACTTCCACGTAAAATAGATAGTAAATAGTAAAGAAATTGTTGGAAATGGGAATAATCCGATAGTTTCGAAGATATAAATCTGTTGAAAATACGTAGGTAGGTAATGAACGACGTTTCATTCGTAGAGACGAATAATGTTAACGTAGCTGTTATGTCAGTTCGATTGAAGCGACATTAATCCGTGTAACTAAGATTATTAGTACTTTTATAACGTGTTCAAAAGACGAAGAAAGATCAGGTGTCCTGACGCGGCAGCGTATTTCGAATTACGCGTGTGACATATTATAATTCAATAATACTTTAAGAAATCACGTTTTATTTCATTTATTTATTTATAACGTCCACGTAAGCGTCCTAGTTTTAGATCTTCTTTCGATCTTTCTCGATCTTCGATTATCTTATCGAGAGAAATTCTGCAAATCCCGACGTCCGCTCCGAGCTAACAGTTTATTCAGAGTTCGTGAACGCTTCTCGTTCTCTGTGCTTCTACGCGAGAGATTTCACACGGATCGCGTTTAGTCATGCAATTTTCTTGCTCTGCAATAAAATACGAAACGAAGTCTAGATGGATGAAGTCACACGCGTCATCGAAGAAGTCGTGCGACAGAATTGCATCGTTATTTTAACCTTGTGCGATTTCAGTATTTCTCGTATCCTTGATCTTCGTTCGTCCCGTGCTACGTTCTCGTCGAATAAAAAATGACGTGACTTCGCATGGTACTTCCAGCACGAAATCGCGAGGGAAACTATATTTAGCGACGTATAACGGGAGAAACTTTTATTTCCTTAAATTTTATGTCAACGAGGAACACGTTATTTGCTTCTCATTAGTGTAAAAATAGAGCTGCTGTTTGGTATAGCGATGGCAAGCGAAACGGTATTTTCAAAGCTGACTGTACTGTAGATAGGATGTTCGCTATATATGATTATGTATATGCTATTACGATGTGGGATTACTATAGCATACTATCTTGTAATCTACAATTTTATTAGCTCGATGTACCTCTGTTTATTCCACGTAATTCCCAGATCTTGACCTTACCTAAATGAATTTTAATCTGGAATAAAGTTAGACAACCAAACACTGTAATTAGAAAGCAGAAACTATTTTTTAATTTGTGTTAACGTATTCTTTGAAAAATAGAGCAGGCGAGCCTGATCGCGTGAACGACGTACACGTGAATGTACATCGTCATTCAGAATAAAATATAAGCCTAAATAATCATGCCGTATACTGCATTTCATTAACTGCTGTTACGTACTGTTACTTCGAAAGTAATTATCGATTTCTTTCTTTGATGAGATTCGATCAAACGAAATTTAATAAAATTCAATTGGATTTAACAAAATATATTTTCTCCTTCTTCAATTTAATGGAAACCTTTAATTGATATATCATACGATATTCCTTTGCTACCTAATTTGTTTTCCTAATATGTTTAAATATATCATCTCTTAATTGCTTTCGTAGTATATGATTACCAAGTCCTAGCGGCAGTGTACAATTATATTATCATTATTGTGACGAAATAGATATCCCGAGGTTGAATCATATACAACACCGGTGCCTCTCACATTAGATGCTTACGCTTTTTTAGATTATCTTGTTACGGTTAGATAATGGTTGTTACCTATAAATAGCCAATACTCTTCGTGATTCATGTGCGCTCTTCAGGGAAAATACTTTAGAAAGTTATAAACATTAAACACTATTATAAAGCTATATATTATCCTTTCAGAACACTATACGTTATTCACCTTGTTAGATCTCGTCACTTAAATTGTTATAGCATTTAAATACTATTAGGTCGTCCCGAAAAGTTTCTTTCGTTTTATAAGGAAATAACGAATGCACAATATTTTTCGTTTTATATTATTTTATCGAATTATCGTCCAATGGTTAGATAAAATAATGATAGATAGAATTAATGGTCCTATCAAAATAAAGATCACAACGTTCGACCGATTAAGTTTCATATTTGTATAAAAATACGTCGTTGTAAAAGATGTGTCTGTAAAAGAAAATGATATTAAAATACTACAGTCTTTAATTAACCGAGATCTTTAGTAATAATGATAATAGTAGTAGTATTTTATTATATTTTGTTATACGTATTATATTGTACGTATAATAGAACTATAACATCTTTTGATAATATGAAATACAAATACGTAGAGATATAGAATGCACATCGTTACATATTATTGCGAAATTTGTGTAATTTTTGGAAATTCGAAATAACGAAAATATCGTTTATTATATTTTGACTACGTTCCATGCGAGAGGAGAATTTTCACAAGTCATTATTTATTTAGGAAAAATGAAAGTTCATATAGGATTTTACGTACCTGCGTAAAGATATCGAATAAAAGCTTTTTCAAGTCTGCCTCTTCTTGGTATCTTAATTACCGGCAGTCTTGAAACTTAACGAGCAATCGAACATTAACCAACAAGGCCGTCTTTTCCATTACATTCTGCCTTAACCCGAATCTCCAAATTATAGTATTTTTTCCATTTTCGTGTAATGGCCGATCAGGAGAGAGAAAAAGATTCGCTTTACGAATCGTTTAATACTCTTTTACGTTATATTTTATTGCATCGCGAAAATATTGCGCACGAGATGGAGATGCGCTCGAGTTCACCGCATTCTGCTGTAACTGTGCTCATCGTACAAACCTCGAGTAACTTATTTCACAATTTGCTTAAGAAAAATCGCGATGTAAATTTCAATCTATTTTTAAATCCGTATGGAAATTTATAAAATAACCTGTATGAGAATATAAATGAATAAATCTCGGTATATTTGGATAAGAGAATGAAAGGATACAAGCTACAAGAAATTTAAAAAGAGAGTTTTATGCTGATCGCACAGTTTTATATTTCCTCAGATATATGTATATGCATACGTGATATGGATTTAGATGACCATGACTCATTTCGAATCGATTTGCTTCTGCCCTGAAAGCGGCACGTTTTATTTAAGAGTACGCCGTTCTTTCTTATTCGTTCATCGATCTCCCTTCATCCGATGCCCGTGATTCGAGTTATTGGCGTTTTCTTAAGACTAACGGACAGCTGAACAGAGACAGGAATTGTCGAATCCTGTCACGCAGACGTTTGGATACCATCACGGAATGACTCAACTCGTGGCAAAGCAGGATCAGACGGAAAGAGAAAGGTAGTGGATAGGACGTAGAATTTTTATTTCTACGCTCACAATAGAAACGTATATCATTTTGTGAATTGATAAGGTGTATAACTTTTAAATTCTCTGGCATAACAAGTGACAATATAATTTGTAATTATATTTATTAAATATATTTTAATTATCGTATTATAATTATAATTTATAATTATATTATCACTTGCGATTATTTGTTACACGCTATGTTTCTATGATAATTAATGTATGTCATTTTAACGAAACCATTCAACGATAATATACATGAAATATTAACGTTATAAATTGTAAAAGTAAGGTTGTAAATTTTGTGAGATAAATGTTCACGGTCCTTTATGAATATCGTCGTCAGCCTGTGTTGCATAAATAATTAATACATAGATGTGCGAACCTATAACTGTATAATTATTAGCAAGTTGATATTATTGTCAACTTGTTACACGCGGAGAAATTCAAATTTAGAAAGCATTACTGAAACATTTCTATGGATGATTCGCATGATCTGGTCGAAGAACGCGATTCGTTCGATTTCTAATTTTTGACTTTGAGTAATTTTAATATACGAGTCGATGGATTTGTTATTTTTCGTCGAAAACGTTAGACGTACTTCCGTACGCTCTACGATGTATCGCAAAACTTTCATGAGAACGAAAATCCATGGAGAAGCTGGCGGTATTCATCCATTAACCATCAGTTTTATCAGCGGTTTTACTCAAACCAATTCGTCTGCCAACTTTTGTACTATGTTAGAGGATATTTGCAGCTTTACAGTTCAGTCGCGGACTTTCGTCATTGAAAAATTTTCTCACAAGTGTGACTGCTGTTAGAATATGCTAGAGGAAAAATAAAAGTAAATCAACATCGGTGTATAAATTAGCTCGGTCTTAATCCTTATAAGCGTAAATGTGATGTAATTGATTCTTAACACAAAAGAAAAAATAAATAAAAAACAAGGAACACCACGATTAAAAAATTATTTTATCCAAGTTACTGCCAATGTAAATTATTCGCTCGTTTTTCTTTATCCAGCGATTGATATTATTAATGCTTTTGCAAAAATATTTTCTAGATTTAATGTAGATAAAAATCAAGCATAATAAAGTATAACATAAATATAATATTATAATCCTTATAAGTGTAAATGTGATGACATCTATTCTTAATACAAAAGAAAAAATAAATAAAAAATAAGAAACACCATAATTAAAAAATTATTTTATCCAAGTTACTGCCAATGTAAATTATTCGCTCGTTTTTGTTTATCCAGCGATTGATATTATTAATACTTTTGCAAAAATATTTTCTACATTTAATGTACATAAAAATCAAGCATAATAAAGTATAACATAAATATAATATTATAATCCTTATAAGTGTAAATGTGATGCCATTTATTCTTAACACAAAAGAAAAAATAAATAAAAAACAAGGAACACCACGATTAAAAAATTATTTTATCCAAGTTACTGCCAATGTAAATTATTCGCTCGTTTTTGTTTATCCAGCGATTGATATTATTAATGCTTTTGCAAAAATATTTTCTAGATTTAATGTAGATAAAAATCAAGCATAATAAAGTATAACATAAATATAATATTATAATCCCTATAAGTGTAAATGTGATGCCATTTATTCTTAACACAAAAGAAAAAATAAATAAAAAACAAGGAACACCACGATTAAAAAATTATTTTATCCAAGTTACTGCCAATGTAAATTATTCGCTCGTTTTTCTTTATCTAGCGATTGATATTATTTATGCTTTTGCAAAAATATTTTCTCGATTTAATGTAGATAAAAATCAAGCATAATAAAGTATAATATAAATGTAATATTATAAATATAATAATATATTATATTAATAAGTATAATACCAGTATAATAATAATACGTAATTGCTTTCTATTATTATATGTTATTAGCGATTGACCTTGTATTCGTTGTGTCAGATCGTGGCCATTAACTCACTTTGCTAAGTCACTTTGGAACCGTGCGTCTTTTTACCTATGAACATATGGCAACATAACGTTTCTTACGTAGGTAGAATCTAGTGAAATTTAGATCCATTGTGATTTTATAATTTGTCTAGTCCCGCGAGACCTTCATATTCGTGGCACGGAGCGAATTAACTGAACAAAAATTACAATACGGATTGGGTGGAAGAAATCAGCGGGTGAATTTAATTCGAGTGGAAGGATGAGAGGCAAGAAAGAAAATAAATGACGATAGTAAAGAAAAAGAATGACAGACTAGATTGACCGTTGCGAATTGAAATCTCTAGAAAACAGAGAACGGTCATTCGTTTTTGCAAGATTAGTACGTTTGAACGACGTTTATCATATATATTATAATACTCCGAATACACGGTTAGGTATAAAAATAAAGAAGCTACGCCACGGTAATATTATGGGAAGTTAAAACAGTATACGCTACAGTCTATAGGATAAGGTGCCCGAATCTCGTCAGCCGGAAACTGTTTTAGCATTTATCCAAAACTAGATCGATTTCCTTGTCTGAAAAAATTTGCATAATCACCTTGAACCTCGCCTTGTAATCGATGTTTCATAAAAGTTAATACAAACGGTATATGAAAATAGAAGGAATATACTAAGCGTCAGAAAAAATAAATACCAGAATTAAGTACTTTGCATATTGGAATACTACTTTGAATATTAAGAAACCACGTAGTGCATTAGCCGCGTAAAAACAAAGCGCTAAGGAGGACTTTGGAAACGACGAATTCCTTTGTTCTTGTCGTCAAGTAACTGGCGGCGTTTCTATTTCAAATTCCAATTACCATCTTCAGACTGGAGGACTTATCAACAAAGATTGACAGAGCAATAAAATTAGCCACGAGGATAAAATTTAGGAAATTACCTCATGCTAATTGTTAGATCTTTCGACATGGTTTAGAAGGTAAGTGTTAGTAAGTCGTTGAACTTATACTATTATTTTATAGCCATATACCATGTATATATACTATAGATATGTACTATATAGCATTATAGCTGTATAGCATGCTGTATAGCAGTACTATAATGAGTACTATATGGTACATATACACAGTATATACTTATAAAATGATAGTATAAAGCAAGTTCAAGTGCTACAGCAGTACTACTACCTTTGTTATATATGCTACAGTATAATAGCGAAAAGATTATGATCTTTACCAAAAATTTAGTTACTGTCCCGATTCAGTCACATGTACGTACATTCTATTTCTCATATGTTAATTATTCTCGTTCTAAGCTAGCGATAACGAAACAGCGTCATTTGTGTAATAACGTTCCACGTATTAATAAGCAACAAATATGAAATTTGCGTGAGCCGAAGAAGCCTATAATACGTAAGTACATAAATTACTTTCTTTCTATTATTTTATCTCGGACTTTGATACATGAGATTTCAGTTAGCTTTAACGCAAACAATATCCGAATCTATAGAAGTGATTTGTTCGCAGCGGAAGATTTATCAGTCACCTCGGCTGCTCCCATAAACGAAACGCATACAATGGATAACGGTCGTGCAAAATGAAGATTCGAACGTCTCGATTTAATTAACTTTCACTTTATGATCCGCTGGCGAAGTAACGAAGGGTCCTCGCACCTATTACGTCAGGAAAGTGGGGCCAGAACTAATGAGCCTCACGACGTGCTCGTGTTCGCCATCACGATCCAGATTCGCGATTCCACGTGGCCGTCGATTCGATGCACACGTTCGCCCGATATTCAGCGAAACGCTTGAAAAATGTATCATCAACGTCGGTTAGGCCGATCGTAGGTGTCCTTAATGATCGATCGGGCCCGAAATTAAATCGTGTGTTAACCGCTTGCGAAACCGCCCATTACGTCGAATCTCGTTTCGTTAATTCCATAATACCAACAAAGAGCGAGTCGATTGCATCGCGACGATGGTAATCGTTTGCCAGTCGACTAATGGGCTTTACGTAAGCGCACGTATCGTCGATGTAAACACGGTCGTCGCGCCGCTCGGGTAAATGATTGTTACGTTCCGCGAGAAGAAGAACCGGGGACCAAGTTCTGTACTGTGACGAGAGAGCTACTTATGTTCGCAAGCCACTAAAGTCAGCCGCGATGCATGCGACATCCAAAGTATTTAACATTGGAACTACCGATAGTTAACACGAAGCTTTTTTCTATCAAAACCAGTCTAAATGACTTTAAAAAATACACAATAATAGAATATTCTTATATTTATTGATTTATTACTTTCTTACAGGAGAAATTCCTTGTTATGTAGTACATTTTTGGTATTATTAATCCATCTGGGACCATGATCCCTAAACGAGGGTCGGCACATTTATAAAATTGTAGAATAAGTCGTTTTGACTGGCATGGTATTTCTAGTGTTAGCATCTAGCGATCTAGCGATCGATCCGGAATTTTCCTGATAACTGATATCGTCATATCGAATGATACGCAGTAAAAATTTTAAAAACGTGTGCGAAGTTGTAGAAAATGAGGAAATTGTAGAAAATGAGGTTAATTGGCGTTCGATGAACAAATTGTAGCACCCTTTTACACTTTGACAAGTATCGGTCACTTTGACTTGATATAAAATTATTTTCTGTTTGAATACGTAAAAAATAAAATACAATTATATTATTCTTTTGGTTATTGTTGCAAAACTCGTTACATCATCGCGAAAAAAAAAATATAACATGAAGTAGGAATTTGAAAATAAATTTGTAAAACCAATTCGACTGGTGTGGTATTTCTAGTGTTAATTAGACAATTAAAACAGGACTATGGATAACCGAGTAGTTGCGATTATAGAGATTCGCTAACTATTCTCTTCAAAAAATCGAACGAATCAGAATCGAAAGAAGAAACACGAGCTACTTGGCATGGGCACGTTCTGAACCAAATGTATGTGTAGCGGCACACGAGCTACAGGACAAATCAAATCAAGTTGTTGTTTTGCCTCGGAGTATCAATATCGTTAGGAAACACGTAATGTAATAATAAATGAACTCCGGGCAAAACAACGTCGCCGCTACGTGCAACCATCGAACAAAGACGAATTCGAATTTTCCGGCTTTCCCCCGACCAGTATAAATAAACGGACGCGATCGCAAGCAGTTAGTTATCTAGAGTTATCGAGCAGAATTTACGAGTATTTATCAGCGATCTTATTTTGCAACTTATACACTGTACGAGCGTCACAACAACATTATTTATATTTATTTATTTATTTAATTGAAATATATTTGACGGGTTGCAACAGCAAGTTCTCGTTATTGTAACTACCAATCCTCTACACAAGTCCTCTACATATGTAGCAAACGAGGGTAGGCTAAATGGGGTTAGTTAAATATCTACTATCTTATTTACGATTGTATAACAGAACTTCTATGATGTATGAGATACGGCAAGGTACCTCTCCATTAGCACTTTCGCTTGTTGTTTTCATTTGAATAAAATCGTCATTGTCGCCGTCTTTGTCGCGATGAAGTCATTTCATTACATCAGTGTATATGAAGTTTTTCTAGCGTTTCCAGCGTCTCACAAATCTACGCGCTTCGGATAATTTTCAATATCACGTTCCTGCTTTTTGCCGTCTGTGATCGCGATTTTTGTTAATCCTGTTGCACTTACACCGCTTTCGAGTTTTTTAAATTCTGTCGTATTTTGTTTCGATACTTAGAACGCTGTTAGCTTCTTATCTATCGTACTAGGTTCTTATAATCGGAATTCACTTAATCGAATAAGAGGAAAAATACATCTATGAATATAATATATAACAGTTACAAAAATAAATGTGTTTAAACATTAATAAAATCTGTGCATATTCGAAACGGAACAACATATTCGCTATTGAGAGACTCTACTGTGTTCTTACCTGAAACTTCTTAATTCAGAAGACGGTTGAGACTTAATTTTGAGAAGCTTTACGTATGGAAGACGAGGAAAACCTCGCGGCAGCGCTGTCCTTCGTATGTCTACGAAATAAAATAATATATCGACGAGCATATAAAAAGATATAAAATTTTCGATAGCCTTAAAATTTCGCAAGAAGATGACCCTAAGAAAAAAATTTGTCCCACAATTAAAAGTAGCTCTTCAAGTAGTATAACTTTCTTTAACAAAATCTTTTTTTATGGAAAGGTAAACCAAAAAGATATTTAGGTATTTTTTTTTCTCGTGACTGCACAGATTCCTACGAAACGATGTCTAAATATTTACAAGGTATTTTAAATTATACGAAGAGAACCAAAGATAACAGGAAGAAAAGGATACGATAAGATGAACTTAGAAAGAACGTTTTAGCTAAGGTCAGTAGTAAGGACGAACGAGGTTTCACCGTACTAGTTTGTCAAAGGCGGATGGACGAAGCGAAAGAGGGGCCGGGGCTAAGGGCAAAGGGAAAGGAAACGCGTGCAATGGAAAAACCGTAGAACTCTTTAATGCGTACCTGCCAGCGGCAGCGTGCCACGGCACGTTCCCTTCCGTGAAACTAAAATAAATTATTGTTCCAGCGTATTCGTTGCTCACCGGGGTGCCATCAACCCTGCTGTCTCTCTTTTCATGCCACCTCCGTACACCCGCTGCCCCCGTTACACAGCACCGCGTACCTAATATAATATTCTAGGCAATTACAGTGTTTGCGGATCAAACAGAGGGACTCGTTTCATCTCCCCCGTAGCTCTTCTGCCCCTCCGCGCGACCGGCCAACCCTTGTTGCGTGTATAGGGGGTGGTGAGAATCACGCGGGTGGCAGACGCCGAGACAAGGGGCTGTCGGATGTGGCGGAACCGTTGTCTCTTTCCTCGTTCAACGAATCTATTGCACCACGCTGTCCGCCGATCATATTTTTTCTTCTTTCTCTTCCTTCTTCCTCCCCTTCAGTTCTCGACGTACGCGCTTCTCGATTCTCGACGAACAGACATTAAACTGGATTCGGAGAACGCGAGTCTAACGTGTCACGTGCTTCGATGTTCGTCCTTGGCGTCAAATAAGAGAGTTGGTGTCTTTAATTATTACGCTACTGGCTAACTTCGCTAGAAGTTAAAGTTTAAAAATCAAGAATTTTTGATCTTTATTCATTTGTGAAATTTATGGAAAGAAGTAAGGCAGAAATTAACGTAGCTGTAAGTCATAATAAATTTACGTAATTCTTTTTATCGACTTTCGGGTACGACATTTTTGATTTTGTTAGTTTTTATTATTATAATTAGTACGTTAGGAAATTATATTTTCGCGTAGAAGGAAGGGAGATGTTTAGTTTCCAAATAAAGTAGAAAGTCAAAGAACGAAAGTGAGTTTCTCCTCCGTGTTGTACGAGTTTGGGGCAGAGGTTAAATTTAATTTGATACACGTGTCTGGTTCGAGTACTATCGCGCGAACCAGGCGGAAGGCGCAGATAGAGAAAAATACGAAAAAACGTAGTTTCTTCTTTTTAACAATTTTTACGTAAAGATAGCGCGTGCATCCTCCGAATAAAAATTTCTGCCTCGAATGTTTTCTTTCCTTTCTTCTACCTTGGCGTTGGGAAGGTAATGGTATTTGAATGTACTATACTTTTCGCAGATTTATCCTTCTTCCTTATCCGTATTAACGTTAAACAGTTCCTCAGGTGATACTTTTTAAATTTGTCATATTGCGCAAGATCGCGGCAACTTTCTTTCGAGTAATTGGAAGATTCGCGGTTGCGATGGAAATTTATTTTAAAAATAAGTTCTTTGCCGGAACCTTAATACGACAAACAAACGCGGCAAAAAGTTTCATCGAGTCTGTTAGAAAGTCGGCTTGACTCTGTAATTTAAATTATATGATTTACAAGTCAAATGCAGTCTTCGTTTCGAAGTGTAAATTGCAGTTATCGTGATCGCAGTTTAGAAAGCGTTCTAAACTGCGACATGTTCTTTAATCGATAATGTGTGGTTGTCTCGCCAAATGCTCGAAGAATACCAATATTTCGTGCGACGAGCAAATTGCCTATGAAAAATTGCCCGATATAGTTGGTATTAAAAGAAGATCGTTTTTACGAGAAGAATTACTTATTCGACGAGCAGTAATTTCTATTTCAATTTGCAACGTCCATTTACTCGGATATTAGCTGAAAAACGGCTGCATTTCTTTCTACCTACAATTACCAATTGAGTTGATATAGGATAACGAATGTATGAATAAAATAACGAAGAGTTAGGCCAATATCTCGGAAATAAATAATGCATTTTTTTCTATACGTTAGCAAACAAATTACAGTAGATTATTTTCCCATAAGTGCTACAATTAGAGTAGGGCATTAAGTAACGAATTCAATTTTTCTTTTATCCGGATGTACATTGTACATTTCCTTCCTCCACAAGCATGTAACGTTTTGCTCTTAAAACTTTACTCTCATAGTTTGATTTATTTATTTTTCGACAGTTCTAACTCGACAGTTAAGAAAACTAATGAAATTCAAATTCAAATTTATCAATTAAAATGATATTAAAAGATGCGATAAAAACTTTTAATAGTACGATGATAATCATTGCACAAATTTTGCAATATTTTTCCACCGTATCTAACTGTCTATCCGTATCAAACCGTATCTACCGTATGTAGCAAGATAATTAAAGATTTCTTGCAGACAACACCGTAAGTGCAAACATTTTAAAACGTTGTCTTTTTTAGCGTATAATGTCTTACTCGCTAATGGGAATACCGAATAGAATTTAAGAGCAATTTCCATTGGCAAATAATTGCTAATAGTCAAAAATCGCCTCTGTACAAAACAACGTAAGTGCCATTAAGCGATAGACACGCTCCACGCTAAATAACTCCAATTTTATAGCAATTCTTACGTTATGAAATATATATTTTTATAACAAATACGAAAAGAACATCTTAAAAAAAATATAATTCCTCTTTTTATACGAGTTATCTTTGTACAGTGCTTGGAAATTTAAACGAATGGCACATTCAATTTTCAGGCTTTTCTACAAATACTATTCTTTTCCCGATGAATCTGTATTAGCGCGAAAAACGGAGAATTTTGTGATTCATTTAGATTATTGTACGTTTAGGATCTTACAATTGAAAATTTCGAGAATAATTCCAAATCAGTGAAGCTTTTTCTCGCTCCCAAGAAATCTGTCGTTTGCTACGTACAATGTTGTCTGCAAGGAGTCTTCAATTATTTTCCTCATTTTCCTTACGCTGCATGCTTTTCCATTTGTCCAGAAACGTTACGCCCCGTTTGTCTTTTACGCGAAATTCTCTCGCAATTTCACGATTATCCGTGCTTTTACAACGTTCTCTGTCACACAAAAGTTACCCATCGTCGGCGAGGGGATTAAAGGCTTTCGTAGAAAAAAAACGGAAGACTCGAATGCAGCCAGCGAAAGTCCGACGGTGACGTTAAAGAGAGGAGAAGAGATTTAATAAAAAGGGGAGTAGAAAAGAGGGAGAGAAAGAGAGGACCGGCTTCTACGAGCGAATTACTCGTTGTTCGTTCTCACGTGCGAATGCCTGCGATTTTTTACCTCCTCCCGCGACAGGATTTTTCCTTTTTCGTACGTAGAACAGGCAAACTGGGCGCTTGTTCCAGTTTTTAATTGCGCTGGAAGGAAATGCCGCCGCGGGCGGCAGACGTGGCCCAGTATCGTGCGATTTATATTCTCCTGTTGCGCCTTCTTGCCTCCCGTACCTACGTATAATGCGAGTCTTACCTCATCCAGTTCTCATAAGCTCGTTTCGTAGTTGCACGCTGCAGACGGACGAACACGTTCCATCTTGCGATTGTTCCGTGTTCCTAATTTACAGGTGCAACACGTGGGTGTGGAAATCGCTTCTGGCACCGCATTATGTGCAATTTGTAATGTGTATTCAGTGTTATAAAATTTCAATTTAATCGTCTGCGATGGAACTCGAGTTGAACGTGATATTTCCATTTGAAATTTCGCAAACGCTCGATGCTTGAGTCGAAAAGCGTATCGCTCTGAAGGAATTATGAGTACAGTGGAATAATACAGTGGCCTTCTTGCGTATAAATATCTAGCGCTTCGACACCCAAGGAAGCTGAAGTTCTATCACTCTTCGTGCTATCTTGTTCGGTCGATTAAAAATATCTATCCGTTTTATAAGAACCTGTATAATACGAGAAGTTACTTAAAAGGACATTTTAACTGAAGAAGACAGAGTAGTGTGCTGAGAAAATGCTCATCGTAAAATTGACACGATAAGTTTCCATTCGAATGTGAAATGTCATTTAAGATTGAAAAAGTACTTTTTAATATTCAGCTTGATATTTAGATCAGGTAGAATTAAAGTTAGTGGACAGGTAAGTGGATGTAACTTTTACGGGTTTGTCGCATTTAGAAAGAGCGTTTGTTCTTGCATAATTGCAGTTTTCAATCCCATATTGGTATTTTTCGTGATAGATTTTAATAATAGGCTTAATTGATCCGCTAGGTTACGGTCAGGTTCGTATTTATGTCCATCGCGCAGCCTGTAATTAACGCTATTTATAAAGCGATGTAATTCTGGCTAAATTCGCTAGGCCAAACCTTTAGACAATATGTTGGTCCATAAGTTGGTTTTCATTTCATATCGAATACTATGTGATAACAATCTTCCATCAGTTATGGTTCACACATCGTTCGATAGCTTCCGTTCTCTTCATTTATGCGATTATTTTTCCAATCTGTGCCAATAATAAGGCGATCAATTGTTCACGAAATATGGAGATTAACAAGAACGAATATTTTGGCGAATTTGATGAAAATGGTGCTGCAAAATCTTAGATGTGAACGTAGTGGCACATGAATCAACGGAAGATTCGAATCGGGAGAGACTCATATTGTTGTGGCTTGAAGTGTCAACGTTGTTTTGGTTTGCTAGGTTCGAAGGTAAACAAATTCTGGATAAAATATTATCGCTGTTAATCAAAGTTACATTCGAACTTTTTATGATACCATCGATCGACGCAAACAGACGAACGTGCTCTCTAGGACAATCATTATAACGAGTTATTATAGCGAGTCAGACAGTCGAATAGCGAACGTATAGTTGAACAGTAGCATTGAGCAGGCGACGATTACGACCGGCATACACTATCTCTGTATTTGTATTTAAAATCATTTTAATATACACTGACTATTACAATTTTATCATTTGTCTCTCTACTAAATCAATACGTATAATAAACCACCTCATGAAGTTCTCCAACATCCTGCCCACCTCGTTCCAATGAATTTTTTTCGCTGCCAAAATGGTTTAACGCTTTGACTGCCACGTTGGTCATATATGACCGACCATGGTTTCTCCTGTGATGCCATGGTGGTCATTGGTGAGCGGAACGCTTGAACTTAGAATTGTAAAAATTGAATGAAAATTGACAGATAGGGCATTTTAAATATAACCGATAAATAGAAGATACTTTGAAATAAAAAGTGCCCCATTGAACGATTAAACATTTTTATTAGAACATCAATAAAAAAAAATGAGTACAAATCTTGCATCTAACGGTGCACTGTGTTTGCATCCATATCTTCGAGGGGTAATCTACGAATATTATTGTTGAGTTTATTAGATGTGTGAACAAAGGAACGCGTGGATAAATTGCAAGGTAAAAAATATATTTTAATACAGAAGTGTAAATACAAATAGGAATATAATTTGAGCTGGTCCAGATCCGCACGCTAGCAGTGTTATCCCATGACTGAAAGCTCTGAAGCCATCGTCGCCTGTCTATTGTTTATGGTCTGCTTTCGTCTATACGCTGTCGATCGCTGCACTGCTTGAGAAAACTAAAAAGACCAGATGTAGAGTTTTCTTAGAAGCGGTGACCACTTCAACGATTATTATAAACACACCTTAGAAAATAATTGTAAATGTTGCTTTATAATTGTATAATTGAAGTTAGAAGTGTGAACATACCTTACTATTATGTATAGAATGAGCAAATACCGTTTACTAATATCTTCTACAAGTTTCAACAATATATTCTGCACGTTTTGCTTACGACGAAATAACGAATGCGAATGGTTTGTTGAAATAAACGAAGACTCGTTATAATATGTCGCTATCGACTGTTACCAAGGTGACACGGGTTCACCCGTGACCACCAATAAAATAAACGGTCCATTGGGGAAGAATGTTGTCTTACATCGTCAATTTATTATTATTTTGCCATTATATGCTTTGAATAATAAAAATACTCCCGTGGCGTCCTCAGCGAAACATGTGATTTCGGCGTGGCAGTCCAAGTGTTAAGTGATGTTTTCTTCCACAACGATGTGCAGCTCTGAAAATACCTGGGAGATCGGTTCGCTTCAAAAACCGCGGGATTCTTCGAGCGAGGAATCCGGAAATTACTGAAACGTTGGGAAAAAATCTCAAATAATGACAGAGAAAATACATTGTATTGATGAAGTAGGCGAATTTGTACCAGATAGTTGAAAGAGAACAGTACTTTTCACATTCGACAGAAACGTGCCAGCTTATAGGTATCGCACGATAAGTAGGCTGGGGATACTTCAAATTATATTTAATTTATGTTTCTAAGAATACAATTAAAACGAGAGAATAAGAAGATAGAAACAGGCGAAGAATTTACCTGTTAGGTTATTGAATTTAGGTTAAAAGTTTATCTATCGAATATTGTCTAAATCTAATCTGAGTTATATTATCTAATCTAAAATTTATTGGATAAAACAAAAGCTAAAAAAAAAAAAAATAAAAAAAATAGAGCTGGATAAAACAATACAAAATATTTGAAATATAAAACTAGTCATAACTTTTAGTAGGCGAAATAAATCTTTTGTACACGATGGACCGTCTGTTTGATAAACGAGGAGGCGGAGGAAGGAGGATTGCGAGACATTTGATACATAGATTTTAATTCTTATACATTATAGGGCTATCGCCTTTTAATAAATAAATAACAAAAATAATTATCAAATTAATGAAAAATATAATTATATAGAAGAATCGAAGAGTGCTTGTAGAAAACACTGTAAGTACCAAGAAACAAGCTTTTCAGCAGGGAAACAAAACCAAAGTATTGACGTCCTTTAAATTCATACACAGGAAAAGTGTATCTGTAGAAAAGCCCGTATGTGCAACCTCTTAGTTGTAAAAAAAATTCCATTCGTTTAAATAGGTAGCACAGACGAGAGCCCAGAAAAGATTAACTAACTTTTATTGACATTCATTATCTTTTTCTATAGTATATATGGTATAATATAGTATAATATATATTTTCTATAGTAATGACTGTTTACAGAGGAAAATTCCACTTAAATTCATACTATACCACTACCATACTCTTGCAGCATTCTCATCGCTATGTAGAACATTGTCTAATAAAAAATCAAAATTGTACAATTTTAGCACTTACGTTTTCTGCGTGCATTCTTCAATTGTAGAGGGACAAAAATAAACTGTTTCTCATCTTTGTTTACCATGCAAATTAGTTTCCCGAAAGTTTCTCTGCGCATGAACATTGCAGAACACGTTCGGGTACCTGTTATTTCGGTATCCAAATTTGCGGGTGAAATTACAAATTGCAACTCTGACGTTATAATTGCAAGCATTGCGGACTTTCATACAGGTAATTTATTTCTCTGTATTTAGCAATAAAATTAGAAAGCTACGGATGCACAGAGAGATCTTGAGACAATTCTACCAATTTAATTCTATCAATATAGCGTTATATGATCCTTCAAGACTGTAGAGCCAGGAATACAGAGTCAAAAAATTATGACATCTACCTGACGCTGTTCTGTTCTGAATCGTAGGAAACTCCACGGTTTCTACTATGTAAATGTTTGTTTAATTTTCTCGAATTACTTCGTCCCGAATTATTTCATAGTCTTGGCTGATGTCGTTTAATTGCATTTCGCGTTTTTGTTTTTCTAGATGACTTCTGGTCGATGATGCTGTCCTTGACGTTCAGCTTTCAATTCTTGTAGTTTATCAATCGCCCTCTCGACGTAATTATTTCTTTTACGATAAACCTTTTTTCACTTTGACATAATTTAATTCGCTTTTCTGTTCCGTTAAGTTCCCAATCGAAATAACAAATATTTTATTTAAGTAGGTCAACGATGTTCGTCAAAGATTAATGCTTGGAAAATTGTTAGTGTTTCGACAATTCTTACTGAGAGAAAGGAAGCGATAAGAAAGAAAGTTATGCGAAGCTTGCTTAAATTTTCCAAGTTGTGTGACACGCCAGTTTGCGGGATTTGCACTGGCGTGGCTGGCGAGAATTGGTCTGGGATGATCGGACAGTCGATGACGACGCTCCAGGATTAATGTTATTTAATACTATTCTCCAAATGTAACATAAATTCATTGAAATTAATTAATCTGATGTATTTCTGATAAATTTCTAAATTTCTACTTTTCTTCCAATTTAATAACCAAATAAATTAACGACTGATTTTCAAAATCGAAAGCTCAACTTTCTTAGTTAGAATATCTTTAATAAGCGCAACTAAATTTATGGCTTATTCAGTAAACTGTTCTTTCAATTTACTAACTAAATAAATTAACGACTAATTTTCAAAATCGAAATCTCAACTTTCTTAGTTAGAATATCTTTAATAAGCGCAATTATATTTATGGCTTGTTCAGTAAACTTACCATCAGGATGGCTAATTGGATGGTAAATTTCAGCTGCTGCTATTTGTCAGATGGCATATAGCTGGGTAGGCGGAAATGGCTGCTATACACAACGTGCAACGGATCAAAAGCCACAAAATTGCCTAATTTCGATGCTCTATGTGACTCATTTTGAACGACGCTCATTATCCTGCAGAAACCTACAAAATAAATATTATTTTTCTGTTTGTAAACATATTGTCTATTAGTTAATGAAACAACGTATTTGAATTTCTAACATTATATGTACTATATAAAAATTGTTTTATATTCACTTTTCTTACGCAGGGAGGATCACCCAAGAGAGTAAACTGAAACATTTTTCACACTATCAATTATATCGGAAAATGTTTCAGATGAAAGTTGTATGGCTTCATAGAGGACATATTCTCATGTTGTTGGTTTTTCTGTAGAAGGAAAACAAATACAAAATTAGTGCTTTATTTCTTTCTTTGTTTTTCGTACGATAAGTTTTACAAACTAAAGGTTAAAATATCCACAAATTAATTATTTTTTTTATTTTTATTTAATTTAATTTAGGTTAATAATTTTTTATAGAAATTCTCGAATTGCGTGGATTAAAAAAATACAAAGTTGATCTTTGTACGACTTTCACGCGTTTACCGGCAGAAAAATTAATAATATCAAAACGTGCTTCCTTTGAAGCCATTCAACTTTTCCTTGAAACATTTTCCGATATAATTTGTTGCATCGACAATATTTTAATTCAAATTCACAAGCGACTCTCCCTGTAAACGCGACGTTTTTTCTTCTTCCTCGTTTGTTATTGCACTTTGGAACGGTGCAGGACACTTTTCTATACTATAAATATAATTAAACAAAACGCAAATAAAAATATGAAAATTGTTATTAAAGTTATACAATTATTGACTTGTTTCTGTACAAAATGGTTCACATAAAGCGTTACATACAGTGATAAAATAACAATTATTTGGACATTTTTTGGGAAAAAGTCGACAAAACGACAACCGGTTGTTAATAAATCTTTCAAAGAAATATCTCGAAAGATTAGTCGATTAGAACATATCAATTTTCAACTGTTCGGTTACGAATCGCCATTGTGAATGATTACAAATTTTTTGCCTGTCAATAACCATTATCGATGACGAAAATTTAATTTCGGTTGTCAGTAACCAATATCGACCAGTAAACGAATTTTATTGCGATATTTTATCAATAACCATATATAGAGTGTTTCGTTTAAACAGAAACGGTAGAATATCCCCCAAGGAATTAGAGTTATCAGAAAACTGTTCCAACAAAAGTTGTTTGACTCGAAGAGGAACATCATACGGTGCAAATTATTCTTTTGCAGATCCAGTGGTGGGGGAGATTTTAAGGTCAACTTTACTTTTTTTAAATAAGATTATATATTTCTTAATACATTAATTGATCCATCTTAGCATTGTCTATGAAAAAATGTTAGTAATGTTAAAAAACTATTCATTTAACAGATATTATATATATATTTATTTACTAATTTATTATACATATATAATTAATAAATTATACTATAAATATTAGGTCATCCCATAAGTTCGTGCCGACTTTTGTGTATACATTTCATGTGTCGATTTATAAACATACGGCGATAAGGGACCGATGCGCTTGAGCTTAGTTGATCGAGAACAGGCTAGAGCAGATTTTCGTGGATATAAGATCGTAATATAGCGAACACAGTGACTTCTAACAGTAAAAAATCATGAGTGAAATGCGTATCCATTTTCGACATCTCGCGTTATATGAATTTCGGAAAGGAAGTTCTGTAACAATTGCCACGAAAAACATATGTGCTGTTTACGGAGAAAATGCGTTTTCATCTCGCACCTGTAGGAAGTGGTTCCAACGTTTCAGAGCTGGGAATTTCTGTTTAGAAGACGAGGAACGCTCCGGGCGTCCTCCTCGGACAGACGAAGATAAAATTCGGGATCTTGTTGAAAAATCACGAAGTTTGACGGTTCAAGAGACGTCAAATGTTCTGAAAATACCTAAGACAACGACTCATAGGTGTTTAAAAAAATGGGGATGGTGTCAAAGTTGAACGTTTGGGTGCCCCATGAACTTACGGAACGGAACCGTCTTGAACGAACGACAGCGTGCGTGTCGTTACTTGCGCGTAATAAACACGAGCCATTCCTTAAACGCCTGGTAACTGNGTGATGAAAAGTGGATACTTTACGAAAACCCTGAACGGAAACGTAGCTGGTCCCAACGAAATCAGCCACCTCAACGCTGTGCAAAACCAGGGTTACATCCGCGTAAAGTTCTTTCGTGCGTATGGTGGGATTATAAAGGAATACTCTATTTTGAACTTTTATCTAGCGGTGATACCATTAATTCAGACAAATATTGCACTCAGTTAGAAAAATTAAGGGAAGCACTAGCTGAAAAACGACCAGGTTTAGCGAATAGGAACAACGTTATCTTCCATCGCGACAACGCTAGACCGCGTGTCGCGAAAAGCGTTACAAAAAAATTATCTGAATTTAATTGGGAAATTTTACCACATCCCCCATATTCCCCAGACATTGCCCCATCTGATTACCACCTGTTCAGAGCATTACGACACTTTTTAGTAGGTAAAAAATTTGAAAATATCGACATTCTCAAAAATAGCTTAGAAAATTATTTTAAAGAAAAACAAGAGAACTTTTATCGAGACGGAATAATGGCCCTACCAGAAAAATGGGAAGAAGTTGTACAACGAGAGGGGGATTACATTTTTTCATGAAACTGAAAGGTATGTAAACGATCTTAACATATATAACCGCTCGAAAAACGGCACGAACTTATGGGATGACCTAATATATATATATAATTATGTAATATAATATAAATTATACACATATAACTTTAATTTGTCGTATGAAAGACAAGAAAAAACGCGAATTGTAGTATTTTTATTTTCACATCGTAACGTACGAAAGACGGTACAACGTAAACACAAACAAACCGCTTCGTGTCTTTCTTTGTTTCTAAGTTCGCGATTTTGGAAATCCATTAGGTCAAAGCTTATCTATCATCATATTTATTCGACGACGATTGAAAAAATATATAATACAACACAATAATACAATATAATATACATAGGTTTTTGCAAAAGTCAATCTTTTTTTATGATTTACCGCGTTAATGTATGGCTTCTTTCGCGGTACTCTGCCATGAAAACCATTGTTTCGTAAAATTCGTCGACATAATTCCGGATGAACTTCTTTATTAAACATATCAGCTACCATACTTGCGAGTTAAGGAGCGGATGTAGTAGGATCTTTTTTTAATTCGCGAATGATAACTTTCTCCTCTCTTCCAGTCAATTTCTTTGGTCATTCTTTCACTTTTTTAATGATATAATGTATTATCGACTTTTGTTCACAATTCCGACAATTTCGTTATGTGATTTACCGTCCTCATGTAATCGGAATATTATTTCCCTTTCACACTTTTTCGTTTCAGACCTTTTGGTATTCGTTTTAAATACTATTGTGCACACTTTTACGTTACTGTTACTGAAACGATATACTGACATCAAGTGAACGTACCAATATTTTCATTCAGCAATGATGTTTACATTCGGTGCAAAGGAAGATGAAAAATTATCAACGGTGTTACAGAGTTCGAATACTTTTGTGAGACACTTATCACGAATGTTTGTAATAAATGTATCGTAACTCCTGTCTATATTATTGAATCGTTTTCAATTTTTATCGATGAAATCTTGAGACTTTCTTGTTAATAAAGATACCAAACTGTTTTAATAAATTAGTTTAGTACACCTCATTTTATTAATTAAAATTTGTAAGTATAAGCGTTCGAATACTTTCGTGAGCCACTGTATATATAATAATATAGTACAATACAATACAAAGTAATAAATGCGATACAAATACGGAAAAATATACAATTATACTAAAAACATACAGCATACTACGATATAATACAGCGAAAACAGTTATAGTGTTAGAGTGTCGATACTGTCAACAAACACTAACGCACAATATATTAATGCACAGTAGGCTAAAAGTGTTAAACGTATAACTTTCGAATCAATGAATTCCGAAGCTCGAAACCGTTGCATTTTGTTGCTATCCGCCGAATACTATCGGAAGATGTAAAAGAAGTTTAAACGAAGGTGATTTTAATCGTTAAAATTTTAATAGTTAATTAAATAATGATTATTCGCGAGCGGAACAATTATAAATTAATATTTCTTACCAAATAATTTTTTGAGAAATATCTTTGAGATTTATTGATAATTAACTTGTATTTAAATAAAAATTAATTTCCCAAAAAATGTTTAAAATTATAATTATTTTGGATCTTTGGAACAGATCCACTTTATACGTAAATTTTAAACAAGAATTTGTTAGAGATACTAATAATTAATTACTTTTGGTTCGTTCGTCGTGAAACAACGATCAACTTACACACACATCTTTATTGCACGATGGCAATAGTAACAGACGCTAATTAAAAATCACTTTACTACAAATATTCTCAACTCTGCATAAAATCGCAACTCGCTTTGATCTGCTCTGTGCTGCGACACAGAGACTCTGTGCTACACAGACTGCTGCGAATCGTTTTTAGCGACGTACAATTCGAAATTGTAAGGTTTGGAGCGAGGTATCCGCGCGTGAGTGTCTCCGACTATAGCTTGATGCTTCTAATTAGACGACAGAGCTTAGGAACCGAGTTAGAGTTAAATATGGCCAGATTTCTATGAATAATAATTTAATCAATATTTCGTTTAATTAATAATTTTTATTTAAATAGGAGCCATCGTCGATAAACTTCAAAGAAATTTCTAGAAAAGAAAAATGACTATAATTAAAAAATATTAAACGACCGTTACCAATGATTGAAATTTTGGTTAAACTTCAACTTCGGGCACCAAGCTTCTTTTAAGTTAAATGAATGTGTATAAAAAGTACAAATCGTGAAATAAGTAAGATATCTTCTTTTTTTGCTGAAACGTATTTTCTTGTTTTTAGCAATTTTCAATTCGCAAACTCGTGCGCGGCAACGCTTGTGATATCGGCATCAGGATTTTAAGCATGAAATTCTCAGTGAATTTTCACGTACGTGTCTTGATTTCGTATACAAAAGTACTAGGATACTCGTATCCAAACGTGACTTAAAGACTATCAAGGATGAAATTTGGCCTTTTGCGAATTTTCTTTCGATATTATTATTTCACAGAAATATTATTGCAATGCTATTTACAATCAGCCCAAGTAATAACTGTTCTGTCGTCTAACTAGCATTGAATAACAACGACACGAATAATTATTCAATATAATAAATTAAATTAATAAAAAAAATAATACATAGAATAAATGAAAAAATACATACTCAGTTATTATTTCACCTAATGCAAGACACATTAACGTAATGTCTTTCGATCGAATATTTAAAGGTTAACGAATAAGCTAAAATAGAAAATAAAACAATAAATAATAAGTTACTAAATAAATAAATTTCTTTGAATCATTATTAATCGTAATTAATTGTTTCGATCTAATGTTGATAATTCGCCAGTCGTGAGATCGATTCATCGTAGATTTCATCGGAGATTGCAAAGTGTTGCGCAAATGATCGTAAGGAAACCTCGTCCATTGAGAAAAATGCGGCTGCCGGCAAAATCCTGCAGGATTACGTTCCCTCGATTCTTTCCGTTCTAACGAGATTTTGCGAGAGATTTGGCGCTGTGTCGTCCCATTCAGAACCGAAGTGAATTCGATCGTACGGAACCGAATTATACGGGTCGCTCGCTCCACGTTCCGACCCGAAATGCTTCGTTCTGAATCGGCTGCTTTCCTTTTCTCCTTTCGCTTCCTCTCCTTGCGCCTTCTCGCGAAATTTCGCAAGGTAGAACGTGACTCGGCGTCCATCGAGGGGAAAGGGAGACCGCAAGCTCTGCCCTTCAAAGTGGCAAACTTATTTCCTGCATTTGTCTGATTAAATTTTGACTTCTTCTAAACCATCAACGATCGTCTCATCATTGGCACATGATTTATCAATAATAGTGATCATAAATATACAAAAGATATGCACAAGAACATATGGAAGAATATTTGCATTTTAATACAATGCATAGGATATTTGCGTTACAAAATACGCGTAGTTAGAATTTTTATTAGAAACCATTTTTCACGTATCTTTATTAAGCTTCTGTTTCTATATTAAGCGGATTTTTAAACTTTGACATTCTTCCAACCAATTAACAATCACCTCAACACACTTGATCTCTCAATAAAAGCGATCGAACGATCGTAAATATACAAAAAATATGTACAAAGGCGTATAGAAAATTAAGTGCTTGTTAATGAAATGCAAAAGATTTCTACATCCCGAAATACGTATAATTGTTACAATTTTTATTAGAAATCATTTCCTTATATGTCTTTTCCTATATTGATTAACAGTTTAAATATTTACATATAAAAACTGATTCTATCCTCCGTCAATTTGCGAAATCCTTTTGTTTTTACTGTATTGCTATACGATGAAAATTCTTGAATGATGCGTAGAAGAAATTTCGCTTTACACGAAGCACTGTAACTAGAATCACTGTAATGTTTCGTTATTTCCGAGCTTGAAGATTTCATCAACGATTATGGGAAGCTCGAGTAGAACATATGTAGAGCAAAAATATCCATATGAAACAATAAGACATATTAATAGAAACTAGAGAACTGTGTTTATGGCAAAGTAAAAGCGACAATTAACTGCGAAGTCTGTGAGTAAAAAGAAAGTGCTATTTAAAATTTATAATAAGCGATAGTCGGGGATTTTAAGAAACTTATTAATTAACGTGGTTTCATTATAGAATCACAATATTGTATTCAAGTAATTAAGCATAATATTCAATAGGTTCGTGGAATAATGATTCGAAATTAATTAACGCCTAAATTTGTTCTAAGATATACTTAATAAGCAACGTAGATCATCTTACAATTACTCACAATTGCCATACGTATACATAGTATGTTATATTTATTACATACGTACATCATGTTGATGTAAAATGTATTAACTACTTTTACTATACTATCATTACACCTAGACAAATTTATATTACAAAGACTTACGCGCGTAACAATATAACATATATAACGTATAATGCTTATACAAATCAGCGTGCTTTACTCAAAATCTGTTACTGGCGTTTCTACCGATGAGCTGTTCTTCTGTCGCATTGAAGATTCAAATTCAAATTCGAATTACTCCGCGTATTGTTACGACCACCGTCATTTTCCGATACAACGTCGATCAAATTTTGCGCTTGCGGACAATGCACGTGACGTATCGGACGCGTTGAATCTCCCCCGACACCGTCACGTAACGTTTTCATTCTTCCCCGCTGCGTCGATTCATTAACGCGATAAACGTGCACGACGTAAGACGCGGCTTCCACCGTGTGGACATAAATTTCATCGTAATTACGCATTGTACGATTAAAATCGCTTAACATCGCTTTCTCATCTCGCGCCGTCGAGATTTCGCTCAAGATTTCGGCTATAAAACGTGCGCGCCAATCTCGCGATTACGAGTGGCTCGATAACGCAAGGGTTAGCTGCGTTTACGTTCGCAGCGAAGCAAAACTACCGGTTCGGTTGGGCGAATACAATCGCACCGGCTAAGAGGCTATTGGTTTTATCTGGTTGTCGATAGGAGATTTCCATTAATTTGCTTTGCGGCTAAGCAGCGTCTCGTATCCTTCGGCAACGGTGTTTGAATAATACGGTCGATTATACGGCCAGAGAATTAGGTACTAAATTGTATTCTCTCAATGAATATTCTGTATTTACCGTGTTCTCGAATCTCCAGGTAACGATCTCGACTAGTTCGTTACGGAGTCACAGATCGATAAAGCCTTATACATATAATGTACAGTTTTATTTTCACGAGTGTGTATGAATATTTATTGGTTTTATTGTAGTATATTTAATTGTATCATATATATGTATATATATATATATTTGTTTAATGAATATATAAATTTTACTATATATTATATTAACATTTACGCACGATGGTATTTAACATTTTCGCGAATAATTGTAAAATTGAAGCGGTATGTAATATCACACGTGAATTTCAAAGCTACGTTATATAGAAAGATTGCGAGCGTGTATCAATATTTACCGATTTTGTTGTAGTATATTTCATTGTATAATATGTGTGTGTATAATATATATCTGTTTAATGGACATATAAATTTTACTATATATTATATGTAACATTTACGCACGATGGTATTTAACATTTTCGCGAATAATTGTAAAATTGGAGCGGTACGTAGTATCACACGTGAATTTCAAAGCTACGTTATACAGAAAGGTTGCGAAATTGGTTGACATTTTTTCTCATCGATTAGCATCCGTATATGTAGCTTTTTAGTCGAAACACATTCGGCGGCTGTAGTCTTGTTCGCGAAACCGTTAAACAATTACCATATCGGTGCTATTTCAAAATGTTACATATAACAATGAAATATTTCACATGTTCGTAAAAGGTTTCTGCAAGTGCTGGAACAATCCTTTCTGAGATATTTCTTTTGGATAAAATGCTTTCGTAGACGGCTGTACGTGCGAAGCTTTGCACATTTTAATATATATTTTAATATGAGAAATAAGTCCGACGAATCGAGTGAAACGACGGAACGAGAGCTTATCGATCGCTTTGAAAAATATTTGCTCGTTATGTTACACGTAGCTGACAATCGAAAAGTCGATAGAACCCTAATAGATTAATTCGGTAAAAATTTATCGCACATGAAGAAGTTATGATAATCATTATATATATACGTATAATGATAGCCATGATATATATAACTCTATATATGATAAAAGTAGTAAATTCGTTATTTAAACTCTGCGCCGTGGCATTTCATTCTGCTTCTACTTTTTTTATCGATGTGAAATCATTCTATTAAATTAAGCGAATAAAAATTCTAGAATATTTCTTGCATTGTAAGAATTACGTCAATTTCGTCGCAATCGGGATCGAATAAGATCGATCGCGTTGAGGAAATTTGTTTGTCATCGAAATTAAAAAATGATGGAAAATTGTGAAACGTCATTGGTTGGTAATGTATAAACGTCAGAAAATTTTGAACATGATATTATAAATAAACGCTACAATAAATAAGAATAAAATTAATAAATTTTAGTTAGGACAAAGAATAATAGGAGATTGAAATTACCTCATTTAAAATCCAGCAACTAAAAGAATATTTTATCGCAATTATCTTCTATAATTTAAAAATCGAACGGATGATTCGTGGATGATTTTGAACAAATCGAAGCATTCGAAATATTTTCCTGCATTTTGTTGTCTTTTCGGTTAACATTTCCTAATCCTGATTTACGCGTATATATTCTTCCACCGCTCTCACGTTGTGAATCTTGGCCTGTGAATCGTGACTGTCTATCCTAGCTTGTTTTAATCCAGGAAAAGTAAAGCTGTCAGACAGACTGCACATGCCATTCGCGATACCACGAAAGATTAGCACTTTGCTGATCATTACGAGTTTATTTCGAGTATTTGTACGTGCAGCAATTTAACCGTGCTTTTAAAGTAGGACTATTGTATATTGCGTTGGAGACTCTTCGAAAATGTCCTGATTATCTCCAATTTTTTAAATAGAACGATTTTTGACATGATTTTTAATTTATAGTAAAATAACAAGTCACTTTGACGATATGAATTGAATCAAGAAGTAAAGCAACGAGGTTTACATTACAAATAGGTTGTGGAGTTTCATGCAAATTTGTATCTTCATCAACATAATTAAGAAAGTAAGACAACATTGTAAGTGCGAAATATCAAATTTTGGCGGAACGAGAAGAAGCTCCTCTGACTTAAAATTATTTTCCAAGTTTGCTTTGTTTCGAACGTTATGAGAGTCTAAGCGTACAATAATCCAAATGCGACACAAAATTTTCTATTTTTTGCACTAATATAGTCAAAGTTCTTCAGAAGAAGAATCGTATTTGTAGGAAACTCTGTATGTGCTTCCTAATTGTAGAGAAAACTGAATATTCCATTTATTTAAATTTGCAAGCACTGTACCAAGATAACTCGTATAAAAAGAAAAAATATATTTTTCCAAGATGTTCCCTTTATCATTATTACAAAAGTATATTTTATAACGTTTCGAGTAAGAATTGTTATAAAATTGGTGTTATTTAACGTCGAACGTGTTTATCGCTTAATGGCATTTACATTGTTTTAAAGACAGACGATATTGAATTTTTAATAATTCTTTACAAACTGAAATAAAGATCAAAAAGGTGGCTTCAAGATTTTTGAATAGAATTATCACCACGGCCGGCATTGAGTGCTGATCTGCACTCGATCTGGAACTTGCGAGGAATTCTAACGAGAGAAGTTTAGAATCAAGAGAAGCCACGTATAAAAAATATCGCTGAATTTAAAAACGGAATAAAATCCGCGTTGGAGTATATATAAAAGGAAAGATAAGAGAAAATGTAATCTTTTCTTCTAAAGAAGAAATTTCCTATAGAAAATTTCCAAAGAAGAAAAGTTTGTTGCATCTTATTTTAATATTATGAAAAATCTAAAGATGGATTTAAGTCTATAATTATTCATAGTACTGTATCTATGTTCGAATTTCAATTATGAAAGTTTATTTCGATTATGAAAATAATAGCCAATTAATGTGAATTGTGAATTTCTGTATAAAATAGTCGGTCAGTAACGTGATAGGAAAATTAGTTGCCGGTTCGGAGTATCTCTTGTTATGCATCTTGAGGTCTGTGACTGCACGTAGATCAACTAATGTGAGAAATTCCTCCGTAGACGGAGGCGGTTCAATCTTTTGAGTCTACAATTTCCACGTGGCGCAACCAGGTTGATGCAAAGAAGGCACCGTTGTTCACGCTTCTGTAAATCACGATGGTTGAATCGCTGTCTGCGAACTGTGTGAACAACGAAAGTGATTAGAATTTTATAAATTGGGAATTTCTAGAAATGAAACGTCTTGAGAAATTGGGACTGCGGAATGAGGGAACTGTGTAAAGTATTAAAAAGTATAAAAATTCATTCAGGTTTTGGACTTCAAGCTCCTATGATGGTGAGATGTTTTGATATTATCAAATGCAAATGCAAAATCGAAACGCGATTATTTATCCCGAAAAGCCAATATCAAATTAATGCATTCAAACGTTTTGTGATGTACAAGATGCGACACATTGTAGCAGTTGTATGGTTATAGCTTTTCAGGAAATTTAATTAATACGCGATGCTTATGACGTGCGCGAGTCAATATAAATATTATTTTTTGAAATATTTCTTCGGAAAATAAATAAATTTTACAAACGAAAATACGATACTTCTGTTTGCTGGATATTTGTATTTCTTCGCGTTTCGCGTTCATTTTTATTTTAGTTAAAATTTAATTAAAATCCTGCAACAAAATTGCGTTGCATGTAAAGAGCGCAGCTAGTAGATTCTATAATTGGAGTACATCGAATCAAATAATAATACGGATCAATGAATGTGTTGACCATTTCAAACTTGAAGCTGGAACACTTGCTTCTAATATGTATATCTAAATTTATTGCTTATTTTGCGCGGTCATTATCGATCTGAACCGAATTAAAATGACCTCCTTCGTTATTTGAATTGTTTCTTATTTAACGAACTAAATTTCATACGATGATTTTGCCTCGGTATAGATATAAAACGTGGTCATGTAGATTGCATTTAATTATTTCGTAAAAAAAAGCTTTCCTCTCTGGACAATTGTATAGACAATGATTTTCGGCTGTAAAAATATTCCTGTATATATTTTACATATATGGAAAGGCTGTATTCTTACATTAAAATATTCAAAGAGAAAATTTCTATATCTTTAGCGCTAATATTAGTGCTGATTTAGCGTTACGCTTTAATTAGCTTAAAATTAGAGGACTATATAGACAAGTATAACACTTTAATTTCTCTCCTTTAGATTTTTGATACTTTGTAAAATTGAAAGTTTTTAATTTGAATAATTGTAGTATTCGAAAATTTATCAATAATAATTTTGACCCTAGCTTAGGTTCGTTATCTACTTGTCAATCTTTTATAAAAAATAAAATCATTCTCGCTTTAATAAAATAAAAAGTTTTAAATTTCTATTCAACAGAAAAAATCATAAGAACAAAAATTTCAGATTTCCATTCTACAAAAATCCTAGATTAAATTTCAGAGCTTTCGATGAAAAAGCTACAGAACAAATTTTTGAATTTTCGTTTAATAAAAAAATCACAGAAAAATCTCAAATTTTCATCCGACGAGGAAAGAACTACAAATACAAAAATTACGAATATTCGTTCGGTAAAAGAGTTACAGAAAAAATTTTAAATCTTCGTTTAACGAAGAAAAAATCATATATACGATGATTACGAATTTTCGTGCAATAAAAAAATCACGGAGAAAATCTGAAATTTTTATTCAACGAAGAAAAGATTATAAATATGAACATTTCGAATTTTCGTTGCATAAAAGAATCACAGATCAAGTTGACGATTACAGGTATTGTTTATCGATGCTCGTGTCCTAATTTCCAAGTAGATACATAAGTAGATAGTGAGATACTGCGCGGCGCGTCGCGGCCACAGCGATAGGACCAAGAGGATTTGTAACACCAAGCGTTCAACTCTCGCAGGGAGCTTACTTACAGTGTAGTTTCTTGGCTCGATTAAATATTCTGAGGGGCAACCTTACGTTCTGTTAAATAGATCGCCGGGAGCGTGAGAGCGCGACCGGCTGGTGAGAATACAGAAGAAGATCTGTGGTATTGAAGTATCTGTGCATATTTCTGCATCGAGATGTAAAAAACGCTTGAATGAATTCATCGAATGAATGATTCAACGAAGCATCGTGCTAGAAGATTGGTTCAAGCAGCGATAAGATTACGAGAGAAAATGTGACAGATGAGAAAATGTAGTGTAAATCAGATTTTCTATTTTGTTGCTAATATACTATGTGTATAGTATACAGTGGGTCACGAAATTTTTATGAATATATTGTTATATTGCGTTATGAGAAATTTGTTAAACTTTCGTTAATATTGCAACGAGACAGGGTCGTCGTACTTATGTTGCTAAATGTTAGTTGATAAATGCTTAATTATTATAAAAGCAATCCTGCGAGATGTATATGCCAAATCAAAGCAAAAATGTATATAGAAGTTACGAGACATTTATTGCAAATATAGTTAGTAAAAAATGAGTATATATCGTGAACAGTGTTTTTAAAAATGTACATACATAACCAATGCTAAACATGGTTTTATTAAATGTGTCACTTACCGATATGATAATTGACTGTTTGATTTTTTTAATGCTTTGCTGATTTTGCAAAGAGTAGAATATGCTTCCCATATATTCAGAACAAATTTCTGTATGTGCACAAATATTTTCGTGAGTCACTGTACGTAAAATTATATTCTATATCTATACACGTTTCAAGAGATAATCTTAATGATTTAATTGACTGAATGTTTTAGAATAAGTTGGTTCCAATCATAACTTTGATTATCCTGTCTATTAATGATCGCGCACAAATACGAGTACATAGCTCGATACACGAAAATATTCATAGCTGTTTTATTGTTCATACAGTCTGCTTCGACTTTACATTGCAAATGTAGAGCTTAAGTAATTCCGCGCGTTTCCAACTTTCGAACTAATCCAAGTATAAATTTATTCGTATCTATATTTAGCGAATCCATAGCGAACGAATCGGTCCTTCCTAATTAGGAAATATCCAAACTTGACCTACTATTGTGTGATCATTAAATATAGATCTATTTTAAACGTAGATATTTAATTGCGAAGTAAGTTACAGTGGATAAATCGCTGATAAAAGTTGCATAATCTTTTCCAACCTTTTTCTAAATCAAATTCTCAATCATTATTTTGTTGGACATTTCCTCTTTCTAAAGTTCTCTTCAAAATTTGTACGAACCAATCTACGACAATTTACAATTAATTTACTTAAATGCAGATAAACTACATAAATATACAATAACACAAATTAATAGTTCAAGTGAATATTAGACTACTTGTATATGTAATATTTCATCGCGCTATATAATTTAAAATCGATTTAGAAAACCTGCCAGCAGTGTACAATAAATTTAAACGTTTTATAAAAGCACAAAAGTGAAGAATAAAACTGTAATTTGCAATTTGATGAAAACTTACGTCGAGTCTATCTGATTCATCGAGATATTTCCACAACTATTTATAAAACCAAATTGTATCTTTTTATGATTAAATGTATTTTTTTTATTAATACTCCACGTACTCTTTACAAAGGCATGTATATTCTTTATATGCTCCCTTTATACACATTCGCTAATAAATTCTACTTACATCCAATAATAGTAAAGAATGAGGGGTGCGAATACACTTTTCTTACAAATCCGCCGCCTCTTATCAATAACCGCATACTCTACATCACAATGCTGCTGCTATTCATTTGCAAGTTACAATACACTAATTTCTCCATGCAATGGAGAAATTCACGTCAGGCTCGTATCCAAAAGCGGCGTATCGTCGGAGAATGCTAAAGAGAGTTCACAAGCACGATTAAATCAACCAAGGACAGAATCAGCAATCTGCTGAAATCGGATCTGATGAAATGAAAAATAACATTCATGTCCGCGCAAGCAGATAGTCCATTTACAAGCTACTTTATACCGTGTAGTGGCATACTTAAATTCTATACCTACAAGGAACGCGCGAGGAAGACAGAAAGAGAAAGAGAAAAAAGAGCGGAGATGAAGGTAGATAATGTGGAATGGTTGCTAGTCGAAGAACACTGCGCTGTGTCGTGTTCACCGCGTTCTCGAACCCCTTTTTCTCGAAGCAGCCAGCAGCCCACAGTCGTACAGGTGAAGCTCATATCGACCTGCCGCCAGAAATACCGCGCAGCATCGACCGTCGTCGTTATACCTGGTGTGCTTCCTCTTCCCCCGGGGCCGTGCCACCCCCGAAGCACGAAGCGGCTTAGGGGGCGAGAAGAGGTCAGCGGGGGATGCGGATAGTTGGCACGATGGTGGTTAGGGGCTGACGTACGGTCTCAACGCCGCGGCCAATCCCTGGATCCTGGAAACCGCGGCTGCGCCCTGTCACAGTTTCCTCCCCGGCTGTGGGGATGACAGGGACGGGAAGAGGGTAACGTACAACACGGTGGCGGGGAGAACTTCGAGGGCAGACGTTTCAAAGCTACCCCAACGGAGAGACACGCCGAGACGCCCCTGCCATCGGGAGCCCTTCGGTCTCAGTAAGTATTCTCAATGACTTTCCCTTTATTCTGCATGTAACCGCGCCGCTCGCGTTTGTTTTTTCCCGTTTCCGTCGTCCGCTTTTCGAATCTTCTCGAGTGGTCCTGTCATTTTCGGTGGCTCGTGTTGACATCACCGGGCGAGGGCTTGCTCTCCGTAGAGGTGCGAAACTCGGGTATCAATCGGTGAACCTTCATCCAACGTTCGTACCTGGTTTCCATTCTATAGATACCGGTCAGTTCTAGGGAGCTAGGGTTCTAGGAAGATCAGTAACTTTTCTATTCTTTCGGTGTTGTTTTTCTACTTCAGCAAGTGACGACGTTGATTACCTTGGAAATATTCGTGAAGAGATAAACGGTGCTCAGTTCGTCTATCAAGACGTGGTGAATATGAAATGAATTGCTAGGACGATAGATTTTCGCAAGCCGAGATACCGCCGCATCGACTGAATACGAAGGAATCGAGAGTTATATAACGTGTCATGATGTATATCGATCATGAATATGACAATACATCACTGCAGGGAGCGACCTTCTTTTATTACGATACCTATTTCTTCCGTTTTGAAACAAAGACGTCCTAATGATGACATAAAAATAAAATACTGGCGACTAAACAGAAATGATTAGGAATTATTTGAAAATTGTCTCGAGAATGGGAAATTGTTTTGCTTAAACGACGTCAGAGTAAATAGCATTGGAACACTGAATGGTACGTGAAAATAACGGTACTACAACGTGGTAAAGGATAGGAAGTTCGCGCTTGTATAATATTCTGTCTTTCTCCGATGTAAGACATAGGAGACTGTTATAGATAGATGTTTCAATTCCAAATTTAGATCGGTCAGGGTTTAACGCGTGTATAAGATAATAGACAGGTTAGGAAAAATTGTGTCGGTTTCGAAGAACGAATGGACAAAAAGAGCTTATTGTCAGCACGCTATAGGCAGAAGGGAACGTGCTAAAGACCGACAACTTTTTGATTACTTCCGTGGAAATTAAGTTATTATTAAACAAAGTTATGCTACATTAATATTTAGATATTGAAAGACACTTGAAAAGGATATTACAACTTCGTATTAAAAATTTATTATGGAATACTTGAGAACTTAGAAACATTAAATAAATACTTTAAATTTTAGGAAACGCTTTGAAGATTATGGATTATGGATCGTTACGCTAGCTCTTTCTTGTCTATGAAACCACTAGCATAATAAAATATCAACCGTGTGCTAAGTTATTATACACTAATGTTTAGATATTGAAAGACACTTAAAGGATAGTACAACTTTTTACCAAAATTTGTTATAAAATATTTGAGAATTTAGATACATCGGATAAATACTTCCAATTTGAGGAAACTATCCGAAGATTATGAATTATATATATAGATTATTACGCTAGTTCTATCTTGTCTGCAAAATAATAGAATATTAATTGTGCTCCAAGTTACTTCAACATTTTGATATTAGAAGAAACTTAAAAAAAGACATTACAGTAGAATTTTATATAAACTTTTTGTGAAGGGGAGTGGATGTTCATATGTATTTAAGTTCATATAATAGGAATTTACATTTGACGAATTTAGGTGGAAAGGGTTCATTTAATCGGGTAGTAACTAAAATTTGGTTGAAATAAATAGAGCTTATATAAACTGTAATTTGTTTGTAATTGTTATTCTACTATAATATTCTTTGTTAAAAGATCGTTCAGAGATTTAGAAATTCGAAAATGTTAAATATTTAAAATTTTAAGGAATATTTTTAAAGAACATACCAGTACGAAATACTACGTTCGTTGTTTCTTATCGACAGATTTCTTGTTAAATTACTTCAATATTTATATGCTATTAAAAGACAATTAATAAAACTTGACTTCTTATTAAGGAACCATGGAAAGAATTTGAAAATATTAAATACTTTTACTTTTGAGAAGTCTTAAGCAAAGAACTCGAGAACTATAGGATATAAATTACCGAACCCGCTGTTTCTTGTCTATCACTATCATAACAGAATATTAGTAGCGTACTAACTTACTTCGATACTTAGAAAATTATTTCCTAAAACGTATAAATACTTTTTATTAAATAAGATGTTAAAATATTTGACAGTACGAAATACTTAAAATTTTAAATTAATATTTTTAAAGATGGAATATTACGTCTGCTGTTTCAGGCTCGGTTGCAAATTCGGCTGAAAAGGTGGAGGGCCCGGGGACGCAAGAAGCTAAGGAGTCGGTGAACGGCTCGAGGGTCGAGACCGGACCGGACGTCGCCTCAAAATTGAGCAGTTTGTTCGCCGGACTTCCTAGTCTGGCGAGTCCTCAACGCCTCGCCAGTTCCCTCAGGCAGAAATTCGCCAATAACTCTGGTAAGTTTACAAATTTCCTCGGTGCACGGCGTTCCCCTCGCCGTCAAACTGTACGCGACTATGGAGGCTCGTTACGATCGTTGACGAAGTTACGGTTCCCTGCTCGCCAACCAGTCATCGTAATTAATAAACGAGGGTGCGGACACGCATCGAACGACGTTGAGAGGGACGTCGGTTTACGAATGATCGTTTGACGGAAATAATTAATCCGTTCTGGTCTGGCAGAGACGCGGTGTTTAGCGTCTCAAACGAGACACGACGACGCTTGACGATAATTCGGGTTAAACACGCGTTCAATATCTGTAACGAGATTACGTTTGTCTTTGGATAACTGTGAAATAATCGAAAAGCTCTGACGTGTGCATTGTAATAATTTATTCTTTCTCGGTATTTCCATAAGAATCCTATCTTTAATTCAAGCTATTCCAACGAAACGGAACCTTCTGTTCTTGGCACTGAATGTTTTATCGATACGCAGAAGAGGCAGATATCGAAGGGGTATTAAATCGAGCTTTGTTGTCGCACCGGAACGTACACAACACGCGTTCAGCTGCTGTCTTTCCTTGCCTGGCAAGGTTCATTAAATAATTACCACGCAGCCCATTTATAGAGTAAAGCCATACCATCCACAACTCGACCTTCACCCTCGTTTCGCTGGCGAGACCCCGTGTTTTTATCTCTCGTAACACGATACGCAATACCAGACATAGGTAGCTAGGTTCAGATCGTGCTGCCTTATCGAGGGGGAGCCTCCACCCGGTGTCATGTTCACTTCTATACCCACCAGAAGCAACCGAGGAATCAACTAGACGACGCGTGGTTGGTAAACGGAGTGAAAACCTTCATCAAACGAAGACAAGCTCGCCCATGCTGTCGACGATCGTAAAAGGTCGGGTTGGGGTGGGATGAATCGGTAAGCGGCGATCAGGCCGGGTCAGGGCTCCCCTTTCTTTCGAATTTATCAAAAAGAAATTATCCATTGGCCCACGGTGCAAAGAAAATCCCGTAACGAATGTTCCGCCTGGTGAATTATATAACCCAGGGAAAACGGGAGATTGCTATTAAAATACCAAACGAAAGATAAAAAAAAAAAAACGGGAAGAGAAAATAAAAACACATTGATCGTAGGAAGATTTCGGGAGCTAACCGTGCCAACTCGGTGATCTGTTGTAGGTTACCCCCGGCCCGGCCTGATGCGCGCCGCCCAAATCGCGACGATTTCTTCGTCACGATCACTCCCAAGGTCGCATCAAGTGATCGCGATTAGTTGCTCTCGCTAGACTCTGGAAGCCGTTGCTGATCTATTAAAGGCGGATATCTAAAGCAACCACCATGACGACGATACCGATACTCAACATTGAGTTCAGCGAGCTCAAGGAGATCGTGTGGACCAAGTTGCAGGAACCGAAAGCTCAACGGAAGCTAGTTCTGATTATCGTGTCGATAGCTCTGTTACTCGATAACATGCTGTATATGGTGATAGTGCCGATCATACCTGATTATCTCAAGTACATCGGTGCGTTTGGGGACGTGGAGGAAGAGGTGAACGCAACGGGGCCGCCTTCGCATCACGGTCAAGATTCAGCCACAGGAGTGTTGTTCGCATCGAAAGCTATCGTTCAACTAATGGTGAATCCATTTTCTGGCGCTCTCATAGACAGAATCGGTTACGATATACCCATGATGATAGGACTTTGTATAATGTTCCTGTCGACGGCTGTTTTCGCTTGCGGCCGAAGTTACAGTGTCCTGTTCTTCGCCAGAAGTCTGCAGGGAGTGGGTTCGGCGTTTGCGGATACCAGTGGCTTGGCTATGATAGCGGATCGTTACACGGAAGAGTCAGAACGCTCGAAAGCCCTTGGTATCGCGTTAGCCTTCATTAGTTTCGGGTGTCTAGTAGCTCCACCCTTTGGCGGTGCTCTTTATCAGTTCGCGGGCAAAGAGGTGCCCTTTCTGATACTCGCTTTCATCAGTTTAGCAGACGGAATAATGCTTTTGTTGGTAATGAAGCCGCTAAAAGAACAAGTAAAAGACAGCCAAAAGGAACATAAACAAATGATACCAATCTGGCGACTGCTCATAGATCCTTACATCGCTGTATGCGCGGGCGCTCTGATGATGTCCAATGTCGCGTTGGCTTTTCTGGAACCCACTATTTCGTTATGGATGGAGGATAACATAACTCGCGACAACTGGAAAATGGGAATGATTTGGTTACCCGCGTTCTTCCCTCACGTGTTCGGCGTCGTGATAACCGTCAAGATGGCCAAACAATATCCTCAACATCAATGGCTGATGGCTGCCTCTGGCCTCGCGTTGGAAGGCCTATGTTGCTTCATAATACCATTCTGCAGGTCCTACTGGGTTCTTATGATTCCACTCTGCGGAATTTGTTTCGGTATAGCTCTCATCGACACTGCATTGTTGCCAACTCTGGGTTACTTGGTGGACGTGAGATACGTCTCCGTATATGGTAGCATCTACGCTATAGCTGACATCTCGTATAGCGTGGCGTATGCTGTGGGACCTATCATAGCCGGTGGTGTCGTAGAGGCGATCGGTTTCACAGCTTTAAATATCGGCATAGCCTTCTCCAATCTAATGTACGCGCCTGTACTCATGTACCTGAGGCACATCTACGACTTCAAACCGTTCCAGGACGAGGCGGACGTTCTCATGCAAAATCCACCCGACAAGGAGTACCAGACGTACGTGTTGCAAGAACAGAGACCGCTCTCCGGCGAAGTAGGCAATCATCTGAATCAAACGCGTATGGAGACGAACGTGGATCAAGGCTACGATCAAAATTACCAAGCTGGACAGACTTACGATCAGAGTGGATACGGGCAGAATATTAATGCTTCCGGATACACTCAAGCTCCTACAGGTTACGAACAGCCACCTATGTACGAGCAACCGGCTAATTACGGCCAACAGCCTATGGGTTACACCCAACAGAGACCTTACGGACAAGAGCCGCAAGCAGCAGGTCAAGTAGATGTGAATCCATTCAGGAGACCTCCTAACGTCGATCAGAAGCCTTCCGGCGATAGCAATCCATTCAGACAAGGAATGTATTAATATGGTCGACGAGGCTGCGTAGTTTATCGGGTATTCGTGATCGTTCACCATCGAATCTACAGGCTACTTTCGCGTCACGTCACGAATATCGCGAAATAGTCTTCGAGATAGGCTTCCAATTGTCAAGAATGTTAGCTGTCGCACGCGTATCGACGATCCTCTGCGAATTATGGCGATCGCAACGTTCGTTCTCTTTCGGTGATTTCACCAAGTGCATCGACGTCTCGTCATCTTGTGGTTACGAATTATCGAAGGGGGCCGTGTCGACTTCCAGAACGATGATTACTTCGAGATGTTTCGGAGCTATATCTCTAGAAAGTACACCGCGGAGTTCTATGCTCGCGTAATATTCGACGATGGTCTTGGGATCATTCGCAGTGGTAGTGTCGGGAAATTTAAATCGGTCTTACGGATCAGTATTTTTTATTCGAGAGGCGACCGTTTCTTCGACGAAACTAGATGCGAAGGGAACGATGATGAAATTACGAAAAAAGTAGTGTTTATAAATCGTGAAGGGACGTGATTGGTACTTGAACATATCAGTTGCCATTAACTCGATGACTGTTCCCGAGGTTTTACTATTTTACAATTCGTTTTACCATCCTTTCTTTGCCTTTTGATTCACTTTTTTTTTTTTTTGAATCTTTATTCTATGTAAAGTTTCAGTAGTTCAGTTAATTCAGTAGTTAAGTTCAGTAAATTCATTTGGCTGCTTATTAAATGAATATTAGGAAATTAATAAAAGCATTTGTAACAAGAATTAGTTTGAAACTTAACGTAGCGTAATTTTCTATACATGTAGTAATCAATAACATCAATATGAAATTTAAATAATTTTAAATTTATTTATAATTGACATGAGACATATGAAACTTGCCGCGTATTTTAAACATGATTTAATAGATATTTTTGAAGATATTTTTAAAATTATGAGTTATATTAATAATACATCGTAAACAACAGTCATCGTGTTGACAGCGAAAAATATAAATCGAATACCATAAAATCAAGTTTTCTAAACATATCCAATTCTATATGACAAGTAAAAGCAGCTAGAATGTAGTGAAACAAAGTTGTCACTTTCAATTGCAACGTGCAAAAGTCGAAACGTTTAGAATGACAAATTCCTACCGACAAAGTGGTCAGCGAAAAAGTAAGAGAGAACAGAGGAGAAAGGGATGATCCAAGTAGATGGAGAATCACATTCGTCCACATCTCGTGGGCCAAGTTGAAAAGAAGAATATAATCGCAACGGAGGCTTCCCCTCAACAAGGACCTTTGTTCGCGAATTGCCACGAACATCGGCAAATCCTTAGTTTTTATTCGTTTCGTTTGCATTTCATTGTTGAACCGAAGTATCATATCACTAATTAAGGCGTCAAATTAGTAACTATCGAAGCTTTCATGTAGGTAATTGTATAGATAATGTGTACGGTAAGGAAGCAGTAAGTTTTCTTTAGCCGTGATGTATAATGATATTGGCAAAGTACGTTGCGACTGTTACAACGCGTAATAATATATCATTCTTCTTTGATTTTATTTATTATCATTAACAATTAAGTATTTCATTAGTGATGTTTTAATTTTCATTAATTAAAATTCACGAATAAAACGTCGAACGCAGAACAAACGGATGCTAAGGAACATTGAGTTAGACGATATTAGTTGGATCGCGTCGAAGCATCGGAATGTTAAATTCGCTGATTAATCATTAATGGTAAAGATCCGAAATTTTATACAATTTGATATTTATAATTTACGATTTAACGAACATCAAAAAGACTCTAATTAGTTAGCTGAGTTAGCAGTTTTTAGTACTTTGTCAACAGTATTGATAGGGCAATTATATTTCAAGAGTGAAGTAATATTGGATGCTACATATCTGTATTTTCATGAGCTTAGTTTTGTATGTAGAAACACTTCCGTTCGAATCTCGTTCGTTTGATTCGTCGTGGAAAATCGTGCAATATTTAGATAATACATAGTCCTACATTCCCATGCATATTATGTGTGTATATATATGTATATGTATATATATGTGTGTATATATATATATATACACACATACACACACACGTATTTAACTACTATCGTGTGCCAGCGGCTCGCACGTAAAGCTTTACGAGTCCTTCGAAATTCTTTTACCGAGACAATTAAGTTCTTTTTTATTCACATCCGCCATTGGGCCAAACGAAGGTTATTGGGCTGTTCGGAAAGTTCGTAGTGTTTTTATTAACTAACACGTATCAGATGATGAAGTACTGGTCCTTGGTTGAATATGAAACTTTACTTTTTACGAAGTTTTCTATTTTATGAACCAGGTACGTAATTAAGATTAGTATCTTAAGAAACAAATGACTCATTTTCATGAATTTATTTAACACAAAGAGAACGTTAAAAGATAATATTTGAAATTATCGTTCTTTTTCCATATTTCGAATTATGGAGTCGATCAGCTTGGCTTCCGACAGGTTCATATACGAAGAGCAAGTGAGAAATTTTGGATCTTAGTTAAAATATTTATTTCTATCTTTCTCATTCGTCGAATATGGTACGATTCCGTTTTTACAATACTTGTTATAAAGTTTTTAATATTCTAGAAATCTGTAAAAGTCACTTGGGAGAATTCATTACCAAAATGTTTTTTTTATCGGTATCCTATTTTTAGTAATATTATATGGTAGTATTATTCTAAATACTAATACTAATACTAATACTGATAAAATACAGTTGTGTAAAAATACATATCCTTCAAATGTTTCTTAACCTTCGCTACAAATCTTTCGAACAACCTAATACATTTTCAGATATCTATCTTCTAATAGGTAAAATCCATTTGCTTCCGTTTTCACACGTCGATCAATCTCAGACAGAAAATCTCGCATTTCCCATTTATTTGTCAAAAAAGAAAAGAAAAAGAAACAAACGATCGCGGTTGCTATCCTAAGTTAGATCGGTTTCTAGGAAGCACTGGCGAGGAGGCGCGTGTTTCAGAGGCTCGTTAAATTTTACGTTCGTGTCCATCGCATGTTCGTACCTACTCGTCAATACTCAGAGACGTCGCGAGAAAACGAACGTACATAGAAACGACGTGTCGTTGACGACAATGCGCGCGATTCGAAAAAGATTCGATGATTTCCGGTCGAAATCAAGGTCACGACGACCGACAGCCCGATGATTCGAAGCGCGTTCACGACATGAATACTGCGCGATATTTAGCGGTTTGTCATCGTATACTGTAATACTGTCGATACGAGATTTCGTAAAATTGCATGACACAATTTGATCGTGACCACATTATGACTTTCGTATGTAACGTCGATGTCGTTCAACCGGTGCACTTCGTTTTTTCTGTCTTTCACTTCGACCTCGCAGCATTAATACTTCGTCGCTAATAGACACGACGTACTACGAGGGCAAAGGGAAGTACAAAAGAACGAAGTACACCGATCGAACGATATTGGCGCTACGTACTGAAGTCACAATATGGCCGCGATCTAGCTTCTCACGCGGTTTCACGGAACCCCGCGTAAATAGTGTGCATGTCAGTGGCGATACTTTGTCGTGAAACCGTGGTCGAGTCGTCAACCCGCTTCTCGTTCGTCGCGTCCTTTCAATTAATCGTCGTGAGTGCTTTGAGTTTACAGTGCCTGAACTTTCAAGTTTTTACCTTCTCTCCCGTTGTTGTGAAATTCGTAACGCAGAACCGTACCTAAATCTCCCGACTTCGATGATTACGTATACTCGAGTCAAAGCAGCATAGAAACTTTAGATACGTACGTATATTTACATTTACGCCATAGGCGGTCGCAGTTTTCGTATTTTTTGTTCCGTAGTTGAGACGAAAGTTCTATCTCGTGATAATAAAATGATTATACATATATACACATACATATATAAATACATAGTATATATACATATATTCGGACACATTCCTAGCAGACCTACGTTTTACGAAATATAACGTGTTATGCATCAACCTAGGCATTCCCACGAGTAAAATAAGGAAATATAAAAATTGTTATCTAGAAATACGGGTGAGTGAAATGATACTAATAAGCCGATACAAAGATATATTGGTTTTTCAGATATATTGATTAAGGAACTAATAACTTTCTCGAGTAATAAATATTTTATTTATAACATGATTTATAACAATCGATTACTATCGATTATAACTGATTACACTACAAATATTTCTACGGTGAAATATTTCAGTACTGATATTAGTATTCATAACGTAATATTTTCATAGTCTGCGCGTTAAAAGGGATCGACCGATATATAACCTGTCATATTTCGTGACACGTAGCTTTGTTAGGAACATGCCTATACTCGCATTGATAATTTCGTTTCTATGAGCTGGCCTCTATTATTAACGATCTTAGCGTAACGGTCGATGAAATAACAACGTATCGCTTGCCGATGGTTATCAATGAGTGACGAATGATCGATTCTCGAGAGAAATCGTTGTGCCGTGATTTACGTGGATAGCATTCTCGCTTAAGTTCGTTTGGGAAAAGATCAAAGTCTTTGTTTGGTCCTTTAGAATTGGTCGACTATTGTAGACTTTGCTACGATGATATGTACATATGTTGCAGTTGTTGCAACTTTGTGAAGGTCGCAACGATAGAGTTTGTGTGGTGAAGTGTCGGAATATTGTCCCTTGAGTTAGATATAAAGAATAATGGTAGTGCATTATTATACTTGGTAATCTTTAGGAATATAAAGACGACATCTATTCCACTTTTATCAGATATATTGCGCAAGGAGTTATAACAGAGAGGATCGTTGTCCATGTTTGTATTTCTCAAGAATTTCTGTTCGATATATTTCAATATTCCCGTCAACAAAATATTCATTGCACTACATAGTTCTTATACGTGTACCTGCAATTATATCGCAGATGAAATACTTCTAGATCAATCATGAAGTCGTGGAGGTCGTGACAGAGGATTTTAAAGAAACACTTATTTTTCATTCGACGATAAGTCAAGATATAGATCATAATATGTATATTATCATATTTCATAATATCGATTCTACCGTGTTGTGAGTTCAACTTCTAACTATTAGAATGGATTAGTATCTAAAATGTGGTAAAATTTGACAAGGGTTATTTTCGTTATTGTTTTGATAAGTTTCACAATTTATTACACGGTTTAATTCTTTATTATGATTTTGTTATTGTAATATATAAATTACTTTACATTTGTATATTTCATATTAGCATGTTCTGTGTCTAATCTGTTGCGTATTGCGGCTATACAACGAATTTTTCCCCTATTTTCGCTAAATTTGTACAGTAGTTCTATTGAGAATTCACGGGACAAAATTTTGCTACTTCGCTGCGCTCGTTTTTTGCGTGCATTATAATTTAAATTATTATACCGAAGTTATATAATATTATATCGTATTGTGTACGTATTATGTATATATATATAACATATAATATTATATAGGAGATATCTAAAATATATTGTACAAGTAAAGCATATTCTATACATATAATCCTATATACATAGAAGATGATCGGAGATATCCCTTTTTTCGTTAAACGGATTCGCGTTGTCGAAAGCGAACGATAACTGTCGTGCATGGCGTTGCGCGTACCTACATCGCAAAGTTCTATCACAATTATATATACGTATACGTAAATAATATAACATTTACGTATAGGCGCGTAACACACGTACTCGTAGCTTTTTTCCTTTCTTGTAAATACGTTACACGTGCGGAATATATTAAAAAGAGAAAAGAAAAAAAGATATTATAGCAATCTCCCTCCCTTTTTCCATGCAAGGGAGTATATACTGCGTATATGTATATCTCGCCTATATGTATTATATCGTTTGTGTGTGTTGATGGCGCGAGGGCGAGTGATCTAAATGCAAAGAAGAACACGAAGGAAGAAATATCAAACAGGAATGAAAAGAAAATGTCGGGTGCGGCTGTGTCCGTCAGGTAAACGGGCGAAGGTCATTGCGTAGAGCAGTGCGGACAGGCATTTAGGTTGCTCGCGATATTTTTCTCAATTTCGCGTGTTCATTACCTACCTTTATCGCGCGGTATCGCATAAAACGAACAAAAAAAAGAACTCGAACACTAGTAGAACTACGTACACGTCTTAACCGTAAATTAAGAAGGCCATCGCGTTGCAAACGTTGGATTGATGCAAAATTAATGGGAGTTTCTAATTTTTAATACATTCATTTTTTCTTTTTTTTTTTTTTTTTTAGAGAAATTTGAAGAAAAGGTAATGTTTTGTAATCGTTCTTCAATTTTGAAAAGATTTTGATATATCTGAAATTTAATACACTTTGTATTAGTTTGGAAAGATTTGGTGTATCGAGCTGGCGAGGATTTCTGTTTTTTAATTTGAATATATTCGCACGCTTATACCTTGAAACAGGATAACGAATTTGCTGATTAGTATCAAATCGATGTATATTTGCTCAAAGTTGAAGTTTTTTCAAATTTCACTCTCAACCACGTGGTGCAGCTTAACGTAATTATAGAAGGTACAATATTATCCGAAATATCTTGTACATGCGAAAACTTCTATTATCCTTGCGTCAATCTGTTCTAATCTGTCCTTGCATAATACACTTTGAGACTGTTCAAACGAACACAAAGAAAGAAAAGAAAAATAGTGTCAGGGTTCCGATACACCAGCACTTCTGGTGTGTATATACATACACCGAAGCTAAACGCACGTGCACACACTAACGAGTATATATACACGAATATATTTGGCAGTACACGGTACATGAGTCTAATAACATCGTACACAGAAGAAAAACAAAGATACACAGTTGGATTGATGACGTACACAGCGAAACACACATGTATGTATGTATGTATATTTAAAGGAATCAAGTGTCGAACTGCGTATGTACTTGAAACCTATGATATTGTAATGTTGTTGAACCGGTTATTAAAGATGTCATTGTTACCAAAGAATACCATGAGTTGTGTTCTTTAACACGTTAATGATCATTTATTAGTTTCGTAACGAGTCCAGTGTTTTATCGTCCCGAATGACTTGTTGCGTTGAAACGTTTGCCATGTACCGTCGAAAATGTTACGGTTCATTCGCAAAATAAAGTTGTTGATTGATTGAATTAAAAAAAAGAAAAAGAATTAATAGAACATTTGTGTTTATTTTAAAATATATTTGAGATGCAGAAAATTATGTTTGAATTTTCTAGAGAGAACATGTTGTCAACCAATTCGATATCAACACTATCTTTGCATTCTTTTCTTTTTTAATTAAAAACGTGTTTTGTTACCCTTTATGAACATTTAAGAAACATCATATCGATATTAGTCACGCAGACTGAATATTAACCGAGTTAAACTAATATAACAATTAAACTAGTACATATTTGTTTCTTACGAAATATGGATTTATCACCTATTTACAAAAGTTACTTACACTTACACTTTCGAATATACAAGGTTCTCTCCCTTATCAAATGTCTTATATTGCAATATACTTTTTTAATTGCTATCCAACATAAAAGACAGAAAATCAATAAAAGTGGACATATCGTATTATTTTCATGTGATTCTTACATGTTACACAAAACGCTTAAAAGTTTCATTAGCATTACAATTAGAAATGAATATGTTGCCAGCTTTGTGTACGTTTTCGGATTTATTTCGGACTTTACCAATATAATTATGACGATCGTGTCTTGTCACAATATTAACAAAATTTCAAAACATTTTGTAAAACACACATAAGGCATTCGTAAAATGTTTCTATAAACGTCCGAACATTTCTATGCATCGTAGAAAATGTGAAATTTTACGACTGTCTGCTATCTTACACCGACTGCAGTGGTATTCATTAAACAGTATTGATTGTCTCCATTTGGTTTGCTGGTAATAATTTTAGGCTTGGTATTTGGGCGCCAAAGGCAGTGCAGGACTGACAACCCATAAATATATGAATAAATTACATAACGCTCGTTTAATACTCATTATGGGACATTCGTACAGAGTGAAACAATTATAATTAATTTATAACTTAATTATACATCGATTGGATCACAATTTTTATACAAATTATCATATACTCGCTATTTGTAATCTTCAAGTATCAATTTAAAATTTTCCTAACGTAAATATAATGCTTCTTTGTTCGAACACTATGGAAGTGTATAAAGTATATTTTTACAGCATTGTACAAATGGTTTTATAAAAAGAAAAAGTTAGAAATCATCGCTGAATTCATATAGTAATATTTTCCTTTCCTCGGTTTCTGTCGGCGAAACTAATACGAGAAGAGATTTATACACTAACGATATCACTATAGGTCTTTGTAGGAACATTTTCATTTTTTCCCAATTTCGGACAACACTAAAACTAAAAACCAAGTTTCTAACAAACTTAAAGCATTTTGCGTAATTGGGTAGAAATTTATTTCCAAGCAAGCAGCTTCCTTCGACTATTTTCACAGCAACAAAATTAAGACACCGTCCTAGGGTGCATTAAACGACATTAAGCTTGCTCGAAGCGACTCTTGCAGGTTCTCCGTCGAATGGACGGCAGAACGTTCAGCCGTGAAATATTTAAACGACTCGCAGGGATATCGAGCGAGGCTTCGGCCGCTTAAGTCGGCGAAAGTAACGGCACGCGCCGCGCGGAATTCGGGCCTAATGAAAAAGCAAGTATAAAGCGTGCAGGCGGAAGAGGGAGGCGAGAACGCATTGATGGGATGTCTGCGGGGCCCAATGTCAACCTAACCCCATCAAAGTGTAATAATATTTATATTAGGGCGCGGCTGAGAGGGTAGGCACATCGATTGGGGTGCGTGCTTGGGGAACAAGCCGTTCGAGGGGTGGTGGACTAGCCTGGATACGCTGGAAACTCCCCTGATACCTAACGAGTGCTCCGCTCGTTCGCCATTCGAGATATCGATCTAGCTGGTAATTAGACTTAAATAATATCGATAGCCGTTGGACGAGCGCGATATCGATCGCGACCTTTGCCACCACCTGCGAACCTGTCGCGCGCTGTTTAATTCAGGGCGTTGTTTGAGCTATGATCGCATGTTGTCCTACATTAAAGTTATTCCCCCCTCGCGTACGTTTCTAAGACAAGGGTATCGATCTGTTTCTATTTTTAACGCCGCTTCGCGACCAAGATTTTTCACAAATTTCGCGCAGCTGACAGTTTTTGGCTGGTTACTCGTTGTATTTGCTGAGCGATTGATTGGCCGTGGCGCGTAGTTGCGTTTTGTAGGGGGTTTTCACGTAATTGATAATTAGAAGATCGAAACAAAATTGTCATGTATGCCTGTTTGGAAACTATGCTTATTGACAGAACGCTTATAATCTGTGGTTGAGGAACGGCGATATTTAGTTACAATTGATTTCACTGGGTCACAACTATAATTTTTGGTAAAAATATTTGTTTCGTACGTTTGACATTTTTAATTTTAATCGGAATTTATAAACATTGTAGTAAGGTGCTACTACAGTTGGAACATTTGCTAACAATTGGGAAAATATTTATTTAAAACGTTTAGGAGGTTCTCAATCTTAATCAGAATTCTTAAATATTCTACAATATATATGTAGTAATAAGCTTTTAAAAATGAAGAACCATATTTTCTTTAGAAAATGGTGAGAATTTAATATTCTCCGTTTTCATTATACAAGCTTGTATAAGATGGATTGCAAATATGAAAACTCTCTTACAATGTGTTGTTACGTGTGTATTAGCTAAAAGTACAGCCCATATGAAAATACGTGTAGATGCATATCTATTTATTTTCTGACTCTAGATGATAATTTATACGTAAGGGAATTAGAAGCCTGAAATTAACTACTCAAATTTTGGCTACCGAGCTCGAGAAATGATATAAACGAATAGTACGAATTTACCAATTAGGAAAGATTAGATAAAATATATTAAGTTTCCCCTTAAAAATTCCGCGAACCTATTCCTAAGGAGAACATCATTGAATTAAAATTTCTAATAGAAGATAGAGATCTAGTAACATTGATTATTTTATACAAACGGTTCTTTATATGCCAGTAGGTTAAAACGTGGGAGTACAAGATGTTTCATCATGTATTAAATTTATAATAGAGACTATTTACTAATTTATTCATTTAGAAACTGTTATTAACATCATTTGGTTGTTTATTATTGAATATCGTATACATCGAATACCGTTTATCTATTCATTCTTCATATCTTATGTCCTCAAAATTTATATGTAATTAGCGTAAAAGACAAAATAATAACTGTGCAGCAACAATACAGCCAATGTACAGAACTAATACGCAGTCAAGTATAAATTATAATAATGTATTTCTAGCAAAGAATACTATATACATACATACATACATATATATATGTGTAAGAAGAAATCTCACCTTTTCTACTTGTTTCACAAAGAACACAATATCTCATATGTCGTGAAACAAAATAAATTGAAAGTTTGCTTATTGTTCGGATATGAATGCAATACTTTGCTGAAGGTCCGGAGTGTATAAAGTTCGTATCGATCATTCTTTTCCTCGACGAGAACATGAGCGAGGGTATTGAAAGCGCGGCGAGGACGATTGTGGAGATTTCAACGAACTTGCCGATGACTTCAATGAATTCGTTACGGCTATACAACACTGTTCGTATTAAAGTCGTGTGATGAGACGTAAATATATTCAAAATTGTGTAATTTGTCATTACAGACTATTTTAAATATTTCGTTTCGGTATTATTGTTTTTCTAATAAAAAATAATAGACTAATTAAATCATGGAAAATGATCAATGATTAATTAAAACGGTTAAATATATAATAGTTTCATTATTTGATCAACGAATTTAGCTTTAACGCATAATACGTTCCTTTAACAAGGAAATTAAAATTGTTATAGGTACACTCTTATAACTTATCACGTCCAAATATTACTAAATCAGTAATAAAAGAATTCAGAAGATTTTAGGATTCTTAAAAAAGAATAGGACTTAAGCGGGTAATTTTAAATATTTTGTTCAAGATAAATCAACATATTCTCTCTATAATTATAGCTTTTTTAATATTATTAGCGACATTTCAGGAGAATATACCATCTGCAAAACGTTATACTAATTTGTCGAGTAACTTGGTTTTCTTGATAAAAATTGAAGAGTGTTTATGGAAAACACTGTAAATGCCAAGATTGTAAAATTCTTATTTTTATTGGGAAATGTTCTAGATATCAACGAGAACATTATAGTGCAGAATTAAAGTGCGATTTTCCTTTCTAAACATTTAATAATACCAGAAGATCGGCGTTGCAATCTTGCCTCTAGAAAAAAAGATAATTGAAGACTTCTTGTAGACAACGCTATAAGTGGAAAAATTAAAAAATGTTTTTTCAACTGAAATACTGTAGTATTACAATTTAAGAACAATTTCCAATCGTAAACAATTACCAATAGTGTTAAAAAGTGATGCCACCGGTACGTCCAACATTATCTCTGTATAAAGCAATGTAAGTTAAGCAATAGATATGCTCGAATACGTGGATACTAAATATAACTAATTTTATAATAATTTTTACCCGGAACATTATAAAATATGCTTTTGTAATAAAAATAAAAAGAACATCTTAAAAAAATGTAATTTTTGTTTTTATACATGTTGTCTAGGGACAAACAGGATTGATAGGTGCAATGCTTGCAAATTTAAATGAATGACACATTTAGTTTTCTCTAGAACGAAGAAATAGCACATACAGGTTTTTCTTCCAAAACAATTCTTTTCCTGGTCAATTTTGATTACATTAATACAAGAATTAGAAAATTTTGTGATGCATCCAGACTATTGTACATTTCAGATGTTATAACGATCAAAGCAAATCAAACCTTGAAAGTAATTTCAAGTCGGAGAAGCTGCCTCTCTGTACTAAAAAATTTGATATTTGGCACTTACAGTGCCGTTCACAAGAAGTTTTCAATTGACAAATTGTGAATTTCGTCGTCTTACAAATTGTCTGGTTTCACAGAATCTATAATGTACCGCGGTAATTCAGGTTAATATTGTCGCTAATTTCACGCAGGACTTAAATCATTATCACATCTCTGATTATCAAAACAGACTCGCTAATCGCGTTAATGATCACTGAAAACGATGATGATGCTAAACTAACAGTGTTGCAGGCAGCACGAAGAGCGTTGGTAATCCCTAAATCCGATTATTCGCCTCATCGGTCCTCGACAACGCCAACCTGCCACCCTCTGTGTTCAATCAATGTTTCTTTTGCCACCGTACATTTTCCCCCTTTACCGCTCGTCTTTTCCTCTCTAGCCTTTTTCCTGCGATATTATTGCCTGACAAATGCTTCCGAAACACCTGGCAATTTTTGTATTAGAAAAACATCAGAGTAATAGGTTCTTGAACATTAGCTCATTGCGAAATATATCTTTGATAAGGTAGTAGTAGTAGCAGTAGTAGTAGTTTACTTTCCTTGTTTTCCGGCTTTGAAAAAAGGGATTTGTATTTACAATCTTTCTTAGAAAAATTAATTAAATGAAAAAGAGATAGAAAAAAAGAAAAAGTAAAAACGTTATATTACAAAACAACGTTAATATTACAGAACAGAAAGTAAATATATTAATTTGCTTTCAAGTACGTAACTTAAATATTCTTGCTTACTTAAGTATCTCTCCCTCGTGTCAATTTGATATATTTTTTTTTTGGACATATCATTCTACCATTTATAGAACGATTTTGATGAAACTTTCTCGATTTTTACGTACGAATAAAATCCGATATCCCTGAAGATTAGCGTGAATGCATATGAATGTATGAAGGACGATTATACGAGTTGGTGTATATAGTGACGAGACGAGTTGGTACTTAGTATAGTCAATATATTTAAAACTGTTCGCAATACAGAGTTAGTCGTTCGCTCGATAAAAGATTGTTCGATACTAACTCGCTATAAGAACGCTCGATTAAAGATTGACTGATAACTGATCCAAGAAAGACTGATTGATAAGACGGCTCGATACTGACTCCTCTAAAGACTAACTGTCTTAACGATTGTGTCCGTGTCGTAACGGCGGAGTACCGTAAAGTTTAAATTCAACTTCGGTTGACGGTTGCAAGTAGCGGCAACACTGCTTTGCCCGGAGTTTGTCGCTACGTTTGGTACGCCAAGACGGTGTCCAATGTCCCAAGGCAAAACAGCAACATGAGTCGTTCTCGATTCGCATCGTCCTCTGACTCATGTGCCGCTACAAATGACAAAGAGTAAAATTAATGACTTATTTTTTCGTTTCATTGATGTTTTACCATCGTGTCAATTTGACGATCGAAAGATACATTAAGTTGCGAAAATGAGAATTAAATATAATGAATATTTCTTAGCTTCTACGTATAAATATTTCCAAAAATTGTTTCAACTTGTGTCAATATAATCGTGATAGTGAAGTGATTAGAATTCATTTTAATATCAATGAAACTGCAAAAGGATCTATAAGATAAAATAAAAGGTAGATTTTTCCTATTGCTAATTTAGGAAACTTAGTTCCTTGCTTTGTTTCTCCTTCGTCTTTCTTCCTTTGATTATCTCTCTCGTCCATTCTTTTTCTCTTTCCTCTTGCTATTTCGTATCTTGTTATATCCTTCATTCTGATCATTCCCTCGTATTCTCCCAGTGCTCCATATTTTCTTCTGTATTTCTCTATTATCTCTTCGCTCTTTTTTCATCTCCGCAACTAAATTTTGCGATCATTGCTTGATCTCTTCCTCTATCTTTCGCCTTCAAATACTCTGCTTTGTTTTCTTCTATGATTTCCCTGTCCTTCTCGTTGTATCTTCCTTTCACGATTCGTTCTTATAGCCTTTGTGCATTTCGTTCTATCTGTGGCAAATGAATGTGAGCATTCTTTCCGTTGTTCCTCCTGTAGTTAAGTCTCGTCTGTCTATCCTCTTCCGTTCATAGCACAGCAGCGGTTAATGTTAATGTTCGCTCGTTCGAGTTCGCGTGGCGAACATTATCCGAGCAGGTGTATTTCACGAATTGCTCGAGGCTCCGGCTTATCGTTCTTCGGCTCGTTCGCCTCATGCTGCGCCGGGAGCAAAAGTGAGACATACCGACGGTAATAAAGACGCACTGAGAGCGAAATGAGTAAATGAGATACGTTGGGAGTTATTTTTCTAACTGAAAAAGTAATGAAATTTTTTAAGACATCATTCTGCGTAAAAAGGGATTTTTTACATTTTTAAGAAATTGAATAAAAGATACTAAAATATTATGATATTCGTTTTTACAATATTTCTTTTCCTTAATCGTGTTTAATTCGTATAATTCAAAATTATCCAAATACAGTCATGTTCGATATTATAGTTATTGGAAAAACCTTAATAGTCTGATTATAACAATGTCGTAATTATAATTTGAAAAAATATTAATATTATGTTCTTCTTTCGATAACTCTTTTATATTTTCTTTTCTATATTATGACCTTCATATTTTCAAGAAATTGAATGGAAAGTACTAAAATATTACAACATTCGTTTGATACTTGCTTTCTCAATCGTATTTAACCAGCATAATTCAAGATCGTTCAAATATAGTCATGTTTTGTATCATTTTTCTTAGAAAAATCTTAGTAATCTGATTAATGTAATCCCATAATCATAATTTTAAAAAGTATAAAAACTTTGTCCTTCTTTCGATGACTCGGATGATGATTCTCTTGATGACTAAAAAATGGTAACCTGAGGCCATCGATCGCGATTCAGAGATGTGGTGGACGATGAGACGTGTTGTTGATTAAATTAATAACGAGACGAGTTAATTTAATTAACTATATTTACAGATATTTTAAAATGTAGAATACAAAATTAATCGCAAGCGTTGCTTGCTTGATGATATTCGTTATAAGATTGCGCGATACTGCGGTACTGATACTTTATCTAATTTTGTAATTACCTATTTGATACTAATTGTTATACTGATTCGCTAGCCTGATTCGTTATACTTATTTGCTCGACTGACTGACTTCTGGAGAACATGGTCGTCTATTTATACTGGACGAGGGGGGTACCGAAATGTTTGAACCTGTCACCGGTTGTAGGTTGCACATAGCAGCGAAATTGCTTTGTCGAGAGTTTGTTTATTACATTATGTGCTTCGTACAGTGTTAATCCTCTGCGGCAAAACAACTATGTGAGGCATCTTCGTACCGAAACGTCCTAAGACAGAGATAACACGAACGCTCGTTTCAAGCGTGCCAATTCCAAGAAATGGTGGAAATGATTCCGCGAACAGATATATTCAAAGGGTCTATGTCAAGAATTGTGGTAATTTAGCTTGGTCTGACTGAACTCGGATTGGCTTACTCTCAGTGGATCTCTAACTCAAAACCGAGCGAAAAGAGCGAACATTAATCCAGCACTACTCCGTACCTCGTCCTAACTATCTGTCATTTTGACATTTCCTCCTGTGGTCTCGAATCGACCTCTTTCCAACATTTCTTGATTATATTATTATCAATAATTCCGTTCCTTCCATCCGTTCTTCATATCTTACTGCTCTTCTGACGGCTTTAATCCTCGTTTTATCCATTTTCGTCTCTTCCAATAGCATTTGCGTGGAAGCATTGAAATACAAACCTAGAGTCCATTTTATGTACCTGGTTTGCAGACTCGCCAGGTATTTCGACTCTTCCCAGCCCGTTGTTTCCGTGGCGTGGGGCATCATGCTCTTCACCAGGTTTTGCAAGAACTTATTTTTGAGAAGGTATTTTTATAAAATAATCTTGTGCCGTACATGTGAAAGAATTTCCTGTATAAGAAATATTTACACTTAATTTTAGTTTAATTTGGAAAAAATTATATTTATTTTGGTATATTTTTTTTAAGAGTAGCATTATTAGTACGTACTTACTAAACGTACTTGTATCTATTTTCCCCAGATTCGAAATACTTAATACGAAAAAAAATGTACGTATTATATATTCATTTACACATTTTTCACAAAAGATCCTAAAAATGTTCAAAGAATATATAATCATAAATTATAAATAGTCTTCGTACAAAACTGCAACGCAGGTATTATCACATTTCTGAAGAAATACTTAATATAGAGAAAAACAGCACGTATTATGTATTCATTTACACATTTTTCACAAAAGATTCTAAAAATGTTCAAAGAATATATAATCATAAATTATAAATAGTCTTCGTACAAAACTGCAACGCAGGTATTATCACATTTCTGAAGAAATACTTAATATAGAGAAAAACAGCACGTATTATGTATTCATTTATTCATATTCCACAAAAGACCTTAAAATAATAAAGAAAGTACGTTATTATAAATTATAAATCCAAAATTCAACGAAAATTGCAAAGCAGGCATTTTCCACTTATTTGATAATTGAAGCGTAGAAAATCTTATAATGAATTATTTATTATAATTATAAGATAATATTATAAATATAATGAATAATTTATTATAATATTTTCTATTAATTATAATATTATATAATAAATAACTGTAAATATTGCAATGAAATATTTTGTTATAATGCTAAGAGACAGATTTTCGGAAGGAAATGGAAACTTACGCATTAATGTAGTCCAAATTCATGAAAAAGGAAAGTGTAGCTTAATTGTAAAGGAAACTAAATGTTCCATTCATTTATACAGATGGCATAGACAAAAATCAAGAACCAAATAAAACTAACGCTTATTATCATTACTAACTATTTAGAAAATAAAATTTCACTTAAATTCTACGCTACAGTTTTTCACTGGTACGTAAAACATTCTGCAACAAAAAATTAAAATTTTCCAATTTTGGCGCAAGTAGCCCTCGGTCCTCGTGTTAAAGTTTCAAACTAAAATTTACCTCGTGAAATTTCCAACATTCGTTTACCTTTTATTTGTAAGAGCTTCACGTTTTTGACCGTTATGACGAGTTTACAAGTGATGCGCGTTAACGCTTTTTCTGTTTCATCGAAAGTTTAATTGCCAATCACGTTCATGAAACTCATCGAAGTTGATTCTAATTAACCTTAACGAGGTAATGTCGTCTAAAAGTGATCAAAGGCCACGGTAGTTGTGGCTGATCAACAAGTTAAAACGCACGACTCAATCTAGACACATCGACACTCCGTGCGCGAACGTCCGTACGAGACGCTTACATCTTTATGCCTTTCTTCGCACCCTCGAGGAATGCGTAGCTGTCGTTTCGAATCTCGTCGAAAAGTCTCGAAGGGCCTACTGTCAATTAATCGTGCCAAGCCAATCTCGAAGGGTCGCGACTTTCCCCGAGATACGAAGGGCGAGGAGAACCGGGCGCGAGAACCTAATTCGGTTGGATGTAGACTACCTACTCATGTCCGGGTTCCTTTCTGATGTCCGGCATCCCGTGAATCCGATTTGTCGGCTCGTTTGTCTTCCAGATACATTTCCCAGATATACCGCCTCTCGATGGTCTAACACCAACCGACCGCGAAGATTGATGATACGAGATGAGTTTTTCCCTTATCGAATACAATTTTCTATAATGTATTTTATATCGTTTTTAATATGCTGGTAGATGTAGCGTTTGAAAGTGATAATTGAAGGAGGAAGAACACGATAAAACACATTTTCCACTTTGTACAGAGAAGCAGTTTTGAAATTGAATATATACGTTGTGAAGGGCTTGTTACTAAGATTGTCTTTTTATTTTTGGCTTTGGAGCTAAACAAAATATGATATGATGTGATTTAATGTGCATAAGTAAGAAATTAATGGTGGTATAAATAATTCATCCATTGATGAATGTATTGGATGTGATATATGTATAAATGTAATCAATCGCAATTATTAGATTGTGGGAAATCTAAAAGTGTAGAAGTGTACGAAATGCAACAAATGTTTGCAACATTATAAACAATTTTTTAATGACGAAGATAAAGTTCTATTTAGATCCACTGTTTTTAATATAGTAATTATAAATATTGATTGTTACTAGTCACTTGTTGATTAAAAATATTCGTCGTGAATCATCGATCGTTGTACGAATCTGTATTACGTATACATATTTTGGGATTGTTTTTAACAATTGGAGCTAACCAATATCTGATTTCACTCAAATATTAATTTTACGATGAAGGAAATATTAATAGTTAATCGCTAATCCATTTAACGTACATGCAACTGAATACTAAATTTAGTCGTTAATTCAACTGCCGATTAAATACCTCATCTAATCGTTGATTACGCAGTTATAATATTATGCAATAAGATCGAATGAAAATTGAATTAGTAATGGAAATTACTAACCAGATATTTTAGTTGTGATAATTAATATATAATTGCATTAAATAGCAACTGACAATTCTTTGTAGAAATATCCAATAATATATATATGATGATATAAGTATGATTAACTCATCGATTTTCACCTTGTTTCCTAAAATTATTGTAAAATGTTATAGAATATAATTGACTTTTAGTAGTCTCTATCTTAATAGTTAATTATTTTTAGTGATCTTTATTTTTATATATATTTTATATAATTTTATATACAATATATTTTAAACATTCAAAATACTTAAATTTATATGCTCATATATCGACGAAAAAATTTCCATTTTTAATTAGTAATTNTTTAAAGATTATTATCGATGGCATGAAAATCGTACCCATTTTGTTTTAAAATCCCCAAAATAGTAATCAAGAGATTTAAAGAGTTAACTCGCTAAGTTTACTGTAAATTTATTTTATATGCTTCCTATACCTATTTACTTTGATCGAATTTTTATAATTGACGGTTTCAGATATAAGTGACAATACTGCAAGTGCAACAATTAAGAAATCTTTCTTTTATTTTATTGTTTAACGTTTTACAAGCCATTGGGAATACCGTACTATAGAATTTTAGAGCAATTTTCATTTATCAATAATTATTCGTAGTCCAACATTCCGAATAAATAAATGCCATTAGGCAATAGATATGCTCGACATTAAATATCACTAATTTCATAACAATTCTTATTCGGAACATGATAAAATATACCTTCGTGATAAAGATAAAAAGAACATGTTGAAAAAATATATTTTCTATTTTTATACAAGTTTTTACACACGAACAAACAGGATTCAGTACTTGCAAATTCAAAGTACTTGCACGATCACTTTTCTCTATAACTAAGAAGTGCAGCATACAGGTTTTTCTACAAATATAATTCTTTTTCTGATTAATTTTTATTATATTAGTGCAAAAAAAAAATAGAAAATTTTCAATTTGCATTATTGTACATTTAAGATTTTATAATAATCAAAACAAATTCAATTTCGAAACTAATTTTAAGTCAGAGGAGCTTCTTCTCGCAGCTAAAAAATTTGATGTTTGTCACTTACATAGTGTCGTTTACAGGAAGTCTTCGATTGTCCATTCGATTCACAGATTAACTTGCCATTCAAGAATATTTGTTCGATATTTTATTGTGGATACACCGGCAATTCGATTCTTCAAAAGGATGTCGGAGTGAAGTAGGGGATGGTTTCCGATAATGACGGTCGCCTATCGTGCGATTTATCAAACCTGAGCTTATCGATGTGTCGTATACTCGAAAGGGAAAGAGGGTTGGGACAGTGGTAGATAGAAAAAGGTCCGCGAACATGACAAATTGTCGGTTTGTCGTGCATGACTTGTCGTTTCTATGTTTCCTTACGTGAATCGCTTTTCACGTATTCACCTAAGCAGATGAAAAATTCTTCCCTTTTCAATGCAAATTTACTTCTATCCTGATGTAAATGGCGTTGCCTGCTTTATTAATTAATTGCTTTCTTTTACTTGGCTCGCTTTAGTTATTGCAACATCGAATAGATGAAGATTACAACGGTAGTGGTTTTCTATATTTTGCATTCGAGAGGCGATTCTTAGACGCCACGGCGTTCCGTGTGGTAACTCGACAGGAGAATGAGTGGCGATAGTTCCTGTTTATGCTAGATTTTTTTTTTATTTGGTAGAATTTTTACAATCAATTCTCATTGAAAATTGTAAGTAAATTATTTTGGCGTGGTACTGTAATTTGGATTATAAGTGTTTATAGTATGTTTGATTCTAGTTGAATCTAATGCTTCAATCTAAAGGGTAAAACGCTAGATTTCGACCTCCCAAATTGATGAGAGCGCAGTATTGGTTCGTAAATAGGTTGCTTAGCTCTTTATATCGTTTGTTATAAAGTGTGAAGTGTTAAACTTTAAGATGGAGATGAAATATTTATGCACACATTCTTCCGAAACTATGGTTCTGGCAACGTCTCCGACGTTAGTTCAGATTCGACGATCGTGGAAGAAGTATTATAGTTTCGCAAATTTAGAAGCTCTAAAAAAATGGATTTGGAAATTTGTTTAATTAATTCATATATTCTGTAAAAAAGCAAAAGAACGAAAGGCCACTTAACCACCTGCGATTTATAAAAACTTTAGTAGATCAGTTAAGAGGAGATATTCGATAACCGCGAGATCGAGCTTCCACGTTGATTGCTAATGAAATTCGGTTAAATGGAAAGCTTCATGTAATTTTAACAGAAAGAAAAAAGGATTGTAAGGCGTGTTCTTGCCGAAACAAAGCGGGAGAAGGACACGAAACAACTTACAATTTCGATACTTAACCCGACGAGCCAATCTTGGCAGATGTTTTATAAATTATCGTGAAAAAGTACAGAAAAAATATTAAAAAATATTATGTTGAAAAATGTAAATATATATAGATAATTAAAATATAATGTCTTTTTAAGTTAATTTTTGTATAAAATCATTTTATATTACCTACAAGACACTCGTCACATGCGTGCAAAATCACCTCGAGTTGCTGCTACGCCAAAAAGGCCGTTGAGTGTAAAGGGCTAGATATGTATTGCCTTAATATCATGGTAAATAGGTTTCGAAAAAATTGCGAAATTCTTGCGAAACCATGCTATACGAAATTCACGAAAGAATTAGTGCAAAGAAGGTGATTAGGTTTCAGCAGTTAAGTAGATATACTATTTCTTCATAACTAACAAGGAGATGGAAAGGAATGGGAAATCTCGCGTGAATTGTCCGTATGTATATTCAACTGCTTAAAGTTGATGGATAAACAAACTTATAAAGATTTGAATGTACGGCTTTTTGTTTTCAAGAAATTAATTGAGAAATTATGTTCTTGGCACAGCAATTTCTTATTTTTTAAATGCCTTTATTACAACTTTCACCCGCAAAATTGTGAAGATATGCGGAGGTACCATAGTAAATATAATCGAAAATTTATCAAAATAAATTGTAAAAATATAATATTGAAAAGAAACGTAACATCAACATTAGAAGAATTTATAAAGTAAGATCACGAAAGGACCATGCATTTAAATCCTTTCGGGGCTGCCTTACACAGGCAACTCATTCGAGGTTTCACAGTTCTGACCATCTCTTTGTAAGAGAAATATACGGAGATATCTATTAAAACATTCAACAATTAGTAGAAAGTATTACATGTTAATATTATTTATGTTAGTTGTAAAAATGTCACCGACTTTTTATTTGAAAAGTTTGGAGTTGCTGCTTCCTTATAGCGAAAAAATCTTCGAGTGCAAAAGGACGCAGATACGCTAACTGAGACGCTAACATCACGCTTGCTTGGCTAAGAAGAAACATCGAACGACGGTGCTTGTATTTAAAAATTCTCATTGCGTTCCTTTTTGCACGTGTTCCTTTAATTTCTCTAATTCTCAAACTGTGATGTAGATCATATTTCAAGTACTTTCCTGGACTAGTATATGTACATACAATAGTGTCTCTTTAAATGCTCGCCTTCTTATTCCTCGTAATTGACCGATCGTCATCCCTACTACTGTGAAGAGTTCCCCATGAGAGACTCTAGTGTTCCCTTTGACACACTGTGAAGTTGGACGGATGAGTAGTGCAACTTGTTCCAAATTCAATCGTCCGTGAAAAAATGCTAATTATCCGCGAGACAACGACGAAGCTTCTTTATTTTTGGTTTCTAAAAAATAGAAAATTAGACTAAAAAATAAAATAAAATTAGACTAATAAAATAAAAAGCTATATTAATAAAGATAATTCTTTTTGAGATAAAGTCATCTTTTCGGACGAGTCAAAGTTTCACATTTTTTACTCAGATGGTCAAAATTATGCGTGGAGAATACCAAATACGGAATTGGAAATTCGACATTTACATCAAACAGTGCAACACGGAGGTGGATCGGATGTACAATCGAGTCTTCTACACGACGATTCATCGCCGAGAAATCCCGATTGTTGATCAATTATAGAAAGAATACTCTGTTAAGAAAAATATATTAGTATTGCTACATTGCATAAATATTCATATCTATACGACCGAGTGCACAAGGCAGCCGATACGACAGTCGTTTCGCTCACCGTTCCAGGCTCTATTTATAAATTATAGCAACCATCGATGTGTTTATCTCAGCATCAGCTTTTATTGCAAACAAACACCGCACGCACTTAGGTGACTGAAGTTACATTGAACAGGCAGCTGATACGATAGCCACTTCGCTCGACGCACGGCGGTCACTTTACATTAGCAATCAACTTATCTCTACGTTACTCGCCGCCTCACGCCGCGTCGTGTGAATCACGGCAGGTAAAAAATAACCCAAACCCAATTCAATACAGCTGAGCCTCAAGCAACGTGGGTTTGAAGAACGCGAATTTGATTATACGCGGATATTACAGGAATTTTCGCGAAGAATTTGTAAGAAACTAAATGGCTAACGAAGAGCGTTTGAAAAAAGAGCGCGAATCCCCGTTGCTAAAAGACGATCGGACGGACTATGCTCACGTTATTATCGTTGTCGTGAGATCGGCTGTATGTTGATTAGAGATTGGACGCGAAATCACTGACAATAATTTACGATAGTGAAGGCAGAATCGCGATCTAACAACTTCACGTACGATCGTGATCGTGATTTGTTTATTTTGACCGAATTTGCTCTCACTGTGATCGTAATTCTTGATCTTGATTGAATTATTTATTCTAAAATACTTGAATATAGCTTCCATAAAAATATAAGATTACGTTAGGTTTTCTGCGTATAACGTAAATTTCTTTTATTCAACATTAAAAATGAAAAGTAATTTCATTTCTTCAAAGTAATTTCTTTTTTTTATCTTATATTAGTACTTGAAGAGCGAAGTATTAATTCTTCCTCTCGATTTCAAAATTGTAGTATTCGTCTGACATCGTTCATATAAAATATATGGGTTTTGCGATGCGTGCAAAGAACAGTTACGCTTTCAAATCACAAAATCACAAATCACTGTGAAGAATCACCGTGAGTGGAAACGAACGTGATCGAATTCACGATTCACAAGTAGCAATTCATGCCATCTCTAACGTCAATTATCACATCATCACAGTATAAATATAATATATGTATAAATAGTACATATGAGCGTATATTAGTATATACCTGTATATGTGTACGTATTTTCGTAGCTTTTTTTAGCAATGCTTTCCTCTCTTCAGTTTATTTTAGTATGATAATACCGTAATAACACATGTATGTACACATATAGCATGTGGAATAGAGCTATATATATATATAGTTCAGATTTTGGAAACTCATTTCAGAATCAACAAATAAAACAAATCATGGATCTATACAAAAATTATATTCAAATTTTTAGATTTCTGATATAGGTGAGCACAGCTGATAGTATCGTTCGAAACTTGATCGTCACATATAAAACAGTCACATTTTGATCTTCTTCGTTTTCACTCGATGACTTTATTTTGAATTTCTTTGCGAAAAATGCGTTGCCAATTTCGTCCTCGGATATCTATGTAGGGGTACGAAATTAGTCATGACGTCATTTTCTAATATAATTGCCAGTTCTGATCGAAAAGTGACAGAACCAGATCACCACTTCGGAATATGAAAATAGAAGGAATGTACTAAAAATAACGCCACAAAAAATAAATACCAGAATTACGTACTTTAGATGTTGAAATACGACTTCGAATATTAAGAAATAATGTGGTACGCTACTCGTGAAAAAACAAAGCGCTAGGGAGGACTCTGGAAACGACGAATTTCTTCATTTTTACCGTCGTTTAACTAGTGGCATCTGTATTTTAAATTCTAATTTATTTATTCCAGAGGCTTACAGGCTGGAGCATTTAACAATAAAGATTGATCAGGAGGCGAAATTTGGGCGCCTTATCTTATAAATAGAACACAGTGTAGTAGTACTGATATATATATATTTCTTAATATATATCTCGAAGACTGTGAGTTTGATTGCACTTCAGACCACCATAATTCTTGAATCATAAGCTTTCGATCAAAGTTTCACATGCTCTCCTTCTCGTTGTCCCCATAATCAAAGTCGTGCCTGTTATTTTAATTTGATTAACGTAAGGAAGTTTCTAATAAAAAGAATTTGTAACACAACCACTTTTTTAACTTTGTAAATGTAATATTCATTTCTAAAGGACTTGACCATTATACGCATATTGGTGAAATTATTATTTAATTGCGATTTCAGTTGAACTTTCGAACTGCTGATTGTATGAAAGGAATGATTTCTAAAAAATTTGATCCAAACACATTGATAATTTTCACACTGCGGAAAAGCACGGCGATTATATCGATTTTCATTAGTCAAATTGCTTCTATAGATGTTGGAGTAGTATTTCCGAACTGAAAGGTCCTTTTAAGCACGACATACAGCCTTTCAACACGAATACCTTTTAACATTTCCCTTGAATAGTTTGATCAAATATTCCATATTCAATATGGCACAATTTAATTACAAGTTACAATCGAACCGTGCCTTAAATTCACGAAGAACAGCTATTTTCGCTTCCAATTCCATAAAGTTCAGAACAAAACGTACATTTTAATCAAGCTAATGAAAAACTGAATTAATATTTATTAATTTTGTTGAATGTAGAAGCAGTGGGTCTGGGGTAACAACACGATACTTGTTTTGGAAAATAAAAAGCCTCGTGTTGTAGAGGAAATTGTAAAAAATTTGTTTAACGCATTTTCGTGTTGTTATTAAAATAGTACTCGTTTGTAAAAAAAAAGTTAATGGCGAGAATAATTTATTTACTGTGTATTATATTAAATAAAGTATTTAACAAATGATATGAAAAACGCTTCCTCTGTTCAGAGCTGATTTTATCAAATTTAATACCGTGAAAATATTTTTTACCTACCCCCAATCAGAGAAAATAAAAATTCCACGTTTAGTATGATGATAAAAGTTCAAATACTATGGTTAATTTGAATTTCATGTATTATATATCTCTTACGTTTTCTAAAATTGGAGCTCCACATAGAAGGCATCATACTTAAAGATTATTAACATATTTTTGTACAATTGAAAACTTCTGGAAACATCAAATTTTTTAGGAGCAAGAAAAAGCTTCTTTAAAAGCTTCTCTAAATTATTTTCGAAATTTGATTTGTTTTAATTATAATAAAATCTTAGGCGTACAAAAAAATCGAATACACACAAAATTTTTTATTTTTTGTATTAATATAGACAAAATTCATTAGAAAAAGAATCATATTTGTAGAAAAGCCTGTGTGTGCCTGTTATTTGTAGAGAAGATTGAATGTGTCATTCGTATAAATTTTCAAGCACTGTAACTACCAGTTCCGTTCGTTCGTAGATAATTCATATAGAGACAAAAATACCCTTTTTCAAGATTTTTTTCTTTTTTTTAAGAAAGTGTGTTTTATAATATCCCGAGAAAGAATTGCTATAAAATTAATAATATTTAGCGTGGGGCATGTCTATCGCTTAATGGTATTTACATTGTTTTATACAGACGCAACGTTTCACTATGGGTGATTATTTACGAGTGAAAATTGCGGTAACAATTGGCCTAAAGAGGGCATTACTCTATACAAAAACATTCCTTAATTTTTACATTTACAGTGCACGTGTGCAAGAAATCTTCAACTATCGAAATATCAAGCTAAACTAAAAGAGCATTAGATCTAAAAAGAAATGTTTGTTTATTTCGTAAAGGAGATTAACATCGAATAATGAAAATATGGAAAAAGTCATAAATTGCCCAATTACCTTTTCTTTTAAGTGCCTCGACAAGTGCCACTTAATTATGCCAGCATTGCAATTCTCGTGCATCTAGATCTTCTATCTGTCACACATATCAAGTATCGATCGCGTGGAACGCGTGCCTATTATCCTATTTCTACGATAAGCGTCATTGCGGGAAGAGGTTTCGTGTCAGGTAATGACGGTCATGTATCGCGCGATTTATCAAGCACAGGCTCGTCCATGTGTTGCGTACTCGTGAAGGGAGAAGGAGGGGTAGTGATGGTGGCGGCATTGTCGGCGGTCGCGGATGTGACAAATTGTCAGTCCACAAGAAGGGTGAGCTCTAGACACGTCGCTATACGGCTACATCTGTTTCCCCGCTAATACCTTGTATAACTCTTATCGCCTTATTGGGGGAAGCTTCGTCGCCTACCAGAGAATCGCATCGCCGCACCGGAGACAAACAATTCGAGGAGAATGGAATGGAGAGAAGAGAGAAGGAAAGTTTACTTTCCAAGTAGAAATAGTAAGAATAATGTACAAGATGTCTCCGAGATCATGGTACAACATGCTGGCAATTGTAATGTCAAAATAAATCGAAAGAAAAGAACGTTTTTTCGTTGTAAAAACTATTAGACTAAAGGGACGTGCCAAGAGTAGCAAGTGGTGAATTCACTTATCCTATTGGCACGATCTACAGCGTACCGAACTGTTATATCATAATCCACTTTGCCAACTCTTATAAAACTTTCCTCGTGTTCACTTCATCACGGACAGTGATGCATTATCGTGCTTCTCGCGAGCGAGTTTCCCAAAATTCATCATCGACGAGACCATATGATAATCATGGAAACCTGATCGAGAAGAAGCCTAATGTTTCGATTAAAGTTCCAGTCACTGTCAAACTAATAATAATCAAACCTAGTAAGAAGCGAACTATACATGTAGCATCAACGATTGCCAAGGTGAATTTTCGCCCTAAAATTATCTTACGAATTTGGTAAACTCTAAAAGCAATCTGGTATTATTCCTGGTAAAGAATCGAACGATAAATTCCAAATAATATTACTTTGCAGCTAGAGAGGAATTGGAAAATGGCAATTGGAAAGGATTATGAAATGAAAGTGTCTTTCATCGAAACAATAAAGGACCATATATCTATATTTTTGGTCACTGATGGAAAAACGGTTCACAATTTTAGTGGAATACGTTACTTCGTCATACAGATTCGTATCAGATATTGTTTTCTCCAATAACAATTTATTTCCATATCTAAAGAATTCTTTTAATATAAATTTCAATTGCTTAAAAGATATGAAATACCATGCCACTGTCTATAGTATATATTTATATATTTATATAAATACTTTAGTATAGTATACATTTTTCAGCAGAAAAGCAAAGAAGTGTTCAAAAATGTTCCAATTTTTGTTGAACGAAATGTTCATCGTATTACATAATTTGTATGTTTATAATTATATACATACAGGGTGTCCCAAAATCGTGGTACAACTGGGTGGTGATTCTGCATGGAAAAATAAGTTGAAAAAAAAGAACAATATTCTTTCGTTTGAGACTTCGTTCTTGAGAAACATGAATTTGAAAACCAACCAGGTGCCCGTGCATTAGCTGGAAGTTTCGAAGTACAAAACTTTTATTTCTGCTCGTGTCTGTGTTATTAAACACGAGCAATGTCACGATGTGCTGTCTTATTAATAAAATGATTCTTGAAAAGCGTTAATCTCATCCTTGTTCGTGAAATTCAGTCAATCTTAATTCTTTCATTCAAATTGAGTACAGAATAAAGAAAAGTAATAATCGATGTCGCGGAGGCAAGATTGCGACAATAGCAGAAAGCAAATCGTGTGATTGTCCACGTTTAGTAATAGAGAAACGAACAGAAATAGAGATTTCATACCTCAAAGTTTGTAGTTTGCACGCAACAACATCACGCAATTGCATCGTTTATTTGAAAACGAAGCCTGAAATGAAAGTATATCATTCTTCTTTCCGACTTGTATTTCGTACATAGACTTGCCAACCAACCGCTTGTGCCAAGATTTCGGAGACATATGTGTATAGCGTTTGATTGAAACATTACCGAATATGTACCCACCGTGATACGAATGTAACGAATCTCTGGTTTTATTCTGCCTCTGTTGTTGACTTCGTGGCAATTATGCTCTTATTGGTTGTTGAGACATTCTATTTGCAATAATAAACCTGTTTTCTTCTACAAATTTTTTTTTCCATATACATAATCCCGGTGTCTACGAAACAATTCGATCTTCCGATATTTACTTTCGATTATACGCCACGTATAATAATTAATTAATAATTGTTAGCTGCCTATTTTCATCCATGTATTGTATGAACGCGAATTTGTCCGTATTTAATATTTTATCTCACCTCAAATCGCTCGAATCCTTGCAAGAATAAATAATAATTGGAATAACAAATTACAAGAATATCAATATTACATTTTTCAATAAGAGCGGCTCTCCGAAGCAGCTTCGCAACGTTCTTTCTTACTCATCCTCGCCTTCTACGTCGTTCTATAGGGTACAACAAGATGGCAAAAGAAGTTATTAAACGCCGTACTCGTTAACTCCCGTCTCGGACCTAAAAGGTCTGCTCCGTGAAAGTAACCCGAAGCCAGCAACTAGCAATAAAGTTGTCGTACCGTAGCCTGGTGTTGGCAACTTCCGAGCGAGTAGCTTCGACAGGTATCCTTTAATACCTTCGTGAGAGTCGTGTATCTGACGTTTCCATCGAAACTTGGTCGAATGTTCTTCCAGCGTGGCGTGTCGTTTCGAAATGGTCCGCAGAGGGAACGAGAACGTTAGGCCTGAAGATAGAATCCACTTAGCAGAGATGATGCACTCCGTGCTCGTATCCCCTCGAAGAGGGCGCGCCTCGCGTGCTCTATCTAGCTGTGGCCCGCTCGAGGCTGGCCACCCCCTCGAGCGAGGGAGACGAGAAAGAAGAAAAGGGCGAAAAATAGGAAGGACGGGGCTGGTTGATAGTGGCGAGCATGCTGGTCGGGGCTGCGTAACAAACGCGGATCGTGTAAGGGGTCGAGCGGATAAAACGAGATCGTGTCTCGGGGCTAGCTCGCGAGGGTGGAAGACGGAGGATGAAAGAAATTGGTACATCGCGCGGGAGGAACAAGCCGGCCGACCGCACGCTCTATTCTGCACGAGACTCGTCGGTACTTTTGCCCGGTTTGCAAACTTCTCCTTCGAACGTTCGTGCAACGTGAAACGCGGCGGACGCAGAGGAACATGGCGCTCGTCTGTAATTACTTCTGCGAACGGCCAATTAAACGTACGACTCCGCGGAAGAATTTTATCGGAGAGCACGACGATGCTTTTTCGTCTTTCCTTTCGAGGGAGGAAGTTTTAATGAGGTTATTCGGACGCCGGGAATCTGGGAAATACGATCGAGGGTGGAAGAGGTGGGAAACGAGATCTCGAAATATGACAGGGTTACCGGGCATGTTTTATTCATAGCGAAAGTGTCACGTGTAAAGTGTAAAAGAAATACACGACGAAGGAGAAAATTGTTTTTTAATTCGTGCGCGTTATAATTATGGACGTTTAGAGCGTGTGCCCTTCGGCCGATGAAAGAGATGGTAGAGAAAAAGCGAAAGAAGTGGGCGGTAGGTGAAGGAGAGGAGGAAGTGAAAGGAGAACTCGAGTGAGATTTTCAGACAAAGGCCACTGTTTGAGTGGTTGCTCGCGGCATTGTTGCCCTTTACCCTCCGCATTCATCGATGAGTATGAGACGGAAGGGGTCGCCTCCCTTCGAAAGCCGAGGAAACACTTTGCCACACGAACCGGAAGCGCGGTCGTTTGACGCTTCCCGAACGTTCCACGTCTACTTTCTTTGTTTATTTAAATTGTTCGTCTAGCGTCCCTTTAGCGGTTACATTCTGGTTTAATACTGGGAGAATTTTTTCAATCTTTTCTTTCTAACAATTAAATGTATGGAAAAGGAGAGAATTGTTGACATGTTTTATTAAATTATTTATTATTTTCCTTCGGCAATCGAGACTTCCTGCGGGAAACGCTGTAAGTGCACAAATTAAAATACACATGTTACAGTTATGTTGTTTTTTGTCGTGTAATGCCCTTCATGCAAATGGGAATATTATAGCAATATTATAGGAATTTAAGAGCAATTTCCATTTGTAAATAATTGCAACAACAATTATAAACAAAAACGATCTCTAAAATAATGTAACATAAGCGATAGACATGCTCGAATACACGGACACTACGTATCGCCAATTTAAAAAGAATTCTTTCGTTTCGAAACGTTGTAAATTATAGTTTTGTAATAAGAATAAAAACTCGTTGGAAAAATATATTTTTTGTTTCTATACGAGTTATCTAGGGGCTGCGAAATTTAAACGAATGGCACTTCAAATTCTTTTTCTGATGAATCTATATTAATGCAAAAAGTAGAATATTTTGCGATGCATTTGAATTATTGTACGCTTCAGATCTTATGATAATCGAAACAAATCAAATTTTGAAAATAATTTTAAATCAGAGAAGCTTTTCTCTCTCTTAAACAATTTGCTGTTTGCTACTTGCGTGTTGTCTATAAGAAGTCTACAATCGTATTTCTAATGTAGCAGACATGTAAAAGTTTTAACGTATGAAATACCTATGTAAGAGAATAAATGGACTGTCTCTCTACAGCCGAAACATTTTTTTTTTTATTATTTAATTTGCACTTTACAATTTGTCCAGCTGGACATTCGGTAAATTTTTCTAGCTTTAAAACAGTAACTTGGAAATATTTTTTTTAATATCATTATCTATTTAGGACATTAATAACATTCGTGTTAGAAGGAACTTGGTAAAATTTGAAATATATGCTGCAACTGCTAAAATGTGACAAAAGTAAAATTATATGCTGCACTCGTGCGATGCATTAATTTTAAGAATCTTTTATCTCAACGGCATAACGTAGTCTCGCCTGCAGCAGAAACTTTTAACAGCCGCTATATCACGGTCTAGAGATATTAAAATCTGTAGCGAACATTGTTTACTCATTATTTATTAATAACGCATATACATTCGTTAATTGTTGAGCTTTTATCTCGGAAAAGAGAGAGGAATTTTTTTTTATTATTTAATTTGTACTTTACAATTTGTCCAGCTGGACATTTGGTAAATTTTTCTAACTCAATTGTTAAATAACATGTGGATGGCTACCACCAGGAGGATACCATCTTCGAGTTTGACTATTTTATTTCTTTAGTGAGGTCAGTGGGGTGTTCTCTTTTTAGTCTTCTTCCTATGAGAGTTTTGCTCTCTTCAGCAGCTATCATAGCTGGTTTGGATGTGTTGCCGTTCTTTCCTTTTATTTTTCTGCGTATTTGTCGATTTCTTCTTTGACCATTGGTATTTTTAAGTCTTTGTGTATGTCTTCGTTTCTGACATACTATGGGGCGTTGACTATTGTTCTCAGTTCTTCGAATTGAAACATTTCACTATCTTATTCCCTGGATATGTCATACGTGTCCGTGTCAGAGAAAAACTATCGATTTTGAATTTCGCGAGCGAATATGAAGCTTATTATCTTATCATTATCGCCTATAAATTCATATTTTCAATAACTTTCATAGGAAGCTTTTAATTTGCTATCTTTTAATAAAAATTTACATCGTCGATGATAAGAGAAAATTTAATAGATAAAACTGGTTCGTCAAATTCAAACTTTCCATACACAGTGCGCACCAATTTGATAACATATTCCTACATTTCTATCATCAAGTTATTCATTCATCATCGGTGTGTTCGACAGTGTTATTTACGGCTTTACATACTCGCTGCACTATTCCCATATCCCATTTGCATATTAACGAACTTCCTCGTAAATTGTGTCAACGTCGCAATAAGTTGGTATTGTCCGGCATTACTAAATTTATTTCCACGTGTGATTCGTATTTCCAGTTTACTTCCCTACGTTGTACGCGATTAAAAGCAGCCATAAATTGAGCGCGCTTACGTTCGCGATACAAAAGGCAACCAAATTCTAGAATTCCAATTTTTAGAAAGAGAAAACTTTTTCTCGTACGAGTCTTTAGGAATTATTTCAACTAAAAGAAACATGATCTCAGTAAAAGCTATTCTTTATCTCGCGCGTTTATTCAGACACTGCCGTTCGTTTAAAAATTCCATTTCGTTTTTCGCCTGCTTCGACTCGCGAGCAAGCTCGTTGGAATCTGCATCGGTCGTAACTTTCCCAACACGTTCGTTAGTTGCAACTTTTTTCCTAGCGCATCCATTGAAATCGCACCGATACACCGAACCAGCGAAGTTGAGTTTAACTGTAGCAAAACTGACTGTTTCGAAGTCGTGCAAAAAGTCGTGCTTCTCCGTGAGTTTTTTCTCGAATCTTTGAGCGCGTCTGGCATGACTTTATTCTTCGTTGAACCTCGTTCCATGACCCGGGAATAGAGTCGTCCCTGCTTTATGAATAAAGTAAGAAGTTTCGTCGCACACGTGTACTCTCTGAAGCACCATCCAACTTCCGACCATTCTTGCCAGACGACATCGAGTTCCTCCTTCTCGCGAAACGTAAAGCCCCGTTCTCACTGAAGCAATAACGATGGACTGCCCGGATGTTGTTGCGAATGATAACACGAGTGATAAAGCAAAATTCGCTACCTTCGTCACATGTCTCGAGTTTCGGTACCTGGAGCAAGTCGAGGACATGGTGATAAGTCCCCCGGACAATATGAGAAATTAAAGAGCGAGCTTATCCGCAAATTGGCTGATTCACAGAGAGCAAGAGTGCGAAAGTTATTCGAATCTCAAGAAATGGGCGACAGAAAGCCATCCCAATTTTATCAAAACTTAAAAAAACTCGTCAGCCCCTTCATGTCAGACGATTTTACCCTCGCGTTTTGGAGGAATCGATTACCAGCTCGCGTCCAGTACATCTTGGAGGTTGTGAAAGACACCAAAGTGGAAAATTTAACACGGATGGCCGACCTGATACAGGAATTACGTCCAGAGAAAGCGCAGAACTCTGTTCTATCTATGTTATTACCACGCGACCTTCGGAGACCAAGCAAGGAAGTGCTGGGCCCCTTGTAACTGAACCCTGGGAAACGGAACCAGGCGTCAGTAAACGCGGCATGTGGCGACGGTTTGGTACCTCGTCAGAGTTTCGTGACGGGCAGGGCATCAAGAATCTCTTTTCTCGTGGACACCGATGCCGATATAAGCGTATACCTGCGCAACAAACTACGCGGATCCGCGAACAAAGATACGTACGAGCTGTTCGCGGCCAATGGGTCACGCATCGCTGCTTACGGCATCACCCTAATGTCCCTCGACCTATCACTGCGACGGACACTGAAATGGCGTTTTACAGTAGCGGAAGTTAACACGCCTCTCATCGGCGTGGATTTTCTAAGTTGTTACGGATTGTTGGTAGACTCAAGAAATAAACGCCTCATAGACATGACCACGAACCTGTCAAAAAAAGGACACGGACGCGACCGATAGAATTAAAACGATCATCGGCGAATCAACATAATACGACGTAATATACTAACTCTGTATTCTGTACTTAGAGCGATTTTTAATATATCTGATTATCACAAGTATTCACTCGTCTCGTCATTAAATAAATCAACACGTTTGATATCCGCAACAATAAAAAGAAAGGACAAATTAAAATTAAAATATATAAAATTATATATATGTAATGTTGTAATATTTTTGGAAATCAAGCGATCGATTCGTGAAAACTCAAGAATCGATTTTCTAAGTCTTCTTCTATGTATCTCCTAAAAACTCTTTGTTTCTAATCCCTCTTCTCTTTCTCCTTTTAACTCTTGCTTTTCTCTTTCTTTGTTCTCCATCTTTGCTTCTCGAAATTCTGTTTTATTCTCTCCTAAGTCCTTCTCTATTTATATCGTTCGACCGACTCCCAGTAAGCACAGGAAAAGTCAAACCTTCGGTTGGTGTTCTAAATTTTATAGAATTTACATATCTATATAAATTTCAAAAGAGCCATTTGTAATTAATTCGAAACATTTCTATCACCATCCAATTGCAAGTTTTACTAAACGAAATCGTTTTCTTTGTCTCTTGGAAAACCACTTTTTCACAGTGACATCATTAGCCGCCGGCGCGGCGATATCAATTTGCAGAAACGTCTCGCCCGTAAACATAATTAGAGGGACACTTGAGCTTTGTTGCGATTTCAAAGCGACATTTATTCTTAGTAACAAGTTGTGCGCATGCAAGCACGTTGTGAAACAATCGATAAATCGTAGATTCCTTGAAAGAATTTGTCTCTGCCGCGATGTGTTCTCGCGTGTTTCTTATTTTTCTTTCGTCTCTACAAAAAGTTTCCAATCAAGCAGCAATTTCTCCTTCTGGCAACAGAAAAATAAAGGAACATAGAGAAACATCGAACAACCGGCAACTTTTTCAAGAAACATGAAACGTGGACGAACAGCTGCTCTTGTTGCTTCAGTGAGAATGCTGCTTAAGCCACCAAAGCGGCCCATATTGCGTTATGGGTATCAAGTCGCACATAAAACGGTATTAACGCTTCCCCCATATGCTGTGCTGTGGTGGCCAAATTTATTCGAGCAGATACCAGAAGCAATGATCGTGAAACAGACATCTTAGGACCCGTTTAGATGCAAACCACATGGTCCAACTGATCGTATAGCTTCGCAAGAGGGAACTGATGTATAAAAGGTTGTGTTCAATTTTTTATCCGGTGACACTGTCTCTGTAGAAAAATTGCGATAATAGTAGAAGATATAAGGAGAAATTGGAAGGTTGTAAAATAAAGTATTTTATTCATATTATGTTATACGCGTTAGTCTTGACATATTATTCGCTAAAGATCAAATTTACTGCATGTTACACAGCACAAATCTTTAATTCCTTCTATTTTCTACCAACTCTTCTGTTCTCAATTGTTTTTATTTGACGTAGAAGCATTAAATACGCTATAGATATGAATAGCTACATGCTCTTTAACTTATCTATACTATATGTATACGTGCGATGCTTTAAGATCAGTTTGAATTTAAGTTTAAGTCGTGAAATAATGGAATATGTATTAGGTCATCCCATAAGTTCGTGCCGTTTTTCGAGCGGTTATATATGTTAAGATTGTTTACATACCTTTCAGTTTCATGAAAAAATGTAATCCCCCTCTCGTTGTACAACTTCTTCCTATTTTTCTGGTAGGGCCATTATTCCGTCTCGATAAAAGTTCTCTTGTTTTTCTTTAAAATAATTTTCTAAGCTATTTTTGAGAATGTCGATACTTTCAAATTTTTTACCTACTAAAAAGTGTTGTAATGCTCTGCACAGGTGGTAATCAGATGGGGCAATGTCTGCGGAATATGGGGGATGTGGTAAAATTTCCCAATTAAATTCAGACAATTTTTTTGTAACGCTTTTCGTGACACGCGGTCTAGCGTTGTCGCGATGGAAGATAACGTTGTTCCTATTCGCTAAACCTGGTCGTTTTTCGGCTAGTGCTTCCCTTAATTTTTCTAACTGAGTGCAATATTTGTCCGAATTAATGGTATCACCGCTAGATAAAAGTTCAAAATAGAGTATTCCTTTATAATCCCACCATACGCACGAAAGAACTTTACGCGGATGTAACCCTGGTTTTGCACAGCGTTGAGGTGGCTGATTTCGTTGGGACCAGCTACGTTTCCGTTCAGGGTTTTCGTAAAGTATCTACTTTTCATCACCAGTTACCAGGCGTTTAAGGAATGGCTCGTGTTTATTACGCGCAAGTAACGACACGCACGCTGTCGTTCGTTCAAGACGGTTCCGTTCCGTAAGTTCATGGGGCACCCAAACGTTCAACTTTGACACCATCCCCATTTTTTTTAAACACCCATGAATCGTTGTCTTAGGTATTTTCAGAACATTCGACGTTTCTTGAACCNGTCAAACTTCGTGATTTTTCAACAAGATCCCGAATTTTATCTTCGTCTGTCCGAGGAGGACGCCCGGAGCGTTCCTCGTCTTCTAAACAGAAATTCCCAGCTCTAAAACGTTGGAACCACTTCCTACAGGTGCGAGATGAAAACGCATTTTCTCCGTAAACAGCACATATGTTTTTCGTGGCAATTGTTACAGAACTTCTTTTCCGAAATTCATATAACGCGAGATGTCGAAAGTGGATACGCATTTCACTCATGATTTTTTACTGTTAGAAGTCACTGTGTTCGCTATATTACGATCTTATACCCACGAAAATCTGCTCTAGCCTGTTCTCGATCAGCTAAGCTCAAGTGCATTGGTCCCTTATCGCTGTATGTTTATAAATCGACACATGAAATGTATACACAAAAGTCGGCACGAACTTATGGGATGACCTAATAATTAACTATTTTTAGATTTTTCATAATATTGGAACAAAAATTGATAAAGTCGTTTATATAAATTCATAGTATAATATAATACAAAATTGAAATACAACAAGCAAAAGTTTTGTTGTTTCAAAGTTAGGAAAAAATATAATTTCCTGTTAAAATTCTGTTTTTAGCTGTGGAGAAGTACAAACTCGATCCTAAGTTTGCTACGTTTTCATTCAATATCCAATGGACTTTCCTTTATTTTTGATTATTTTTATTAATCTGTTAGATACTATATCCACAAACTTACTTAAACTTTCTTTCTCAATATCCGCCCGTGTGTATTTTATTCTTCTTTTAAATTGTACACTTGACTTCACTTGATCGTAAATTTTTCTCGCTAGAATTCCCCGTAGATTCCCGATTAGGTTTGTATCAGAACTAAACGCTGGCCATGGCAATAATTCTATTGCGAAATCTTGAAAGCACTTTTCTGTAGTGGCGGAGGTTCTAATAGGAGCACTGTCTCGTTCAAAAATTGTCTTTTCGTCTCCCACTTCCATTAACCCTTTGTTCTACTTGCTACCTTCCGATTGCTTGGGCCACAATAAACAAGAAGGTCGGTTACGCGTCGAGCCATTTTAGCTGTTCAGTCGTGTGCTCGAACTTGCGCAAAATGTATACGTCTTATGACATGTCTATTTCGGCGCAAGAAAAGGAATTGTGAAATAAATAAACACGTTTGGGCACAACTAATACTTTTAAGATGTCTTGCAAAGAATTATGATCGATTCATTAGTGAAGAAAAATGATTTATTATTTACAAGTGGATAATGTATCAGTAACAATTTGTAAATTAATACTTAGTTTAAATCAATAATGTTTTGAGAAAACTCGTAGGAAATTAGTAATCTTCACTTATGTGATATTTCTCGAAACGATGAAACACAATAGGAAACACAATATCGCTACTATCACTATCGTTATCAGAAGGATCTACCGAATAACTATCCGCAATAATAACACACTTCTCACTACTATTATCAATATTAAATTTTTTTTACTGATAGGTATAAGAGTTGTCTAATTCTTTAAGGATATTATAATCTAAACGTGTGAACGTAACAAATAATTACACGTAAGTAAAATAAGAAAATACTCGTGTTGTTTAGGTTTAATCCGAACTGAGTACCACGAGTCAAGCTCGTGGTTATTGCTTTTGGCCCAAATTTCTTACCACGAGTCTCATTCGTCGTTTTAGGACAAAGGGTACTTTGATTGCCACGTTGGTCATATATGACCGGCTACGGTTTCTCTTGTGATGCCACGGTGAAAAAATTGACAGTTAGGGCATTTTGAATATAACCGATAAATAGAAGATACTTTGAAATAAAAAGCGCCCCATTGAACAATTAAACGTTTTTATTAGAACATCAATAAAAAAAAAAAAAAAAAAGAAATGAGAACAAGTCTTGCATTTAACGGTACACTGTGTTTGCATCCATATCTTTGAAGGGTACTCTACGAATATTATTATAAACACACCTTAGAAAATAATCGTAAATACTGCTTTATAATCTTATAATAGAAGTTAGAAGTGTGAACATACCTTACTATTATATATAGAACGAGCAAATACTGTTTACTAATATCTTTTACACGTTTCAACAGTATATTCTGCACGTTTTGCTTACGACGAAATAACGAATGCGAATGGTTTGTTGAAATAAACGAAGCCTCGTTATAATATGTCGCTATCGACTGTTACCAAGGCGCCACGGTGGTCACCCGTGACCACCAATAAGATAAACGGTCCATTGGGGAAGAACGTTGTCTTACATCGTCAATTTATTATTATTTTGCCATTATATGCTTTGAATAATAAAACTACTTCCATGGCGTCCTGAGCGAAACATGTGATTTCGGCGTGGCAGTCAAAGTATTAAGAAAGGCAATAATTCGCCATATAACATCTGCTAATATCCTACAGCGTTCAATTTACCTTTTACAAAAACAATGTCGCTTAACATATCCAGTCATGGTCACTGGTTTCTTGGAGATATTGAAGAGATAATGCCAAAAATGTGTTTAAATATAATTATAAAAAACAAATCTCAGACATTTACTGCTTACAATAGAATACATTGCATCGAAACGCATTGTATAAAAGCATCATCCGTGGTGGACGTTTCGCTCCACTCCATCCTGTTAGTTATCTATAATTAGTTATCCAGTAGTATCACAGTACGATGCTCACTATTACGACAGTGTTCATAATAGTTCAAATCTTCCTGCATTGAGCAAGAGAAGGATGATACCTGATATAATCTTCATTAGCACAATAACTGAGGTGGATACGTGTTGGTTTATTAAAGAGACAAGTGATATAATTGTGATAGTCAATTGTATTAAAATCAATGTAAGTACAAGTACAGAAACAGTGTATACCGGTCGTAGTCGTCGCTCGCTCGAAACTCATATCGATAACAATTCAACTCTTCTACTCGCTAACTATTCAACTATTACGTCGTCCGAAAAGTTCCTTTCCTTTTATAAGGAAATAATGGATGCCCAACATTTTCCGTTTTATATTATTTTATCGAATTACGTATGATCCATTTTTTGCTATAAAAATAAAAATCACAACGTTCGACAGATTAGGTTTCATGTTTGTATAAAGATGCATCGTTGTGAAAGATGTGTCTGTAAAAGAAAGACACTTTTCCGACAACCTAATATTTGACTGTCCTAGAGAGCACGTTCGTCTATTTGTATGTTGACAGGTGTTATTATAAAAAGTTCAAGTGTAACTCCGGTTGACGATTACAAATGACGGCAATAATATTTTGTCTGGAGTTCGTTTACCTTTAGATCTAGCAAAGCAAAACAACGTTGGTATTCCAAGGCACAATAATACGAGTCTTCCCCGATTCAAGTCTTCCGTTCATTGTGCCGATACATAGCTAAAGGTATCCACGACTGTTCGGATATCACGTAGTCGTTCTTCCTCGATGTACCATTAAGAAGTTTAAGAAGTCGTAAGCGTTTTCTGTGACAATGTCATGTTGTAACATGTTTTGATACTTTTATACCGCGTCCCTGTCTCATTGCTTCTTACATGTCTATTCTCATTCTTTGTCTTTTTTCTTCTTCTGTATACGCATCTTCTTTTTGCTTCCAACGTTAACTTGCCATATCGAAGGGTTTCTGCCGTGAACAAATAAATGAATAATTAAATTCTAACAAAAATTAAAACGTACAACATACGTATGCCCAAAAGTTCATTAAAATGTTCAGATCAAAGCGAAAATATTTTATCGTCCCGTAATTCCTTCCATCCCATTCTACGATATTCGTGACAAAGGGAACCCTTGAGGATGTCGAAAACGGTAATTTGTCTCTGGTAAAAATGTTCGTTCCAAAGAACTTCACCTCCGACAGGTTAAATTGTTTGGATCGATGGTCAGGTGTCAGTGTGCCATTGTCCAATAGCCTATCAAAGGATTTCTGTAGCATCGAACCTCTCTAGAATGGCACTGCTTTTAACGGAAATACATGGCAGCGGTCATGAAAGCGAGCGAAGTTGTCGAGAAGCTTTTTTTATCTTACTAGGGTAAAGGAAAACCGCGGACGTGATCGAGCAAAGGCGAATAAAGAGCGAGGGGGTTACGCCCCCTCACATTTTCTTTTGCCGGCCGTGCGGTGCAGCCCCAAGAGCATCGACTACCCTTGCTAGGCAATACTGGACCAGCAGGGTGGTCGCAGTAACGACGCGTCGCCGGTTAATCAAGCCATTTCGTTCCGGCCGAGACCCGAATGAGGATACGGTTTGAACGACCATCGATTTTCTTCTTACCATTCTCTCGTGGAAATCCCTGCGCGACGCCAATCTCGATCTCTGGGGTGCGGGCTCTTTTCGCTAAACCTCGTGGCTTTGCAGCTCGTCAGAAAAAAAAAGAACACCCCTTAATGACTTTCACGCTTCCTCTGTTTCTTATACGCAGGTGTCGGAGGATTGTTCTGTTTTCCCCAAGACTTAAAGTTTTGACGTACTTCTCGAAGTTTTTACATATTGTGCCGCGATAGTGTCAAATTGTTCGCCGAACGAAAAGCTAGCTGAAGTTTCGAGTGAACGAATGCATACAGATTCTTGGAACTATTTTTCATTCTCGTGTTATTTCTTAAAGAGAAAGAACCTCCGACTGATATAATTTTAATTCTAATTCTAATTTTAATTTTAATTTTAATTTAGGAACGTTTGATCGATCTAGTTTAACCAATGGTTTGTTTGTTATCGATCGATCCGGAATAATTAAAATGTATTTTCCAGTTTTGTCCTCTTCGTAATAAGAATTTTTCCCCGGACGTCTTCCATATTTTCTATCATTCTCTGTCTAGTATTTCTAAACGTCGATTTTTGTTCTTAACTTTACCTCGTGTGTCCTACTAAACGTATATGTAATTTGATCCAATTTATTTACCATTCGAAAACATTACTTCTAAAATTATATATATTTAGCTAGCATTGCAAAACCAGCGACGGATTTAGTTTATGATTTTTGCACAGTATCGTGTACGTACCATGTGCGTGTAGAAAGTATTCGTACACTCTATACGACGGAATATCTGCTTTAAAATTGGGCTAAACGACTTGATTCTTTTTTCGTTTCTTGTGAAGTTGGAAAGATTAGTTTGCTAGATGACGTCTAAGAAATATTTTGGAAAAGTTGCAGTTGGTTGGACGGCGAAGAAAAAGGTAAAGCTTGTTTTTTACAACTTTTTTATAAGCTTTTTTACAATAATGAAACTTTGAACAACACATTTTAAAAGTTTATGTCAGTTGTATATAATACCGAAAATTTTATGAAAGTCGGTTGACGCGGGAAAAAGCGACAACGATCGAAAGGTGTAAGAATCTTCAAATTTTCGCCGAAATTCGCGGAATATTGAGGTTTTCATCATATTTAACCATACATAGTCCGCAGAAAATTTTCAGCATGTCTATATCTGACATAAATCATCAAACTGTGTTATTCTAATTTTCATTGCATTTCTAGATAAAAAGATGGTAGAAAGCATCCTTTAATTATTTTCTTCACGATTTCGACCAATTGAAACTTTTTAAAAATTTCTTTTACACGTCACCTAATAAACTGACCTTTTAAGTTTTCTTTAAATTCTAAATTCTTAAATAAAATCCAGTCGTTTGGCTCAATTTGAAGAAAGTTACTATGTTTTAAAGACCGTACGAATACTTTCTGCACTTACTGTATATCGTTACCAGAAAAGATTGCAGAAATTATTTCTCGATTAAACGAAGCAGAGCGATTCTCTACGATTAACGTGTGTCACCCAGGATTTCACCTTGCCTCGTAGTGGCCTGTAATTAAATTTCACATCGAAAATTACCTCACTGGCGAACGTTCGTTCGAATTCGTAGAGTACTTCGTAGTGAGTTTGGACAGTCGAGATTTCGTAATTTGCGTGCTTCCTAGTTGTTCGTTTCCGTTTACCGAGCGTCGTTTAATTTATCCGCGGAATGTGCGCTCTTCGTCAGAACCGCAATTGTATAATGAATTTTTCAAGTTTTTCAAACTTTACTCTGGGTACGTAAATGAAGAATGACCGTAGAAATGGACCAAAATTGAATAATTTTGATTTGTTTATTGGAAAATGTCCCACGTGCCAATGAGAATACTGTAGCGTAGAATTAAGTGCAATTTCCCTTTCTAAGCAGTTATTAATAATGCCAGAAGATGATAATATAAAGATTATATATTTTTATATAAGTGTCAGTAAACGTTAGTTAATTGTTTCTTGACTTTTGTCTATGCCATTCATCTAAATTAATGGATGATATTGGTGAACTAATTCATCGTTTTTACGTTTCATTTACATATATTGGTAAATTATATATTAACAAACATATGTTAATAAATTATATTGCTGTTAGTTAATTATATTTACTTACACTTCTACTCTAATTAAGTCTTCTAACAGACGATCTGTTTGCATTTTCCATTTCTTGCGGCGTTAGAAATTCTTTCCTAGGATTATTACATGTTCATTTCTCGACATACAACGATCGAAACCGCATATTTATAGTTCAAGTTTATCTTTCTGTGGCCTAAAAGAATCTGCAAAAAGAATATATCGTTCTATTTATACTAATGATCTTGAAATCTCTGGAAAAAGTGACCTTCCAAAAAAAGGTAATCTTACCGTAACACGTGCTCTTTGTGAATACAACTTTGTCCTAAGGACTTTTTCCATAAAAATTAGAAAGAAGGGAATACCTAAGTGTACACGTTTAAATGGCCCACTCTATATATTCTAGATATTGATGGAGCACGATAAATATAGGATACTTTAGTATCGGTTGATTTAATAATCGAATTTTACTCCGCGCCTCTCTACATGCCGCAATACGATTTAAAGCAATTTACAAGCACGCTCTTCAGAAATATCGGAATATTTGACACAATTTTGAGGTTAACCAAGATCGCAGAAGGGTGCTTCCGCTGCAAGGATGAGCAGTGGCCACTTGATCTTAAGGTCAGCTCGTTCGATGGTCAGCGGTCGTACGCAAAGTGCGTGTGTGTGTGTGAGAGAGAGAGAAAGATACGCCTTTATCAGGTTTCATTGTCATTGAAATTGAAATCGTCCGGCTACTCCGGGAAAGAGGAAGGAAGGTAAGGACTTGCGCAATTTCCGGCGGCGTGGAGGAAACGCGACAGAGATAGAAACAGAGGAGAGAAAGAGGAGGCGAAACGACGAGCCATCCGTGGGGACGGCTGCAACCCTCGTAATCCCACGACTGAAAGCTTCGTTTAATATTTATGATTTATTTCGGTTTAATTCGACGTGCAAACAGCAGGACGCATTTAGGATTCAGCAATGTTTGCGCACTAGATCGGTAGACAGTTTCCGACGTTTACTTGACATGTGCTAAAACAGAAATATCAATATTAAAATCGCCCGTTTTAATATTATTTTCTGCAATGTAAAGTGATATACGTCTTTCTGATTCATAGAGTAGAAACTTCTTTCGATTTAACGTGTCATCTAAAATACATTTATTCTATTTTATAAATTAAGATCGGCGCGTGTGTATTAAGAAATTTAAATAAGCGTTAGGTAATTCGATTCAATTGAGATACGTAGAGAATATTACCGTAGATAGAATGTGGAGTCGAGATAGAATGCAATTCATGTTCGCTTATATAGTTAAATCTTATACGTTTATAATTGAAAATATTTTTTTTTTTTTTTATTTGGAAGTAGTTTACAATCAATTCTCATTGAGAACTATAAGTAAATTATTCTGACTTGGTACTGTAACGTGAATAATAAATGATTATCGTATGTTTGGTTCTAGCTGAATTTACTGTTTAAATCTAGAGGGTAATGTCTTCTTAGCTTGCGGATCTGATCCGTCGTGTCAAGTAATTAAGTAACTAGTGGGTTTCGGTGGTCGTTAATTTTTATGTTGTATCTATCACTGAATTTGGATATTTCTTCTTTAACTGTAGATATCTTAAGGTCGCGATGTATTGTTTCGTTGGTAGCATACCAAGGTGCATCTACGGAGGATCTTAGAGTTTTTGATTGGAATCGTTGAAGAATCTCTAAGTTGGAATTACTCGCTGTTCCCCATAGTTGGATCCCATAGGTCCAAACAGTTTTTAATATGGCTTTATACAGCATTATTGTACTCTGCGCGCTTAAGTTGGAACCTCTGCCAATGAGCCAGTAGAATTTTTTAAATTTTAATTTAAATTGCTTGGATTTATCTACGATGTGTCGTTTCTATGTCATTCTTCTGTCCAAAATCATGCCCAGATATCCGATTGGATTTTTGTTTGGAATTGGAATATTATTTATGGTCACCTGTGGACAGGATTGTTTTCGTAGCGTCAAGGTTATATGACGATTTATTTTCATAGTTGAAGATATACGACGAATGAAAGCTTGCGCATTCTGCATTAGTAAATAGGAGAATCGAAGTCTTGAGAATACAGTCTAGAAAATTAACATCGGTATTTAGTATGCACGAACATATACCATATATGTTGGAAGTTTCATAGGATGATAAATAAGAGATCATCGCTAGGATTAATATTATACGGGGTGTCTTCGAAATCATCTTACAAGCATTCGGGTAGTGATCCCACGTGCAAAACTAAATCGAAAAAAAAGAAAGAATAATATTTCTTCGTTTAAGACTTCGTTTCCGAAAAAAGTAAGTTTGGAAAGCCAATCAGCTAGCCGTGTATTACCTGGAAGTTTCGAATGATGAAACTTTTGTTTCCGCTCGTGACTGTATTATTAACTATGGACGATATCAAGACTTGTTTCTTGTTATTTTTGTTATCTTATCTCTGCCACATCGATCGTTACTCTCCTTTATTCTATATTTAATTTGAATAGCTTCACAAATAAGGATAACATTGGTACTTTTTAAGAATTCTCTGATTAACGTACCAAGCTGCACCCTTTGAACTAAATTATTATATACCAAATTATTATATAGTAATGAATTATGCATATTTTTTAAATCTTTGACAGCCAAAACGATGTTTGCTTTTAATTCTTCAACGTCGTTATTATGCTGGGAGTACATTTTGCATCTAAAAATACAAACACGAGCAGAAATAAGAGTCTCATACGTGGAAACTTGTAGTCAATACGTATCATTTTTTTAAAAACAAAGCCTTAAACGAAAAAATGTTATTCTCTTTTCGATTTATTTCGCGTGTACGATCATCAGCCGACTTACTGTACCATGATTTTCGGGACACTCTATATAGAAGAACTGGAGAGTGCTCGTAGAAAACACTGTAAGTGCCAGGATTGAAAAATTTTGAGTTTCTAGTGGAAAATGTTCTGCATAGCAATGAGATCACCATAGTATACAATTGAATTGCAATTTCCTTTCCCAAAATAGTTATTAACAATGGTAGAAGATAATGTCACAACGTCGTTTCTGTGAAAAAAATACAAATACCAATAAACGTTAGTTAATTGTTTCTTGACTTTTGTCTATGCTATCCATCAAGACGAATGGCACATTAGGTTTCCTCTACAACTAAGCGATGGTATACACAAGCTTTTTCTACAGATATATTTTTTTTCATAATTTTAACTTAATGTTAATGAACAAGTTGTCGTTTCCTCCTGAAAAGCTTGTTACTTGGCACCTACAGTGTTTTCTACGAACACTCCTCAATCGTAGAATATTAAAGAATGATAAGAGAGAAAGTAATCGAATCAGAATTAATAGAAAATTGTACAAGTACAATAACCGTAAGATTAAAAAATGTTTTTTAAAATAATTAAAATAGTCTGCAGTCTTTTCACATAAAGACGATTAACGAGATAAGTAAACGGCGATAAATTTCAACGATGTTACGATCGCACTTTACACGAGCGAAGGTGGTTCCGCAGAATAGTCATCGTCATTGTTCCAGCGACAATGCCCGATAGAAATGCCTTCACCCTCGTATCCGGTTCCTTGCGAACGCCAGCGGCCAGGGGAGAGAATTGCCCTCGGTATTAACTCGCGTAATTGAGATTTATTAATCCGGAGGCCGGCTGGTGGCCACGTTGCAACCGTATCTCTCTCGCTCTTTCTCCCTCGTAGCCGGTTTTACGCTGTAACTTTATTATTATTACGGTTTATGAATTTATGCCTGTAATTGTGTGCGACAGCAGAGTCACTTTTATCGCGTTATCGAACGAAAAGATTTCTCTTCCCTTCTTACATAAACGAGTTTCTCATCTCTCTTTCCTCGTTTTATTATGCTTTCCGTAAAGACAAAAAAATGTAATTTTATCGAACATTCTATCGTTGAGTGTTGTACGCAACGATGAATTCTTTAGCGAGAGAATCAAAGAAGTGGATCGAAGAGTTTGTTAGGGTTCAGTAAATATTAACGCGTTCAAATATATTTTACATTGACTTATATGAAATTACGGATTTCATGTCACATAAAATATAAATAGTTTATGGTACACAATTACGTGGTTGACATTTATGTGGACAATAAGGAAATAATATAATTTCATGTAATATATAATTCGTATAATTTCGTATTTTGTTTGATAATTTATAAAACTCTGAAGATTCTCACAGATACTTTCCTATAAAAATCTCCATATTATGTACATGGGAAATATAAAAATAATAGAAACTTTTTTTTTATTATTTAATTTTATTATTTAACTTTATTGCTAAATAACATGTGAATGGCTACCCCCCGCGGGATCTTCGAGTTTGTCTATTTTATTTTTTTAGCGAGGTCAGTAGGGTGTTCTTCCTTTAGTCTTCTTTCTATGAGAGTTTTGCTCGCTTCAGCAGCCAGTTGATTCGAATGTGTTGCCGTTCTTTCCTTGTATTTTTGAATAATGGAAACTTGAATGTAAAGTAGCAAGCGTGAAAAGCAGCAAAGAGAACATAATTTACTCAACTAATCTTTATTATAGCATGAAATATGTACTTTGGTAGTTATAAAATCCTCTTTATGCACACGCAACCGTAGAGACAGCTCGCTTTAATTACATCAGCTACGTAGGAGCACGTTTCGAGAATATTACAACGAAATGTTCGCGGATTAGTAACGATGGTGGTCGCTGCCAAATATCGGATCTTCTCCCGTGATTAAATCTGGTTTCATCGCCGACCGTAATCTAAACGAGACAAAGCGATCCGTCATCTAGCCGTTTAATGAAAGTCGTGACCATAACTTAGCAAGTTCAGGCTTAAGACACCGAGCAAGGAAACAGAGACAGAGTCGAAGGTGGAAGTTGAACGCTTAATCCAGCAATATGAAACTCCCTTGCGGCTTACCCTGTCGCTGCTCCCCTTCTCGCTTTGTATTCTGTTTTCTTATTCGCATTATGCCACGCGCTGGTAAATATTCGACGCGATAAAACAGGTCGTTCGGATAAATAACGATAGCTATACGCTAGGATACACGTTGCTCCTGTCCTATAAATTTTATTTCGTCGTTGATTGTCGTGATCGTATCTAGAATCTTTGAATATTCTGCTTGCCAGTAAATAAAATTAATAGCGAAAGAATCGGAAAATTTGTTAAAGTTTGATAATTATTTACGAGAAGTTATCCACCGCCGATTGCAATGAACTTGAAATATGTTGTCAGGGACATGACTGTGAACAATTTTTCTCTATACATGTATACGTTCCAGATATACGTAAAAATATTTTTATTATTATGTAATTTTAATATTACGTATTTCTTAAGATCTTCATTTAAAGCGAGACTAACTGGTAACAAATTTGTATATTAAAATTTATGATCATTGAATTTATTGCTATATATTATAATTAATATCACGTCACTAGAAACATTTTTGCCATTATATCGAGAAATACAGTTATTCGATTATCAAAATTATATTAGCGTCGAAATAAGAATTTTGCAATATGACTAACATGACGTTGTTTACGAGTATATTTTGTTTGTCTGTTCATATTAAATGTACATGTGTATGTATTAATTAGAGCCAGTAGATACAGCGCTGTGAATAATTATAGACTCAAAAATATTTTCTGCATTATTTCTCCGATATTTTCAAGAAACCACTGATCATACCTGGATATGTTAAGCGAAATTGTTTTTCTAAAGTAAATTAAACGCTATAGGATATCGGGAAATGTTACATGACGAATTATGACCTTTCATAGCCGAAATAGAAGACAAGACAATTTTTCAACGACAGAATATTCTTCTTCGTGCAGCAGCTACTGCAAAATAATGGTTTCAAGATTTGAAGCTAGAAAAATTTACCGAATGTCCAGCTGGACAAATTGTAAAATACAAATTTAATAATAATAATAATAATAATAATAAAAAAAGATTTGAGTCCTGATCCGAACCCGACCGAGAAGCTTCTCAGTAAGAAGAATTTACGGCCTGGAGAAACCGCCTATAAAAAATACCGTTCAATTTAAAAGAAGAATACAATCCGCGTGGGCGGATATTTAATAGGAAACTTTAAATAAAAAGCAGTAATTTATTATTATCATTATTATTACTTAGTCCGTGCCTTTCGGCTTTGGACGTGCTTTCGGTTTTACATCTCGTTTACCTATCACGCTTTTTTTTACATTCTGTCAGTCTTATGGCGTTATCACCTTATTGCCTCCTTCCTTATATCTCCCTAAACTCTTTTCCTTGTCTATCTCTCTTTTCTTATATATCTACCTCCCCCCTTATCCACTCTGTTATATTACACTCCATTGTATATTCTGTCTCTAAAACTATGGCAACTTTTGGGCTTTTGCCCCCTCGCTGTGTTTCTTTATTATCGTTCCTCCCCGTCTTGTATTGCCCTTCTCTTTACCATTATTGTTTTCAATTCTACTCCTTCTCCAGTCTCATTCAGTATTTTTTCTGTGTCCTTTGGTCCTCCCGTTATTTCGCATTCTTCTATTACGTGTCTCAGGTCTTCTTCTTTCCTTTTACATAGTCCGCATCTTTTTTCTCCCTCTTATTTCCAGTATTCCTCTGCTTTGGTCTCGTTTCCACATCTGAATCTTGCGAATATTTTTCTGTCCTTCCTTCATCCTCTCTTCTAAGTATTTTGGTAACTCTTCTTTGGCGATTTTTCTATAATGTTTGTTATGTTAATAGGAGTAGTATGAAATAAAGAAAAATTCACTAAATATCGAATGAGAAGCTAACAAAATGAACATTGAGTTTATATTTATTCACACCAGAAGACGCAACTATAAGGGGAAATTTAATTGTTTCCAGACTTCGAAAGAAGAAAACTTTTCTTCATTATCTTAGTTTTGTTTTGTATCATAATATGTAATTATATAAATAGAAGATTTTCGTCAGTTTTTGGTTTAATATTATGAAACTTCTAAAAGTAGGGTTGAGTTTATAATTATTCATAGCGATGTATCTATGTATACATGTCGCCAGCACGCAACCTAATAATAATCACACACGGCCTTGGTTTTCGCGTTATACATAAATTTACGTTTAGTGGTACGTATAAATAGCAATGAATGGTATTTACTAATTGAATTTACGATACTCTTACGAAATCGAATGAAATAAAAATTAAATTATGCTAGCGTTAGCGACCGAATGTTATTTATTTTGCCATCTAGCCTAATTATAACTCATTAATTTACCTTTTTCTGTTCCATTATATATTAAAAACCATTAGCATTAGTGAGTTGAGTTTAAGGTGGGCTACATGAAGATGCGTGCAGCGACCACCCACGCCAGCTGTGAAATGTAATGGCAATTAAATTTCATTGAAGCTTTTCTGAATATCTCGGAACCAAAATTTACCGGGTGTCCAGCTGGACAAATTGTAGAATACAAATTAAATAAATAATAAAAAAAATCTGGGAACCTAAGGCTGAACGACGGTAACGTATTTTGCGAAAAGTAGTTCGGAATAATGAGCTTCACAACATATTTCAAGATCATCGAAATGAATGGGAAGTCATTCCCTGTCATCAGGAGTCATCATGTTTGTAAATAAATAATTTAATGTGTATTTACGTCTTCGTTCGTAAATACAGTCGAACCTCAGTAACTGCAACCTCAAAAGAAGAGCTAAAATCTTCGAGTTCTAAAGATTCTAAAGTTTCGACTTATCGAAATTTTCGAGTGAAAGCGATGTAACGAACGAAAATTCGACATACGGAAGCTTTGTAAGAAGTTACATTCACCTTTTCGCAAAGTGTTAGTGCTTCAAGCTTTCTTTTAAAACTCATTTTATTCGACGTGTATGGATGTAAAAATTAAAGACGCGGAAGACGATGATAATTACGCGTTCGACCGACGAAAGACGCAAAGGAGCAGGATACGGCTTGTCTTACGTTATTTGACTTAACAGTCAAAAGAAAGGAGACGATATCGAACGATTGGTTTCTCATATCTTGTGACACACGGTATAGCTAGAAGCATACTTCGATTTGCAGAGACACCGGCGATAGAAGTTCAACTCAGACCTGTACAGTTCTGGCTATTCTAAATTCGACTTACAGACGTAAAATAATGCATCTGGACACGTGGCAAATAATTCGAGTTAAAGTGAGTTTTATTTCGACTTCGCAGCGAAGCGTGAGGGAATGAACAAAATTGTAATCTTATTGAGATTTTCAAGTTGCAGAGGTTCGCCTGTATTAGGATACTTAATAATATATTATATTTGTATAATATATATATGTTGAGGATGGTTGGCTGTGTGGTAGTTTAATGACGAGATTACTCGATGTTGAAACCGTCAAATATATTTTAAAGTAATTATAAATACAAAGTCAACCGTAGATTGCTCGCTACGTTAAAAGAATGTTCGCTAAGACACTCGGTGCTAACTAATTCGCTAAAAACTGTGTATTGATCGCTACTAAAATCCCTCGAGACTGAGACTGAAAAACTGATCATCTTACGATCGTGTTCGTTTATTTATACTGGTCGAAGGGGTACCAAAAAGTTGTTTTATTCTTACATTATGTATATCCTATCGATGTTGATACTCCGGAGCGAAACAACAACGTGACTCGAATTGTCCTCTAGCTCATGTGCCGCTACATATATATAATTTATATAATATATTATAACATTGCTTGAAACATCCTAATTTCTCGGAAAATATGTAGTTACAAGTTATTCATAAAAAATATAGAATTCGTTGAAGTAAATACGGCTGCCACATAAAGCCTAAAAGACGACTGTTCTTCGATAAATAACAGAGTTCTGTATTTATTTTTACAGAGGGATGGCGAGATTCAGTGTTGGGGGCTTCGCGTCGGTTATTGGTGACTCTCGGCAGTCTCTCCCGGGACAGTTCGCCATGTCCTGCCAGGGTAAGTACTCGCGTTGTTTATCCTTTGTTAGGAAAATTGGTAAAAATGGTAGGTCTTATCGTTAATATTTGCTCCCATTCTATCGTTGACTAGAAGATTAACAAAGAAAGAAATTGTTAACGTTTCTTCGTTGAAACCTTGTTTTCTATTAAAATTACAAAGCGACATCAACGACACGTGAAACTTGAGCAAACGTTATTTACTCTTGCCACTCTGCTTAAGCCACGTTAGTCACCTGGGGGTAGAAGGACCGTTTCGATACTGAAATGTAAATCGAACCGCGGTTGCCACCCTTCTGCATTTCGCATTGCCAAAAGCAAGGATCTACTCGATGCCTCCGGCTGAAATATGCAAATGACACGCAACGCCGTCAGATACGATCTCGTTACCAACGCTACCGAGGGTGGATAATATTTATCGTAGGGAGATCAAGGTCCACGCGATATAGGATTCTGCAATCCTTTCTGAATTAAAAATTTCATATCAACAACACCAACTTACCGTAATACACATTTGCTTACGATAATACTTCGTCAAGCTATGGCGTATTTTGCCAGTTGCAACGTACATTTCTCCTTAGAGGAAACATTTGCAGTTATTTGATCTTATTTAATCTACATTCGTTAAGCTTATATACGTAGGGTGCTTCCGAAATCACGGTACAAGCTGTCGGGTGGCGATTCTACGTGTAAAAATAAGTCGGAAAAAAAGAATAATATTTTTTCGTTTAAGATTTCGTTTTCGAGAAAAATGAGATTGAAGATCGGTCGGGTGACCGTGTACTAATTCGTGAGTTTCGAGGTATCCGACTTCTCTTTCCCCTCCTGTTGATATTTATATACATGGACAGTGTCACAATTTGCTTCCTATTATTGCTGTTATCTTATTTTCATAGTATCCGCGTTTGAAATGGTTTGAATAAGGATAAAAGTATTACTTTTTAAAAGTCACTTTATTAACCTAACAGGTGTTCAAAATATCGACCGCGTTGCTGCATACATAGCTCTGCTCGTCTAATAAAATTATCGTCAGCACGAGCAGAAAGAAAGATCGGATACGTGGAAACTTACAATTAGCGTACGCGTACCTGACGGATCTTCAAACTCATTTTTCTCGAAAACATAGCTTCAAAGAAAAAATTGTCATTCTTTATCTTCGACTTATTTTTACGCGTAAAATCACCACCCGGCCGCTTGTACTATGATTTCGGGGATACTGTGTATATGACGATAGTAAAATAATTATTCTACATTAATCTACGCTAACTCTGTCACAAATTAATTTTTCAGAGCTGAGTTTAAGTTTCGAACCAACTGGGAATATAAAATAATTTCGATTTCCTCGCTGTTGGTTTATTGAATGACAAAGTTGTATTAAGATTGACTTATCCTTAATCCAGGTTGCACTCACGGTTTACATAACTTGGTTTTCATATCTAATATCTCGCTGGGTTTAATCTCTGCTTAGATATCGTCTACGTCTATACATTTCTCCGATTTTCATAGTATTTTTTGCCTGAAAAAGATATTTTAAACGCCACTGATGGTGGCGAGAGTAATACGTAATTCTGTGATGTGTGTGAAGCTACGTACGTTTTGATATTGATGGATAATGTGTGTTTTTGGATAGAGGATACGGTAGATTTGACAATTTTAACGATGATATATGACCTTACGTCACTAGTCGCTAAAAGGAATTTTGTTATCGTCGAGCATGTAACGACTTCATTTTGTTAGATTCTTTTATCATAAATCGAAGGCTCGTAACACAAAAATTGTCCATGTTTTTAGATGATAATTTGTATCTTAAAAAATGATTTACATGTGTCTTGACTTATTATAGAATGAAAATTAACAAATTGTATAAAAACTTTAGTTGTGAGACCCACAATTTTATGATTCAGGTAGACGTATTTTTCTACGATATATAGGATGTTTAAAAAATCATGGTACAACAGACCGCGTGATTTAAAGCTTCGTTTTTGAAAGAATGATACGTATTAACTGCAAGTTTCGAAATATGAAAAAGGTAATTAGTTTCCAAACTCATTTTTTTCGAAAACGAAATTTTTAACGAGATAATGTTGTTCTTTTTTTTATTTATTTTTGCATGTAGAATCGAACTGCATGTAGAATAGAATTTGCATTCGGCCGATCTTAGGACACTACACGGTGTATATATGTAATTACAGATATAGAAATTATGTATCATTTCATTTAACAAAAATTGGAATATGTTCAAGTATCTTTTTGCTCTTCTGGAGATAGACAACTATAGACAATAACGTGATACTTTGTATCTTTTAAACATTTGATGTTTTGATATTAACCTGTTAATTATGGAATTTAGTTTCAAAACTCCCTTACAGCGTGCGTAGTTAAATTCAAGTAATGACGAGTATGCACGACGAACGCAGGACAAATTTTACGAAAAAAAGTAAAGCAAAACGAGGAAGGGTTACATTCTAATTCGATAGAAAATTAACATTTCATTATTGAAAAACTTAAAAATTGAAAAACAAAAAAATAATAAAATTCATAAAGGAGAAAATTTAAAAAATTCAGTTAATTCAGTGTGGTAACGTGACTCCTTACGGATTCCATTTTTTTAGCAGACGGCAAATCTTCGAAATGGATTTGCTTTTGATGATGTAGGTGGTATAAAGTTACATAAGCTGGTTATAAAGTTATACGCAGCAAAGTACACAAAACAATTCGAGGAATAAACGGTATACGCACTAAAGAGAATAATCAAATAATCAAGTTTTTAGTATAAAATATACAATGGGTTTATTGAAAGTATAAAGGAAACATACCACTAAATGTTATTTATTTTACTTTTTACTAAAATGTTGAGTTTTTATAGTCAATGGTAATTATTTATTTCATACGACGAGTATATACGTCAACCACAGCGAAATAAAATTTTGGATTGACGTGATACACGTCGAACGCAGTTAAGGGAATCCTTTAAGCATCGAAATAAATTGTTAATGGAGAAAGCAATATTTGATGCGAATCTGTAAACTGATTTTCTGTCAGCCATCAAAGAGATGCATATGTGGCCTTTCATTGTTTCATTGAAATAATTCTTTCCAATATGTCCAGTTGCAAAGTAATATCATTTGGAATTTATCGTCCGATTCTTTATCAGGAATAATACCAGATTACTTTCAAAGTTCGCCAAATGCGTAACGTAATTTGGAGACGAAAATTCACTTTGGCAGTTGTTGGTGGCACACATATAGTTCGCTTCTTATTGGGTTTGATTATTATTAGTTTGAAATTGATTGCAACTTTAACGCTAGAACTACCGATAATTAACACAAAACTATTTTTACCAAAGACCATTCAAAATGACTAGTCTTTAAAAAATACGTAACGCAATAGAATATTTGTATTTTTATTGATTTATTACTTTCTTACAGGAGAAATTCCATGTTATATAGTACATTTTTGGTATTATTAATCCATCTGGGATCATGATCCCTAAACGAGGGTCGACACATTTATAAAATTGTAGAACCAGTCGTCTTGACTGGTGTGGTATTTCTAGTGTTAGCATCTAGCGATCTAGCGATCGATCCGGAATTTTCCTGATAACTGATATCATCATATCGAACGATACGCAGTAAAAATTTTAAGAACGTGTGCGAAGTTGTACAAAACGAAGAAACTGGTTAATTGGGGTTCGATAAATAGATTGTAGCACCCTTTTACACTGACAACTACCAGTCATTTTGACTGTTATTGGTATAAGTAGCCTTGATACAAAATTATTTTGAATTTGAATACATAAAAAACAAAATAAAATTCATTATATTATTCTTTTAGTTATCGTTGCGAAACTCGTTACATAATTGCGGAGAAAAATATAGCACGAAGTAGGAATTTGAAAATAAATTTGTCAAACCAGTCAATTCGACCGATGTGATAGTTCTAGCGTTAATCGAGGCATCAGGTTTCTCCTTGGCCAGGTTTCTATGGTTATCATACGGTCTTATGGATGATGAATTTTGGAAAATCTCATCCGCGAGAAGCACGACGATGTATCACTGTCAGTGGTGGAGTGAATATGGGAAAAGTTTTATAAGAGTTGACAAAGTGGATTATGATACAACAGTTCGGTATAGTCGCGATCGTGGCAATAGGATAAGTGGATTCACCACTTGCTACTCTTAGTTTCCCTTAAGTTTAATAGTTTTTACGAATACTACCACTCTATCCGAAATAAAAAATCTCTTCCTAAAATTTCATCCTCTACGTTGATAAAAGTTGAATTACAATGAAGTTAGAGGTTCTAATATAAATGTTTCATTTCATTTGTAACTCTCAGATGAAAAATCTTATATAAATTATAATCTTTAATTTTTTTTCCAATTTCATATTTACTTGTATCTGTATCATAATATTTACAAATACTTATAAACGTTTATAAGTAGTTAGTATAATTATTAAAGTTAGTATAGTTCATAAATAGTTATAAATAGTTAGAGCAAAGAGTACCTGTGGCTTCTGCTACTTCAAGCAACAAGCACTCCAAAAGTCACATGAATATTGTTATTTACAGTAGTATTGTTGTTTGTACGATGAGAGGAAAATTATGTTAAGGAAGAATTATATTAAGTCCAAAGAGTGTTTTCGTTTCAGTCTTCTGAATGCAGTAAGACTAATGTAACAATGTAACAGTTTACCATTGTAGTGTAACTGCAATGTAATAGTTAGTATAATGTAACAATTTGCCACTGACGGATTTACGTGAAATTCGATTCTGCTTTTGCGTTTGTTAGAAAGTCATTTGATTTCTTCTAGGATACAATGTGGATGAGCAATGCTTTGCGAATATAGTGATTTCTATCATAGCAGTGCGCGTTCATGTTTGCAGGGAGGATCTTAACTCGTTGACTTTCAATTTTTTGAATCTGTGACTTGACTATCATTCCTTACAGCTGGATTCTATATATCCAAATCGGTTACACATTTGTATATCAAAATTTTGTTATTCCTGCTAAGTTTCGATTTTATTAAGCGAGTCTAATTGCTCCTAAACTAATTTGATACGTTTTATTTTTTGTTTAATGCGTTGCTTCTAAGTCAGTTTATCGTCCAAGTGTGAACCTAGATATTTTATCGAGTTTGTAGTATAATGCTACTGTTGAGTTCCACGCTACTCGTCTGGGAAGGTATTTAGTAATCCGAAATAGGTGCATAAAGAGAAATGTTTTTCTCAAATTTTGCATTTATGAAATCGGAGATTCCACTGCGCGAATTCAGGTTCTTAAAGAAGAGAGAAATACGTATAATGGAAATGAAACTCTATATTTACTACTTTCGCATTTCCATTCCTGAGCAATTTTTCTTTCTCGTTGAAATTTTAACTGCGATAAAATTCCACAAAGATGATGATCCACATAATGACAAATTATTATTCCTAATATAGTTGAGGAGATAGATCGAAGCTCGAAGCTCGGCTCCGTAAAGTACATTTTAATTAATCATGCCGCGGCATTAACGTCATTCTCGCACGTTGGGTACTTCCAGTTTCCATGAGAGAATATTGTTGGTTTCACAATATAATAAATCAATTCGATTCGCAGCTGCAATTGATCAATATTAAATAGCTACAATTTTGTACATACTAACGGAATTAGCGAACTTATCAACGTAAACTCTCATAATCGAGTGTCGCTAGTCGTCGATAAATAGCTGCAGCCGCAGCAATCACGTTTTCTTTATGTCTACTCTATAGTTTCGCTGGACAAACGACAGTAGCTCTTCGAACCTCGATAACTCCAACCTCTGAAAACTATGAGACTACAATTGTGATCCTTAGAAGTTGAAATAAAACTCACTTTAACCCCTTGCCATATCATTTAAATCGGAAGAATTCGGACCCAAAAGTTGCGCCTGAAAGATCAGGAAAAGAGTCGACGCGACGGAGACAAAGTGTCGAAACTTGAAGGATGAGATCGTGCGACTGAGTGCGTAGATAGCTGCGCTCGTGTTTAGAAAAAAGACACCATTCGATACATTCATATTTGGCCCGAGATTAGGACTAGGACATGAAATTAGACCACGAGCCTGACTCGTGATATTCAGATTTGGCTCAAAATTCTCATCACGACTCAGACTCGTAAAAGTATGGCAAGGGGTTAACTCGAATCATTTGCCACGTATCGAGATGCGTTACTTTACCTCTATAACTCTAATTTATTGGGTTGGCAACTAAATGATCGCGGATTACCACCTAATGACAAAACTAATCACTTAGTTGCCAACCCAATAAATTAAAGTTATAGAGGTAAAATAACGCATCTCGATACGTGGCAAATAATTCGAGTTAACCCCTTGCCATACTTTTACGAGTTGTCATTACCACCTAATGACAAAATCCGCGATCACTTAGTTGCCAACCCAATAGAATAGCCAGAGCTCTGCAGGTCGAAGTTTACCTCCGTAAATCGAACTTCTCTGGCCGCTGCCTCTGCGACTTGAAGTACGCCTGTAATTATGCCATGTGTCTCAAGATGCGAGGAACCAATCGTTCAATGTTGTCTTCTTTCTTCCAATCGTTAGGATTATCTCGAAAAACAAGACAAGCGATATCCTGCTTCTTTGCCCTTCAATTCCATTCATATTCGTATAAGGTAATTTTGTTCTTCGTCGGCCGAACGCGTAATTGCTATGGTCTCCCGCGTCTTTAACTTTCGCATTTATATACGTCAAATAAAATGACCTCTAAGAGAAAGCCTAAATTACCAACATTTTATGAAAAGGTGAATGTAATCGAAAACCTTGGTGTAAAAACCGACCCGAACAAGTGCAGATTTCAAAGGTCGTGGGAAAGTGAACAAAACTGAACCAAATACTACTTGTTTAAGCAATTGCGCTAATATTTTGAATGTAAAAAGGCATTAATGCGACGAATGATACAGAAAATGATACTTTTTACGTTTTTGAAAAATGTCCCTGGGAAATCTTCCTTGACATTTGGACTTGCCCGGTTTATGTGCCAAAATACTGGAAATTTGAAATGAAATATTTTCTTTCTTCGCATCTTTATTCTTGCTTCACCTTTTTTTCGTATTCCACAATCAGTTTCTCAGATAAAACACTGACAACTGATTGGCACGTATTTACTGCCAGGTGATTGATGTAATTCTTATCAGTCCGAAGAAATTTCGAATCGATAAGAAGAAAGACACGCAATTAATAGAAAGGATTTACTAAACGTTTGAAACACATTGGCTGATAGATTAACGCTACATTAACACCATCATCGACGCTGTATTTTAGAATAAAAGCCGGCCGAGTCCTGGACATGGCCGATTCTTCTTTCCAAAGATCACATGGGTAAGTCCAAAAATTGTTATGAACGCATTGGACTTCTCCGATTCTTGCACCGATCAATCGGCGATGTATAAAAATATATAAAACTTCAACAAGTACAATCTTTGTAAAAGATGGACTTGTCCGATTTTTGCACCATCTTCCATTCTATTCAATTCAATTGAATCCTGTATGAGCATCAAAATTGTCGAGAGGGACTTCAAGGGCTAAAAATGGACAATGACAAAAGTAATAATTTGGCCATTAGTTTCTAAAGTCTACTATCTTATTCGTCCGAGAACGTTTTATCGGGATTCTGTAGTGATGTGCGAATAAAGAGCAGAAATATATGGACCGTTTATTTTGAAAGTGTTGTAAGTCTATTTTGGTAAAAAAATGAGATATCACATAATTTATGATTAATTTAGTGTAAACTTTTTATTTATAGCTAGTTAATATTTAATATTCTAAAAAATCCCAATGCTTTGTTCAATTTAAAATTGGCCAATGAAAGAAATTGCGTAGCGATTGATTATGAAAGTGGTGTAAGTCCAATTTCCAGAAACGTATGCGTCTATTTCTTATACACACCACAGGATTATTATGATGTTATAAAACAATGTTAACAAAATAAAAAAATTTATTTCACACAAAATGAAACGAGAGAATTTTGTTTCAGCAAAAAATCTACAAAACGAAATTCAAAAACGGGCAGGAAAAGATACTAACGAAGAAAGGGTAAGTTGGCTGAAAATATATTTGATGAGGTTTTGCAAAAGTGCACCGTATACTATTTTATATGAAATATCGATGGAGGACACAGAATTTAAGACATTAGATTTATCACCTACATGTCGGGGAAGACCGCAAAAATTTGAAAGAATCTCCCTGGCGTCTTTGTATAACAATGTCAGACCTATTACATACGAAAAATATAAGTTATGCCAGTTATTACCTTATATATCTCCTGTGCATCATGAATATTTCAAAACACTGTCACATAAAGAGCATAAATAAATAATATCATTTTATGTTAAGTTTAACAATATATAAATATAATTAACGTTCAAAATAAAAAATACTACTCCTATTTTATTTCTTGTTATTATTCATAAACAAAATTGGATTAATACAAAATATATTTTAAGTGATATTTAATTTTTCATAATTGACGTTAAATGATCTTTACAATTGACTAATTATGAAAATAGTGCAATTTACAGCTTGTAAATATATATTATGTTAGTTAAATTCGTCTAAAAGAAATTTATATAATCAAGTTACATATTAATAAATTAATAGAAATATTGCCAGACTTGACATAATTAATTTATATCTTTGAATTGACTAATATGCTAACCTTTAATTTTCTCGAAACAACAAAAAATGGACTCGCACCACTTTCAAAATCATATTTCGTGGCATTCGATGTTCATCGACAAATAGACAGTTCTCGTTTATGTAAAGGAAGCACACGGTCGCGTGTATACATGTGTTACTTTTAGAAAAATTTACCAAATATCCAACTGGACAAATTGTAAAGTACAAATTAAATAATAATAATAAAAAAAATATTCTATTTGCGTATGTTCTCAATCAATCAGCGTATAAAGATACATAAAACTTCAACAAATACAATTTTTCTAAAAATTGGGTCTGCTCGATTTTTACACCGAGATCTTCGATTATGCCTTTGTACAAAGCTTCTGTACGTTAAATTTTTGTTCGTTAAACCTCCTTTACTCGGAAATTTCGCTGGGTCGAAACCTCTATAACTCAAAGATTTTAGCTCTTCCCTTGAGGTTTGACTCACAGAGGTTCGACTGTATTATTAAAACTTCTTTATGGTTCTTAAAAGCACAAAACTCTCGTTCGATCATACCATATAGCACATCAAAGAGAAATAGCTGCGATTTCTGTTTTACCAAAAGTTTCGACGTGGTTGTTTGAAATGTTGTTAATTGATAAGTGGGCGTGGTGCACCTGGCTTGCTGATCGATAACAAAGACCCCTACGCTGACGTATTCTGCTCTATTTCTACCACTATATGTATTCTACCCCTCTTTTTACCATTTTATCTCGTATTCGTTGAAATGGATAATCGTCTAGTCCGAGTTCTGTTCTTCGAAGAAAACTTAAACTGAAAGAACGTCGTCGAGTTGTTTCAACCGTCGTAAAACACGACCGAAAACCCAATTTAAAAGCAATATCGGATGTGACATTTTCGCGAATATATCTCCTCTTTTCTCGGAACATGTGGATTCCAGGTGCACGAGATATGTCGATCATCATTAGCAGGAAAAGTAATTTTCTTACGTGGAATTACAGTTTCTGACTTTTGGCATTTCTCGCTTGAAACGCCTGAACATGGCGAAAATGAAGAAAGTTGAATCGAATGCTGAAGAAATAAGACACGCGTGAAAACGAGTATAAAGATGGAATTATAGAAAGAGTCGAAGTCGATAAATTAGTTCTACGTGATTTAAGCGATACGCAGAAACTTGCAGTTAGAATATCAGACGAAAGGAAATCTGTTTAGCTTAGAGCATTACGCTATTTTTTTAAATTTTCATTTCAGTTTGGAATTTATTTTTGTTACCTTCGATTATTTATGTTACCTCCTTATGATAAATATATTTATAAAGTTAATATTTTTTTTTATGTGGAATATTAATCGAAGGGTGTTTGTGAAAAAATGCCTAAGTGCGACGAAACAAGTTTTTCAGGAGGATAAGAAAATTGCTTATGCATTTCAAGTAGTCCAAATCGATGAAAAAGAAATGTATCTGCAGAAAAGCCTGTATGTGCCACCTCTTAGCTGTAAAAGGAAATCAATGATCAATTCATTTAGCTAGATGGCATAGACAAAAATCTAGAAACAATTAACTAACGTACACTGACACTTATATTCTTTCTACAAAGGCCACGTTGTGTTACTATTTTCTAACATTATTAGTAACTACATAGAAATAGAAATTGCATTGAAATTCTGTAATACGATATACTCATTGATATGTAGAACATTTTCCAACAAAAAATCAAAACATTTCAATTTCACTTGTCTTCTGCATTTACTTTTCATTTTTACATACGCCTGAGTAGCCTTGTAATAGTAAGAGGTGCAAATAATAGTGTACTCGGTTCTTAATGGATTACTCAATTATCGTGATTCGAAACATGAAATTGACGGCGTCCGACAATGCGGTGGATGGAAAAACGATCGTTGTTAAACGGCGAACCGTAAAGTCCACTTATTCTACCTGAACGCACCCCGATTCACGAAGCGGCTCGAGTCGATCCCTTCTATTGCATTAAGATTAAGCGAGCCGAGCGATCAGCTTTACCTGCGGCCCGCCACTTTTTCCTAAGGGTGCACCGTCACGAGCTGACCATAAATAACGCGTTATCTCGAGATCCGATAGAGGCTAATTTATTTACGAATCGCTGCCGCGACGGGGTGGCTCACGGAGTATATCACGGGAGTGGTTAACGCGTGAGTCACGTGCCATCTGCTACGCACTACCCACTCTATTATAACGTGGACTGTATATATCATTATTCTCGATGACTCGGTTTTTCGTGAAGACGGTTTCTCGTCAGCAATCGTGAGCGGTGGAAAATCTAAATATCCCTTCTTCGTTAATTGCTAATATATAACTTTGTCAACTTTTAATTTGTTAAGAGCGATATCCTCGTTTATACGAATTTCTTTAAATTTCAATCTTAACCCGTTGCACTCGACGGCCTTTTCGGTCGGGCGTAGCAGCAACTAGAGGTGATTTTGCGCGTGTAACGACTGTCTTGTAGGTAATATAAAATGATTTTATACAAAAATTAACTTAAAAAAACATTATATTTTAATTATCTATATATATTTACATTTTTGAACATTTTTTAATATTTTCTCTGTATTTTTTTACGATAATTTATAAAACATCTGCCAAGATGCATCCTTGGCTTGTCGGGTCAAGTATCGAAATTATAAGTTGTTTCGTGTCATTCTCCTGCTTTGTTTCGGTAAAACCATACCTTACAATCCTTCTTTCTTCCTGTTAAAATTACATGGAGCTTTCCATTTAACCGAATTTCATCACAATTAGCAATCAACGTGGAAGCTCGATCTCGCGGTTGTCGAATATCTCCTCTCAACTGGTCTACTAAAGTTTGTATAAATCGCAGATGGTTAAGTAGCCTTTCGTTCTTTGCTTTTTTACAGAAAATATGAATTAATTAAACAAATTTCCAAATCCATTTTTTTAGAACTTCTAAATTTACGAAACTATATTACTTCTGCCACGATCGTCGAATCTGAACTTACGTCGGAGACGTTGCCAGAACCATAGTTTCGGAAGAATGTGAGCATAAATATTTCATCTCCATCTTAAAGTTGAACACTTCACACATTATAACAAACGATATAAAGAGCTAAGCAATCTATTTACGCACCAATACTGCGCTCTCATCAATTTGGGAGGTCGAAATCTAGCATTTTACCCTTTAGATTGAAGCATTAGATTCAACTAGAATCAAACATACTATAAACACTTATAATCCAAATTACAGTGCCACGCCAAAATCATTTAATTACAATTTTCAATGAGAATTTATTGTAAAAATTTTACCAAACAAAAAAAAATCTAGCATAAACAGGAACTATCGCCTCTCATTCTCCTGTCGAGTTGCCACACGGAACGCCGTGGTGACGGAAAATAGCCTCTCGAGTGCAAAGGGTTAATCCATTGCTTCTCAGAGTTGTATAATTCTCGTTGAAAGTATTTTGGGAAACGCTATACATCCGTCTTTTTGTGTCTTTGTTCTTCTTTGGGTGGAACTGTAGAAAGACTGACTACCCTCCGATTTCGACGATTTTTGGATATACTGTAGAAATCGGTATTTTGCACAACTTTTTCCTATATGATTCCACTTAGACATACAACTTACATGGAAACAACATACTAAATCAATTATAGACAAAATACAAGTAAAAAGAAGACAGATGTACTGGCTAACTAGTGGAAACTCTAAACTCGGCATAGAAAATAAACCAAAAATCTACAAAATGAAAATAAAACCAATTTTTGGCAGTTCTCGAGTTGCTGCCAAGCCCGTTCGAAAAGGCCGTCGAGTGCAAAGAGTTAAGATTGAAATTTAAAGAAATTCATATAAACGAGGATATCGCCCTTAACAAATTAAAAGTTAATAAAAATTGCTAGCAATTAAAGAAGAAGGGGACGTACGGAATACCGCTATAGAGGACAGCAGCAACGAGCCACATAAATAAACTAAAGTCGCTACAATCGAAGATACTGAGAAAAATAATCAAAGCCTCGTGGTATGTCAGAAACGAGGACATACGCAAAGACTTAAAAATACCAATGATCAAAGAAGAAATCGGCAGGTATGCAGAAAAATACAAGGAAAGAACGGCAAACATCCAAACCAGCTGGCTGCTGAAGCGAGCAAAACTCTCATAGAAAGAAGACTAAAAAGAAAACACCTCACTGACTTCGCTAAAGAAATAAAATATTCAAATTCGAAGATGGTATCTTGCTGAGGGTAGCCATCCACATGTAATTTAGCAATTAATTTAAAAAAATTTACCAAATGTCCAGCTGGACAAATTGTAAAATACAAATTAAATAATAAAAAAAATTCCTCTCTCTATTCCGAGATAAAACCTCAACAATTAACGAATGTATATGCGTTATTAATAAATAATGAGTAAACAATATTCGCTACAGATTTTAATATCTCTACACCGTGATATAGCGGCTGTTAAAAGTTTCTGCTGCAGGCGGGACTACGTTATGCCGTTGAGATAAAAGATTCTTGAAATTAATGCATCGCACGAGTGCAGCATATAATTTTACTTTTGTCAAGTTTTAGCAGCTGCAGCATATATTTCAAATTTTTTGAAACCAAGTTTCTTCCAAGACGAATGTTATTAATGTCTTAAATGGATAATGATATTAAAAAAGATATTTCCAAGTTGCTGTTTTAAAGCTAGAAAAATTTACCGAATTTCCAGCTCGACAAATTGTAAAGTAAAAATTAAATAAATAAAAAAAAGAAGAAGTTACTATTTGGTCAGAAACTTTTTAAAATTACCGTGTGTGCGCTATTTTACGATACAAGATATATTAACAAACATCTAAGTTCAAATTTCTATCAATAACATATAAATCCTATAATGCGAAAAGGTGTTATAAAAAGTAGTACTATAAAAGTATTATAATTTAAAATGTATAATGTGCAATTTCAAAGAACCGGAGCATGAAAAAGATAAGAATAGAAAATATTTTCTGCAAGGAGCTGCATGTAATACTGCCCTATAACATAAAAATAAATATCAAACAACGAATTTGCAGCAAATTTACATAAAACTTTATACCTACACGTTAAGTTTATAGCTTACTGCATATAGGTTCATTAAGTTTCGTGATAAAGCAGTAGATCTATCATAAACTACTTTTTTGCGTTGAAGTAAAATGTAAAAAATGTTGACAATTATTAAAAAGAAATACAAAGAAATTCAATTTACTTTACTTACAGTTCCAATTATCTTTTCCCATATTTGCACGGAGTACATTTGATACTCCAAGACGTAATTTATTTTTATGCGATGTTCTTCCTGTCAGGAAAGATTTTTTTTCTTTTTCTTCTTCTTTTTTTTATTTAATTTGCACTTTACAATTTGTTTAATTGAATATTCGGTAATTTTTTCTAGCCTGTCAGGAAAGATGTCGTTAATTTCACGTAGCTTTAAAACTCTTCGTCTCCTTTATTAAAAATAGAACAAGATGATGTTCAAATAGAACAAAATGGATCATACAAAACAAAAAAATGTTGTGCATCTATTATTTCCTTCTAAAACGAAATAAACTTTTGGAGCAACCTAATACTTTGCAATTCCAATATCATGTCCCGCGACATTTCTTTTCGCCATTAATTGGACCAGAATTTCGCGAAACAATCCATTGTCATTCCTTAATTTAAGCAACATTAAGAAAATTACTTTTATCGAAGCTTGGGTAACTGTGTCATAAATTGCTACACGATCAGGCGATACGAAATTTATGTCGAATCAGATAATAACTTTGGAAACATGGTACGGAGCACGATTTCTTGGGTTTTCTGGTTGCGTGGGTTGTATTGCAAGGAAGCCTTCGAGAAATCAGACACGAAACTAACCGACTACGACAGTAGGAAGAATTCCAGCTACTTCCGAATCTAACACGCGAATCATAATCGTCAGCAACGACATTTCCACGCTAGGTGTGCTAAAATTAGCGTGTCTTTGACAAGTTATTATACAGTGCCGTGAATAAATCATAAACATAGACTCGTTTCTACATTTTTCGTAATATCAAAACCGAAGATCGACAAAACCGTTTATATAATTTCACATTATAATATAATACAAAAATACAAACAAAGATTTTCTTCTTTCAAAGATTCCAAGAAATGAAATTTTCTCTTGAAACTGTGTTTGTGGCTCTGCAAGAATATAAAACTCGATGTAAATAAAATTTTGCTACCTTTTCATTCAGTATTTAATGGATTTTTCTTTATTTTTGATTACTTTTATTGATCTGTTACGTAGACTATCCCCTAAACTTATTTAAAGTTTCGTTTTGAATATTCGCCCACGCGGATTTTATTCTTCCCTTAAATTGGTTCTTTTTTTCATTATAGGTATTTTCTATAAGTGGCTTCTCCTGATCGTAATTTTTTTTTTTTTTTTTTTTTTTTTTTTTTTTTTTTTTTTTTTTTTTTTTTTTTTTTTTTTTTTTTTTTTTTTTTTTTTTTTTTTTTTTTTTTTTTTTGTTAAAAAGCTCCTCCACAGTTTCTCGAGCGAATTCAGCTTACGATTCAATGCTGGATAACAGCAATTCTATTATGAAATCTTGAAATCACTTTTTTGTACTGACTGCTTTATGAAGAGGAGCATTGTCTCGTTGAAAAATTGTCTATTTTCCTTCCATTTCGATTATGAAAGGCAATAATTTGCCATGGAACATCTTCTGATATCCTACAGCGTTCAATTTTCTCTTTACAAAAACAATTTCATTTAACATATTCAAGCATGACCAGTGGTTTCTTGGAAATATCGAAGAAATAATGCAGGAAACGTCTTTGAGTCTATAATCATTCACAGCACTATATAATAGCCATTCATGAATGCTGAATACCTGCGTGTAATTGAAAGTAAATTCTCTAATTTGCGAAAGATCCGATCACTTGCACGCAAGAGATTTGCAGTTAGCGACGAGAAGTGTAAAATATTAAAATCGTGTTATAAATATAATTACGTATCTGGGTGTCAGAATTAAAAAATATCTTGGTTGAAATAGAAACATCTCTATAGTAAATGCATCAGTGAGTATAAAGTGTTCATAAATCGTATAAACTTTTATAAATTCATAGAACTCTTGATAGTATAATATTGTACGCGTATTGACATTTAATTAATTATCTTATCGGTTGAAAATTTGCTTACCAGCTTTCACAATATCTGGCTGTTAACACTTTCGTGCTGTTCGTGTTAAAATATCGAAAAAAATAAAATTACGCTAAGGCTCAAAACACCTCGAATAATACGAAACTTCGGCAAAAATGAGACTCGCGCAAAAAATTTCTTTCATTCAGAAACTGATACAGCAAATAGGTACAACAAAAAGGAACAGTGAATATCCCATCTACATATAAAGCTACTTTCACATTAGTTTAATTAAACGTTTCTAATTATTCAAATCGCCCTATGTCAGTCAAAAGGCTGATTTTATCTGAAAGCTGTTCGATACCGGAAGAATCGGTCGAACAGGTCGAGGCATTTTCGCTAATAAGCACGATCATGGGTGGAGAGAGGGAGCACTAGCAAAGCTCGTTCAACTTCAAAGCGCATCGAGTGTCACTAACTAAAGTTTGAGCGGCGCGGGCTGGAGAGTTTGCCATTTCCAATCCAAGTCCATTTCGTGATTAAGGGTAAACTTCTGAAGTTACCCTGGAGGACGTACGCAAACATAACATGCGTACACGCGACCGTGTGCTTCCTTTACATGAACGAGGACTGTCCATTTGTCGATGAGCATCGAATGCCATGAAATATATTTCTGCTCTTTATTCGCACGCCACTACAGAATCCCGATATAATGTTCTCGGACGAATAAGATAGTAAACTTAAAAACTAATGGCCAAGTTATTACTTTTGTCATTGTCCATTTTTAGCCCTTGAGATCCCACTCGACAATTTTGATGCTCACACAGGATTCAATTGAATTGAATAGAATGGAAGATGTTGGTGCAAAAATCGGACAAGTCCACCTTTTACAAAGATTGTACTTGTTGAAGTTTTATATATTTTTATACATCGCCGATTGATCGGTGCAAGAATCGGAGAAGCCCAATGCGTTCATAACAATTTTTGGACTTACCCATGTGATCTTTGGGAAGAAGAATCGGCCATGTCCAGGACTCGGCCGGCTTTTATTCTAAAATACAGCGTCAATGATGGTGTTAATGTAGCGTTAATCTATCAGCCAATGTGTTTCAAACGTTTAGTAAATCCTTTCTATTAATTGCGTGTCTTTCTTCTTATCGATTCGAAACTTCTTCGGACTGATAAGAATTACATCAATCACCTGGCAGTAAATACGTGCCAATCAGTTGTCAGTGTTTTATCTGAGAAACTGATTGTGGAATACGAAAAAAAGTGAAGCAAGAATAAAGATGCGAAGAAAGAAAATATTTCATTTCAAATTTCCAATATTTTGGTACATGAACCGGACAAGTTCAAATGTCAAGGAAGATTTCCCAGGGACATTTTTCAAAAACGCGAAAAGTATCATTTTCTGTATCATTCGTGGCATTAATGCCTTTTTACATTCAAAATATTAGCGAAATTGCTTAAACAAGTAGTATTTGATTCAGTTTTATTCAATTTCCCACGACTTTTAAAATCTGCACTTGCCCGGATCGATTTTTGCACCAAGATTTTCGATTATTTCGTATCATGACGCACCTGAAATACACGTGCGATGTCTTTAATGAAATGGACAAAATAGGACCTTTAACGAAGGAGGCCAGTGCAGCAGAGTTAAATCGGTGGCTTTTCCCAGACGTTAGCGAGCAAGATCGATAAGCAACAACGAAATTTCGTGTTGTTCCTCTTTAAACGATCCAAATAAACTATATCAGAGGCGAAAGGTTCCCTCGCAACCGATCCGATATCGGGTTGCTAATGGCGAGAGCCGACCGTTATGCTGCAGCATAAAAACGTACGCAGGGATAATTGAAGGGAAGGATAAGGCTGTGTGTATATTATTTAGCAGCTTTCTATACCTTCCGTACTAGCTTCGACTCCGCTCTCGCCATTCTCTCTTAATTGCTGGCCAAATTACTTTTCCCGTGCTATGGTTAAATCGTACGGAAATTTATGTTTCCGTTCGATAAAGGCCGGATATGTTCTTCTGTTGATGTAGCCCCATCATCAGAACAACAGAATATTATACGGTGCACAGGATGTGAACGCGAGACTCGGTTCCTCGGGATTATCTGTTTAGCGTAAAATTTCATGGTATCGCGATTCTCCATAGCAATAACGACGAATGGTAATAATAGATATAATAAATAATAATATAATAATAGATATAATAATAATAATAATAATATAAAATTTGATACATGTTAGTATTATTTGGGATTACATTTGAACTTCAAATTGACATGGAAGAGGCACGTTATCGTAAAAATCCAAAACAGATTTGGTTGAAAAAGAGATACGTGGCGTGGATGATCGGCGAAAGAGCAAAGCTTGGTATGAGAAATAAATTGCAGATCTATAAAATTATAATAAAGCTAATCTAGCCATATGATCAAGGTTTTCCTCGGAATAACTAACCGGTTTCTGGTCCAAATAAGCAACTGGTTTCTGATACGAAATAAATAATTGGTTCCTGAGTCAAAACAAGCAACTGGTTCCTGAGTCGAAGTAAGCAACTAGTTTCCGAATTCAAATAAGTAACTCTTATTTATTTGGAATCGACAGACTGAGAGATCCAGAAACGAATAAAAAGCCATACAATTTCTGGTCGAACGAACGGTAACATCGTTCAGTCGAAAGCGAATAGAATATGTATAAAGCTTCCTCGCTCTTGTATTAACGAGCTTGACGTATTATAGCTGCTCAGCCGATCACTTTTTGATTTGCCGCTATCTCGAGTCTTTAGTTCGTCCTCCGAGTTCTTTCTTGCCCTGTTCCTGAAGAAAGTCAAGTCGAATATACCTGATTCGTAATAAATAGCTTGAGGATGTTTATGCAATCTTATATTTTTATGAATATAATTAAGGAAACGTAATCTAAATAAAAATTAAAATAAAAAATAATAAAAATAATAAATTTGTAGTTAACAAATAAATAATAATTACTCGATAATTAAATAAATAATGATTAATAAAAAATTAATATAATACTTTTGCATATTATATGCGCCCTGTTGATTTTTGAAATCTTAAGGTTCCCAACAATGCATAAACATCTGCGGTGTGGTAATAAACAACTGGCTTGTCTCGAGCCTGTTGCTTATTTCGAGGCGAAACTGTATGCCACAATGGGAAGTGGCGGCGAAGAGCAACATAGACGAACTTGAGGTCCAACAGTCTATTGTCTGACGTCCAATCGTTTGCGCCGTATGATTCGTTAGAAACGAAGAAATGAGGAAAGATTTAAACGTCATCACAATAAGGAAAGAAATAATTAAAGCAACCAGCAGTCACAAAGAAGGAATAGAAACTTGTGTTAATCAATATGTTAGTCAATAACATATACGATCAATATATGCCGCATAGACTTAAAAGAACACAGCCTACTGACCTAATAGACGAATAAACAGCTGCAGATAACCCAGATCGACTGATTATAATAACAATGACGTTGTCTCAGTGCAGACATTCGTTGTCGTGCTGTTTTTTCACATTTAAAACAATTTGCCTAACGAGTATCGACAACTTGCGATATAGCACATAAAAACATATTAACAGATGCATAATTTTTATGTCCTCAAATTAAGATAACGAGTTTTTTATACAAATTTCACCATTCCTTTGGAATAAAGCGGACTGTAGAATTAGTAGAGAACAATAACAAACACCAAGGAAAAATAATAAAGTTGTTTAACAAAGGAATAAAATACTGCGTCGACTACTAACAAAAGAATAACCTTCGACGTATTGAATTTATTAAAACATTTTATTGAACTGAAAGGACACCGTACAAAATATTAAACTCTAAAACAATTGCCATTTCAGCTTTCTTAACGTCAATTCCTAAAGCGCCCGAATATTTTTGATACATGAAAATTCACTTTTAGTCAACTTTTTTTTAAATATTTGAACAATGGTGTTAAGTCAGAAGTATTTTATTTTCTGGCTATATTTCGATACGCTGTTGTTGCTTAAAAGCAATAAATAAAAAGATATAATAATACTTGTAATAAATATTTAATTTAATTAATTTCTTGTTGACGAAGACGCGTCTATATCTCTGGTTTACTCTTCAAAAAACTGACCGTTTTTAATCAACAAAAAAAAAAAAAAAAAGAGGAAATCGTCGTCTACTCATACTAAATAAATGATTGCCATGCCTCTGTCCCATTCGTGTTACAATCCATGCGTAAAGGAACATTTACAGTACGTTGATTAAATTTTCCCAGTCACATACCACACACGGGCACTCGCTTCTCGCAATAGTCCAACACAACTGCAAAACATTTTCAAATATAGAACATAGAAGTCAATGTTGTGCTAACATGCGAATATGTTCGAGGCTCGAGTGTTGTAATTGTATGTTTGTGCGTATGCTTGTAATTGAACAACAGCGTTTACTATTTTTTATTCTTTTTTATTATTTAATTTGTACTTTACAATTTGTCCAGCTGGACATTTGGTAAATTTTTCTAAATTAATTGCTAAATTACATGTGGATGGCTACCCTCAGCAAGATACCATCTTCGAGTTTGACTATTTTATTTCTTTACCGAAGTCAGTGAGGTGTTTTCCTTTTAGTCTTCTTTCTATGAGAGTTTTGCTCGCTTCAGCAGCCAGCTGGTTCGCATGTTTGCCGTTCTTTCCTTGTATTTTTCTGCATACCTACCGATTTCTTCTTTGACCGTTGGTATTTTTAAGTCTTTGCGTATGTCCTCGTTTCTTACATACCACGAGGCTTTGACTATTGTTCTCAGTATCTTCGATTGTAGCGACTTTAGTTTATTTATGTGGCTCGTTGCTGCTGTCCCCCATAGCGGTATTCCGTACGTCCCTTCTTCTTTAATTGCTAGCAATTTTTATCAACGTTTAATTTGTTAAGGGCGATATCCTCGTTTATATGAATTTCTTTAAATTTCAATCTTAATCCTTTGCACTCGACGGCCTTTTCGAACGGGCGTAGCAGCAACTCGAGGACTGCCAAAAATTGGTTTTATTCTCGTTTTGTAGATTTTTAGTTTATTTTCTATGTTGAGTTTAGAGTTTCCACTAATTAGCCAGTATTATAGAATATATTTTAAACGCGTTTCGATGTATAACAATGGAATTTCCAGTTGTAGTGTATTTTAGTGAAAATATCGGTGTATTAATACCGTAAAAAGTAGATTCCTAATGATATGATAGTACGTGTAGTGAAACACGTGGCGTGAAAGGGAAATAAAGATACAAATCTGACGCCAGGCTGCATGTATATGTATAAGTGCCGTATAAAAAGGTTTATCGTCAATCTAAAACGCAAAACAGCGAAAATAAATTCGAGAAGGGCGTGAAGCATACTTGCGCAAGGGTCAAGTTCTCGGTCGTCTCATTAGAAACGCGAGTATAATCCCCCTGTTGTCGGTTCGCTCTCCAATTACTGTTCACTCGTTCCTGATTCGAAGCAGGTTCAGTAGGTAGCCAGTGGCGTAGGCAGCCATACGCATTTCACCACCGAGTGTACCATTATGGGCACATTTACAGTTACGTTACGTTAGACAGAAATATGTCGGTGTCTCGCTTAATTAAAATTAACACAGATTGATATTTCTACAATTATTGCTACTGTCTTCGTCATTTTAATAAAGAAAGACCTGCGACTTGGCTCTGGATGTCCATGCGAATTTATCATTTTGTAGATGTATTAGGTTGTCCGGAAAGTATCTTTCTTTAGCAAACGTGTTTTTTTACAACAGTACATACAGTTCATACAAACGTGAAACCAAGTCTGTGATATGTCACGGTGTTTATCTCAACAGAACAAAATGGATCGTACGTAATTCGACAAAATAATATAAAACAAAAAACGTTATGCGTCTATTATTTCCTCATAAAGCGAAAGAAACTTTTCGGACAACCTAATAATTTGACAAGCGTAAGCTGTCAAGCATGAGTATGATGCTTGCACCGATTAAATATTGTGATATGTTATTACTTTCATCGTATATTCTTATTTACATTTTATATTATTCATATATATTTTACTATATATTTATTATATTTTCATTATTATATTATATTGCGTACATTATTTATATATTTATTATACATTTTTGATTATTTGACTTACACTGAGATGCCAAAATCCGGCAATATTTGTCCGATCATTATCCGAGACTAATTATGTACAATGGTTTGGTCAGAAGCTCTTGATCCAAATTATTATTAATTAGAAATAACAATCAGTTTTAATCACCATACAGTTAATCGTCGAATTAATTAATCGAAGCTAGTATAAGACAAAACTGTCGGTGAAAAAGATTTACACGTTAAAATTATAATTCGCTCGGAATATTAAATTCTGACAGAATTCAAAGTCTAAGTGTAACGTACATATACATTTCCAATATACAATATAACAAGAGAAACACAAAATTGAATTGTAAAATTATGGAATTCACGAAGTAATTCTTTTGCTGTTCGATTTAGTCTTCTTTTCTCTCCTTTCTCTTCTGCTACCTTTTATCATTTTTGCTATTAGATCAAATTCTTCTAGATCGATGCTCCCTCGCGTTGATTGTAAAAAAGTGAAAAATGCATTACATTCACGGGTTGATTCCCTTTTTTTTTTCAGAATTAATAGAAAAGTCACTAGGCTACGCCATTGTGTCGTGGCTTAAGGAAATTCTGTCGGTCCTTTTCGCGCGTGTATAAAGAGTTTGCACGCGTCGTTCACGCAAAATCCGTAATTGCTTCGCACGGTTGCACATCGCCGACTGTTTGCCAATTTGTTCGGTTTGCCGGTGTTTGCGTTCCGCTGAAAATACCGACCCTCCCTTTGCTTCGGGGATTTCGCCATCCGCTATGAGCGCGACGTTATTTCTATCAGACGTATGACACGACACGACAAACAATGTTTAAAAGAACTCGCAGTTTGTTGGTTGCTAAGGGATTCCGACGAGTTAAGGCTTATTGCTATGCATCGCTCGAAGTCGAAGTTGAGCGACTGAATTTATTAGTTCGGTATAACTTTGATTATCCGAGACGATGCGAACCTACCTCGGATAATCGAAAACGTGGATAATACGGATAGGTTTATTAGCGTTCATAAATCGTAGGGAAACGGAAGAAATCGTACAAAATATAGAATAAAATCTTAGAAAACATTTTGATAATGTAATGTTGCGTATGTGTTTAACTATTTTATGAACGAATTATTTGATTGGTTGAAAGTTTGCTTTCACAGTATCTCGCTATTTACATTTTCGTAGTCGTGTTAAAAGTTAAAATTTTGAGAAAGAACGAGGTTATGGCAAAGTTCAAAGCACCTCGTATAATACGAAACTTCGGTTAAACTGGACTAGGATAATCGAGAGTCCGCTGTATTTGGTCGTTTGAAAAATTTGCAAAAGTTAAGGAAATTTGAAAACTTTTCTTACCTTTCTGTTATCTGTTGGGTAATCTAACGATCGTTTCTCGGAGAAATCTTCGTCTTTTTCGCAATATAGGGCAAGTGAGCAAATCTTGTCCACTGATCAATCTCTGTTGTTGATTGCTCCAGTCTGCAAACGGCAATTGGAATTTAAAATAAAATGCCGTTAATTAGGCGACAGCAAGAACAAAGGAATTCTTAATATTCGAAGTCTAAAGTACGTAATTCTAGCATTTAATTTTGGTGACGCATAGTGTGTTGCTTCTATTTTCACATTACGAAGCGGTCATCTCGTCCTGTCACTTATCGATCAGAACTGGTAATTATATTAAAAAATGGCTTTGTGCCTAATGTCGTGCCCCTACGTAGACAGCCGGGGACGAAATTAGGAACGCGCTTTTTGCAAAGAAATTCGAGATAGAGTCATCGAGTGAAAGGAAAGCGGATCAAAATGTGATCTGTTTTATATGTGACGAGCAATTTTCGGGCGATGCTTCAAATGGTGTTATGTGCTGCGCATATCTGTATCTCAAATTAAAAAATCTTATATAATTTCGTAATAAAATATACTTCGAGCGCGTAAGAGGCGAATAATATAAACATTTTTTAACTAAAACTGAGGGGAAGGAAATAGGAACACCTTTTTTAACAACCTAAAAACCCATATGTTTATATATACTTTTTTATTCCGTTTGTATGGACTCTTATAAGACGTTGACTGCGAAGTCACCCATATTCGGGTGACAACAAAGTTTCTGATCGGGTGCGTCATCCGTATTAGGGTGACGCGTATTTGACTACTTGCGAGGGATCATCGTAGTTATTTGAAAAGATATTCCACAGGAAATAATAAAACTATTGAGTTGTTATAAAAGTAATACGAAAATGGTTTATTAAGAAAATAATTTAGAATGTAAAACTTTGAAGCATTCTATACAAAGCTGAGTTTGATCGGGACAATTTGGACAATAAGTTGTTGTTTTCTTTAAATTCTCCCGTGTCTTTGATCGGTCCGTTCGACGTCTTTTATCTGCATAACATAGTTTGCATGCGCGTCTAATGCTTCTTCCGGAATCATTTTTCCGAACGGCGATATTATGCTGACTTCGTCGAAGACGAGGATTTTTTGTATTTTCAGACAACCCTAATAATTTTGCAGTTAATAATTCTCTAAATCTTCTGATATTTACATCCTTCCTTGTTGCAATTTTGTAAACCGTCAAAGCGTTTACAACAAAAATTCCCAGAAGGAGTCGAATGCAAAGTTTTCGGTACCATTTGATTCCTTTTCCGATTGTGGTGGCATAAGAAACCATGTGATCGGAATAATTTTCCTTCATTATATTCAACAACAGCTAATAGTTTTAATGTAGCAGATATCTGTTGGCTTGCAGAAACAGCACGAATGCTACGATTTGTTTGTACTTGGTACCATGATGGGAGTGTATTTTGTCGATAAAATTCTCATATTCCGTGTATCTCTCCATTCAAGTAGGACAATCCCCTTATCATCTTTTTTGGATACCATCTCCTCTTTTCCTAGTTTGCAATGAAGAATAGTTTTGGGAGGGATTTTTTGTTATTCCTAAGTGTTACTAAAATATCGGTGAAAGTACCTAGCAGAGTACGCTTGATACAGCGGCAATCGTAGCCTGAAGGAGATTTCGTTGAAAACACACGCGGCAGTCAACATGATAAATTTACTTTTATAATCTGATTACAGACCTTCGTTGCTAAATTTTTAACATAATTATACAAATTTTGTCAGATTAAGAAACGGATTCAGTTTTGGATAAATGTTAAAAAAACGTTCGGAGGACAAAATTTGAGCACCTTATCCTGTTCTTTCAAATAGTTTTTGCAAGACTATAGCGTATTTCATACCGTTTAAAATATTTATAGAGATTAGATTGTGACGAAACTATGCCTATGGTCAGGTGAATGGATGGTGCGGAATATTCTGAGAATAAACTGAGGCTTATTGCTCGCACGGCTCTTTATCGACCATTCTTAGATATTTTTCTCTAATTGCCCCACTAAATGTCCAATTAGGAACGTTATTTATTTGGAATCTAACGTTTCGTTATACCGAAGAAGTCTATAATACATAATAATTTCTTCATCTCGATCAAATCAAATTTTAATGACAACTTTACGATAGGCAATCTGTGTGTAAATATTCTGTATATAAAGTTGATTAGGTACACTATATTTCGCAATTCTCATTATTATGTGAATTAAAGTTTGAGATTAAAGTTATATATACCTGCATATATGTATAACTTTATGGCAAATGCAATTCACATTTACAAAGTTTGAGTTATCTTTGTCATATAAACATTGAACGTTAAACGCGACGAATATAGAAATGAAGTAAATTATAATCAAGAAAATCTTTGGTTTACTTAATTATTCAAAATTGGTGTAAAGGCGTTTTTCGTGTCGATACGAGGTTTATGAATCATAATTGACATTATTTCAACATTTTTAGACGACAAATTTTAGGGAAATTAATCTACCAAAATATTTTAAGACGTTTCCGTAAAATATTTCTCTTATTTAATATGAAAATGAGATAAAAATATGTAGTAGAGAAAATATCTTCATATCTTTAGATATCTTATTTAGATATCTTTAAATATCTTTATTCTGTACATTGTGAAAAATGTGAAAGAAATAAGCTAAGAAGATACATCAAATAGCAAGAAGCAAGATTAAAGATGGTGAAGTCGAATGAAATTTCCCTTCTGAATTTATCAGCGTAGATAGACAAAGAGTATTATTCCTTTTGAAGGATAGCGATGATATTCGAGGCCGCGTAAATCGACTTTGATCGTCATTCCATACCAGAAATTGCCGCGAGTTTTCACAGCTGCCAAGAACCAACTCCCTTCGTCGCTTCCAAGACAGCGGGGAAACTTATTTTTTCCCTTGAAGCGTCTCCTTGGTCGTTCTTCGGAGGCGAAGGAGGAGACTTTATTAAAGCGTAAGCTAGAATGCTCCCCGAGGACCGACACGATTATATCAAAGACCCGAGCCGATTAGGCATCGAGAAAAATTGAACACTCTGTCCTTTTCCTCTCTCTCTCTCTCTCTCTCTCTCTTTTCCAACACTTTTCTACTTTATCTAGATTCCTCTTCTAAAACGAGTACAACATTTTTCCACTCCTTCTATGTGAAGAATTTTTTTTTTTTTTTTAATTATTTAATTTGTACTCTACAATTTATCTAGTTGGATATTCGGTAATTTTGTTTAATTTTATTGTTAATTAACATTTAGATGGCTATACCCAGAGGGATACCATCTTCGAGTTTGTCTATGCGTAGAATTTAACTTCCAGTTAGAAAGGAACATCGATGACCGATACACGTCGATTGTAATGAAACGTTGCACAGTTGTTCAGTGGATCAACCAAGGAATTTTATTATTTTTGGTTAGTGCTACTTTTCTGCTTTAAAAAGAAAATATTGCATTGTATCGGAGTATCAGGTTTTATTTAAGAACAGTTCAAAATGTGAAATCATTGTAATTCGAAAATTTTCTAACAACTCAACTGTTCGCTTAGAAACTACACTCGGCACGTAGCCATGCAGAGTGTTTCGTTTAACTGGAAACGTTAGAATATCTGGCTTAATCGAGGGATCAAAGTTATCAAAAAAATGTTCGAAGGAGGACATCATATGGTGGAAATTATTTTTTTGCAGATATAGTAGTGGGGACAAAGGTTCAAGGTTAACTTTATTTTTAAAGAAAAGATCATACATCTTTTAATACATCAATCGATCCATCTCGGATTATCTTTGTCTTTCATACGTTACAACGTATACGTGTCTTTCGTCTTTCCTTGTCTTTCACGCGACAAATGAAAATTAAAATATCTGCCGAACGAATAATTTTTCCACATAAATAGGTTAATACAATTTTTTATAGGAAATACTGAGATGGATCGATTAGTCTAAAGAAATAAGTTCATCTTGAAATCTCTTCCATTAGTGCAAAAAATAATTTCCACCGTATGATGTCCTTTTTCGAACATTTTTTGTAACTTTGATCCCTCGTGAAATATTTTACCGTTTCTAGTTAAACGAAACGCCCTGTATAACTACGTATCGAGTGTAGTCTCTACGTGAATAGTTGAATCGTCGAAGAAGTTTCAAATTTCGAACTGTTTTTTGATATCTTGTATCGTTTGCAATTTACAAGTTTGCATCCTGCTACTGGATCTGCAAAAAAAAAAAGAATGATTTTCATGATGTTCTTCGAATCAAACAACTTCACATAAAACATTGATAATTAAACATTTGATAACTTTAATCCCTCGTGTCATATTCTAGCGTTCCCAGTTAAGCGAAACGCCCTATATATGTATACAGTGTGTACAACGAAATTTGCACGATTTTTGAAGCATTTGCGACAACGTAGCAAAAGAATATCACAAACGAAAGTTAATCTGCTTCCAATCAGCTACAAATTACTTTGCTTGAGCTACAAGATGCAATACTTAAAATCAAAGAAAATTGCTTTCTTCTATAACTAATTAAGGTCTTAATTTTTTTTAAATGGCACGATGTATTTTTGATTTCATGGCATCACAGCTGATGTTAAAACAATTTCAACGACCTAAATACTATGACTTCCATATGACCATGAGTTCAGAAATCTTGAATTCATTGATTCACTGGTCGTTAAAGTGTGAAATTTGGTTTAGTAGGGCGCGTTAGGTCAGACGTTTGCAATAACGTTTGTGCCGTCAAGAAATTGCAACAGTAAAAATTAACAAAGTACTTTACATTCAACGGAATTGCTTTAACCTTTTTACATGGAATTGTACATTGGACTTCTTATCCCTGAGTATTTGTATGTATCGTGCTTATAACTAACGTCTGAATTGCACGGCACTTTCCAATTGCACGACGCAAAGTTCCGCTCTGTTCACGAAAGTTTGACGTATAAAAGAAAATGAACCTCGTGAATCTACTTCTCCGCACGCATGTTTTATTTTATCTTGAAGCTCTTCTATAGAGTTTGCTGCTTTGCCGTCAACAAAGGAGCATTAAGATCTAACGAAGATAAATCTGGTGAAGAAAGCAGTAATTTTTACTATTGCAATTTGTTGACAGTACAAACGTTACTATAAACGTGTATGAAACGACCTATGAACCAATGAACTCAAAATTGTTGAGCTTATGGCCATCCAAAAGTCATGGTATTTAGGTCGTTGAATTCGTCTTCACATCAGCTACAATGTCATGAAATTAAAAATACATCGTACCATTTAAGAAAGACAAAGTGAACTAGATTTTTTTTATAAAAAGAGGTATTTTTATGATTTTTAGTTATTTATAGATGATTCAAGACGGATCAACTTTTCTTGAAAATATTTTTTGTCATATTATAGGAAGTGCTATATATATATCGGTCTATATATATACGATAGATCGATAAACAGCAAGCTTTTTCGGGAAGCGTCTCAATTTTTAATTTCAAATTTATGAATCGGAATCAGAAACAATTTCGAAGACGAACCTGTATGGTGTACACGTAGCTTGGAAGAATGCGTGAAATATTAAAATCAGAGCATACGAAATAGCAGTATTTTCCGCGAAATTCGAAAACCAAAAATTGTATTTTGCGATGAATATCGACGCGCGATTTATCTTTTAGTAGAATATTTCGGATGCAAACAACGTCGACCTGCTCGTAAATTCATTAGACGTGAATTTAGCAACACGAGTTAAAACCACTTAAAAAAGAAAAAAAAAAGAAAAGGAAGGGAAAAGGGAAAACGTCGAGGTACAATGCAAAATGAAATAATTTTCAATAACTCTTCGAATGACTCGATACAGGGGTTACATCGGTATGCAAATATCGTCGAGTGACGCGTCAAAGAAAAGAAGACGAGAGATTATCCGTACAAAGGGTCACCGCAATTTTCAAACAACAAGCAATTTCCATCGATCGATCGTGCCGCCAGATACAGACATACAGTCAGATGAAACAAAAGTTCGGGGAGGAGTGGCTGGTTCTCCTTATCGATGCAAAACAGTGCGGAGGGTCGTAGCAATTAAGAGATAACAAGGTTTCCCCCTCGGCACCCCTCCAATTAGTAACACCCAGGGCCCCCTTACCGCTGTCAGGCCAGCAACAACCCCCCTTAGGCTTCCTTTATACTTTATAGTCACTGTACTACCCACCATCCATGTCTCCCTTTTTCGTACCACTTGCTCCTCTCCCTTGTTTCGCTATTGTTCCTTCATTTTTTTCTCGTAATTATTTTCTGCTCCCCTTCCTTCTTTCTTTATCTTGTATTTCTTTCCTTTTGTTTCGTACCGATTTCCTCGCGACGGTTTGCTTGTGGTAATTGTTTCGATAGTTATCGATATCGATGGTTTCCGATGATTTTCCTTGATCTTCTGTTGAATTATTGCGAGATGTAAGTGCGTGTTTATGATGTGTGTGACTGGAAAAATTTAATCAACGTGTTGTAAATATTCCCTTAAACATGAATCGTAATACGAATAGGAAAAGGACGTGGCAAACACTTATTTAGTATGAATGTGAATTTTCTGCCGTTTCTTTCTTTGGCTAGTAACGGCCAGTTTTGAAGAGAAAATTAGAAATACGAATGTGCTTTCCTCAGAAAAAAATTAGTCAAATTAAATAATTATTATAAGAAGAATTATTAAATTTTTAAATTTATCCAACATTTTTATAACATTTTCGATTTTCGGTTTTTGAATACATTGTCGGAGGCGTTATACTGAAGTACTGCAAATAAAAATTAATTGGTGTTTGGCCGGCTAGAAGCTGTAAAAAATGTCCAGGAAATTGTTTCTTCCATAATATACCAAGTTTTTAAATGACACAATATTGTTGCAGCTGATATCAAGAGGAGTTCAACGACCTAGTATACTATAACCTTGAAGTGGTCTTAAAGTGACCGTCGACTATATGCCGAGGTTTATTTTATAGACACGAATAACGTACAGGAAAAGACGTAACTTCATGTTACCCTTGTATGTTCAATTACAACAGACAACAAATGATTCCATAAACGTAATTGCGACCTGTGCAGTAAGTTTGTAGCAGTTGCCGCTGTAATACAATGAGAACGAAATTCCATGCGCGCTGTACAGATTCGCTGCTTTGGCTGCTCAATATTTTGAATTGACTCAAACTATAGACCTCAGACTGTAGACGTGTCCATAGAAAAAGATCTACTGGTGATCTACGATAATATAAAGTCAAAAATATTGTGTCATTGAAAAACATCAAGGAGACCTTCTTATTTTATAAAATCCTATAAAAATAACTTGCAGGAAATTTTTTTATACGACAACTCATAGTCCGCCAAACACTGATTAACTTATATTTGAGACATTTTTCTGTCAGACTATCAGAAGTACCCAAAGAATCATGGCAACGGTTACATGATACAGCCTATGTATGTCACCAACACTCGACTTTGGTTTCCAAAATATTCGCAAAAGATTGTCGGTATCATTACAGTGAGTTCTGCCTATAATTGGGCGTCTAATTATGCATATAATTATGCGGCAGCATGTGTGTACATGAGGCTTCACGGCAGCTGGCAACCAATACTGAGATGAACTTTTTTACAAGAATTTGACGTAATGGTACCGACAATTTTTGCCGACTACCTCGCAAATAAAGGCTGAGCGACAGTTACATGTATAGAAAAAAATTGTTCAAAATATTGATTTCTTCAACATATCTAAAAAAACAATTTTTATAAGGTTATATGATGGGTGGTTGAGTGGGTAAGAAATCGATGATTGAAAACTTCTTGTAGACAACACTGTAACACTGCTAAACACCGAACATTTTAGCAGAGAGAGAAAGCTTCTGGGACTTAAAATTATTTTCGAAATTGGATTTTTTTACTATTATAAGATCTTAAGTGTGCAATAATATAACATAATAGTAATACATATAATAATAATAATAGCACACAATAATCCAAATGCATCACAGAATTTTCTACTTTTCGCACTAACATAGTCAAAATTCATAGGAAGAAGGATTGTATTTGTAGAAAAACCACCATATGCCATTTTTAGTTGCGTCGAAAATTGACTGTGTCATTCTTTTAAATTCGCAAGCATTGTAAGCACCATTCCCGTTTGTCGATAATTTTTCGTTTCCCATAAAATTAATTCCCCTCCTTTTAGGTTCCACTTGTACAACAAATTGATTTCTTAAATTAAAATCGCTTTAGAGCGATTTTTCAAATGCACAATTCGCACGATACATATATTTTAATCGTGAATCAGGATTAAATCTGGCGATAATGCAAGGGTGTGTCTATACTAGGAATTTTGCTTTGACGTGAAACGTATAGATAGACAGAATGACACAATGGCGATTGCATTTATTTATGTCAGACACGTTATGTATCACGAGCTTTGTTCTACGAAGACAGTTCCGAGAAATAGCGGGAATAATATCGGCCACGATGCGAAGTATTAAGCCTTTGTTCCTCGGAAACATTTTAATTGATCTGTCCTTTTCCAATTCAGTAATTAAAAATTGGATTTATGAAGAAAAGTTTACGTATATTTTATCGTTACGTATTGTGAAGACTAGTTAGAAGACCAAGTAAACAATAATTAAAAGGCGCTTATGTAATGGCTTGCGACAAATTGATATTTTTCATATGAAACGCAGCTACGATTTCAATTGTCCGATTATTATCCAACAATTTTTTATTATCCAATATTTCCATAACTGATTAGTGGTATATTAAAATTTAATTAGTATTTATTAATTAGTATTAAAACTATACTATACAGTATAGTTATTACGTATTCAGTTAAAATCAGATTCGAAATGCTTAATTCAATAAAGAAGGTGCCTTATACGAACTAATAGACAAAACTGTTTTGATAATACAATTTTCCCATAATAGAACAATCACTTTTCCGGCATGAAATTTCGTTTGTTCGAGTACAGATTTAGATTAACTGAAAGTTCCTTTAAATATTTATGCATTCTGTATCTTTTTGACTGCTAAGTCATATAATTCTTTCGACATAGGTAACTTAGTAGAGTTACATTCTTTTTTTATTTCGAATCATCGAAGCTCTTTTTCGAACGCTACGAATGCTTCGCCGTGAGAAGGCACTTCTCCGTTACAACTTTCGTTTGCTGTATCCATTTGTATAAATATAAAAAAATTGTATGTTTAAGGATTCTTTACCGTCACCAGGATCAGAGAAATGAATAATTTTCAGTACCATGTTTTTGTTTTTTAATACCTGCAACCGTAGCTTTTCCAACATCGTGTATTTACATTAATTCTGCCGCAGTTGCATCACTTTAGAGTCGTTTAATTCTGTCGTATTTTGTTAACCAGAATTCATTGTCAAATCGAATAAAACAAAGAATACATTATATAAGAACACTAATAAAATATCTGAAATGTCTAAAACGGGAAAACGCGTCCGTTGCTGGGAAACATTATCCCGGAATTACTTAAGTACTAAATATTATAATATACCGGCAAATACTAATATAATATTATTATCCGGATAATACAAGTTGGAATATTGAGGTACCTAAATAAAGGAGGCTCCACCGTATGTTTAATATCTTTCCTTTCCAATACATTTTATTTACCTCGTTGAAAATGTTCTTTATATAAAGAATACAGGGTCAAAGGTTATTTAGCTGTCATGAAGAGGAATGGCGATTCGAAAAGGCGTTGCGAAACATTGAGCTACACAATACTCTTAACGTTTTACCGTTTCTACGAGTCTCGATTTGAATCTCCCCATCTCCCGCTGTCGATTTTCCTTTGCATCCCGCCTGGCCCTGTTTGCATAGAATGGAGGTCCGCAGGGAATTACGGCACAGAGGGAAGGATCGCAAGGTGCCACTCGTGATGGAAGGTACATATTATCCGGCGTGCGTCCACGCGACGACACAGCGAAGGGAAGTGCAAGGAAATTGAGCGTACGTAAAATTTCCGCTCAGAGGAAATACATGGAATCCTCGACGAAGCTTCTACCCTCTATCCTATATGCCGTGAGACTTGATCGTTTATTGCGATTGCACGACACAAGTGTGTGTCCTTGTACTCGAAATATCTTTTGCGAACATTTCCGTGTATAAGCGTCGAATTTTATTGCGATTTGGAATAGCAAAATATTTGGAAAAGATTTATTTTCCCATTTCTCTTTGATTCGAGATGCTTTGCAGTTGGAGAAAGATATGTGCAACTGAAGGGCACTAAAGAGAAATTTTATGTTATACAAGTAAATGTATATAAATGTAGATGTTTACAGTTATATAGTATAACATTATATAATATTGCGTTATAACGTATTATGTTATATAGCATTACGTTATATAGTATTACGTTATACCGTGTTACGTTATATAGTATTACATTATATAGTATTACGTTACAACGTATTACGTTATATAGTATTATGTTATATAGTATTACGTTATAACGTATTACGTTATATAGTATAGAGAACCTCCGTAGCTCGAAAACCTCTACGTTCTTGTCCATTCCGCTGTGAGAACATTCTGGAAGTGGAAAAAGAAGTTACTTTAACTCGAATTATTTGCCACGTGTCCAGATGCGTTGTTTTATCTCTGTAACTCGAATTTAGAACAGCCAGAACTGTACGGGTCGAAGTTTACCTCTGCGAGTCGAAGTGCGCCTATAGTTATGCCACGTGTTACAAGATGTAAGAAACTAATCGTTCGATATTGTATCCTTTCTTTCAACCGTTAGGATTATCTGGAATAACGTAAGACGACATAAGCCGTATCTCTAGTTCTTCGCCCTTCGACCACGTGCATATCCATGCAAGCTAATCGTTTTTCGTTAATCGAACGCGTAATTGTCATCGTCTACTGCGTCTCTAACTTTCGCATCTATGTACGTCGAATAAAACGATTTCGAAGAGGAAGCTTTATCCTCTTAGGTACGGCTGAATTTTGTACGGAGCTGTTTCTTTGCACGGCAGAGTTTGACGCGAATTACGCGTAAATTATACAGCACTGCAATGTGTGGCGGATAATGCTGTTCCCTACGCAAGCACATTGGAATGAAGTTTTTAATAATTAAAGTATAATTTTTCTTAAAGATATGATGTATATACTTTTAACTTTAATAATTTACTTTAATAATTAGTAATACAATTGAGTGTGATATATTTTAAAGCACGGTACCACATAGACCCACGTCACAATTTCCACACTCATAGCGCGATAGTGTTGTTCAACTTGCTCTTCGTCTTCTATTTTCAAGCAACATTTTGAAGTTGAAGATTCTAAAGAATTCTAAGAATACGGATCGGCATGTTAAAAAGAGCATCTAACAATGTATATATTATGTAATATATTTATATTAACGAAAAGCAACAATTGATACTTGACACTGGCGTATCAAAAACAAAGACTATATATTCTGTTTGTATATTGTTAACATTGTTATAAAAGGTTGTGAAGACAAAAGAAGTGTGAAGCAAGACAAATGAAAAAGATCATTTAGTTCAAACGGTGAGCGAATGTGTCAGTCAGAGTGAGCCACTATAGTGACGCATCGTACCTAAGAGGTTAAAATACGAACACTCCGATAAGGTGAACGTAGTTGTGCCTTCGTACGGAGTTCGTATATATGTGGAATTTTCGTTCGTTAAACCTCATTTACTTAAAAAATTTCGATAATTCAGAATTTTTGAGATTCCTTTGAGTTACCGTGGTTCAATTATGTTTATGTTAGATTGGAAGAATTATGAGAAATACGAACAACATTCGATTAGTTCGTACTCAATAAGATGTATTCATAAGGTATTTATATTTTATTATTAATTTATTATGTTTTTGTCATATTATATTATATCTCAATTTATTATTAATTTATTATTAATTTATTATGCAAAGAGCACATTTTTTATCATTTTATCATAATTTATTTATCACGTTTACTATTTTGTATTAATTTATATATTATTCATATTTTATTATTATTAAGAATATCCATAATTTAAATTACATCAGATATTGAAACTTGGATGTTACGTGGTATGGAACGCTCAGCTTCCCGAGACACGGCATCATTTAATTATACAAGTAAAATTCTCGCGTCACAATTATCGATGAGATGTGACCAACACAACACTCTGTACATCCTCGTTCCGACGAGAATGCCTGAATGGCCTCGATCAAGCAGACCTCGTTTGCTCGATTCGATAATAATCAATCGGATGCGCCTTTCATTCGAACGCACTGAATTCGAAATAATTACCCTTCCTTTCCCACTGCCCTTCAATTTCTCGCTCTTTCTCCCTAGCGCTGTTTCGTTGCAACATCAACCGTCCTGTAAACGTGATCACACGTTGCTCGCCACACGACGCTACTCGCTAATTGCGAAAACAAGCTGTATCGTGCTCGTATCCGGTCGTACAACTCGATAGAGCCTCCGTCCAGACTTGTCGAATTATCTCTCGATTCAAACAACTCCAAACTAACTTACCGGATATACAAAAATCTGACCATTCATTTTACTAAAAATACGCTTTCAAACTTCGATGCTCCTTCAGATTAGCCACATTATATAAATTCATAAAGAAAAAGAAAAAAAATGGACAGCTTAGAAAACTGAAACGGCCAAACGACACTGTCACTTTTATAAAGCGAAAGTTACCGACGCAACCGCGACGATACTCAGTTGTTAAAAAATAATGTAACGATATTTTGTTACTCGTTTGCCTCTTAACAGACGAAGGATTAAAATACTATTTTGTAATTTTTCTAATTTTAATATCTTCTTATCAAACGTCGTACATACGCGAAATCACACACGAAGAACCTCCCTGCCCGCTGCCGCTTTTATTTCTCCTCTCCTTGTTCTTTTTTAAACTAGGATTTAAGTCGTTTTGAAAATAAGCCGCTGGGATCGAACGAAATCCAGGCTACGGTATCGAATATTTCAAATCCACGCAATCGCGCGGCTCGATAAGCTCGTTCCGGATCGAAAAGTCGGCTGGATGTTGGGGCTCTCGGCGTGCAAAGGTCGTTAGCAGAGTTTCGAGCGGTGCATAGCAATGAGCCTTGAAAAGGGGGTAGAGAACCTCCTGGGAATCCAGACACCCGTTACGTTTCGAGACTCGTACGAAGCGGACGGGCTGGCCCGCAACACCGAGGGACCGGCTTCGGGACAAAACTGACTCATGGCAACCGAGATAATCGAACTCGTTACCGGCATTCTCCGGATTCGTTTCGTGAACGGAATAACGTATACGACACTCGTTTCCCAATTCCCGTAGAGTTCGACTGACGTCGTTCGATCGTCAATGAACAACCGAAATTTAATCATCGTTCTCTCGGCTTTGCGTCGAGCTTTAAGTGACACTGATTCGATCGTTCGCAACGTATCAAACAGTGATACTAAGCGAGTGTTTCGTAAGCGAATCGATTTGTTAAAAACGAAACAGCTGCGCGCTCGTTAAGGTAAACTCGATAAGCATAGGCAAACATGATACTCACTCTGTGTAGGTTAATTTTTTAACTTTTTGCATGTTTAAAATCCGAAAGAATTTTATCGATGTTTCAATGTTTCAATCACGTGTTGCAGAGGTGAAGATAATCCGTTTTATTAAGAAGAATGGATTTAATATATAATTTTATTGGTGGCTAAATTTGCTGATTATATTTGCGATATATTCATAATATGAGTTATTATATTATAATAATTATGAAAAGTGCTGTAGGTGAATCTTAAATCAGAATTAATCCATTGACATTGACTGATAATAATTCAGAATTATTCGAGATGATAGAAAGTTTCATACAAACTTGATTTTTAATTTTATACTCTGTTGTCGGAAATTGGTAGACTATTAATTTTGTCGAATAGCAAGTGCAAACTTGCTAATTTATCAATGTCAAAATGTAAATGTAAACTTTATGAAAAAGATCATGTTTTAATGAGTATATTTTAGAAATTATAACGTTGCTATAAAATGAGACTCAACATCACAAAATGCAAAGGACGTTATGTTAAATACACGATGGATGAAGTATTCTTTCTGACGATCGTTCAAGTTAAATATATTATTACTATTTTTACAGTCAATTTTACGTCAAGATACGAAAGTAAAAAGATGGAAAATGTGTGCAGGAAACATTTGCCTTATTTATATGTATATGTGTATTCTTCTTTGTAAGACAAATCAGAAATTTTTCAGATATTCTTCTTTGGATATCATGCAGTGAATATAACAAGACGGAAAAGAAAAACAATGAAATACTTGGCGTAGTTTTGATTTTTATATTTTTACTTGAACTTCATTTTGCAATTTTTTAAAGAAGAAAACAGATGTGATAACTACATTTTTTCACTAGCAATATGCCAACACATTACGTGCATATATACATGTACAAATATATCTTCGTTATTGAACGGTAGAAGTTCACCAATTTTCTCACTTACCTATGATTTGTTGTTCAAATAACCGAAATTCACAAACGAATGAGCAAACTCAATCATACGTTTGCACGACTCTCTGCTCGTAGAAATATTTTAGATCTATATAATATCTCATAAATATCTTATAAATTTCGAAATGGTGCAATAGCAATAACTTTGTGACGCTTAGTTGATTCCTTACTTATTTTGTAAAAAGAATATATTTTTTAATAATTACAAAAGAGGTTCGTCGAGTTCACGTAGAGACTTTATAACTGAAAGTGATTATCTCCATAATATGATCTCCAAACTATTTCGACATTACAAATCAGTTACATTTATTGTATTTACGTAATCGTAGTTATGCTTCGAAGCAATTAATGATCGTACTTAATGAACAGATTGTGCCAGTATGTTTCAGAGCATATGTATCATAAATTGAAACTGAGTTGCTCTGTTTAACTTTCAGCTTCGTAATTATAATAATTTCTACCCAAGAGATGACTCGACGAAGAGCTTAGAACTTTCCTTTAAACCGGAATAAGATCAAGCTAAATTAGCTGAAACTAAAACAAACTCTTCCGCGGATCGTACGCGTTATTACGTGTTCAACGATCAGCTATACATCAACGCGAAACACGCGTAGAAAGCGTGTCACTCGACACACCGGTTGTCACATAAATCACTAGCATCCCGCTTCCTCGTTGTTGGCCATGAGTCAAGCGACGCGTGTTGATTCCACAACGTTGTTGGCTGTCCTCGAGCATAGGTCGAAGCACGTTGGATAATGAAACTAAATACTCGAACAAGCGTGGCGAAAAAGAGAGGAGAGTCTGTAACTGTCCCTGTTCCTCCCTGGCTCCACTTGCCGGAAACATTTCGCAACGAAGAAGGAAGGGTCGAGTTGCGTTCGGTTCGCAGACTCGGTCTTGTTAGGCCGAGGCAAAAGGGGATTCTGATCAACGAACCGTGCCGGCCTTAAGGGCCCTTACTCCCATAGACACGCTTCGTTTCTCGATTGATTCTTTATTTTACAATCGCCGTGACATCGTAAAGGCCAACGAATCGCATGTTGGAAGGCTCTTCTCTGTGCACGATGCACCCCTGAACTTGTTGAAACCCGACCGATCGATCCACTTTGCTTCCACTAACGTTTGCTGATCATCCGTCGAATTTTGAATTCAATTCAGTTTTCGTTCACATTCTTTCTGACGATCAGTGTATTTTATTTATAACCGTAGTATTAGACGATCATATGAAATATTATATTTACGTAATATTAGGTTTTCCGAAATGTTTCTTTCGTTTTGTAAGGAAATAATAGACGCACAGTGTTTTTTGTTTTATATTAGTTTATTGAATTACGCACGGACATAATAATAGAAATAGAACGAAATGGATCATACGTAATTCAATAAAATAATATAAAACAAAAATTGTTGTTCATTTATTATCACCTTATGGAACGAAAGAAACATTTCGGACAACCTAATATTTTAATTAAATTTGATACTTATTATATGTAACATTATATTTATGTAAAATTATGTAATATTATATTGTTGAATGACATTTGCAACAAGCATCAATCGGGTCGTTCTTGTGCTGTAAATATAAATAAATTGGATTAAAATATGAGGTGATAAGGACGTGAAGAGGTTTCCAATGATAACTCTCGTGCAATGCGGCAGGTATTTATTTCGGCGCGACGTGTTTACAATGATTTCGTACAAACGTGACGACGTCGTTCTTGCGCGGGCGATAGCTATTAACTAACTGTGCTTCCTTTCGTTTCCCTACTTGTAGGAAGAGTTTCCTCCCGGAGTAGGGATGAGGAAAACCGCAGTTTGTAGGGTTTTAAAATTTGAGCGCGTACTTGATTTTTGTGTGGGTCCCAGGGTTTTTCTAAATTGCGATGTCCGGTTCCTGGCATTGTTCTTTATGCCGTTACGCGGACATTGTTTCGCAACCATGTAGCCTGCACATGTGCTTTACCCTGGGCCCATCTTTATGGCGATGTGCCGTCACAAATACAAAATTCGAGCATATCCATTAGATGGTATATCTTATTTTTTATCTTTTATAGATTGTTGTATTTTGAAATGATCGAGTTTCTAAAATAGGCAACTTTTAAAGACCGTGAATGAGCTACCCGTGAACGTATACAGGTAGCTTGCAATTTATGTCTCTTGACTGAAAAACAGATGGAATATAGAAGAAAACAGGACGTTTGAAAATCACAGCGATTTTAGGACGTAATTTTGATGGAAAAATATAGGCAACCCTTAAAGTCAGGTGAGCAGAAACATTGTACAGTACCGCGAGTAATTATAAAGTCAACCCCATCTACAGATTTTTTATAATATTCAAACAAAAATTGACAAAATCTTGTATATTATAATAATTATAATTTTGTATTATATGTTCCGTATTATAACATAACATAAAGTTAGAGATACAACAAACAAAAGTTTTTCCTCTAAAAGACTGGAAAAAAATTAATTTTCTCTTAAAATTATGTTTTTGGTTGTGAAAAAATATAAACTCAACGTTAATTTTGTTACCTTTGCATTTAATATTTATTGGATTTCCCTTTATTTTTCATCACTTCTATCAATCTGTTAGGTACACTATCCACTAACTTATTTAAAGTTTCGTTTCGAAAATCCGCTCACGTGGATTTTATTCTTTTCTCAAGTTTCACGATATGTTCTATATGTGGCTTTTCCTGATCACAAGCTTTTCTTGCTAAAATTCTTCACAGGTACTCGATCAGGTAGATAATAATTCTATTTCGAAATCTCGAAATCACTTTTTTGTAGTGGCAGCTGTATGAACAGGAACATTGTCTCGTTGAAAAATTGTCTTTCCGTCTTCTATTTCGGTTATGAAAGCCAATAACTCGTCATGCAAAACGATTTAAAAGAAAGCGATTTTACTTAAAATATCTAGGCATGATCAGTGGTTTATCAGAGAGACTCTGACTGAGACTATGATTTTGCATCGAAGCAAAACTTCTTCTGAAATTCGTAATATTGCAATTTGTGGTCGATTGAAAATTGATAAATTTTCGCTCTGAACATTTTTTTGTCCGACTATCGAAAACGCCTGAAAGATCGTGGGGATTGATTTTTGGATCACCCTGTATAAATATTCACAGCACCGTATTTCTATAAATATTCGTAAAATGTAAAGATTTCATTCCCTCAGCGATTCATGCGCATAATATTCTGATATTTCTAGCGATAAATAGTACAAAATGACCTCGACCGACCGATAAGTGTGCCCTTTAACTTATCGAGCACGAAGCTCTTCATGTTTGTTCTGTTTAAACATTTTCAACAACGATCGTTGCAAGCATTCTGCTACAGTGGTAAATGTCAGGACCTCTGCGATTAACCTTTAAGCAACGTTGTAAATCAACCGTGAGCCATTTTGAGCGAATAAATCGATCATTCCTTCCGCTCCGTTTCCCCTTTCCCATGAATTAACATAACGATTGACTTTTATCGGCGATTTTTATCACGATAATCACCAATTTCCCTGTTCTCACATTACAGAAGGAAGCTACTCTACCGAATCTTCCGGTTCCGGATTTGGAGTCAACCTTGCAGAAGTATTTGACCCAGGTCGAGGTAATCGCTCCGAATCATCTGCCGAAGACCAGGAGCCTGGTGAAAGCTTTCCTTTCTGGACCTGGACCGAAGCTGCAACAACGTCTTTTGGAACGTCGGCAAAAGGTGCCCAACTGGGTAAGCGAATTTTGTCACTTTTCGTATCTTACGATGGCGCAGAATTCGTATTGTTATTGCTACTATTCGTTCTTTGTTGCGACCTATATCGAACGCGGTTGAACTTTAAAGTTAACATACGAAGCAAAGAAAATTTCGAAGACCAACATAAAATATTTAAAGCACAGGCAAACTTTTCGGACGGGAACATATTCCAGATACATGCTACACTGCTCAAAACAATTGTTCCTTGCATTGTTACGTCGCACGCGATACAGTTATTAAAATGTATTGCCTGTACTAAACGAAGTAGAAAATATCTGAGTATTTTTTGCATTTGACATTAGAAACGCAAAAGATGTTGAAATAAGTATTTTCTAACTCGTCTGTTCTCAACTCTTTGTTGTTTTATTATACCGATAAAGGGTTAAAAGACGATGTTGCGACGCTCATTTGTATCAGCCTTAAGGCTAAGGATTCTCGTGTGACAACAATAAAAAGATGTGATTCTCATGAATTTTTTCTAGACTAACTATTAGTTACTATTGGGACTAGACCTCCTTGGGATGCAAATATAGTCTTCAGATTCTTCATTTTATTGTTCACATATTCACATTTTTACCCAAATATACTCTTTGTTGTTTCTCTTTCAAAAACAGATTAGACCCGGGCGTAAAATATCTAACTTTATGAAAGTTCCTCAACATTCTGATGACTGTGACAGATGCTATACTGTACGTCAATAATATGTTACATTACCAAAGGTCATCACAAAACTCGTACAGTATCCAACAAATAATAGGAAGAACTGAAGTAAAAAGAAATACGTTTGTACTTCAAGACTATCTGTTTACATTCCCAAAGAGGCTTAAACCCACATAAGCAGTTAGTCTAAGAAAGATTCATAAACATCACTTGCTTCTATTGTTGGTGAATGATAGAGTGTCTCCGCTGCGAAATTTAAATGATGTCATATCATTCTTTTTGACCGGGTCTGGGATTGGACATTTTTTTCCTCACGCTGACATTTTTTCACTTTTCGAAAGGTTTCTTTTAGAAAGACTGTGTTCAAATAAAACAACAATATAGTAGCAAAATCATAGAGACCGTAACGCAAATAATGTTTGCCTGAATCATTTTGTCTAATTTTAAATCTTATACATTTTTTTTATTGTTACTTATATTATATTATTATTAATTATACATTTTGTACATTTATAGTCGAATATATACGATAAATGAAAGCTTATACATACTCCGTTAATAAATAGAAGAATTGAAATCTTGAATACAGTTTAGAAAATGAATATAGGTATTGATCATGAATGATCACGAACCAAATACATTGGAAGTTTTATAGAATGGTGAATAGGAGACCTACACGTTCGGTAGGATACATAGTGTCTTAGAAAGCATAGTACAAGCGACCAAGTAGCGATTCTACGTGCAAAAATGAGTCGAAAAAAAAGAATAATATTTTTTTGTTTAAGACTCCTTCTTCGAGAAAAATGAGATTGAAAATCGGTCGGGTGACCGTGTACCAATTGTAAGTTTCGAGGTTTCCGACTTCTCTTTCCCCTCGTGTTGATATTTATGTAACATGGACAATGTCACGATTTGCTTTCTATCATTACTGTTATCTGATTTTCACAGTGTCCACATTTAGAATGATTTTATGAATAAGGATAAGAGTATTACTTTTTAAAAATCATTCTATTAACGTAACACGTGTTCAAAATGTCGCGTTGCTGCGTGCACAGCTCTGCTCGTCTAATAAAATTATCATCAGCACGAGCTGAAAGAAAAATGGGATGTCTCGAAATTTAGAATTAACACACGAATACCTGACGGATCTTTAAATTCATTTTTCTCGAAAACATAACTTCAAAGAAAAAAGTGTCATTCTTTTTCTTCGACTTATTTTTACACGTAGAATCACTATCCAACCGCTTGTATCATGATTTTAGTGACATTCTGTATAATATTTATGTAGGAATAAAATATGCTTAAAGTCGCTGTAGGAATAAATTAACAATATTTTTAAAACTTTGATACATTATACATGTATACAACGCTTTTAAACGAAAGGTTCGCGAAGAATATAATGTTAAGAGGTAGATATTTTGTAGTAAGATGAATGGTGATTATATTTTATTAAAATAATCGGCGATGTAGCTATTGAAATGCATACATAAGCCTTCAAACTATAGATAAATTGCATACATATATCTTTATCCTGATAAAATATTGAAAAATATTGTTCAAATACAAAACAAGCTCTTTTAAACGAAAGTCATTTAAAACAGAACGGATGGGAGTAACCCCAAAAATTTGTCATATAATATTTTAACAACTGTATTCGTATTGGAGCTAAAATATTACCAAGCAGCAATTTCCCTCCAGGATAATAAATTTTAATATTGCAAACACCGAAAAAATTAAACCATCTTTATCATGCAGCGACAATAAATCTTATTTACGTGAAAAAAGTACCTCTTTTGAAAATTTTAAAGGATAACTTACTACCACAATTTTAAAAATTTTACCATAGGCACATTTAAACTATTTTTGCGGGAAAAATATATTTCTTTTTTATCATCGATCGTTGCACATGGCGTTTACGTGACATTTAGTGGGAGTTGCTTCTCATAAATGCAAAAGTAAATATCGATCTGCCATTCTCAAAAATCTTCAAACGACGCGACGCAAAGCTTACATGACTGTCTCGTTGAATATTCAGAGTATAAAAGGTTTGTTTCAATCCACAGCGTCTCACGAGGATACCCCATTTTTCCGACGTACATCCGCTATATCGGTTATGTCGACAACTATAAATGTTTTCAGTTACGTTCAAATAGTCCCATCACGTTCATGCGAATGAAAATATATCGACTTGGGCGGATTTGAATTTATTTTAAAGGAAATATTAACCGAGTGATGGAATTCAGATAAATGCAAGGAGACCTACAAACAATACTTTCAATATAAAACTGTATATATATAAATACTTGAAATTGTCAATTCAATTTATGGTTAGTTTTAAGTATGTTACGATAATTGTATTATATTTTGCAAAGTAACAAACGAGAATTACTAAATGATAGATATACGTTTGAATACAATAGAAAATTTTAGTTCCTTTTTAAATTATTGGACATTTGAATTTTCATTAGGTTTGATCATTTATTTTTAAAATTAAAATTCCATTAATAAATTATTCATAATAATGAAAGATGAATACGTTATTGTAATTATCAAAGATTTCACGATAATTATATTTCTCCCATCTAATTTATCAAACTACAAAGAAACGCGACAAATGTACGTACTTACCTATTATTAGCTACCGAAGTAGAGTAATTCTCGTTCACTTCAAAACAAATGATCCGTAAATCTATGTTGCAAGTTTTTCTCATGTTGTTCATATTGCGAATTCTGAAATACCTGAAACATTACTACGTCTTCATCGCATCAACCTGATTATCCATAATGCAAAATGAATTGAACGAGCAAAATAGCATTTGCAGACAGTTCTTTGCAGGAGATTCCGATGAACATCGGTGATAAATTAACCGTTGCATTTGCCTTAAGATAACGATTGTCATTAGTTATTCAGTTAAACATCGTGTCATGGAACAGAACCATAAGGAGAACATTAATGCCACGAACGTGTTAATATTAAAATGAAATAAACGTTAGAAATTGCTATTTCAAACTGCCTTTAGTAGATAATTTGTTGTCAATATTTATGTATTAGGTCGTCCGAAAAGTTTCTTTCCTTTCATTTTACATTATTTTATCGAATTACGTATGATCCATTTTCTTCTATCAAAATAAAGATCACAACGTTCGACAGATTAGGTTTCATGTTTGCATAAAGATGAGTTGTTGTAAAAGACGTGTCTGTAAAAGAAAGACACTTTTCGGACAACCTAATATATATACAGGCTGTCTCTAAAATCGTGGTGCAATCAGCCGGGTGGTGATTATACATGAAAAAATAAATTGAGAAAAAAGGAATAATATTTTTCCGCTTAAGGCTTCATTTTCAAAAAAGATGACGTGTATTAGTTGCAAGTTTCGAGGTATGAAATTTGTGTTTCTGTTTGTGTTTGTATTACTAAATCCAAAGTGTACTCCAAGGATAATAACAGCGTCGAAGAATTGAATGTAAACATCGTTTTGGCTCTCAAAGATTTCAAAAATACGCGTAATTCAGTATGAAAAGTTATAATAATTTAGCTCAAAGGATATACAGTTTTATATGCAGCAACATGGTCAACATTTCGGACGCTTTGGACGTTAATCAAAGGATTCTTAAAAAGTACTACGCTTCGCTTATTTATAAAATTACACAGATTAAAAACAACAATAAACTATACAGATTGAACAAAAGAAAGTAACAGGAAACATATACAACAAACATATATGCAAACAGTAGCACGAGTTTCATAGCTTGAAACTCCCAATTAATACATCGTTTCGTGTCGAATATTCGAACTCTTTTTTCCAAAAATAAAGCTTTAAATGAAAAAATGTTATTCTTTTCTTCCGGCTTATCTTTTCACGAATCGCCATTTGGACTGTTGTATTACTATTTTCAGGACACCATGTATGCACCAGATCTAAAAATCAGTCGCCACGATTTTTCACGCACGTCCGATAGTTGGATAACAAAATGTTTCGAACAAAAGTTAATCATCTTTTAATCGACTACAAATTGCAATATCATAAATTTCAAAAAAAGCATTAGTTCGCTGAAAAGTCAACGTCGCCTCTATTTTTTGAAAGGAACAATGCATGTTTTAATTCTATGCAAAAACGTATCAAAGTACTTTGATCGAAACATGATTAGCTTAAAAGATGTCTTAACTTCAATGTTGTAAAACTTGTCGTATAAAAAGCAAGGAAAACATAAAAACAAAAAAGTGCTACGCTATCCTTCCTTGTTTTTCACACGATTAATTTTACAACATTAAAGCTAAAATATTTGTAAACTAATCACTTTTTGAACCAGGTGCGTTAATACCTTTTTGCGGAGAATTAAAAAATGCGTCGGATGGTGTAAAAAGAATATGTTGTTCCATTAAAAAAGTGAAGCTGATTTTAATTTCTCGTTGTAGTACGATCTTTTTTAAGTTCTTAACATTGCAAATTTGTAGTCGATCGATTCGAAGAAATATTCTTTTTGTTCGACTATTGTTGATATAACCTGAAAAATCGTGACGATTGATCTTTAAAACACCCTGTATATGGATATAGATATTATATATAGGTTAGCCGAAGTTAAAATATGCATAATACATACATAATGAACACATGGTATCTATTTATTTTGAAATGTCAAATGTGACAGAAGTTATATTTAAAAAAAAAAACTGTAATGACCATTTGAAAATCTTTGCAAGTATAATAATAATTCACGCGCTCTAATTAATATCATCTTATTTTGACGTGTCTTACAGATTCTTTTCGGGTTTAAAAGCTATTCCTTTCGAAGATCCTTTAAAACTTTTTATTAATTATTCATTCTGAGACGGTTGAAAGGTCAAATGCCCCGAGTTCAAGTGATATCGACTGAAGATATCTATATATATAATCAGGAATTATGATAGTCGACCTACTTGTTCCTTGAAAACGTCGATTTCGCGTTCTCGATAATAAATCCTCATTAGGAACAAATATCGAGTATTCTGTCTGTTGGATTTCTTGCTCGAACAGTTAGTATAAAGAAATTTTTTAGCATTCGAAGTATCTAGCTTCATAGAAAGTATTTTTTAGTTGATAAATTTAAGTGACGCAGCGAATAAATTTGAAGTTTGGAATTGTAATTATAGAGTTTCCGTGCTTATTATACAATTAAAGGCGTAGAAGGTTTTCTTAATTAACACTTTGACTGCCATGTTGATCATATATGACCGGCCATGGTTTCTCCTGTAACGCCACGGTGATGACCAGAGCTCTTGAACTTCTTACAATTGTAAAAATTGAATGAAAATTGACAGTTAGGGTATTTTAAATATAATCGATAAATAGAAGATACTTTGAAATAAAAAGTGCCCCATTGAACAATTAAACGTTTTTATTAGAACATCAATTAAAAAAAAATGAGAACAAGTCTTGCATCTAACAGTGCATTGTGTTTGCATCCATATCTTTGAAGGGTAATCCACGAATATTATTATAAACACAGCTTAGAAAATTGGAGTTAGAAGCGTGCACATACCTTACTATTATATATAGAATGAGCAAATACCGTTTACTAATATCTTCTACACGTTTCAACAATATATTCTGCACGTTTTGCTTACGACGAAATAACGAATGCGAATGGTTTGTTGAAATAAACGAGGCCTCGTTATAATATGTCGCTGTCGACTGTTACCAAGGCGTCACGGTGGTCACCCGTGACCACCAATAAGACAAACGGTCCATTGGGGAAGAACGTTGTCTTACATCGTCAATTTATTATTATTTTGCCAGTATATGCTTTGAATAATAAAAATACTGTCGTGGCAACCTGAGCGAAACATGTGATTTCAGCGTGGCAGTCAAAGTGTTAATGGTAATTAATTTCAAATTCTGACACTGTCTACGTATATTATGCAAGCTATCGAAATATAACTATTATTATATACTATGCCCATTTAAAATTTATACGCGATTATATCTCTATGTAACAAACATACGAAAAAATGTTTCAGACGGAAGATGTATAGTATCAAAGGGGACATAATCTAGTGTAATTCAATTTTTTATAGATGGCTAAGTGAAGGTCATATGAAAATGACATATGATTTTTAAAATAGAATCATATAGCTTGAAATACAATAATCGATCCGTCTCGACATTTCCTACAAAAAGGTATTAACACATTGTTGACCGGCAATTTTACTGAGAATTTATCTCATGTCACCGGCTATTATTTCGTAATTGGATGTGGAAGTAAAACAATATAAATAAATTGTAATAAATTTTGTTTATTATTCAACTTTTAATATTTCTTTTCCGTATGATAAACAGTGTAACAATCACCTACGTGTAACGGTACACAACAGCTTTTACTGTCTGCCAGTGACTATTTTTTCCGAGACGTGGTCTCTTAATTGTCCGGAAAGCCTGAAAGGTGCATCATTATAATAAGGAGCTGTTTTAAAAATACGAGAAGTGTCAGGTGCAATGCTGCATTCTTTGGAACCCACAGTTATCCATTCTCTAACTACTTCCAGTAGAAATTTTTTGTATATTGTTTTATTTTCTGACAATTTATCAGAAAAAATGCCAATTTTTTGGACCACTTTAAAGTTAAACGACGCTGATGAGAAGAAAAGCGCATCACGAGATAACTCGTGACCGGCCAACGATGTGTTAACCTATTTATGACGAAAACTCGTTAGTGTAGAAGATGTTTTAACTTCAATTTGTCAAATTTAACGTATGAGAGATAAGGAAAGGCGGGAGGCGTTATGTTACGTTTACGTTGTCTTCGCTTTCCATACGCAAATTTAACAAATGTAAGTTAAAATATATTCTAAACTAATAATTTTTCGACATAAATAGATTGATGTATTTTTGTGGTAATGCCGGATCGATTATTGTATTTAAATTCGCTTATCATTCACTTTCATATGACCTCTACTTGGCCACCTATGAAAATACCAATTTCACCAGATTATGTCCGCTTTGATACCATATAACTTTTTTCTGAAACATTTATTTCTATTTCTCAAACCTACAGAAATAATCGCTTGTATACACTTAAAACGGACATACAGTGTACTTGTTTACAGTGTACTTTGCGTTGTAAAACATCAAAATTAATTACTTTTATTAATTTTATTAAAACCATATGTACCTTCCAAAACTAGAAACGTGTCATTAAATATTCGCGTAAGAGCATAAGAAAACATCAAAATTAGTTAATTTAGTTAATTTTATTATGACAACGTACCTTCGAAAATCAAAAACGCGTCACTAAATATTCGCGTAAGAGCATAAGAAAACATCAAAATTAATTAATTTAGTTAATTTTATTATGACAACGTACCTTCGAAAATCAGAAACGTGCCATAAAATATTCGCGTAAGAGCATAAGAAAACGAAAGAAATCAGGGTAGGAAATGCCGAATAGTCGAAAGCAATAGAGAAAGGGCGGCGATGAAGAGTCAAGAGGGTAGTCGATAGGTAGATTCTTTCTCCGTATAAGTGGCACAACAGCATTTTCGTTTCAACCCACGTTGCCTCCGGAGAATTTACTTCTCCTGGCATAGGCATCAACCTACACGAAATATCCTACGCGTTCTCCGTGACTTTTGCGATCTCCCCATCTCGTGGCCACGGTCCCACGGGAATCCCGGTTCGATGCATGCTCCGGCATAAGCCTCTGCGCGTCCCCATGGCCATCCGGTTCCCGTGGCACATAAATAAATAAATAAATGGATTTACGAGGGCTCGAGCACCAGCTCATCCCGTGACTCGTGACGGTTCGCTGGAACGAAAAAGGGAACCAAGGACCTTCTGCGCTTCAAACTATGCCGGAACAATGGTAATATTACGTCGAAAGTAAAACGGCAGGCGTGAAATACAAAGGGGTTGAAAAAAGTGGAAGATGAAGGTGCTGTTACGTCGCGAATACTTAGCAGTTCTTGACTTTCAAAGTGGACTGCATGACGATGCGTGAGTACAGATTAGAATTTGCGACAATAAAACCAATTTGAACGCACGAAATACCACTATGGGGGACAGCAGCAATGAGTCGCATAAATAAACTAGAGTCGCTACAATAAAAAATACTGAGAACAATAGTCAACGTCCCATGGTATGTCAGAAACGAGGATATACGCAAAGACCCAGAAATACAAATGGTCAAAAAAAAATTGGCAGATACGCAAAGAAATACAAGGAAAGAATGACAACACATCCAAACCAGCTGGCTGCTGAAACGAGCAAAACCCATATAAAAAGAAGACTAAAAAGAAAACACCTCATTGACCTCGCTAAAGAAATAAAATAGACAAACATAAAAATGGTATCCCACTGGGAGTAGCCATTCACATGTTATTTAGCACTAAAGTTACACAAATTTACCAAATGCCCGCTGGACAAATTGTAAAGCACAAATTAAAATATAAAAAAAGAAAAAGAAATTAGAATTTTCATGTGTTCTCTCTTCGAGGCTTTGAATAATTACAGCGCTGTGAATAATTGTGGAGTCGAACACATTTACGACATTATTTCTTCAGTATTACACGAAACCATGCCTGTAAATTAAACGCTAGGATATCAGAAGATGTTACATGGCGAATTATTGTCTTTCGTGACTGAAATAAAGAACACAAAGACAATTTTACAACGAGACAATGCTTCTATTCATACAGTCGCCACTATGAAAATTTGGTTTCAAAATTTTGGAATAAAATTATTATCAGCACTCGGTCCTAACTTGAACTCGATTGAAGACCTGTGGAGAATTTTAGCAAAAGTTTACGATCAGGAGCAACCATCTATAGAAGATATGATTGAACTTAAAAGGACAACAAAGTTTGCGTGGGATATTCAAAACGGAACTTTAAACAAGTTAGCGAATAGTGTACCAAACAGATTCATAGAAGTAATAAAAAATTGTCTTCTTTCTGGAGAAACTGAAATTTTTTCTTAAAATGGTGTTTTTGGTTGTGAAGAAACATAAACTCCATGTTAATTTTGTTACCTTTTCATTCGATATTCAGTGGATCTTTCTTTATTATGTTTCTTCACAACCAAAAACACCATTTTAAGAAAAAATTTCAGTTTCTCCAGAAAGAAGACAATTTTTCTTTATCGTACCTTCAATTTTGTCTTACATTACAATATGAAATTATACGATCTCGTCAATTTTTGTTTTAATATTACGAAGAACCTAAAAATAGAATCGAGTTTATAATTATTCACGGCACTGTAAGCGTCTGGAGTTTCCAACTCGCATCTTTCATTCCCTACCACGAGGGTAGGATGCGCCAAGTTCCTTACGAAACAGGTGGCTGAACGTTGCGCAACGAATAATTAGTTAACTTCTCAAACACTGTCAACGCCCAGGAGAACGCCGATCTCAGGACGTAGGTGCGAAGCACAGGTTATCTAAATTAGGCAAAGTCGCGTAAAAGTGACGATGCACACCGTTCGCGTGCGTAGGTTTGATACTCCGAGGGTTTACGATACGCCAACTGTTACTGAAGTGCCAAGCGAAACTCCGACTATTTCGTTAATTTTATACAAATTAAAGTTCTCCCGGCTATAAACGAAATTACGTGGTATATAGCAATTATACGTATAGAAACCTAAACTCCAAAATAGGAAAATAGGGAAGTCGCGTTAGTATCGTAAATCCTGCAAAACTAATTGCTGACGCCTTAACAGGTGCATAGCGGCGCCTTTCGCCTTCGTATCATACTGATTGCGAGACTTTCATCTCCCGCTTATTATAATTTCTATTAAATAGTTTGAATAAGTTGTAGACAGACTATTTCATAAGAACGTAGAATATACTCGAGAATAAACTTCAAACGACATAAGGGAAACCGTATGAGATGATTTATAGAGACGGACGTTTATTTGTCGTGGTTCGCAAAAATATTCCAACACTTACATTTGTTATTATTGATTATAGGTAATAAATTAGAAAATGTAATTAGAAATGTAAGTAGAAAATAATCCTTTGTTGTAATAATTATTGCTTTATTGAATTTATATTTGAGGAAACCACGTTTGTATTTTCATTGAATTCTTCTAAACTAACTGTTAGTAATACAAAATAATAGAAAACAATATTGGCGTTCACTCGTACTAAACAAATCTATCTATGTATACAGATAATTTATTTTCAATATGTTTAACAATTTTTGCTGTCACATACTATGCACACGTGCATTCATTTCTCATAATAATCGTATAAAAACAAGCAATCGTTGAGAACCAAATGAAATTTTCATTGTTTAATTTTTCCAAAACGAAGGTGTCAGATCCCTTGGTTCACGCAGCTAAAAATAATTATATATATATACTAAAGACTTATATATATATATCTACAAGGTTTTACTGTCCAAATATTGTTTACTTGGCTCAATCCAGTTCCAAATACCACGAGGGTAAAATGGGCACTGTGCCTTCAGCGACCTATATTGATGCCAACGTCAGTCTTTTGCTAAGTTTTTTTTCTTTTTTTTTATTATTTAATTTGTACTTCACAATTTGTCCGGATGGACATTTGGTAAATTTTTCTAACTTAACTGCTAAATAACATATGGATGGCTACCCCCAGCGTGATACCATCTTCGAGTTTAACTATTTTATTTCTCTTCTGCTAAGTAAGTCTTTTGCTAAGTAATTTTTTATATGCATAATTTTTCTTGTTTTGGTATATACTAATCTCTTGGCAACTGCCTCAGTGTCGTATGGATCCTATGTTTCTCATACGTTAGGAAGTATTTCGTTTTCACTGCGAGTTTCAGGTCATTTTCCAATAACAAGTAATCCACTGAAAAATCCCACAAATTTAGGCCTCGAAATAATTATACTTTTTTAAGGGCTGTTAAATTTCTTTATATTTTGCCGAAAGATCATAATCTTACGGGTAAGATTCTACAATAACTTTTTTTAATATTTGTTTGGTACAAAATTGTGTAACTTTAAATAAATTCCCATTTTCTCATAACTTCCCGTTAAATTTTTATCTTTATCGCGAAAAGATTTACACATTTGGTTAAAGTATTACTTGTATAGGAAATTGGGAACTGTAATAAGTACTTCACAATTTGTTCGGATGTTTCTAAAGCGCAAAATTGCAAGAAACTAGGCCAGACTAAAAGACCCACAACGCTGCTCGCGTTAGCGAAACTTCATATTCCCGGCGAAGAATTAAATTAACGTTACGATAAGGCAAAGTTCAATACGTGGAAAATTAATGCGATTACCTTCGAATGTTGTAGCGTGTGTTACAAATAAAATCAAGGATTTCGCATTATCTTCTAATGTTTTCCTTCATTTTATATGTATATTCTGTATTGAAAATATTGAACTTAATTAGTATTTATCATGAGCGAGAAAAATTATTCGTGTTACAGTAAATATACTGTTATGGTTTATAAAATGCTTGAAATACCTATTGAAATATAGTTAAAGGAAGGTTTTATACAGTGTCATTGTCATATGTCAAAATTTCCTTTAAAGTCAGTAATGTACTTAAAAAATCAGTAAGACGATATTCAGACATAGGTAATTGCATAAATTAAATCGAAAAGTCAGTACAAAAGATTGGAATTTATAATTTTTATCGTCACGAAAAAACGTGCATTGGTATAACAATGTGTATAAGATAACTTATGTATATCCTTCGCACGAATTTTCTCGAGATACTGAGTAAATTTTGCGAGCGTGCGAAAATCATTTTTATAGGAAAGTAAATTTTCAAAGTACAATATATAGATATACGTAGGTCTATCGGGCTTAAAACTTCCACATTTTCCTATATAGATCTACGGGGCTTAAAACTTTCATACTGTTACGATACCCGTACGAGTACCGTACGAAAAGTTATTCCATCATATCCTACAGTACTGAAGATAAAATTTCGTAACCCTTTCTCATCTCATTTAATGTATAATCTTACTCGCGCAATATCATTATCGATACAATCTAATATTTCGAGCAGAACTCCTTTATACGATTATCTATTATCGCATTATGTTATATCGACTTACATAAAAATCATTATTATCTAAATTCTAAAAATCAGCTTTAAATCGATACAATTCGGAGCTTTGTAAATTACAATAATACATAATATATATAATTAATTAATTAAAAAATTTGTGAATGTATAATATATGTTCTACTGGAATTTATCCTGACATATTATTATTAATTACAATTAATTCATAGACTAACAAGTTTTTTTAAATATCAGTATGTAGAAGGATTATATAAAACTAGGATGTGGAGTTAATTTTGTATTTTGATTTCACTTGCTCCTCATTCGTAAAACATTCTTCGTATTGCTTACTATTTTGTGTTATTATTACTGTACTTATTACCATATTTTACTATACCATTGTTGCTACACTTATTATGACTATATCTTACTATGCTGATGTTACTATACTTATTATTGCTATATCTTACTACGCTATTGTTACTATTTTTATTATTACTCTATTTTACTATAGTATTGTTACTATAGTTATTATATTATTATTACACTACATTTATATACATTTTTCGCCACTTTATACCGTTTAATAGGTTTATTATTCAGGGCACATTATTCATCGAACTATAGAAGCGAATGCTGTGCAGTGAAAACATGTCTCAAACTTTTGTGATCACGTATGGATGAGTCATAAATACATGAGCGTATTGTAAAAAAGACTTTTCTATAAACTATGATTGATGATCGACGACACGCTTCGTAACAAAAGACAAAATGTTCCTTTCGAAAGTTATTTGTCACTATGAGAGGGACTGAACGAACTTGCAAAACTTAATTGCCACGTTTTATGGTTATGTAGAAATTAGTTTCGGAGAAAAACGCAGTGGTGTGAGATGAAAGGCGCCCATTGAGTAACAATCTTAAAGAATACAGTGTATAGTGCGACAACGTTACGCAACATGTACAATTGAAGACTTCTTGTAAACAACACTGTAAATGCCAAACATCATATTTTTTTAGCAGAAAGAGAAAAAGCTTCTCCGACTTAAAATTACTTTCGAAATTTCACTTGTTTTCATTGTTATAGAATCTTAAGCGTATAAAATAATCTAATGCATCAGGAAATTTTCTATCTTTTGCACTAATATATTCATCAGACAAATAATAGTTTTTGTAAAAAAGTCTATATGTCTCTCTTAGTTGTACCGAAAATTGAATGTGCCATTCATTTAAATTTGCAGGCAATATAAGTACCAATCCTATTTGTCTCTAGATGACTAGTACAAAAACAAAAAATATATTTCTTCAAGATGTTATTTTTATTTTTATCATAAAAATGCTTCATAATGTGCGAGTGAGAATAGTTACAAAATTTATGATATTTGGTGTCCATGTGCTGGAGCATGTCTATCGCTTAACTTCATTGTTTTATACAAAGATAATGTTGGACGTGTCGGTAGCATCATTCTCAAACAATATTAATAATTATTTAGAAATGGAAATTCCTCGTAAATGCTATATTGCAACACATTGGCATGTGCGACACCACATGATAAAGAAACAATTTTTAACTTTTCATTTACAGTGTTGTCTACAAGAAATCCTCAATTTATGTAATGATTTTGTTATTCAATAGCCTAGATACACATGTAGGTAATTTCTTTAATAAAGCATAAATAGATTGCGCAACTTTCCTAATTCATACTTCTCTGAACACAAATTCATATTTCTTATGTAAAATAATAACTTTCGTTAACAACAATCTACACATCTTATAACTTTCACTTAATGCCACACGATATGCAGCGCGATTAACATGTAGCTACATACACGTGCATTTTTGTAATCATGGCATTTAACGAATCCGTGATGAACCTCGAAACGATACTTACGATGATGAGAGAAAAGAGAATCACGTTGCCTGAGACCGTCTAGCGTGAGATAGAAGCACGTAACGTACATGTATGCATTAATAGGGGGTTTGATGGATTAGGAAAAAAGAGGCAAAGGCACGTTGTAATTAATAGTAGCTCATACTGATTGCGAAGGTTTCGCAAAGTCTAAGGGATAGATCGGTGTACGCTACTGTGTAATTTACCAACAGGTCAGATTCGATCGTCTACCGACCAAGCGTCGTGTATTCGTATTTTGATTTTTGACACGTACTGTTGCGAGAAAACGAGAGGCAATGAAGAAATAAACGGTTAACGTCTGAACGTGTTGACAGATAACGAGAAAATTACTTAATTAAATACAAAATGTCAAACAACAGACAAATAGAAGAGACGAATTAAACGTTAGGGATTAAATAAAGATTAATTATAGCGAAGTTCTACTATAGTAGAAATTTTGTATGTATATACGTATTATACGAAACTTTTTAAAATCCGCATTGTACATGCAGATACTACTAACGTGACTGTCTTCTCATAGTTTGCATACAATCCGAGAATATACATATGGGATAAAAGCTGCAAATTACTAGACTGTGGATTTTTATGCATTTATAGGGAATTTGAAAGTACAAAATTGCATAAAATGTGCATAATGTGAGAAAATATAGGAAATATCCAAAGTACAGTACTTTCTATAAAACTTAGAAGGTAACACGATTTTCTACCAACGTTCTACTTTTCTAACTCTGATATATACTATAATATATTTAACCATAACTATAATAACTATCTTAAAAATATGAATCTGCATAAAAATCCGCAGTCTATCTATTGCAAACGTACAGAAAATTAACGTAAGGTGTAGACAATGGTTTTAAACGTGTAATTGGTGATAAAAATGATCTCGCTAAATATTCTGACGTAAACGGATATTGATGTAATGGATAAAATAAAAATTCACTGCTTATACATATACAAGGTGGTCTAAAAATCATCAGTTGCCGTGACTTTTCAAGCATTTTCAGTAATTGGACGAAAATATGTTTCGCGCAAAAGTTAATCAAGTTAAGCTGTCGGTCGACTACAAATTGCAATGTTAAGAATTTAGAAAAAGTTTTACTTCGACGGGAAGTTAAGATCGGCTCTACTTTTTTAATGGAACAATACATTTTTTATAAACCATTGTCTTTTACTTCTTTGTAAAAATGTATGAAGATACTTGGATCGAAAAATGATTAATTTAAAAGATATTTTACCTCCGATGTAGTGTAAAATTTATCGTACAAAAGACAGGGAAAGGTAGCGTAGTACTTTATCGTTTTTACGTTCTCCTTGCCTTTTGTACGATAAACTTTACGACATTTAAGTTAAAATATCTTTCAAACTAATCATATTTCGAATAGTGTATAAAGAAATGTATCGTTCCATTTAAAAAATAGAGGTAACCTTGACTTTTCATCGAAGAAAAATTTTTTTTTAAATCCTTAATATTGCAGTTTGTAAATGACTGAAAGCTGATAAACTTTTATTCGAACCATCTTTTTCTCCGACTATCGCAAGTGCCTGAAATATCGTGACGACTGCTACGATAAACAGATACAGATACCTTGTAATTTCCATACATATTTTCAAATTGGTTTGAAACTTTAGAATATATTATGATATAACAACATTTTTATTTAATCCACTAAATATTCCAAAGATCGTTCCATTTCGGATACATCATATTCGGATTATTGTACGAATTGTAAACATTTTTACCAACTTGTCGCTAATCAAAAAGCATTGTGTTAAACTAATGGCTTAGAAATGTTAGGATTTCACCTTTGCAGAAGGCATCCTCGTTTCAAACGTTTCATGAGTATTAGAACAGGAATCTTATGCTGCCTATCGCGAAATTTCGCCATACTACAACGTTGTGCAACGGCTTTAGAAGGAACGCGGCCGATGCGTTGCTCCATTAATCGACGTCCAGGGGAAAACGAAGACGCGAGCTGAATGAGACTCACCCACGCGCGTCGTCGCAACCTGAAAATATTTTTAGCGCTGATAAATCTACCCAAAGAATTTACTTCCCTCTCGTAACGCTCGCCTTAGTCGTCTTACGGTAGCAGTGCGTGTTACGTGATTAAATTGCGCCATAAAATGTTCGCGCGAGGCGCTCGCTATGATTAAATGATATATGAAAAATCTAATACGGAGTAGCCGTCGTTTGTACATCGGCTATTTCAACAGATAAATTCAGAACGCGGTGTAAGAAGCATGTGTTATGTTAAGCAGATATATGTATTTGCTCTGCCTTTACTTTGGCGGAAGATATCAACTAGACATCTGTGTACATTAGGTAAATTATATCACGCGCGGTATTCAAGGGAAATCGGTAACACTCGATAGAATCAGGTGACTGCGAAGCTTGTGCAAATGGATAGCAATGTGCGCAGCAAATAAATTTCGGTTTCGCTTTCTCTGTCGTATTATTTCACTTGTACCGGTATCTAAAAATTTTTTTTTTTTATTATTTAATTTGTACTTTACAATTTGTCCAGCTGGACATTTGGTAAATTTGGTATCTAAAGATGACGAAAGAAAAACATGATAAGTAAAGTAAGCTGCAATTGGAATTTGAAATAGGAATACCGTTAGTTAAGCGACGAAAGAACAAAGGAATTCGTCGTTCCCATAATCTTGTGTGACGTTCTGCTTTTTCGCTACTAGTGCAATACTTTATTTCTTAATATTCGAACGTACGTAATTCTAGCATTTATTTTTCATGACGCATAGTATGTTGCTTCTACTTTCGTATTCCCAAAATGACGTCCTGTCATTTATCGATTACAGCTGGCAATTATATTAGAAAGTAGCTTTGTGTCTAATTTCGCCCGCCTACGTAGATACGCGGAGACGAAATTAAGAACGCGTTTTTCGCAAAGAAATTCAGGATAGAACCATCGAGTGAAAGCGAAAAAGATCAAAATGTGGCCTGTTTTATACGATGTAAGGACAGAAAAGTGGGTTAGATACACCGCGTCCTTCGGATGTTGCTGGTACACTGTGCACATCTATGTCACAAAATTACAAAATTCGTATATGATTTTTGTACAGATGCGCGATTTGTTTTATATAATTTTATAATAAAACATACTTCGAGCGTATAAAAGGCGAATAATACTAAGAAAAACAAATATTTTCTCATTAAAAGTGCAAGGCCGAAATTAGGAACACTTTTTTGAACAACTGAAAAACACATCCTTTCACAATTGTATTTTTTACTTCGTTCGTATAAACTTTTATAAAAGATCGATCATAGATCTTCGTTACTAAGCTTCCAAGCTAGTTATACAAATTTTTTCAGATTAAAAATTGATTCAGCTTTAGACGAAATTTGGACACCTTACCCTACGTTTTTGTTAGGTTTCTAATTTGAATGTCACTCATTGTCAGCGATCCAACAAACGGATTTTGTCATCAAAATCAGAACCATTTATCCTTACACGATAAACTGTGCGCTTGTCCACTGTCCACCCACAATGTCCATACATCGCCTTATGCAAACACTGAAATTAATATTCGAATCGATTCCAATTCGTGTCACGAGACACGATATTCCTCTGTGTATACATGGCATACGGAGCTCTTCAATTTTTCACCTCGCCGAACATTCTCCGCGGAAGCGGCAGCAAAAAAGCTCGTCGTTCTGCATCTTGATCGGAAGTGAATAATGCAGCCAGTTAGACGCGACCATCGATCAGACCAAGTCGAGGAGGCGTTGTCGCGAGAAAAGGAGAAGAAGGAAGATCGAACGAATGGCAATTCGTAACGTGTTCGCTTCTGTTGAGAAAATTGCTTTCGCGACATTTCGCAGGGGTCGTTGAGTCGTTCACCCCAGCCCTTCGAGGCGAGAAACGAAAATGTATTTCCGGATGTGTATACCGGTAAATAGAAGACTCTACCCATCGATAACTATTTCTCGTTTTCCCCTTTGGACGATTATCCAAGCGACCCACGCCTTTCTCTGCGGCAATTTTTATATTCGCTACATGTCCGAGAAAAACTTGGATCAAACTGCAGAGAAAAGAAAAAGACGTTTGTATGAAAAAGATTTGTCTCGATATCGTTTTTGACTCTCGGAAATTTGGAATAGAGAATCGTTTTTAGCTTCGAGTAATTTCATGTTCGTTAGAACTCCGTTTATATGACGTAAATGCATTTATTGATCCTATTGATCCTACCAATTCTATCGATCAGTTTCTATACTTGCATCTAAATAATCGTGCAGCGAATGATAAATGTTCGAGATTCACTGCGATAGATACAAATGACAAGATAATAGGTTGTCCGGAAAGTGTCTTTCTTTCACAAACGCGTTTTTTACAACAGTGCACCTTCATACAAACGTGAAACCAAGTCTGTGAAATGTCGCGGTGTTTATCTCAACAGAACAAAATGGATCGTACGTAATTCGACAAAATAATATAAAACAAAAAACGTTGTGCGTCTATTATTTCCTCATAAAACGAAAGAAGCTTTGCGGACAACCTAATACTATTGAGGTGCTTATAAGGTGTAGACTTATTTAATAAGGTAACAAGTGTATGAATTTGTAATAGTCAGATGTATTAAAATAAGTACAAGTACAGAGATACTGTATGCTGGTTTTAATCACCGCTCGCTCAAAGCTAGTATACTAATCGATGAAAGAATAATAATATCATAGGAAGCACGTTCATACGTTTATATCAACGGACGTTACCACAAGAAACAGAAATAAAAACCTATTCAAAGTTCTTTTGCTTCTAGAGTTTGTAACCCAAAACATCGTTAGTGTTCCAAGGCACGATATTATGGATCTCTCAGTTTTGAATTTTCCGTTTCAACTTGAAACTTTTTCTACGGCCATGGACCGCTACGCTATGACTCGATACTATAACTCGAAAACCTCTACGAGACCGCAGTTTTGCTCATCTCCTTCCACTGCGCTGCGAAAATCTCTGGAAGTCGAAATAAAGTTTACTCTAACTCGAATTCACCTGTCCACGTGCGTTATTTGAACTCTGTAAACCGAATATAAAATTTCCAGACCTCTACAGGTCGAAGTTGGCCTCCGTAAGTCGAACTTCTATCCTCGCTGCCTCTGCAAGTCGAAGTGTATCTGTAGTTATACCGCAATGTTATGTCACAAGATGTGAGAAACCAATCGTTCGATATCGTCTCTCTTCATTCAATCGTTAGAATTGCCTCTAATAACGTAAAACGACGCAAGCCGTATCCCTACTTCTTTGCTCTCCGACCACGTGCATATCCATGCAAGCTAAACGCTTTTTAAATGAGTTCCAAGTGGAAGGTTGAAATACTTGCGCTTTCCGAAATGACGAACGAAACTTCAATATGTTCTTTTTATTATTATTATTTAATTTGTACTTTACAATTTGTCCAGTTGGACATTCGGTAAATTTTTCTAGCTTAATTGCTAAATAACGCGTGAATGGCTACCCCTAGCGGGATCTTCGAATTTGCCCATTTTATTTTTTTATTAAAGTCAGTGGGATGTTTTCTCTTTAGTCTTCTTTTTATGAGAGTCTTCGATATGTGGAATTTTCGTTGTCTCTTTTGTCCGGAAATTTCGATAAGTCGAAGCCGCCGTAATTCGAGGATTTTAGCTCTTCCCTCGAGTTAGTTCGAGTTACCGAGGCTCGACTGTAGCAACGTAGATTATTAAATCGGAGCGCAGAAATTAAAACGGTCGCTAATTGGACGATCTGAAATGGAGGAAATCGTAGAGAAATGGAGAAAGCGCGAGGTCCGAGGGTCCGCACGGCCAGCTAATTCGTGCCCTTGTAATTCGAATTGAATTTACCGCCAGGAAAGGTATGAACGGACCAGGAACGGGGCAGAGGGCCGGGACTGGAGCGGTTCGCGGATGAATAATGGAAGTTCCAATGAAATTTTCCAGTTCGCCGCGGGGCACCGTAATATTAGCAACTAAAGCCCCCACCGTGAGGAATGGCAAAGCGACCCGGGGTTGTCCGCCCCATACTAGGATTTTAGAGAGGCGACCTTTTCTCGCCTCCGAGAACGCAACGGTCTATTGTCAGGCTGGCGAAAAACGGGGAGAGGCACAACGAAATCCGGAGCAGAACGACGAAGAAAATAAGCATGGAATTGCCACACTTGCCAAGGGGAGTTGATTAAGACAGCGGTAAACGAATCTGCTGGAATTTACGTTTCGCTTCATTATGACGTCTGCTCGATGTTATTTGATCGAACGTTGATTGTGCCTGTAAACGGGGAAGCAATTTATGACTATTATTCGCGCTTCAGACAATTGAATTGTATTTATATTTCTTCGAAATGAAATATTAAACGCGTTCATAAATAACGCTCGCTTTATACGTTTCTAAATGGATATGATGGATTCATTGAGAATAATTGAATTGGAACGGACGGCTTCTATAGTTGCTGTTGCCTTTCTTTGTTTTAGTTTATTTCGCATTGTCTCTTTGATCACGAGATACAAAGCTGAAATATACGTGCTTTCAAATAAATGTGTAAACAAATACAGGGAACTATTCGACACTTTTTGTTACTTTTAATATCTTCCAAGTAGTCGTTTATTTGATTCGAAGGTAAACGATGTGTACTTATACAATTTGAAATTTTAAGTGATTTATAGCAAGATTCTTAGTACAGGATATTCATACGAATCTTTTTACTTTGCTTTAACACTAGAACTACCGATAGTTAACACGAAGCTATTTCTAAAATCAAATCAAAATGTCTGGTCTTTAAAAAATACGTAACAATAGAATATTTTTATTTTTATTGATTTATTATTTTCTTACGGAAAGAATTCCATGTTATGTAGTACATTTTTGGTATTATTAATCCATTTGGAACCACGATCCCTAAACGGGGGTTGACACATTTATAAAATTGTAGAACCAGTCGTTTTGAGCATTTCTAGTGTTAGCATCTAGCGATTTAGCGATCGATCCGGAATTTTCCTGATAACTGATATCATCATATCGAACGATACGCAGTAAAAATTTTCAAAACGTGTGGCAAGTTGTGCAAAACGAGGAAACTGGTTAATTGTGGTTTAATAAACAGATTGCAGCACCCTTTTATACTGACAAGTACCAGTCATTTTGACTGGTATTAATGTAAGTAGCCTTAATACAAAATTATTTTGAGTTTGAATACATAAAAACAAAATAAAATTCATTATATTGTTCTTTTAGTTATCGTTGCGAAACTCGTTACATCATTACGAAAAAAAATATAACACGAAGTAGGAATTTGAAAATAAAATTGTAAAACCCGTCAATTCGACTGGTGTGGTAGTTCTAGTGTTAAACTACCAGTGGATTTACATATAGTGGTTCTGTATCGTTATTGTTGAGGTTTTTGAGGAATTTGTAATAGAAAAATATATTGAAACAAGTATAGGTATAAGTGTAAGTATAGTGTATGCTGATGCAGATCCTCACTCTTACATTGTTACAATATAATAGGAAGAAGAATAGGAAACACGTTCATATATTGGGTTGGCAACTAAGTGATTGCGGATTTTGTCATTAAGTGGTAATACAACCCAATACAATATTTATAGCAAAGGACATTACCAAAAAGTTAACCTTGATGTGTAGCTCTAGCTGAAGGCTACCAGAGACAGCAATAGAAATCTACTTATAGCTCTTTTGTTTCTAGACCTTGTAACCCAAAACAAAATTTATATTCAAGGGCACAATAATATGGACCTCTTCGTATTTTGAATTTTTTCCACTAAATTCTATTCTCTTCGTAACAACGATCTCCAACATCCGGTCACGGATATACAAAAGAAAAGGTGTAGAGTTTTTCTTGAAGTAATTACTTCGACAGTTATAATTAGAAAACATAATATATTCGAATAATTTAATCCGTCATATTTATAATAACGAGCATATTTTAAAATAAATTTGTTTAAATAGATTCGTTAAATAAGATGGGTTTAATTAACAAAATGTAAACATACGTACAGTGTCCGCACAGCAATGATAAAATATAATAACAATAATATAATATATAATAAAATATAGTAATCAAGATAAACGATGAGTATGTTGTTAGTTCGCGATTAAAGTTGCAACATATATAACCAGGGAAATAAGAAGGGAAGAAATAAAGAGATATCTCGTGACCAGATGGACGCTTCCCCAAAAATATCGTAGACACGTGCAAATGGCTATGTGTCTCTGGCTCAGTCTCAGAGGGATGTAGTTGTAGGCCCTTGTACATACCGCAGGGAAAAGTAGCTCGCCTTCTCACTTCCATCGACGAGATCAGGAAAGGAGTGAAGCAGGGGAAAGAGGCAATAAAGTTTCATGGCTCGGCCAGTAACGTTCCTCAAACTCAGGGAAATCCCCTTTCCAAACACTTCAACTGACATAGCTTATTTCTCCGATAAGCTTTTAAAAAACGATCGTTCCGTATATCGTCTTATCTAACTCTAAATAATCAAATTGACATACTGTAATATATTTGTTTGCTTAAATCTTCCGAAAAACTGAACAGGAGAAAGATATGATATTTGAGATAATCTTCATTAGGAAAATAGCTAAAGGTGTCGTTGACTGTTCGGATATCACGCGGCTGTTCTTCCTCGATGTATCATCAAGAAGCTTAAGACGTCACGTATTGTTTCGTATATAGCAATATTGCGCGCTATTTAGTCACTATAATTGCATAAATTATTGCATAAATAAATATGGTCAATCACGTAAACTCTTGCCATGATCTTCGACCAATCTTTAGCATCTTTAAGACATTCTCTCGAGCGTTTTCTATGATAATGTTATGTTGTAACTTGTTTTTATACTTTTATACCGCGTCTCTATCTCGTTGCGTCTGTTGTCATTCTTTTTCATTTTTTTCTGTACACATGCATCTTCTGCTCCTTTATTGTTCTTGTGTTTCATCTTTTCTTTTTTCGTTCTTTTGTTGCTTATGTTGAACTGCTATGTAACATTCTTCCAAGAAACATTAACTTCTTCGATAGCCTCTGAACCGTACCTAGCCAAGGACACGCAACGCCATCCAAAAATTGAAAAACTTGAAAATTTCTCGACGAGAAAACATGAAAACTTTCCTCCAAAGCCGTGCAGAAGTGGTTGATCCCATAACGACGAGCCGACGCTTTACGCCTTACACGATCAAGAGAAAGAGAGAAAGAGAGAGAGACAAATAGAAGCGTAGTATTTTTCCAGAAAGAGGGGTGGTACATCGGTGGAAAAGCTGGCGTTGGGAATCACCTCCAAGTAGGTAACTTTTCTTATGAATCCCCGCGGACACCGTGCGCCACGGGGAAAAGAACGAGGAGAATAAGGGTGACGATCCAAGTTTTCCCTCTTTTCACGCGTTCAGCCGACTTCTTTTCGGTCGTTTCTGTTTTTCTCCGACGGAGCAGCAGAAAAAACGCGTGGGAAAGCCGTACGCAGTCGTATAGGTACATACTTAGGGTTCCAGGTTCGTAACTTCTTAATTTATGAAAAGGATCGTGCAATCGAAATAGCATTTATTAACTGTCTTCGTAATGAAAGTGAAATACCAGTGGTGGCTCACAGTATACAAGACTCAAATAACATTGGCCAGTAAACACTCGATAATTGCAGGGAAGAAAACTCTCGTTAATTGCATGGTTGTCATCCCCGCCACAGACAGAAGATTCCCTTCAACGCACGGAGAAATTCGACAGCTCGCCGTGGCCGAGTAGCATAACACGATCCAATGTTGGATGTTTCTGAGACAATGTATCTAGGTACTAATACAAAAGCGAAATTCTTTTATTTTTGACGTTTTTTACATTAAAGTTTTACCAACGTATTCGTGAGATCTCGCCGACCCAAACGTGACTGAACACGACATAATTTGAATTATATTTACTTATCGATGTCTATCTAATTATCGTTTATCAAGCAAACAAATATGGACCAAATTATATCGTGTTTGGTGTCGTTTTAACCAGAAAAATGTAACAAGTATGTTGGTAAAAGTTTCATTCGTCGCAAGTCAAAAACAAGCAAGTTTGATTTTTTAGTTAAACGTCTCAATCTACCGCGGGCCTTTAACGTTTACCGAACGCTTCGACTTTTAGTCCCTTTTTCTCTTTCACTCGCGTTGCCTTTTTCTACGTTCCGAAAGTCTAAGATCTCCGTTTTCACAAATAGAATCGGTCCTACCTTCGTATAATTGCGAAACCTGCGTTCCGATTTTTCTCCAATTATCGATAGTTCCCTCTGTTATATACGATTTTGCTATACAATTTCGTATGAATTTCTCCTGTCTTTGTGATATGTACTACAATACGTACTTTGGATTGTGAAACCACTTTTTCACCGCGTTTTAAAGTTCGTAGATACCTTCGAACGGAAAAACGGCTGCTTGCTACGATGTTAGATTACGTCGAGGCGAGAAGCGATAAAGTGAAAGGCTCGAGTAAATCGATACCCTTGTAGAAACGGGAGCAGATTCCACTTTCCGCTCGGGCTTCTCCTTTTTTAGCCATTTTCAGGATCTTTTTCGAGGCGAGGTAAAAAGAAGCGTAGGAACAAGACCGCCTTTGTCAGGCGAGATGCGCCCTTCTTAGCTTGGATTTACTACTACTTCATTAGATAGATTATTCGAAGCCCTCGGAATGTCCGCAGTGGCACGTTTTTTTGATGACTTAACACTCTTTCTTGGACAGATTGAACGAACGCTTGTGGAGTTCGTATTAGTTGCCGGGTCGTTTTAAATTGACATTAATAGATTGTTATATTATAAGATAAATTCGCAGTGATACAATTTTATATAGTCGTTAAAAATCTATAATTTAGTATTTATTATGTATCGTTATAATTAGATATTATTATTCCTATGTCTCTGTCGTATATGCCATATAGCTTTATCTATATAACGCCGTGAATAATTATAAACTCAGCCCTATTTTGTTACGTTTTCATACAAAATATTTAGTGAAGTTTACTTTATTTTTGATTACTTGTATTAATTTGTTAGGTAATAGCGTTTATAATTAGATATTATTATTCCTATGTCTCTGTCATATATGCCATATAGCTTTGTTTATATAGCGCCGTGGATAATTATAAACCCCAACCCTATTTTGTTACGTTTTCATACAAAATATTTAGTGAAGTTTCCTTTATTTTTGATTACTTGTATTAGTTTGTTAAGTAATAGCGTTTATAATTAGATATTATTATTCTTATCTCTCTGTCGTATATGCCATATAGCTTTATCTATATAGCGCCGTGGATAATTATAAACCCCAACCCTATTTTGTTACGTTTTCATACAAAATATTTAGTGAAGTTTCCTTTATTTTTTATTACTTCTATTAGTTTGTTAGGTAATAGTATTTGAGTCTAATTATTGGTAGCGCTGTATATTATATGTATATCGCTTACTCATACGAATAATTCACATTATCAGAATATGAAAATATTCTATAATTTGTAGGAAAAATAACTAACAATGAGATACCATAGCATAGAAAATAATGTAAAGGTTGTGTAGATATTCGTAAAGTAATATCGGTAAATATCCAAAGAATCGCAGGAAATATTTTTACAAAATGTCTTAACTTAATAACTATTCTAAATTTAGAAACAAATATTTCCCAATTTTTACACGAGTCATCGAACGCAGACATTTAATATCGTACACAAAATATCGATAACATCGTTGTTTATCGAGCTTATACGTACAAACGTAACGTTCAGCGTTGTTTTATAATATTTTTGCAAATATACGGTATGAAAGCTCTTTTTACAGCATCGCTCGCCTTTGTATTTAATGCATTACCGTCGAATGAACATCCGAACGGAATTATGGCGGACTTCTCTTTGGCCATACTTTGCCTTTGATCTCGAGCGAATCGTATTTTCGCAGCGACTGCGACTCCGAGAGCCTCTTTTGCGGCATGATCTGAGAAGCAAACAGTGCTGTTCGAAGGGTGAGCAGAAGGATGAACGCGAACACATTCCATAAACCTATAATAATAGATATAACAGAGATCTAACGAACATGGAAATCATTTTTCGAGAAAATTATTGAACAGCGCTTGTAGAAAACGCTGCAAGTGGGAAAATTTGAAAATTTTGATTTCTTATTGGAAAATGTTCTAGCATTGAGAATCTAGCATTGATGTTCTAGCAATGTAGCATTGAGAATACTGTAATGTAGAATTTAAGAGCAATTTCCCTTTCCAAATAGTTATTAATAATGCCAAAAAATGGTCACAACGCCGCCTTTATAGAAAGAAATATAAGTATTAATAAACATTAGATAACTGGTCTTCTGGTAGACGACACTGTAACTGCAAAAATTACAAAATGTTCTTTGTAAATAATTATACATAATTATATATAACTATATTGTATATAATTATGTTTTTGTAAATAATTATATATACAGTAATTATTAATATATTATACATACATTTGTAAATAATTACTAGTAGCGTTAAAAAGCGATACCACCGGTGTTTCCAACATTATTTCTGTATAAAACGATATAAGTAATTTTATAACAAATTTCTCTCTCGAAATATTATAAAATATATTTTTACAATAAAAATAAAAATGACGTCTTGAAAAGATATATTTCCTGTTTTTGTACAAATCATCTAAGAACAGACAAGATTGGCACTTACAATACTTGCGAATGTATATGAATGGCACATTCACTTTTCCCTCCAGTTAAGGGGCACGTATTTCCTATAAAAATAATTCTTTTTATGATAAATATATTAGCGCACAAAACAGAACATTTTGTGATGCATTTGGATTATTTTGTATACTTAAAACCTTATAGTAGTCAAAAGATATGAAATTTTGAAAATAATTTCAAGTCGGAGAAACTTTTTCTCTCTGGTAAAAAGTTTGATGTTTGACACTTACAGTGTTGCCTACACAAAATCTTCAATTGTTTCTTGGGTTTTATCTATGCTATCTGTCTAAATAAATGGAACATCGAGTTTTCCTTGCAGCTAAGAAGCACATACAGACTATATTCCTACAGATACACTTTTTCATAAATTTGGGCTACATTAATGTACAAGTTTTCTTTTCCTCCAGAAAAACTTGTTTCTTGGCATTTAACGATATCTTCTATGAGCTCTCATCTTCTTGCACCGTGTCTTCAATTTTATTTTTTAAACGACGTTAGATTAATAGATCTTTTCGTGCCTCGCAGTTCGTACACATCATCTGAAATTCTTGAAAGATTTCCGTTTGATTGATTGATTAATTGTGTGCTGTATGGCGGTATAATTTAATATCGACAAGGTGTTCGTAACGTAGAAAAATCCCATGAATTGCAGCGCACAAACTTACCAGGTCATTACAAACGAAGATTGATCGCAACATGCCATAATTTATTCAATATGTCAAGCCACAATGCGCGCATAACAACCTTTTTTGTAGCCTATACGATTTTATGTGCCGATTTACATCATTCTAACGATGTCTTGTGCAAACATTGTATAAATATTAATGCAGTTTATTCGAGCGCGCGTTTTCCCTGTGTGCGCAAGCCACAAGATTTTTATCGTTAGATCATAGAAAACGAAGGTTAATTGTAACGTTGTATTTAGTATATAATTTTGATTGATGTGTTTTATAAAGTTTATACGATACATGTTATTGATGGTCTTCATGACACAAAATATGCTATATAATACACTTCGTAATAAATATACTATAGAAATTAGAGTGGAATATTCTACAATTAAGTAATTGCTTCCAAAGTCTTGTTAAAAGTCAATTAATTACAACAAAATGATACCAATTAGGGTTTAATGATGGGTTATGATGTGGGTAATAATAAGAATTAAAGATACATTTTTAATGACATCATTAACAACTATATATACTTCTCATTGTCGTTTCTTAAACATTCTATTTAACAAACAAACAATCAAAAGATATATTTCAAAACAATGCTAGCTTCTCGTGTTTGTGAAGAACCGAATTTACACTGTTTCATACGCGGATAAATGTATTCATTAACTATTTCTTTATTCATCCGCGTATGAAACAAGAATGAAAGCAGCGTTCATCCGTCGTGTTCCTCCAAAGCGGAACAGTGTAAATTTAACCAAAACGGTCATAGAAAAAGTACAGGAAATTTGTCAAAATATTAACCATTTTCCAATTTTTCTATAAATTCAAATAATTATACGATGATCGTCCAGAAAGTAAAATAAATGTACGTAAAATACGTAAAATTACGTATATAAAACGATGTACTTTCTGAATGCCACCTAACTTCGTTCGTACGTCCACATAAATCATAGCAAATTTCCTGTTTAAATCTTTATAAATATTCTCGCCGCATTGCACGTTTAAAACAGCGATGCGAACTGAATATTTCATTGCAAACGATAGATGCATCAAACAAGTCAGATTACTATATATTTGCAAAATTTCAAGAGCTTTTAGCTCGGTAACGCTTTACAGAAAACGACGATTCAAATATATGACGAGGGTACAAAGGGAAAAACTCGTACAACGTTACTATGTGTTCACATAGAGCTGATGGCTGTATTGAGAAGTAACTCGGTATATATACTAAAGTTACAAATTGATACATTTGTACTTGTTGAATTATTGCAAAAAGTGTTCAAATAGGACGGATGATGTTATTGAAAAATAACTTAGTACATACATTAGTTATAAATAAAGGAAACCTTTTAAAACTTTGACTGCCACGTTGGTCATATATGACCGGCCACGGTTTCTCCTGTGACGCCACGGTGGTCTGAAAATTGACAGTTAGGGTATTTTGAATATAATCGATAAATAGAAGATACTTTGAAATAAAAAGTGCCCCATTGAGCAATTAAACGTTTTTATTAGAACATCAATAAAAAAAAAAAAAAAATGAGAACAAATCTTACATCTAACGGTACACTGTGTTTGCATCCATATCTTTGAGGGGTACTCTACGAATATTATTATAAACACACCTTAGAAAATAATCGTAAATACTGCTTTATAATCGTATAATTGAAGTTAGAAGCGTGAACATACCTTACTATTATATATAGAGCAAATACCGTTTACTAATATCTTCTACGCGTTTCAACAATATATTCTGCACGTTTTGCTTACGACGAAATAACGAATGCGAATGGTTTGTTGAAATAAACGAAGCCTCGTTATAATATGTCGCTATCGACTGTTACCAAGGCGTCACGGTGGTCACCCGTGACCACCAATAAAATAAACGGCCCATTAGAGAAAAATGTTGTCTTACATCGTCAATTTATTATTATTTTGCCGTTATATGCTTTGAATAATAAAAATACTCCCGTGGCGTCCTGAGCGAAACGTGTGATTTCGGTGTGACAGTTAAAGTGTTAAAACGCAAATGTATTTGTTGGTTTATTGTGAGAAGCGAGTGCCTATGTGACTGGAAACATTTAATCAACGTATCGTAAATGTTTATACGTGGATAGTAATATGAATGGAAGTGTATTATTTAGTATGGGTGGACGGCGATCTTCTATTTTTTTTTTTTTCTTTTTGTTTAATTAGTTACGATTAGTTTTTGAAGAGTAAATCAGACGCGCCTTCGTCAGATAGAAATAAGTTGAATTAAATCTTATAATTTATTACCTTTAACCAACAGTGTTGTTGTTGTTGTTTCCGAAGGGATATTACTTTCTACCCGACTCAATGATATAATTTTATTATAAAATACTGTTTATTAAATTAAACCGATGGTTTTTAATATCTCGTGCGCGTTTAAATTTGCACGAATGTCCGCATAATCGACTAATTACGCAGCATAAAAGTTACATTAACTTCCATCATCGCGTAAACGTAACTTTTCTCCGAATCTTCTTACCAAACTACCTGCGTGAAACGCGTAATCTAATCTCGAAGAACAGCTCATTGTCAGAGTCTACCTCACTCGTTGAGCCGGCAATCACGACGAGCGAATTAAAAATTTCCCTTAACGATCGCCAACACGCGATTCGACGATACATGTTCCCTGAAACAATAATATTCGAAGATGCGAAATTGCAGTAAAAGACCGCCTCGAGCGAAACACGTACCGATTAAAACGATAAGCGCTCGTTTCGTGCATCATGGTGTGTTCTCGCCCGCAGGAATATCGCGTTTAAATAGAAACTTAACTTTCATAGCCGCTGTTGAATCGAATATGGTAACAACTTCCAATTGTGTAATGTTAATATTTCCGATAAGAGCTACCGTGGACACGATATGTCGTCAGAATGCTATCAGAATGATATTGAGTGGATTAAGACGGCGGCACACGAATGTTTCAGTGTAATCCCTGTAAGTGTGCAGTTGGGATTCTGAAATGATATGCATTCGTGAAATCGAGAATTCGATTATCGCTCGATACATGTTTACTTACTATTACTACGTAGTATTATTATTACAAGAAATAACGTTTCGTTTTCTGCGTTTATGAAATACTTGAATTGTATTAGAAGTGTTAATTAGCTTTCAGAGCTCTCAAAAGAATGCTATAGTTGTAAGTTTCAGCGGATGCATCAAATGAAGATCTTGGTGCAAGAACAGGACAAGTGCAGAATTTACAAGTTGTGGGAAATTGAATGAAACTGAATTAAATACGATTTGTTTGAGCATTGGTATTACATTTTGGATTTAGGAAGACATTCGTGTGACAAATAATATAGACAATAATATTTCTTACATTATTGAAAAACGTAAATAACAAATCTTTTTCGATATTTGGACTTGTCTGATTCCTTCAGCAAAGCACTGGGAATTTTAAATCAAATATTTTACCTTTTCACATCTTTATTTTTGCTTGACTTTCTTTCATATTCCATAAAAGTTTCTTGGATAAACCGCTGATATCTGGCTGGTCATCTCTCGTTGGCACGTATTTACTTTCTTGCAGAGAACGCTGCGAGTGGAAAGATTAAAAAATATTACTTCTTTATCGTATAATGTCTTACATGCCAAACTAGAGTATAGAATTTAAGAACAACTTCCATTTAAATAAGTAAATATTTACTAATAATCCAACATTGCCTCTGTATAAAACAATGTAAATGCCACTAAGCGGTAGACACGCTCCACGCTAAATATCACCAATTTTATAACGATACTTATTCGGAGTATTATAAAACGTCGTTTCTCAATAAAAATGAAAAAGTATATTTTCTATTTTCACACGCTTACAGTGCTTGCGAATTTAAATGGCATATTCAGTTTTCTCTTCAATTAAGAGGCACATACAGGCTTTGTTTACAAAAACAATTCTTCTTCTGATGAATATACTAGTGCAAGAAATAGGAAATTTGGCGATGTATTTGCATCATTCTACACTAAGATCTAATAATAATCGGAACAAGTGAAATTTCGAAAGTAATTTCAAGCCAGAGAAGCTAAAAAATTTCACGTTTGTTTACAGAAAATCTCCATTTCGTTTAGTGTACTACAAGCAACAAACGCGTAAACAATTGAATTTTAGAAGCAGTGAAATAAGTCCTATGAAATGAAATGTCTTAATCAAAATGAAAAGAACATCTTGACAAAATATATTTTCTGTTCCTACACAAGTTACTTAGGGATAAACGGAATTGTTACAGTGCTTGCGAATTTATATGAACAACACATTCAGTTTTCTCTTCAATTAAGAAGCACATACAGACTTTTTTACAACAACAATTCTTCTTCTGATGAATATACTAGTGCAAGAAATAGGAAATTTGGCGATGCATTTGCATTATTCTACACTAAGATCTTATAATAATCGAAACAAGTGAAATTTCGAAAATGATTTTATGTCAGAAAAGATAAAAAATTGAATGTTTGGCACTTACAGTATTATCTACAGGAAGCCTTCGTTTATGTTTGATGCTTTCTATGTTACTGGTGTATTACGCTGTAAAAGTAATGAAACGAATCTTATAAAATTCACCGTCAAAAGGTAATGCTCACTATTTGTTTGGACCAAAAAGGTCTGTACTCTAAGCTGTTGAAACCGAGCGAAACTGTTGCTGGTGATCGTTATTGACGACAGCTGTCCAATTTGAACCGTACTCTGCAAGAAGAGTATCCAAAAATACCAAATGAACAACGCAATTTCGTTTACTTGAACGACAATGCGCGTTTAGCCGTTGCAATAAGCAACGTTGTTTGAACGAAACGAACATTGTTGGAGCTCGAATGGAAAGTCCTGGTTTCATTGGCTCTTTTTCGGTCAATACAGCACGCACTGCGAGGTACACGCTTCTCAAATGTCGAAGAAATGCAAAAATTCGTTGACGAATGGATCGATTCGAAAAATAAATATTTCTAGCGTCGTGGTTTTCGTCTCTTGCCAAAAAAATAGACAAAAGTTGTAGAAAACAGAGGAAAATACTCGTATTTTGATCAATGTAATAATTTTTTCCTTCGATTCTCTTCCAATAAATCCGCTTTTAGTCGAAAAAATTCGTCGAAGCTAATTCACACTCCCGATACAAGCTGATTTGAAACTCCAAGAACTTTGATCGTTAGAAGGATTACATGTCACTTGCGCGCAACACAATGCAATTTACAAAAAATAATACGATGCAATTAACCATAATAATTATATATAACAATTAGTATAATATTGTATATAACGAATAATAAATATAATATTATATATAATGAAAATGCAAATGTCCTCAAGTATCGCTTTCTCGCGTTGGCGTTTCACGAGATGTTATGAGATTCTATAATGATAATAACAATACGATTGTATAATCGATGGACTAACCCTCTCTGTAAATCCTTACGAAATAACGTCGCCGGTGGGACCCAAGGTATTTGTCCTAACTGTTAGAAAAGTTTCATCCGCGGGGCTACTTCGTAATCTTGGCAATTTAAATGTTTGTCCCTGATACGGATACGCAGGATCGCGTATCGTTCAGCTTAGGGAAGCGGCGGTAATCCCTTGTTGAAACAGCGTTAAGCCCTTACGGATTGTCTGTGGGATTGCAACAACGATACGACAGAAACGCTCGGAAGGGCTACGCACCCTTCTCCGCAGTTTTCTCTTCGGCGGTTTGTCCAATTCCTGTACTTGTCATCTATCTTTATTCGTCGCAGACGTGACTCGACTCTCACAGAATTAGATCTGTGATAGACATTAGAAACAAAAATATCGAGAACTGAACTATCGTTACTATAAAAGCATATAAACCCATGTACGTTCGATTCTTCTGGTTGTTACATAGGTGTTCTTGGGCCATGTTCACAATGTTGGTAGCACGATGAATTATAGTAACATGGATTGTATTTATATATAACATAATATCGATTGTATTTATAATATATACGTGTTCCGCGTCAAGCCGTTTTTGGGAAATTCTTATTTATTGAATACGTATTTCGTTTTCGATATTACATTATAAAGTTTGATAGATCTGTGAAAATAATTTATTTCTTGATTTTTTATGAAGTGGGAATTTAATTATTAGTAAAGTGAATATTCAATATATATATTTAAAGTTACAATATATGGTATAAAATAATGGTTAATGTAAGCAATATTATCCTTCTTACAACAGTTCATAACGATTTATATTAAACAAGTTACTTAATCGCGAAAATGATAATTTTCAATATTTTACTTTCCCTCGTACGTGCTGTCATATTAATACAAATCGATATCCTCGATTAAATTTTTACGAAAGGAAGTATGTAATTGCCAAAACGATACAAATGATCGTATGTACATTGTGAAAATAGATTGCGAACGAGAAACGTGAGCAAGCTGAAATATTAAAGAAACCCTAGGGACAGTATCGCGTGAAATAGACGAAATCGAACATTGTCCTCGAAATTGCTCAATATGTTCTATGGATGAAGGAAAAATCGGTCTCGTGCAAACCAGAAGGAACACGAAGTCAATTTTACCCTGGAGATTCACGAAACGCAGCAGACATTAATATCGAATCTAGATCCGCCCTCGACTTATCTATTGCGAACTGTGACTAATTCTGAAATAGAACCTAAGGCAGTACGAAAAACTACCCACTATCGCGCGTGACAAATTTTATTATGCACCGTTTCGTGACAAAAGACTATCAATGCAACGTAACTATAATTACATATATTACATATATATATATATATAATTTACTAGGTCATTCTTTGTTTAATATTATACTATATTAAATATAGATACGTTACAAAACATAATACTAATAATAATGAATAAAAAATATACACGTGTACTTTACTACGTTATTTTTTGTTTAATATTTGCTGATGTGCAGAGAACGATTAATAGAAATTTAAAATACTACGTTTCAGTCGTTGTACAAAATGGATTTTGATGTTATTTTAATGACATGGATAAATTCGTGAACATTTCTGCTTTGTCAGCTGAACTATATATCTTTTCATCTTTGAATATTAACGTATATTTCTAACTTCTAAAATTAAGGACGCCAGGCAGAATAAAAGTAATTTATTATGAATGTTGTTTTAATAAATTGCACTTAGCCCGTTCTAATTTATAATTAGTTGAGAAAAATAGAAAGTACTATTATTCTCCCAAAATCGAGAAACGTAAATTATCTATCTTGTACGACACCTGAAATTTGAATTTCGAGAAATGTTCAATTCCGTGCTTGAAAGATAACATTTATCTATGATAAATACAATATTTACTGATCTAACAGATCCTACAGAAAGGATCATCCGAACATTGGAACCATGTTTATATCTTTACAAAAAGTACACAACCCAAAAAATGTATTATAAAATACGTAACACGTGTGATGGTGAAATCGAGCGAATCGAATGTTTTCCTCGACTAGACAGGGTGCTCGATGACGTTAACAGGAGAGAAACCGCGTTTCGTGTCGCGCAGTCTGTTCTTATATTCCAGAGGCACTTAAGAGCGCAAATATTTATGGTATCTTTGAGTTTCGTGCAAAAAACAAAGGCTTCTGGCGATGCCGGAGATGACTTAAAGAGAAAAGAAAAGGGAAATCCGTCCCTCGCAGGTTCCGTATACCCCGCGGGATTAACCTTTAATTCTATCCTGACTTGACAGCCCCTTCGTCCTTGAGGAGGGGTCCTCTACGTGCACATCAAACGTCCTTCGAGTTCCGACATCGAACAGTAAAGGTAACAAGATGAAAATGAAATTTCGAAAGTAGATTTTCAGGAAGGAACGAGCTCTGTGAAATTATTGTTAGAATCACATGAAACGGCTGAAAGAAAATGCGAGAGATTCTCCTCATTCGAGGTCGAACCTTTGTTTTGTTCATTTCAGGTTGTTGAAAGCGATAAATTAAAAGATGTGATAATTCTTGTCGCGGAAGACGCATCCATTTTTCTGATTTATTCTTGAAAAACTGATCGTAACTAATCAAACAAAACAAGCGACAGGTTCTTCCACTCGTATTAAATAAATGGTTTCCACGTCCCTCTGCCATTCATATTACAATCCACGTATAAAGGAACATTTACGATACGTTGATTAAATTCTTTCAGTCACGCACGCACTCGCTTCTTACAATGAACCAACAAATACGATTGCTTTTTAAAAGGTTTCCTTTATTTATAACTTTAATATACCAAGTTATTTTTTAATACAACCAGCAATCTTATTTAAACACTTCTCGCGATAATCCAACAAATACAAATGAATCTTAAAAAGTTTTGTTTATTTCTAACGTCGAATAAAACGAGTTCCAAGAGAAAGTTTAAAGTACTAATACTTTCTAAAAAGGTGGACCTAATTGTACCTTCGTACGAAGTTTCTAAACATCGAATTTTCATTTGTTTACCTCGTTTACTCGGAGATTTCGATAAGTCGAAAGTTCTAGAACTCGAAGATTTTAGCGTTTTCTTCGAAGTTCAATGATATGCAACGTGAAAATTAAAACGAGTTAAAATGAAGTTTTCCAGTCATTTATTAGTTGCTTTCGGTAGCTTTGTGTTTGGAGGTTCCGCGCGTCAGAAATCAGACAGGTCATTCCGGTAGATCTAATAAATTTACAAGCCTTTTAGTCATTGACTTCCGTACATAAACGATCGACATCCTTCCGCAAATCCCCAGAGTCCATAATAGAACACGCAACCAGCGATAAACCCATAAAATTAACTAACTGAAATAGCTAACGGATGTAGGCGTAATTGAATATTTAATTGACTCCAAGTTTAATCCTCCAAGTAGCATAATCAATAGATCTACTGTATGGCCGCACCATTTTAATGTCTATTTCTACCTTCATATCTTCTATTGTCATGCAGCAATTTATTATTATTATTTTTCAAATCTATTTCTTATTCCACTTGTTTTTTCGACCGTTCGCGGAGAGACGCGATCGCGAGGAAGCACATCAACGGGACTCGTAAATTCCCATTACGATTAGACAATCGACGCCACGAACTGATCGATCCCCTATTTCGCTTAGGATAATAGAGGTGATTTAATGAGTAGAACGATTGATTAACAGTTCAAAGATAGTATATATTTCCAACAATTTTGTAGAGAAGATAGTTACGCTGGTACATAGACATAAATTAAGTAGGTGACCGATTGAAGGGTGTAAACCCGGTAAAGAGACGTTGGCTGTTCTAAAGATGATGAATCAGTGAAGTTCGGTAACGATCCTGTTGCAAAGGAAAACTCTTGCTCGGTGATGATCGCCCCACCTCTGGTTGCTCGCGGGTGGAAAACTTGGAAAAACCCACGTTTGCCCAATTTTTACCTGATGAAGCAATAATCACGAGGAACCTCTTGACTCGAAGATGTTTTATGCCAATTGACGGCCTTAACGGTAAATCAAAAAGCCTCGTTTTGTGACAGTTCCTTAGGATTATTGCGATCCGCTTAATTCTATGTGTACAGCTGGTGGCCGCCTCGAACGTAAAGAATCACCAGACGTAACACCACTTTCAAAAAAATGCAATTTAACAACTGCATCCAATCATAGTAAATTAAAGTATGTCTTCAGCTGCGTCCTCTTCAGCATTGAAACAATGTGAAACGATGAACATTAGTTCTAACTTCAATCAGTTTCGTAGAGATTCAACTACTCGTAATAGCTACTGTACAGTTGGCTAAAATGAACAACTATAAAATATAAAGATATTATAAAATATACAACTGTGCGTATTGATATTATGTTATTAAACTAATAACTGCAAACATTTAAATAAATTTCAGAACGGTATCTAATGAAAGTAATAAAAAGAAGACAGACTTACACGGTTAATAATTTTAAAAGGAGAAGTTAGAAGTTTATTAGATAATGCGTAAAAGAAATTTTGAAAAAATTGCAATTGGTCGGAAAGGTGGGAAGAAAAGTAGAGATCACTTTTTACAACGTTTTCGTCTAGGATTCTAATGAAAATTTAATAAATTTCCAAGATTTATGCCAGTTATACATAGAAACAGAAGGCAGACATCGGAGTAAGAATCTCTAGATTTTAGGTCAAGAGTCGCAAAAAATGCGATCTTCGCCATTTTTAACCGTTTGTAGCTTAAACAATTTTGACGTAATTTTCTGCATGTACATACCTGACATAAATCTTCAAACTATTGTTCTATCTACATTTTCATTACATAAAAAAGTTATAAAAAGTAACCTTTAGTTTTTATTTCACGATTCCAACCAATTGCAGTTTTCTCAAAAAATTTTTACGTGTCATCCAGTAAACTAATCCTGCTAACCCCCCCCCCCCCCAAAAAAAATAAACTTGTTGTTTGGTACAACTTTGAAAACGTTATTTTGTTATAAATAGTATAATAATATTAATAGGAGAAACTGTGTCCATATATTGTTAAAATACTGCATTTTTCTCGTTCGTCATTGTCCCATTAATTTTGAATTTTGACATAATTCACTGCCAAAAAATCAACGTGTGTCACATAATACGTCATCTCTCTTGTGCCACGCGAAAACTACAAAGGCCTAAAAAACAAGCAGTATATCATCAACTAGCTCGACGTACAAATACGCTATATAGATCCAACAACAATTTCTATTTGGAAGCAGAAAAATAGGACAACCGTCGTTAATTTAGAAGAGTAAGATATCGCCGCAGTTACACGGATAAATTAAACGAATGTAGCAGGGGTAAGCTGGGTTTCGTGTTTCGGGTGTGAACACAGAAAAGACGTCAGGTCAAGTGGATCGATCCAGGTTACCTACGAACGCCTACACCTTTATAGCGTCTTCTACGCGTAGGGTAGAATCTCTTCGAAAGAATAAAACTCCTCCATTTGTTCGACTGACGATACGCTTGCCGATAGCATATAGCAATACACCGTCGTGAATAATTATAAACTTAATTTTATTTCTAGATTTTTCACGCTATTCAAGCAAAAATTGACGAAATCGTTTATGTAATTTCGTATTATAATGTGAAACAAAACTGAAGAATTCTTTCAAAGTTTGGAGGAAATTAAATTTTCTCTTAAAATTGCGTTTCAGGTGTGAAAAAATATAAACCCGACGTTAATTTTGTTACTTTTTCAATCGATATTTAGTGGATTTTTCTTTAATTTTCATCACTTCTATTAATCTGTTAGACACACTATCCTCTAACTTATTTAAAGTTATTTTTCGAATATTTGTCTTCTCTTAAGTTCAACGATATTGTTTACAGGTAGCTTCTCCCGATCGCAAACTTTTCTTGTTGGAATTCTTCACAGGTTCTCGATAGCCTACAGATCAGGATTCAATGCTAGCCATGGTAATAGTACTCTGCTCCAAAATATTGAAACTACTTTTTGTAGTGGCAGCTGTACGAATGGCACCATTGTCTTGTTGAAAAATTTTCTTCTTATCTTATCAACTCGCCATGTAAAACAATTTTACAAAAACGATTTCACTTGAGAAATCCAGGCATGATCAGTGATTTCTTGGATATTGAAGAAATAAAGCAAAAATTGTGTTCGAATTTATAATTACTCACAGCACTGTACAAATTCTATAAAATAACTTCGGTAATTTTGTTTAGAACAGTCACTTACAAGCATAGGGAATGTTTCCTCTGCAAAATGGAAACACGACCTCGCACTGCTATTGTAAAGATAGCTATATATACACAGCCGCTTTATGTATGCAACCTCGCATAAACTGGCATAAAATTCATAGCTGAATTTTATGTCAACAGATCGTACAGAGCTTTATCGTGTGCGATAAAATTTACCGTATTCCAGTGTTAAAAAATAAATGCTAGGAAAACCAGGTCTGAACTTGTTTCTGCGTTATAGTCTGAAAGGAAAAGTTCACATTTTTATTGTAGGGTCAGTGAAATATTAACCGAACCGCGTATGACACATCTCCACAATGTAGCTTATCCAAATGGGATTGCGTGGGAGTTCAAACAGGCGTATTTTAAAGACGTTGAGACCGCCTCACGTGGTGCTCTGTTTATGGTTTCTTCGATAGATAACACAATGAGCCAGACAGTAGTATCGTCTTCCGTTGCACAACGTAGAATTATTAAGCTTTTAACCGTTGAGAACGCAAAACCCACTGAAATTTTGTATAGATCGCGACTACCAGTTTGGGGATGAAACATTAACAAGAAGCCGAGTGTTGGCGCGGTATAAATCGTCTTCCAGTAGACGTCGATACGTCCAAAACACGTCGTATTTGCGACGTTTGAGACAAGTGTAACGCCAGCAAACATCGAAGCTGTTGGAGAAACGAAATTTGCTCGAAAGTTAATATTAGTCATGGAAGCGTGGTTTCCATCGTCCAGAAGGAGTTAACGTTCCGAAAGATCACGATCACTTAAAGAGACGTCAGGAGGACGACGTTTCAACAGCAACGAAGGAATAGAACACTTCGCGTGCAATTGGCTTCTGACTCGGTCCTCCACTTTTTGAAACGTTTTACCGAAATGTAAAGTTACAAAATCCGGTTTATACTTGACTGACCCTCGTGGAACGATACTAAGAACTCTACCGATAGAATCGTAATATTCGTCTTCTAGTTCATTGATGAAATTTGAAAAGCTTTTGTACAGGGTCTGTGATGTATTCGTAAAATATTCCTATGGCAAGTGTCCGAATACTCTTCTGAATCTGTCTCTCTCTATATATACACATATATACGTGTAGCTTCGTTCAAACACAAAGGCCAAAGAAGGTGCAATCATCAAACAAAAGCGTTCGATCGATCGAAACTAAACTCGCCTTTCTAAACCAACAAACTCTATCAGAAATTCCACCTTCCTAGAGAACGGTGGAACACGGGTCCAATAGCGAGCCTGCACTATATGTCGTGCAAACTATCGAAACTTTGGTCGGTCAGAAGCGACCAGTCAGTAAATTTACCGTAGCGTCTCAACAGAGATCCGACCGAGGTATTTTACGAAACGGATGCATAGTAGAAGGTGTACAGGGGCGAAAGGTATCCTCACAGCGGGCCGGTAAGTGCGCAGAATCCAGGGTAACGATTGCAGGAGCAGTCAAAGGCAGCCATCGCACAGGTAAGGCGAGACCGGCTGATCTGGGTCACCACGACCTCGTCCCAAAGGCTGCACTTGCCGGAGGTTACGACCCGCTTAATAGTCGCTCGATTCGCCCATCGATCGGTCGATCGGTCGTTGACGGATAGTTTTATCTCTGCTCGTCTTTTTACTCGCTTCTTGTCCCATCTGTTTGATAGGCCGAGTGGCTGGAGAAGCTGGATTTACATCTTACTCTCGAGTCGTTCGCGTACATCGGCAAGAAGAAAAATCGTAAGGCTTCTTCGGCTCTCCCGGCTTCTTCGGCTCTCCCGGCTTCTTCGCGGGATCCTCCGCTCGACGAGAGGATCTGAAAGAAACTCGAACGATATCGGGGGGTTATGGGCTTACCAATACGATAAATCCGCGTTCGCATGGATTATTGCGGTCTTGGCTAAGTCCGGGAAGCTGGTGGCTTCCTTCATCCGCGGTAATCAATTTTTGTCTCGTTGAGAATTGCGACGAATTCGCCTTTACTTATCAAAGTTACTATGCTTATAGCTGGAAATTACAGTGTATGCTGCGTAACAAGAGAAAGAGATGTGATATTTAAGCCTTAATTGCTTTCGTGAGCTCCTGCATTAACTTGAGTATTATAAATATTGTCATAATTCCGCTCCAAAGTACATGACGCATAATTTCGTCAGCCTACAATTTTAAAAGTGTTTAAATATTTTTATGATATTAAAGTTTCTTCATAAACATTGTCATAAATCCGCTGTAAAGTAACACACGACGCGCAGTTTCCTCAAACTTCAATTTGTAAAATGTTTGAATATTTTTATAACATTACAATAAATTTCGTTTCTCTTCATTCCCTCTTTTATTATTCAAATAATTGTGCGCAAGAAATAAAAAATTTTCTTTATATCTTTCTATATGTACATACCATACTGTTATTCCGTAATATATTTATTATTTGCTGCGTATTTGACAAAAAAGAAAAATTTATATATATTTAAATTCTATAGAATTCAAACTACCTGTCAACCGACATTTTTAATTTTGCTTTGTTTTACCGGTAGCCATTTTATTGAATAGATTAGATCACGAGAGAAGAACGATAATTTAGGACTTAGAAAATCGATTTTCGATTTTTCGGGTAAAATTTGTAGTAGATTTGTTGTTAGCTGTTATTGTATATAATATAATTTATTCCCAAAATGAACTTAATTTTCCAGAATCGACCGTCTTATGTACCCCAAGGATTTACGTGATTACATATATATAGTACTCATAAGTCAAAATTATATCAAAGTTCGATTCTGAGTGTCTCGAGATGAATAATATCGAATATTCATACAGAAATATCCATAATTGTTTACACAAGTTGGATAATGGAAGATGACGTTGTAATTACCAGAGCAACGAGAATTAGTGTCATTTAATCGAAATATGCAAATTTGAATATAGCACAGTTACGTCAACTAGTAACAGGCAAGCAACTAATTAGAAACTTTGGAACAAACATATCTGGTGTGCATACGAATGAATGAGACATAACGTATTACTTCGTTATAGTAGCCATTAATAAACGGACTAAATTCTAATAAACGCGAGATTCCTGATACAAAACGTAATTAGAATCTCAGCCGTTCGATTTGGAAATTGCTCGATCATCCTATAACTTGTTAATTTGTAAAATGACGCTGCAACTTTAACAACATACAATTGAAATAATCTCTGCTGCAAGCGAAGTTTCGTACACGTCACCGACAAAAGCGGGAAACCTGTATCGTGCGATAGAGAGGGCGGAAAATTAATTGGAGATTTCCGAAGGCCGTGGGGATCGTCGAGATTGCAGGCACGCTTAGTTAATCTCCGCGGACGCGAATTGCCACCGAAACGAGAAAGTTCCTGATCCTGTTTTCATCGTGGATCAGGAGGAACCGCCGCCTCGAGCTCGGCGGCCTGTCGAAGTCTCCACGTCGAGGTCTCCGCGATCGATCGAGTTCCCTGTGTCGGACCGCTGCGTACAGCCGTCGACACAGTTGCTCGAGGAAGTGTTCGAACCCTTGTAGAAAGAAATCATTCATGGGGTTTGTCATGTATCTTGTACGAAACATTTTGCAATTTCTTCCAGGACACAGTGACACTCCACTACCGTGATCGTATTGATCAAGAAATACTTGGAGAACTCGAAAAAAATGTGAAAATGTAGATACAAGGTCGCAAAAGCATTTATCAATATAATCAATGGTAATATAAAAATAAAATTGAAATTAAAATAAAATAAATAAAATTTATAATTATAGATAGTTATATATAATATCAGTCATATAATAGTTATAAATATTATTATAAATAAACAGTAGATAGTATATCAATAAATATAATTACATATTCGATAGGATCATAGCTGACGCTTATTACAGAGCGGCGAGCATATTAATTTTTTTACTTTACTTCAATTTCGTATAACGTACAGTTTTTGTTCATTTTTATGTACAGTTTCTTATATATATTGGCTCACGAAAATATTCAAACGTCCTTTAAAACAGAATAGCAATTTTGGAACTGAACCAAACGATTTAAATTTTTTTAAAAGGTCAGAAGGATCAGTCGACTCGATAACGTGTAACAAAATTTTAAATAAATCACAGTTGTTCAAAATCGCGAAGAAAATAGTAAAAGTCACTTTTTGCCGTTTTCTTTTACATACTTTATAATTTTACATTGCATTTAAAGAACTAATGTTTCTAAGCGCGCGAGAACATTCAAATCTCGTCCAATTCGAAAAAAGTCATTCTATTTTGAAGAGCGTTTGAATATTTTCGCGAGCCACTGCAAATATAAAATATCCAAACATACAAGAATGGCGAATGTTCCTACGAGCATTTACAATATCGGACAAAAGTTTAAGACGAAATGGAAGAAATAAATTGATTTATTTTCCATAAAAAATATAAATACAGTGTTCTACTTTTGGTATTAACTAATTAGACATTTGTTTGTGCACTTGCAAAAAAAATTTCATTTTGATATTTTGCTCAGTTATAAAGAACGAACGAAATCTGTATAATATTTTGTCTGTCAAAAGTTTAAGACTACACAAAAAATATTAATTTTTGGCAAGAAAATATACACAATTTCTGTTTAAATTCAATATTTTGTCCGATATTCGTTATTTCTTATCACTTCGGTACATCTTCTTGGCATAGAATCTATTAATTTTTTACATTGATCTACCGTAATATTACTCCAAGCTGTTTCAATTGTAGAGTAAAGTTCATTAAAATTTTTCGGTTTATAACCTTGTACTCTCTTTTTTACGATGCTCCACAAATTCTCGATTGGATTAATGTCTGGTGATTGCCACGGCCACGGCATCACGGTAATATTTTCTTCTTCAAAAAAACTGCTTCACAACCCGAGCCGTGTGCTTCGGATCAGTATTATTTTGAAAAATAAAATCACCACTCATATTGTTGCGCGCAAAAGACAACATTGTGTTCTTGAGTATGTCCATGTATTGAAAACGGTCCATAATTCCATTGATACGACATATCGGACCAGGGCCGCCTCGAGAAAAACACGCCCACGCCATAACGTTCCCACCACCATGTTTAAGAGTTTTTAAAACGCACTGTGTTTTCAAACTTCCGCCAATTCGACGTCTAACATACCGTATCCTGTCAGAAGAGACGCGATTGAATTTCGATTCGTCTAAAAACAATACCTTTTGCCGATCATCACTTGTCCAATGCTTACGAGCTTTAGCAAATGCAAGTCGTCTTTTTCGATTCCTAGAACTCAACAGTGGTTTCTTTTGGGGTTTTCGTTCTCTTAAGTTAAAGTCTTCTAATCTTCTCCTAATAGTTCTAGCACTAATTTGTATATCGTTTTTATAGTTTATCTCCGCAGCAATATTATTTGCACTACGAAAACGATCCTTTTCCGGCGATCCATTTTCGGCGTTGTTTTCCGTGGTCTTCCGTTTTTCGGTTGATCGCAATACATGCCTGCCTTTAAAAATTTATACCAAGCTCGTTTACAAACCGTTTCTGACCTGTTCACTATAATTACTATTTCGGTGAAGGTTTTACTTTGCTTTCACAGCTTTACGATTTGTTCCCTTTCGTTTTCAAGTAAATTCTTTCATTTACCCATAGCCTGTTCCTACCTAAATGAATTTTAAGCAATGAAAGGCACGCTAAACAATGATTCTGACATTCCAGAATCAAAATGTTCAAAAACTGTACTCATATTCACGTTTTGCACAGAACGTCTTAAACTAATGCCCACTGTTTACAAGTGCTAAGCGGTAACTAACTGTTGTAACTCCTACATTGTTTGTATTTAACAACTGACGGTCTGAGGTTACGAAGGTCAAACATACAGCTACGTTATTCCAAAGAAATAAACCGAATAGAAGAACAATATGCGTATAAGATGCTTGTAATCCGGTTTATAAATAATCGTCTTAAACTTTTGTCTACTGTAAGTAGAGAAAACGTCTTTTCTTCGATTTTCATACGTGCTATTAATAAAATAATACCTAGGAAATTGTAATATTTTACATCAAATTTTTATTACTTTGTTATTCCACGTTTCTTTTTAATAACTTCGGCACATCTGCGTGCTATGGAATTTACCAATTTTATACAGCGCTTTACTGGTATTTTCTCCATGTCTTTTCGATCATGTCATATAATTCGTTTAAATTTGGTGCTTCTTCTCTCTCCTTCTTTTTTCACATAATCTCTCAGCATCTTAATCAGGTTTATATTGAGATTGAGCTGACCACCGCCTAATATTAACATTACGCTCCTGTAGAAGAAATATTTCGCTTTTCGACAAGTGCGTTTAGGATCATTGTCAGCCTGAAAATCCAATCCCGAGGTAAATTATCATTCGCGTATATACAGCAGTAAATAACCGTTTAAAGTATCTTATATAAACACTTTGATTCATGACCCTATTAGCGCGACAAATTGGACCAGGTCCATTTCTGCTCATTCCTTCTTAAACTATTACAGACCCACCATTTCCGTTAATAGTCAATTTTATGCATTTATTATTCAGTTTTTCCTCGATTCGCCGACGAATATACGATCTTCCTTCGGAACCCAAACGATTAAATTTTTATTCATCGCTGAAAATAACTGCTAAAATTTGTTCTCTTGGCCGATCAATACGAGTTTTCACAAACTCATGGAAAACGGAGTTTCTCTATTTATATGTGCACACTTATGTATGCTTAACCCTTTTAGGCGATATATCGGCTCCGCAGTTTTCCCGAGAAATACCAATATTCCGGCTAAAAGTGAGTTTCTATAGCAGAAAATATTTCTATTAAACAGAGATGTGTACAGTACTGTAAATGTCTATAGACTGAAACATATTCTCTGCTTTATATTTCTTCAATATCTTCAAGAAAGCGCTGCTCATGCTTGGCATATATTAAAGGGAATTACTTTACGAAAGTTGCGTATAGTTGAACGTTATAGCATATGAGGAGATGTTACACGACGAATTATTGCCTTTCGTGAGCGAAATAGAAGACAAAAAGACTATTTTTCAACGCGACAATGCTCCCATTCATACCGCTGTCGCTATAAAAAAGTGGTTTCAAGATTTCGTAATAGAGTTATTACCGTGGCTAGCATTGAGTGCTGATCCGAACACGACCGAAGACCTGCAGCGGAATTTTAGCAAGAAAAATTTACGATCAGGAGGAGTTAAAATAAAAAATATCGTTGATCTTGAAAAGGAATGAAATTCGCATGGGCGGATACTCAAAACGAAACTGTAAAAAATAAGTTAGTGAACAGATTAATAGAAATGATCAAAGATAAAGAAAAATCCACTAAATATCGAACGAAAAGGTAACAGAATTAACATTTTCTCACATCCAAAAACACAATTTTAAGAGACAATTTTACTTCTTCCAGACTTCGAAAGAAGAAAATCTTTGTTTGTCGTATCTTCAGTTTCGTTTCACGTTATAATACGAAATTACATAAACGATTTTGTCAATTTTTGTTTCAATATAGTGAAAAATCTAAAACTAGGATTAGGTTTATAACTGTTGATGGCACTGTACGTATTTATGTTTATTTCGAAGAAAATCAATATCCAATCATAAACAATATAAAATATTAAAATATAAAATAGTAAAATATACAATATTAATTCCGACAAATGTCTTGAAAAGCGCATTTTTTCGAAGAATTTCTGGTCTTCGCATGAGAAACTTGTGACCTACAGAAATGATTAAGATTGTTGTTCGTGTAACATTATAATTTTCTACCCAGTGTATATTTGCAATAAATTTCACGTTCTATATATAGCATACGCGAGACGTACGCAAGAATTTTCTATGACGAATGTCGAAATCCTTCCGCGAGCCACTGCAAGGATCATCGTCACGTACGCGAGTAAGCACATAGTTACGATAACGACTCCTCCAGGCAGAAACGAAGGCCAACGTGGAATTTAATTATAATTGAATCAACCGCGTCTCCTACCTGAGACAATCACTTGGTCGACTCAGTGAATCGATTACTTCAACGTGCACCCTGAGATGACTAAATATTGAAATTAAACAATTAGTGCTATTATTAGGTAAACTCGAGGATGCGGTTCGATGCAACTGCCCCTTTCGCACTTGCGATAGCGAATAGAAAAGACTTATGTCTTTCGTACTAATATTTTGTGCTAATAGCTCGGCATAAATATAGACAATGAATATAAGATCAGTTGTCACAAAGTTGCTTGGAACGAGCAGAGGCGCAGCGACATTTTCTTGGTGCACTCTTCGTCTAATTCTTTCTATCCAGCACGAAAAACGAATCTACTCTTTGCGCAAAGATGTGTACGTATCGAGGACAGTGAATTCCGAAATTATCTTGAAAGTGTAGACAGAAAACTTCTACTATTTCTTCGGACGGCCAACTTGTCGATACCGTGATGCGGTTTGGTAGAAAACAAAATTAGCCTTATTTACAGTTCTCTGTAAATTGCTTTCCTGACCTTTCCCATTGTTTACCGTGTTTTCGCTATCTACCACTGAGGTACTTACAATAGTTTTAATACGGTACGTAATATCGCGAAATTATTGCGATAGCGAAAATATAACTTGAACCTTTCACTTCCAATTGTTGTTTCGTGTAATTAACGTGGGATATCGGTATGGATTTAAATAATGTTTGTACGATAAATCACGATCTCGAGACAATTGGCTGCCATAAATTCGTTATTACAATTACCACGTTAATTATTTCAATTGTATGAAATAATTAGTCCGTGCGTGACAAATGTATCGAGCATTAGAATTTTCATTCATAATAATCTAATGGAATTACTAATTACGAAAGCTATGTTAAAATGATGTTATCATGATCGGATTAAAGAATGTAAAAATTTATCGTCGATTAAAATTAAAATTAAACTCTATAATAAATTATTTTAAAAGCTTCCTAAAGCAAGATTAAGTTTTTTTATTTAAATATTCTTCTCCAAGAACGCGAGCAATAATTTTGCCTTGCTTCATCTTTGACTCAAAAATTTCGGGTCATCCTTTAAAAATATCCGTACGGAAGACATTTTAAAAGTTAGAAAATGGTTGACACATTTTTGCTTAAAAATCAATAAAGCTGGATAAAAATAAAAATCGAATATTATCGTGATTTATCTTTTCATGACGTAATTTTTTCTCAGCAATTTCATACAACGAAGTATGTATTCATTTTCCTCGCATAAATAAACATTTTCGTTATACTGAATATGAAAATTCTAAAACACGTCAATTAAAAATAAGACACAAGTATTATACCTTTCTCTAACAAGAATTTTAGTGCAAGGGCAATTGCTAATATTATTATTAATTATTATAATATTACCGTCTAAATATTTTCTTGCTAATTCCTTTATGTTCCCCGCAAAAATAAGAAATTTTCCTTTATTTTCCTGGTAGGAATAGCGCTTATTGCGAAATTCAATTTTAGCCTCCATGAATTTTTAATATTTTCATCCAGAAAGGGATTGCAGCTTATTCCCGTCTCCAGAATTAGCCTGTGGCATAAGAACTTATAGTTCCACGATTCTTTTATATCGTACCATATACCCTCTATATCTATATCATACTATTTATACCGAATTATACTATTTCTATATCATAGTATGCCTATATCTATCGCGTAATACCTAGGACGTAAAACATACAATAATAAAGTTAGAAAAACGATTCGAGTCTCTGCATATAAAAATGAGTCGAAAATCTCGAATCTAGAATCTAGAATCTTAATTGAGATTTTCTTTATTCGAAAACATCGTTTTCAACAAAATCAAATTTGAAAATTCGTCAAGTACCTACATGTTACAGCTACACACTGATATAAGACTGATTCTTGATTTTTGTCAAAAAACGAGACTTGGAAGGAAAAAATGTTGTTCTATGTTTAATTAAGTTTAATTTATTATTCTAACAATCTAATTTTCGCACAATAACATGCAAATAATAGGATTAATCTGCTCCCGATTGGCTGCTTATATCCAGTCAGAAATACATCAGGTTTACGCGTATTTAACAAGCTTTCAAATTCAATCTTCTCGAAAATAAAGCTTAAACAATGAAAATACCTCGTTCTATAACTTATTTCGACTTACTTTTATTTGTAAAATAACTATTGTTTATAGGCAATAAATTAGAAGATGTAACAAGCCTATCTTGCATTAATTACTTTTTTATTTAATTTATATTCGAGCAAGGTACGTCTATGTTTCAGATCGAACTCTTGATACCAAACCTTGAAAGAAAAGAATATTTGTACGTTCACTCGTACTAAGCAAATGGTTGCTATTCTTTCATTTATATTACGGTCTATGTATAAAGATAACTGAAGGTTTCTTGTACGCAACACTGTAAGTGCAAAGATTAAAAAATATAGTTTCCTTAACGTATAATGTCCTACTTGCCAATGAAAATTAAGCGCAACTTTCCTTTCTAAATAGTTATTAATAATGCCAGAACATGGTATTACAAGGTCGCCTCTAAAGAAAAGAAATAAGTACAATCAACACTAGGTAATTGAAGATTTTTGTACAGGGCATTGTAAGTGGGAAGATTAAAAAATGTTATTTCTTTATCGTATAATGTCTTACATGCCAAATTATAATATAGAATTTAAGAACAACTTCCATTTGAATAAATAAATAATTACTAATAATCCAACATTTCCTCTGTATAAAACAATGTAAATGCCACTAAGCGGTAGACACGCTCCACGTTAAATATCACCAATTTTATAACGATACTTATTCAGAGTATTATAAAACGCAGTTTTTCAATAAAAATGAAAAAGACGTATTGAAAAAGTATATTTTCTATTTTTATACATGTTATCTAGGAACAAACAGGATTCACGCTTACAGTGCTTGCGAATTTAAATGAATGGCACATTCAGTTTTCTTTTCAATCAAGAGGCACATACAGAATTTTCTATAAGAACAATTCTTTTCCTGATGAGTATATTACTGCAAAAAGTAGAAAATTTTAGCGATGCATCTGGATCATTTTGTACACCTAAGATTGTATAATAATCGAGACAAATCAAAAACCGAAAATAATTTTAAGCCAGAGAAGCTAAAAAATGTTATGTTTGTTTACAAAAAGTCTCCGTTTCGTTTAATGTCTAGTGTACAGCAAGTAAGAGACGCGTAAACAATTGAATTCTGGAAGCAATGAAATAAGTCCTATGAAATTCACAGTCGACCCAACAATAACGCAACAATAACCTTTGGTTCAATAGTAGCGGTTGAAATTATTAACAACTATTGCAATTGTCCCTCGTAGCAGCCGATAGCAAACATGGATTTGTGTTCAACCCTGGCTTATCAAACTGTATTGGCCACCCTTTTTGCCGAACAGAACTCGCTCTCTCGTTTCTCTCGCAGATCTCTCTGCCACGGGGTATCGAGTTTCCCGTTTAACGCGATACTTCATTAGCTACGGTGAAAACGACGGGTCGAGTTGTGTCGTACAAAAGGTTTCGCAGAATTGATGGATCCAGGCATCGCTTTCGCTCGAACCCTACGGCACCGATCGACCCCTATCATCGCGCACGGGGCACCAACGAGTAACTCGTGGAACTTGCACGCGAGAAAACCGAATATCTCTGACAGCGCAGTGGTTTCCAAACCTTATTACATCGCGAAAGCCTGAAATTCTGAAAAAAGTCAAATTCCACGCAAGGAAGCGGAATATTTTTGATATTGTTTTTAATACCGCGTTTAACGATACGACGATCTTCAATTGCTATTGTACAACTTATTTCGCGAAAGCTTAATTGTCTGGAAAAAATTAATTAAGGAAAAGAGAACAAATAACCGTGGCAGGATAGTGGCTTGCAGAGCCAATAATTTACTTTGCGAAAGCTTAAAGTTCTAGAAAAAATTAATTGCACGCGAGAAAAGTGAATTTTTTTAAAAATCAGGGCGATTTGCAAATTAAGTGACTCGCTTCGTGGAAGCTTAAAAATTCTCGAAAAAAGATTGCACGTAGAAAAGCCAAATATTTTTATATTTTTCTGCAAATTCAATAATATTTTTCATGAAAATAAAAAATTGTGGAAAAAGTATTTTTAATGGTACAGTGGTCGTCAAAGTTCGGTAATTCGCTTCGCGAAAGAATGGAATCTGGAAAAGGTTAATTAATAACAAATACCCCAAATGATTTCAATAGCCAGTGGACAACTGAAACCATAAAAAGTCTAAGAAGAGAAATGTGCGAGGAAATCCGAAAAAATTTCCAGAATATTCTACGTGCGTTGGATCTCTTTGAGGTGTGCAGAGGTGTGCAGAGGTGCACTTTGGAAACCACTGGCACGGAGATACACAAACGTCGGCGGTTGCGTTCCAGCGAGTGGTCGATAACGCCGAGTTTGCGCTGACAGAGAGCCACAGGGCGAGTTAAACAGATTCTACGTATGTACGTACACACGTACGATCTACATACACGTATGTGTGAAAAAAGAGACGATAAATAGAATATCGTAAAAGGAAAAAGAAATAATTAAGAAAAAAAATCAATGAGTCACGCTAGTCCGTAAAGAAAGTGAAAAATAAATATTGTAAAACAAAAAAATGGAGAAAGAGGGTGAAGAGAAAGCGAAGATTAGATAGAAGAGGATTGGATAGCAGGTGATTGGATATGGAAGAGGATAGAAAGTGCGTTTGAGCTCGATGGGAAGCTGTCGAGTATCGTGTTCGGGTTCCTGTTGAAATCTCCGTAACCTGACACCCTCGCCATGAACTTCGATGAACGGGGTTGATGTCTCCCAGTCGATTCCGGTTATGTTACACTCCAACAGAAGTTACCTAAATTGGTAAACAAATATGTACATCGCTTTCACATCTCTCCTGGTACAAATTCCTGAAGCCTGAGATATTATTGAAAATGTCTAAATGGCTACTGTTAAACGAACAAAGGTAGAAGCTTGTACATGCCTGTTAACGACGACACCTTGTAGAGTCTGAGACAAAGACAATTAGTTCGACGCTATAGTTTCGCCTCGAAATAAGCAACATGCTACGTCCTCGTCTTTATTCAAGTTCTTCGACAGAGGGAAAAGTCCGAGAACGAGTAAGATGGCCATGAAAGCGAGAAGCCATAAATTTTTGTGGTCGAGTGAGATCGTTTAGTAGAAGGCGAATAGAATATGTACAATGCTGTCTCGCTTCGATATTAACGAGTCTGACGTATTGTATACTGCTCAATTGTATTCTTTTTTGTTCCATTCAAGAACAAAATTAAGTCGAATTGTATATTTGTCTCGTAATAAGCAACTAGCAGGTACCGGACTTGCTGCTTATGAGGAGGAAAAACTATGTTTTGCTTTCAACTGGAAGAGTGTTTATGAGACAAAGTTACGGAGGATGGTAATTGCTTTCAACTGGAAGAGTGTTTATGAGACGAAGTTACGGAGGATGGTAATTGGAAATCACCGAGCTATCGTTTGTCACTGATCCATCTCTTGAAACACATTCATGTAAAAGTATTTAATGTGAAAAATAGTAATTTAATACTTTGGTCATGGCGGTTCTGGCCATGAAGCGAGGAAGACCTTCTTTAAATTTTTAAATTTTTGCAAAATTAAATTTTCCGGAAATGCATAATATTCGCAGTCTAGACGCATGTACTTACACATTCGTAATTAATCGATGTAACAGAAAATCTCTTACAAACTACCATATTTCCTATTCTATCGGCACCTGCATATTGTTCATAAAGAAAAAGACAAAATATAAAAAAAAAAAAACTAAAGCTACGCCAAGAACTCGTACAAAGTATAATATTTGCAAATGAACGATGAAATGAACACTCACACGAAATACGCAATTACCAATGTTAACTTCCGACGCAATTCTAATTCCGTAAAGTGGTTAACGTTTCCTATTAAGTTTCCTATTACGTTTCCTATTAAAGAAACGTACAACTTTGATTCCAAAGGCTTTCGTCATTTCTATAGTGTTACGTAGAATGTAATTGAAAGCGCATTAATTCCCGTACATTATTCAATATTACCTCACGACGACTTTTAGCAGAGAAATATCTCTCTCATTATGTCGCTGCTAGACGGATGTGTCAAAGAAGCTTTTATGCTCGTCTGCAATCTTCGTAACGAAAATGGCTCGACAATACGTTTAGCCAACGAACTGAAACCGCTTTTACAAAAAGATTACGTAATGACTTAAACGTGTCATTATATCATAATAGTATCGTAGTATAATAGCTGGAGTGGAACGATACCAGATCTTATAATAGATCTTTGTGTCCATTGATCGATTTGTTTGTAACTATTGAATGTGGAAAGAAGGGAAGACAAATATGTCAAATAGATTACAATTAATAATTAAAAAGACAGTTAAGCGATCGTACACTCTGTTGTTCTTGATGAATAATTGTAAGTGAAAGTTTTAAACTTGTACTCGCGGAATGCAAACTTCCTTTCGTAAAGGAACATTTCTGAAAGTGAAATTATTAACCCGTGTCGCTAAGTTTATTTAACAATTGTGATATTTTTTAATATAGAATACAATGTCAAAACTAATCGAATCAACCGTTGATCGTTCAATGATCGTCGTGAGTGATCGTTCAAACTAATCGTTGAAAACTAATTGGTAGATAAAACTAATTGGTTTTAGCACGTTTTAGCACACGTAAAAATATAGATATATGTATACATTGTACATGTACATAGACAAGTAGGAATAATCTGCTCCAAATCTACAAATCCAGAATAAAACTACTAGCCAATACACGGATTTAAATGGCGATATATTAATGCAAAATAGAAAATGCGAGTAAAAGTGTATACCGATATAATAAAATAGTTTCATTGGAATAAAGACGATAATAATGACGAATTTACACAAGTGGACACAACAAACGAGCTCCAGATTTTCTGGCAGACATTGGTTTATACAACTTGCTATAGATTCCTTTCGTCCCACTGATCATTCTTAACGTAGTCAGTAATAGCTGTAAAAGGTGCGCGTGCCCCTAAAAACGTAATTAAAAAGAAAAATAGCAAACGATAGTGACGATGAAGAGGTGACTTTTGAAAAAGATTTTGATGATTCGAAGTACAAGAAGAGATTCTTCACAAAAATATTTAAAGAAGAAGTCGATTAAATCTTAAGCTGTATTCGAATAAATGAAGTAATAAATAATAAGATATAATAAGCAATAATAAATCAATAAGATCGATGTACCAAATCTCTCACATAATTAAAAAACTCGAAAGTGGTGCAAGTGCAACAGAATTACCCAGAATACATGGTGTTGGGAAACTCGCGATCAAAGACATTAAAAAATAAAAATATGATATTGAAAATTATCCGATGCATATTCTTTTGATGCTGACAATAGTAAAAAAGCCTTAAATATACTGAGGTAATGAAATAGTTCCATTGCGATAAAGACGATAATAACGGCGATTCTACACAAACGGAAACAACAAGAGAGCTCCAGATTTTCTGAAAGACATTGGTTCCTACGACTTGCTATAGATTCGTTTCGTCCCACTGAACATGATCACTAGTAGTTGTAGAAGGTGCGCGTCATCCTAAACACGTAATTAAGAAGAAAAATAGCAAACGAAAGTGACGACGAAGAGGTGCCTTTTTGTAAACGATTTCGACGGTTCGAAGTACAAGAAGAGATTCTTCATAAATATTTAAAGAAGTCAACTAAATCTTAATCTGTATTCGAATAAATGAAATAATAAATAATAAGATATAATAAGAAATAATAAGATCGACGTACCGCGTCTCTCACACGATACTGTAAGTTAAGAGGTTAACGTGGCCCCTAATAACCATAAAAGGTGCATGTGACCTTAAACATGCAATTTAGAAGAAAAACAGCAAACGAAAGTGACGATGAAGAGGTGCCTTTTTGTAAAAGATTTCGATAGTTCGAAGTACAAAAAGAGATTCTTCTATATGCAGTTATTTATGTTTAAAAAATTATGCGATTCAGCAGCCAACAAGATATGGGATTCATAAATATTTAAAGAATCTGTCAATTAATCTTAATCTGTATTTGATTAAATGAAATTACACATCGGGAAAATGATCGTTCCATTATCGGAAAATTCCATTATCCCAACAGTTTTGTCTCCTTATTAGTTCGGATAAGACAGGCTTTGCTGTATTTCGATGATACTGACTTATAACTTATAAGAGCTTCGTCGCGAAATAATACGGGGAACCAATTTATACAAAAGAAAATCGTAGAGCTCCGTTTAAGGGAAAGTGGAATTGTATCGGTGCATTTTTCTTTATAACCTTTTCCTAACTATAACTTTCCGCTTCAACAAAACTACAGTGCGTCCCAGTTACTAAAATCATTCTGTATATAAACCATTGCAATTTAATTAGTACTCATTTGTTCATTCATTGTCAATTGTTAATTTGACGTTTGAGCACCTAATATTTCTCTCGTAAAAATGATTGAAAACCAACTTTATCTGAAATGAAGCTGTGCATATAAGAAGAAAACATTGTTTTCTTTGACCTATATACATGTATGTATGCGTGTACTGTTAAACGATCTGCCCCGAAAATGCGAGACATTCTGCATATCTTTAGTTGAACAGTTGGCTAGCAGGTAGAAAAATAACGTACTCTACAAAAAGGACGACCGAACAATTTTCTCCGTCTCTCATTTTCTGTTTAACTCGAAGATAAATGATCGTAAGATTTATCTTTGACGTCTCAATGTCGTTTCATTTTCAGTTGATTCGATGATAAACGAATGTAGTGGTATCTTTGACATTTCAATGCCAAACGTCACGTCTGAAAAGAAGAAAGGCATGTTACAAACAATAAAAACTGATTTCTGATTGTCGAAGGATACGCATTTAAAAGCGATTACGAAATTTAAAAGGACATCCGCTTAAGGAGTAAAAAATGATAAGCAATATCAATCAAGATTAATGACCGCGTCATATTTACGTTGGTTAAAAATACTTTGCACGATGTACAGAATGAAGTATTAATAGGATAGTAAACAGAATAATAATAGAATCGCAGGTAGTCTTGTAAAAACTAGTTACATATATATTAAACTGTAACATAAATTTTCGTGCTGTTTTCTTTACTTACAATTAGTATCGATATACATCGTTTCTTTTTCGTCTATGAGCTTTACAAAATTGTTACAAATATATCGTTTTAATTTAAAGAAAACCAATACATTATATAGATTCTTTTCGTTTCATTCTTCTATATATTAATAATTTTACATTTATACGCAGGAACGTTTATAAAATCACACACGTTTCATTCTGTACAATAACAAATTTACTAGAATTTCCTTGAATTTTGTTATTATTCGTAATAACCGATTTTAAAATTCCTTAATTTTAAGTAATCTAGTTTTAATTTAATTTATTTTATTTATTATATATATTATAATATATTTAATATAATTTAAAAAAGATTGCTGTCTCGATACATCGACGCGTGTAAGATAAAAGAGAATAAAACGATACAACACTGTATAAGTAGAAGAAAAAAAATAGAAAGTGAAAACGAAAGTAATATTTTCAAAGATGCTCGTCATTATCCATTGTCTGAACTGTCACTGCGCGTCAAACTTTGGTAACTATCTACAGCTCGATGATGAAAGCCAGCAACGCAACATCGAAAGGATCGTACGTTTCGTATCGCAAAGTAGTCGACCAGGTAATTCGTATTACGCGAGAGAGCTGTAAGATATCAGTCAGGCGTAACGACGTCTCATTAAGTCACAGAAGATGCTCACAAATCCTCACGAAACGTTCTGTTTCGTAACGCACCGTGTCTTCCGAGGCCGGAAGATAGAACCGATAAGTCGAACTGAGAACAGATCTGCAGTCACTCTCAAAAATATTCGCACACTGATATGACTTCTAAGTTCTATATCTCAAAAAATAGTGATAAAACAGCAAAACTGTTTTACAGTATATTAAAGTATTGTAATAAGTATATAAGTTGTTTAAATATTGAAGTAATCGTTGGACAACATCTCCTTATATATAAAAGATATAATTAATTTACATATATAAAAATATTCAAATATACTCAAAAATATTCGGACACTTTATAAATTGACGTTAAGAAGCTAAAATAGCAATTGTTTTATAAAAGTTTAATACCCTTTTTTTCGATAATGTGTTTTATATGTTGAAGATTAATTTTTGTTAGTAGTCGATGCCGTATTTTATTCCTCTATTAGACGATTTTATCGCTTTTCTTTAGCGTTTATTGTTGTTTTTTAATCGTAAAATAATACTTCTGTAAAAAAGCTCGTTATCTTACATTGATAACTTAAATTTGTAATGTATTGAAATACTCTCGCAAATTTTTAATTCATTTTCTTCTATTTTACATACGACATTAAACACGATGGTAAAAGTATAGGATGTGAAATATGACGATACGTTCTGTAGATATCAGAAATAAAAAATCTGTTAATTTGTAATTTATCAAAAATAGAAAATTTGTTAATTAATTAGGTACCGTTGCCCGATCACCGCAAGATAAACCGAAGAAAAATGTATTTTTAATTTGCAAGAATATAAACCACAAATTTAAGTTATCAAACTGAGATAACGAGATTTTTTACCTGGACTGTACAATCAGTAAAAAAAGCGATAAAAGCTAAAGAAAAGTGATAAATTAGATTACTAATAAAAAATAGTCTTTACCATATTAAACAGCTTAATACGTGACATTATCATACAAAATATTAAACTTTTATATGGAATTATCATTTTAATTTCTTTAACGTCAAATTATAAATTTCCAAGTATTTTTGAGACATGAAACTTTGAAACGCGAAAGACACTGAGACTTTTATTCGACATTTCTTTTAATATTTGACTACGGTTTGTTTTAAGACAGAAGCTTTTAACTTTCCGATATCCATATACTTCGATATAATATCAAACATTTTTATCGTTCTATCGTGTATCTATATCAGACATGGGACATAGAAGTCAAAATTATGCTAGCGTGTGAATATTTTCACGACTTGTTATTGATTGCTAATTAAACTGACAAACAGTAAATAGAAAGGAAACGTCTATATAAACTTTTCGTTCTTATCTCGTTCTGAAGAACCGTGGTTAATTTGTCAATTCTAAATGTTCGAATGTCATAAAGTAGCAAACGTAACGAGACTCGACGAGTTACATATGTGTATCTGATTTATGAGTTCAGATATTAACGATTCGTATAAAATTATGTCGATTAATCTATATCTACGTGGAGACTTTAATGCTATTTTATGGATCTTCTCGAATGAGTATGAAATGCTTTATGGCCGATATAAATATCATGCTATGAATGGTATCTAGTAAATCGTTACTAATCATATTTTTCGCGTTGAAATATTATTAAGGTTTATAGCCCCTTAACGTTCTTAAGTGCACATATTTCTGACAATTTATAGCTTGATATGAAATGAAATATAGCGAAATATAGCGCGCATTGACCAAATCGGGAAATATTTGAATTTTATTTTCTCTCACTACGGAACGCAAATAACGTATCTTTCTATAACTTCACTTCATAATGCTTGAAATTATCTCCACACAATGTCGAAGCAATCAGTATCGTGTATTTGTCTTCATTATTATACATTCTTTCCAAAAGTTGTCATACTCGACAAATATCTACTTTCAGTCGTTTGTACTCTATCATTTCACGTAAATCATAGTAGCATTAATTACACAGTTAAGCCTCCCTTATCCGAACCCCAATTATCCGAATACCCTAATATTCGAACGTTATATCCACCATGCTATTTTCAAGTAATAGATGTCTTTACCCGTTTCAAATATTTACATACAAAACATGAGATTAATAAAGTGTTACATACCTTATAAACGTTCATATGGAACGTTCCTTTGTATTGTTATTGATATTATTTTTTTATATTATATTTCTTTTATTTATGATCTTTACTTTGTACTTATATTTATACTTATTCCTTTATGTTACTTCATATTCGTTCCTTTAACCGATCGTGTGAATTCTGTCTGCAAGAATTTAGTATGTAACTTTAGTATGAGATAGCGTCGTAACTATCGAAACAGAATACGAGAGAATTTAAAAAACTCGAAAATAGTGTAACTGCGACAGAATTAGCAAAAATACATGACGTTGGAAAAACCACAATATTAAAAATGTTAAGAAAATTATCTGAAGCACTTAGATTCCTGACAATGGTAGAAAAGCCTTAAATATATTGAGGTAATGAAATGGTTTCATTACGATAAAGACCATAATAATGATGATTTTACAGCAACGGAAACAGCGAACGAGCACCAGATTTTCTAAAAGACATTGGTTTATACAACTCGCTATAGATTCCTTTCGTTCCACTGATCATTCTTAACGTGGTCATTAATAGCCGTGAAAGCTGCTCATCACCTTAAACACGCAATTAAAAAAAAAAGGAGCAAACGAAAGTGATGATGAAGAGGTGCCTTCTTAAAAATGGTTCAAAGTACAAAAGGTGATTTTTCATAAATATTTAAAGAAGCTTTCGACTAATCCGAATTTGTATTTGAATAAATGAAATTTCATATCAGAAAAGTAACTGTTCTATTATCGGAAAATTCCAATATCCGAGCAGTTTTATTAACTTATTAGTTCGGATAAGGCAGGATCTAGTCTTTCAGTCTCGATAAACTTGTAGAACCACGCCAATTTCGTTGATATTTGAATTCGTTTGAATACAAAAATATTTGAACAACTTTTTCCTATACATATAACTGCCAGTTGGCCTTTGTTTCCAAGATATTCGCAAAAAACTGCCGATACCACTGCAGAATTATCTATCATAATTCACTTAAAAATGTGCATCATCAATGTATTAGGTTTGGGTTTGGCCTAGTCTTTTAAATCGCAAACGACGCTTGCGTGAAATAATAACAAATTAATTATAAAAATAATAGACTAACGAATAATTAATCATTATTTTCAGAAGTTCTAACTCAAAGCTAGACCCAATAAGTTGATGATATATACTTTTTATTGAGTCATAAGTTGTAACAGACGTTTCTTGCAGCTTAGTATGTGCACGTTGTGCATGGACCCTGTAAGCTCGTCTGACCGTCGTTTATGAACAGAAATATGAACACGCTGCCACGATCGCGCGACTGTAGGCAGAAATACATCCTAGCAGTACTTGCAGTTTTTTGCGAATATCTCGGAAACTAAGCGAGACCGACTGTTGTATGTGAGGAAAAAGGTTGTTCAAAACGTTGAGCTTTACAACATATTCGAATATCATTGAAATCAGAGAGAATGAAACGTTTCTAGAAGTTCGCCTGTCTCAACTTAGCGTCACGAATCTTTCAATATATAATGTGTACGATTTATGTATCGTAATTGCGTGATATCATGTTTACTTTTAACTTGTAAGTAGTAAGATTAAACCTATTAGACCCTAGAAATTTTGACTATTGTGGTAATTTCGAAAATAGTCATTGTGAGACATTAACTATATAAGCGTTCGTTAGTCACGGCACAACGTATAATTTGCTTAATTTTTTAACGAAAAGTAATTAGTAAATTAAAAATATTACTCTTTTTCTATTTTTAATTGCCTCATGCATTATTTCGCTACTGTTGTAGGTACCTACGTATTCCATTCTTTGTGACACTTGGTACAAATGCAAATTTGTGTCGGGAGATTTATCGCAGATCTCTTCGCACGCGATTGTTCAACTTACGTATTCCTTTAAAAAGTGGTGGACATGAAAGTCTTGTATAATTTATAAGACTCGAGGTACTTTATATTTAGATATTTAACACGTTCAAACGAAGTGATGTACACGTATTATACACGTGAACGTAATGATAATGTCTAATTAGAATATTAAAATTGTATGTTCTCTCGCAGACGAAATATGACGCATACGTTTGTACTTAAAAATAATTCGCTATGTGGATAAATAATTACGTTCTACAAAAGATACGTCCAGAAACTCAAACTAACTAAAACAGCGAGGAAGATCATTCAAAGGATAAAATACATCGAATGCGAAATAGAATTTCTCCGAAACTGCGCCAGCTAAATTACTTTTTAAAAACTTTTTAAATGTTGATATAACGTAAACGAAAGTTACAAAAGAAGAAAATTTTCGAAGCTCTATGAATCGCTAAAAATTGCATGAAACACAAGTTGGAAAAAAGAAAAAGTTGTAAATAAATTGACAAGTTCGTATATTTACAGAGTATGAGAAAGCCAAATACATACATATAGTACTTTATCACGCGCATTATCGAGCGTACACCACATCTATTACTCGTATCTGCAACACATAATACTTACATCCTCTTGAGAACGCTCTGATTACATGCCTACATTTTGCTTACTCGTTTGCTAGAGCATTGTACGTGTTTCTGCTGGCGTAACACGTTACCAAAGATGTGTCTCAACCTCAACACGTGCTTTCCGGCCAACGTGCCTAACGCATCTTGCAAAAACACGAGACGGTGAAAAAAGCCGCGTACAACGTCGTACGTTACTCGTAAATCTACTTCGAACGTTTCCCACTAAGGAGAAACGCTATTAATATTGCTGCCTTTTTGTGTTCATAACAATATAGAAAATTCGACGCGTATAAAAATACAGTTACACGATGCTTATATCTTAAATATATGTATATTATTATTAATAAGTAATTTGCTAATAATTAATTGAATAACTAAAATGTCTATGTAGCGACCAATTTTATAAATGCGTGAAACCTGTTAAAATATAGGAGAAATATGTAGTGATTGAATGTGCGAATAACGTTTATCTAAATTCAATTGAAAAATTATTAACTACTCGGAGAATCTTCTTTTTAATTATTGTTTATCATCGCATGTCCTGGTAAAGTATTGGTGACTACAGTTACATGTATTCTATAAATTATATAAATGTTAAGCAAAATGATGTATGAATAATAAACATTATATGAATGTTATTTGCATGCTTAGTTTGTTACAGTTGTCTTAATTAGATTATTTAGTAAAAAAATTAACTATCAGTTAGTTGCAGTTAGTAGCAAACTGGTATGGTTTGTATGCATCTGTAGGTAGTCCAAAAGATTTATTTTTTTTTTTTAGGACGCTTAGAAATTTTTTACATCGTTAGTAATTCTAGTTAGTTGGAACATATATTATATCATATTGTATTGCATTATTAAATTCTATATTGTTGAGTATCTTTAAGTTGCGTCTTGTGCGTCTTCGAATTTGTTTCTATAGCTTCTAGATGCTCGATGGTGTTGTTGATACCGCAGTATTCACAGATTACCTTGTCCTGTTTTTTAATAAGATGAGGATGTGTGAGGAATTGCGAAGATCATAAGCGGTCTCGTTTCATGTGTATTTCTTCTGGATTTACGTAAAAATGTGTGGTCCTCCCAGCAGTTGTTTCCCATTCTTCTCTCGTCTTTATTTTTATGAACTGTTTGCCTTTTGAATCTTTGTTCCTCCTACTTAGTTGGTAGATTATGATGTTGCTTCCATTTAAGTATGCTTGAACTCTTACGTGAAATGACTTAGTGTACGCGGTTTTTTGTTGTAACGCCAACCAGTGCAGGGTTTTAGCAATATTTTATGCACCTGGTACAGAGAATATTATATTACAATACCTTCTGACCTAAACGTATATACTACGCATCAGATGAATAGATGAAAGGATCGTAAAGATACTTTCGATTACTAGGTACAAAAACTTAAGCCTCAATTCCATGAAATTGCTCGATTTCCAAAGATAAAACGAAAAAAACACCGCCAAACCATTTGTCTGCCAATCCATGATCCACGTAGCAGCTCGTCATCTGGCTTACTGTTTCCCCTCCCTGTTCGATAAAACCTCGTTGCAAGCGAAAAGCTCTTTCGTTCAACGCATCCCCTAAAATCTTCTTGAGAAGAAAAGAAGACCTGCGAAAAGGCGTCGCTGATCATCGAGACGATCGTCAGCGTAAAAAGTGTCGGGACTAACGTGCCGTGTGTAGTCGTTAAAGGACCTTCGAGGGGAAACAGAAGAAAGAACTGCGCCGTAGTCGTGAGCCCGCGTCGAGTAAGAGACGCGGAGCGAGCCGGAACGTGCGAAAGATCGTAATCGTCCCTCCGAATCACCGCGCACCGGTATCTGCTCGATCTGCGCCTATATACGTGTGTCGCGATGCTACGGGCGCATCCCCATTGCGAAGCGATGCAGGTACACATGGCGCAACCGTTCGCAAGATTCGACCGTACTTTCTCGACGCGATTGTTCGCGGGTTCGGTTTGAGCGGCGCATCCACGTGTGCCACGAGCGACTCGCCAACATTCGCGCACCTTTTTAGCGATTATACGTATACAGGCTGTCCCACGTAACTGTGGCCACGATTTTTCGAGCCCTTCCGATAATCTGACGGAAAAATGTCTCGAACAAAAATTATTCAGTTTTATGTCGGTAAAACATCGTAATGAAAAAATTTTCAAAATATACTTTTTTGACAGAAAATTCAGTTACTTTGACTTTTTTCAAATGATACTATGTATTTTTGATTGGAGAACGTTGTAGCTGATGCCAAGATAAATTCAAAGAACTCATATACTGTGACCTTAACTGAAGTTGAATGCAGAGAAATGGGAAATGTTGAATTTAGAAATGTCGAGTAAATCAAGGGAAACATCAGAAACGCTATAAACTGATACAAGCCTACTTTATCGATTGGAACTTTGCCTACAAGAAAACGGAAAATAGCTTGAACGTTTATTATAATTCCGCGACACTAAATAATTTATTTCTTTATTTTATTATGTGCGAATAATTAAAATTTCCTATGCTGAAGGTAGCTATTTTGAATGCGTAATTTCGAAATAATGTGATTCGCATCATTAGATATGATTTACTTGAATCACTCGACATTTCTAAATTCAAGATCATGGTATACGAGGTGGTTAAATTTTTCTTGTCATCAACTACAACATTCAGAAGTCAAAAATACGTAACGTCATTTAAAATATCAAAGTGACCTTGACTTTTTATCGAAAAAATACATTTTGAGAATTTTTTCATTGCAATGTGTTACTGACTTAAAACTAAGTAACTTTTGTTTGAAACATTTTTTTGTCAGATTACCGGAAGTGCCTGAGAAATCGTGGCGACAGTTACGTGGGGCATCCTGTACATGGAATTATTAGAGATCTCTGTCTGTACGTCTAGAAAAATCACTAACAGTGATTTATCACGCTGATCGTAGAATTATGATCTAATTTCGTTCACGACTGAAATCGTGACTTTTTTATCTTGAGTGAATTTGCTCACTATGATCGTTAATTCTCGATCTTGGTTGAATTACTTCTTATAAAATACATCAGTATAGCCTGCATAAAAAGATTTACATATAACGTTAATTTAAAATTACGTCACGTTTTCTTTGTCTAACGTAAATTTACTTCATTCAATATTAAAAATGAAATGTAATTCAACATTCTTTTCTTTATTTATATTACTTCAGTATCTTAAAGAGTAAAATATTAATTCTTCCTTGCGATTCCAAAATCATAACATACGTTCGACTATCGTTAATATAAAATACACGGGTTATCTGATACGTGCGAAGAACAAGATCTTCGGCAATCAGAAGCGATCACGAAAAATCACAAATCATAGCGAAGAATCACCATGATTGGAAATCATCGTAATCAAATTAATCGTGATTAACGTGAGTAACGAAGATCCCTATGACGAGAGAGATACGTTCCGTTAGACGAATTCCACGTTATACAAGCACCTTCTCTGTGCTCTATAAAAATAACTATCACATCATACGTAAAATTCTCCTTATCGTACAAGATGAAAGTAGTAACGCAGAAATGAAGATTTCTTGTAGAGAGCTGTGTCAGTGTAAAGATTAAAAGGTATTATTTTCTTATCGTATAATGTCCTACATGTTAATGGGAACACTGTAGTGGAGAATTTAAAAACAATTCCCATCTATAAATAATTAATAATAGTGTTAAAAACTGATACGGTACATCCAACATCGCCTTTGTATAAAGAAATGTAAATTAAGCGATACACGTATTCGAACACATAGACACTAAATATCATCAATTTTATAACAATTCTTACGCGAAACGTTATAAAATATACTTTTGTGATAAAGATAAAAAGAACATCTTGAAAAGATATATCTTTTGTCTTTAAACAAGTTATTTGGAATCAAAGAGGATTCAGTACTTGCGAATTTAAATAAATGGCACGTTCAGGCTTCTCTAAATATAAATACAATTCTTTTTCTGATGAATATATTAGCGCAAAAAATAGAAAATTTCATGATACATTTGCATTATTATAAAATATATAATTATTATATATATAATATAATATATATCATATATAATATTAATATTATAATAATTATTATAATAATATTATAATAATCAAACTCCGAAAATAATTTTAAGCCAGAGTTCTTTTTCTCTGCTACAAAATATGATATTTGGCACATACAGTGTCGTCTAAAACAAGTCTTCAAATGTGAATCATTTAAACTCATTATTCACCTTGTCTTATGTTCTTTTTCTCTATTCCTATCGCTCGCATAATGCTTTTCGCTAGCGTAATATGAAAATTTAGATGAAGAAATATTACTTCTGTACTTCTTTGCACATGACACAGTGACAGAAATGTATTTGTAAAAACATTGCTCTGGATTCTAATTTTGCATTTATCGCGAGTAAGGCGATTAAAGGAGCTGAATACGGCAAAGCAGAATTTAACTCGAAAATAAATTATATCGGAAGAGGAAAATAAGACCGCGTACGAATTTCTTTCAGTCGAAAGTAACGCAACAAAATTGTAGCAGTGTCCAATATTTTCTTATTAGCACAAACTATACGATATGGTTTCGTTATTTTGACTTTTGAAATTTTATAAGAACAAAGCTACCACATAAAGCTATCGCATCTTATTCACGGTGAGAGAAAGAAATTATTCTCTACGACAGATTTGAAATCCGGTCTCTAGATTGATAAATAAGTTGCGGTAACTTATAGAAATTCGCAATATTTTTACGGACACATCTGAAAAAGTAGAACTTACGTAGACATTTATTTCACCCTCTACATATTATAACTTGTAACAAGTAACTGCAAGCGTTTTGTATATTTCTAAATGTTATATAAAATCAGTATATGAAAATTTCCCATAAATACATAAATGAAAAGTGTTTGTAAAAAGCACTGCAAATACCAAGAAACAAATTTTTCAGGAGGAAAAGAAAACTTATGCATTAACGTAGTCCAAATTCATTAGAAACAAAAACATAGAAAAGTTGTGAAGAAAACATAATGCTCCATTCATTTAGATATATGTAGTATAGGCAGAAGTCAAAAAACAATTAACTAACGTTTATTGACGCTTATATTTTTCTCTGTAGTTATATTATTAATAACTATTTAGAGAGGAAAATTGCACTTAAATTTCATACTACAGTATTTTCCAATGAAATATCAAAATTTGTCAATCTTGGCACTTACAGTGCTTTCTACAAGCACTCTTCAAATATTCAAAGTTTGTTAATAAATGTATTAATCAAGCAATTCATAATTCAGTTAAATAGGATATGATTATAACGTCTAAGGAATTAATTGCATTTCAGCTTCAAGTTAATTAACCCTTCATACTCCTCCGGACAATAGTAATTTACTCCTTCTGTCATAACGCCAATTCATGCACGTATGTATACGCGTGCAACATAATATGCATATTAAATCATACATGCATGATACGTATATTATTACGTTGTCTGCATTAATAGACCGATATGATTGTTCCAACATTCGAGTTTTCCAATAGGGAAATACATACTTATCTTTTCAGTACAGTAGTCATTTTACATCGGCTACTAACTTTAATTTATTGTTCATCCGTCTGTAGCTGTTGTTTTTTTTTTTTTTTTTTTTTTTACAGAACATATCCTAATAATTTATGTTCTCCGATCAATTTTAGTTTTACAATTTCGAGAAAATAGAGAAATGAAAGTGATACAATTCGTACCTTAGCTGCATATTTTCTACATGCAAATGGAAACTAGAACTCTTGGAGAATATTACAATTCTCTAAACTCTTGTTATACCTTTCCTATTTTTCCTTCTGTAGAATTGTCATCTTTTTCTTCGACTTCACACAATATTTCAAGAAGTCGTAAAAATTACAGTATTCGTCGTCGAAGAACACTTATGGTCTCTGCAGCTAACATTGGCAGAAATGGACCCTTATACAGAGAAACTTTCTTACTGTAGCACAATGCAGGTATATTTATATCAACTTCGGCAGACAGAATGTTTTTAACTTTGCTTTCCATCGCTCTTATTTAAAATTCATTTCTTTTGGTCTCGTAATGACACTGTAACGTAACTATAACGTAACTGTAATGACATCAATCACGGTCTTTTATATACATATGTATAAGCGTGCTCGAAACCGTACTATCTATAGGCATTTTCAAAGAAAACCCAGTCTATTACATATAACGTACAAATCCTGAAACTAATCAACGAGCATTGCATATAAGTTTCTAACTTCATCGCCATAACCCAGAATCCAATTCGAAAATGTACTCGCATTTCAAAATGAAACGATAGGGTTCTCGATCGGGTTCAGATCAGAATCCACTACTGGCCAAAATCATGAAACCACCTTTTTTGTATGGGCGGCTGTATGAATAGAAGCATTGTCTGGTTAAAAAAAATGTTTTTTTGTCTTCCATTTCAGTTATATATAATAATAATTCACCATGTAACATGCCCTAATATCCTGTAGCGTTCAATTTACCTTTTACAACAACAATTTCACTCGACATATCCAGACATGATCAGTAGTTTCTTGAAAATATTAAAGAAATAATGCAGAAGATGTGTGTGAGATTAAAATTATTCACAGCACTATATATATCAATTATTTGGTATTTTTAAATCATAATTTACTATATGTATTATACTTACTTAGAATATTAGAATTTTAATAACAATGTCTCGCGCTTTTGCTGAACAATAATTTTAGGATTATGTACACATTTATAAATAATAAATATGATTTTAACGCCAAATATTCGCTCGGGAATAATAAAGGAAATTTAAAGATAATCCCTGTTGGCAGAATTTGTCAGCTGTGACGCTTTTTTAAAAGTTCAACGAGGATTCCGGTGACGCGTCATTAAATCCGGATTAAACAATGGATTCTCGTTCGAGCGAGACACTTTCGTTTTCACCTCGTTTGCACGTAATTAATTATCGGCGCCATTATATCACAAAAGTGATTTAAAAAACTTAGAAAAAAAGTTATTCACATTCTATACAAAATATATGTAAATAGAACATGAAACGTAAAATTATTTTTAAATAGCAAAATGACAAATTTGTTATACGTTAACGTTAATAAACACAATTAAATAATGATACGCATATGTTCCATTAAAACGTATAGTCGCATATTATTAATTATTAATCGGTAAAATCAATGCTATTACTAGACTACACATTACTATGCAAATTTATATTTTTATGAATACAAGTGAAAACGTAGAACGGCAGATACGTATATTTGTTTCGTTTACCAAATTTCCATAAATATTCGATTAGATGTCGAAATAATATTTTACGTCAAATTTTTTATACGTTTTAGCATATTGTGTAAAATAATATTTTGTATATATTATTATACACAATATGTTTCAATCTCAATATGTTTTTGGAAACTATAAAAACTAGAAAGAACATCTTGCATAATAAAGTAATAAAAGTAAATGAAATAAATAAAGTAAATAAAGTGACAAACTAAAGTATAATAAATACCTATGTAGGGGAAAAAATGAATGATAATAAATCAAAGTAAAAAATTTCTTCTCTTATCTGTTAACAGGCAACCGATTGGTGGTTAAATGACATGTACCTGTCTGTGCCTCTGGCTTTACCAATTAATAGTAACCCTGGCCTTGCGGTAAGGCCCAAAACATTTAGCAACCAGAAAGAAGCTGCAGTGTTTCTCGCCAGGTTTTTAACAGAGCTGCTGAACTATCAAGAAGTATTAGATAGGTAAGAATAGCCTTTTCGTAATACTTAATGATGGAAATCACAAATTATAAATATGCACCTAATTAAAGAAGTGTTACGGGTAGAATGATCTCTTCAAAGAAACCGGACGTACCTATGGAAACACGTTTTAGACAATTTCGATAGGAGAACATTAAAATTTCAGTACCATATTGTAAACCTCGCAGCTTTTGTATACAGTGCCGGACAGAAGTATTCTTACACTTTTGAAAACGGAATAACTTCTTTCAAATTGGGCAAACAATTTTGAAAAAATTACAATCGGTTGGAACCGCGAAGAAAAGAGCGAAGGATACCATTTGTAACTTTTTTATGTAATTAAAAAGCAATGAAAATTTAAATAACACATTTTAAAGAGTTATGTCAGCTGTATGCGCACTGAAAATTTCTTGGGCATCGCTTAAAGTTTCCACGGGCTACAAACAGTTAAAGATGATGAAAATAACATTTAATAAAAATAAAAATACAGATTAAAATAATGAATCTACATTTTTGCCCATCTTTCGATGCCAATTGTTTCCGCATCAACCGATTTCGACGAAATTTTCAGCGTGCATTACATAACTCCTTAAAATCAGTTGTTTAAATTTTCATTAAATGCCCAGATAAGAAAGTTATAAAAATCTTCCTTTATTTTTTTCTTCGCCATTTCGACCAATTGCAATTTTCTAAAAACTCTTTTTACGCGTCATCTAATAAACTAATGCCTCTAACTTCTCGCGAAAGCTCAAGTCGTCCCGTACAATTTGAAAAAAATTACGCTTGAAAAAAGTTATTAAAAGCTATTTTCAAGGATGTTAAAAAATGAATACTTTCGTCCGGTATCGTATGTACGTATACATGAAAAATATACATATCGTAATACTACGCGCGTTAATTGCAAAAACCACGTTTGTAATCTACACACATTCTGTGCAAAACTTGATATATTAAATGTGTACATTACAATAAATTAAAAAGGTAAGAATAACAAATGAATAAGAAGATACGTAAATAAGTAGCGTAGCATTATCAGTCATGAATGTTATGAATAACGTAATGCTTGAATAAATCAAAGAAGAATGGTCGCTTTATCTTCCGACTCGCATTTTTCTTAAGTATAAAAGTCAGAGAGTAGAGGAAAAAGAAAAGGAAACAGAAAGAAAAATGGAGATGGAACGACTGGGGGAGAAGATTCGAAAGTTAGGTGTTTTTTAAAAAAACACCTTTGTCCCGGATACGGTTCGAACCATCTTAGAAGAGGCTGACTAACGATAAGCTAATCGGCGACGCGAAGCTTACAGCCGAGGTGAAAGAAGGCGAACGCACATGGAAGAAACTCGGTTCGCACTGGAAGGAAGAGCTTCGTCATTTGAGACGGTGATTCGAGCGGAGGACAAAAAGAAGCCGCAGCAAAATCAATTTAGCGAGGGAGCAGCACGTCTGCGAGGAAATCCGGCTTGTAGGATCCATAGAACGCGGCCATAAAGAGAGACTCGTCGAGACGCGAGCGAAACGCAAAGGATACTTCTGCATAGAAAGCCTCAAAGCCCTCGGTATCCTGTATCCGGACGGGAAGGAACCACCGACTGCGAGTGCCTCTTTCTTTTCGACAACTAACGCAAATTCGCCGAGACGTACTAAGACTGATAGTGAATCGTATTGCTGCTTTAAAAGATACAGTATTTCCTCCATAATTGGTCGAAAATCGAATTTCCTCGGCGATGAATTATCGGTGTACAGAGCATTAATATAATTATATAATAATGGTGACTGCATAATAAAATAATAAAAGAAAATGGTGCGAGAGTCGACTGATGAAAAGAAACATATCGGTTGAACAATGTTAATGTAACAACAGAACCTTTTTATTTTCAATTTTTATTGATAACTCTAAATTTTGTAATAAATCTATTGCCGATGTAATTGCGAGATTTTTCTGATTAAACAAGGCCAAACACGATATAATTTGGAGCATATTTGTTTACTGACTGACATTAACTTATTTTCTTTCGTCTGTTATATATACAATAAACGTTGGATTGTTGCACAAAAGTCGGGATGCAGATTTTACAATTATTTGAAGGTAGGAACAATTCTACTTCTGAAAACTGAGGTCTTAGACGTCCCGAGCGTAAAGAAAAACAACGCGAGTGGAAGATAAACAGGAATTAAGAATCGAAACGCTCGACAAGCTGAACCCTTTAACTCAAAAATCAAACTTTCTTATTTTTGACTTGTGACCAATGAAACTTTTACCAACATGTTTGTTACCTTTTTCTGATTAAAACAACGCCAAACACGATATAATTTGACGCATATTTGCTTACTCTATACATGACAATCAAATACATATCGGTAAGTGTATAATTATGTCATGTTTGGTCTCATTTTAATCAGAAAAGTCTGACAAATGCGGCAATAAAAGTTTAATTTAAAAAAACGTGGAAAATAAAAAAGTTTCACTTTTAAATTTGTATCTACGTACATCGTCTCAGCGATATCTGACATTGGATCACGTTACACCACTCGTCCACCGCGGGTTGTCGAACTTCTCGATGCGTTGAGGGAAACCTCCTCCCCGTGGTGGGATGACGACCATGCAATTAACGAGAGGTTATTTTTCTGCAACTATCGCCTGTTTACTGTACATGTAAACGTAATTTAAGCTATATCGTGTTTGGTCTCATTTCAACTAGAAAAATCTCACAAATATGTTAGTAAAATTTTTATTTTAAACAATCAGAAATAGAAAAGTTTCATCATTGTCTCATGGGTAATTAGCATTGTTTCATGGACAATTGAATTCGGATCAGGTTACACATTTCAGTTTTAACTTTTTTATAGTTGTGGAGGGGAACTCCACTCGATAGTGGAGATGACGATCAACCAGTTATAAGAAACATACTGGCGATGAATTACAGAAAAAGTACTGCAGTTCTTTTTCTTCTATTTGGCCAATGAAGAAATTGCAGCAACAAGGAATTAGACTTCTTTTTGTATACGTATTAATCATATATTATTAAATGTATATAAATGAATAATCAAAATTTTTCGATGGAGCTGGAAGTTTATTTAAAAAATTATGTTATTATTCAAACAAAGTATTTATCTTTGTTTTCTATGACCTTAATGATGAATTTCATTATGGAAGAATGGAACGTTCAAAACAAAGGAGAACGTCCTGTGAAGTTGCTGCACGACAACACTGGATCACTGCTTCTACGGCAGAAGACGTGGCAACGAGTCTTGTTTGAAACGTGCTACTGCAGCCAGTTTATTCGCTAGACATTATTCCTTTGGATGACTACCAGTTCCGATCAGTGCAACACGCTTTATTCAATGCTTACTTTTTCAACTAGTCACCAGATGGAATAAATCGTTGAAGATCAGATCTCGTCTAAAGACACGTTTGACATAATTCATCGTTTCGCTGATAGATGGCTCAAAATTATAAAAAGCAACGGCAAATAATTTGACTGAATAACATTCTGTATCTTTTCTCAAGTAAGCTTTGGGTTTCGTTGAAAAATTAGAGTTATACATTTGTACACCTAATATCTATATAATGCACATTTGCACAATGTCGCTTATCCATATGGGACTGCGTAGAAGTTCAAACAGGCGTGTTTTAAAGACGTTGACACCAATTCACGCGACGCTCTGTTTATCGTTTCTTCGGTCGATAACACAATGAGCGAGACAGTAGTACCGTCTTTCGACGCACAAGGTATAACTATTAAGCTTTAGCCGTTGAGGGCGCAAAACTCACCGAAATTTTGCATAAATCGTGACTACAGTTTGGGGATGAAACATTATCAAGAACACGAGTGTTTTCGTGACGTAAATCGTTTTCCAGTGGACGTCGATACGTTCAAAACACTACGCGTCCGTGATGCCCCGAGACAAGTGTAACGCCAGCAAACATCGATACTGTTGGGGAACTGATCGAGCACGATCGGCGCATAACAATCGACGAAATCTGCTCGAAAGTTAATATTAGTCATGGAAACGTGGTTTCCATCATTCAGAAGGAGCTAGGGTTCCGCAAGATCGCGATTACTTAAAGAGGATCAGGAGGACGACGTTTCAACAGCAACGAGGAAACAGAGTAATTCGCGTGCAATTGGCTTCTGACTCAGCCCTCCATTTTCTACGAAACTGCAATGAAATTACCGATCCTCTGGCAAAAGTATATAGAGACAAATTGAACGTACGTCGAAAAATAACTCGATTGTTCTTTCTGAAATATTTTACTAAAATACAAAACTATAATATATAAATACAAAACTATAAAATATCTTTAAATAAAGTTATCTCAAATGAATTATTAAATAAAGTTATACAAAATATAAAGAAATATAAAGTTCGGTTTGTATCTGACTGACCCTTGTGTATGTATCTGTCTCGTAAAAAAAAAAAAATACGAACTTTCATTCGGTCAACGATAAAGCAAACAGGAACAAAAATTCTTGCAAGAGGAAGATCGATAGCTACGATAGTGAGATTATTAAAATTATTCAAGTGCAATATTTTCTTATCGCAGATCCGGTTTGGAAATTGAACAAGTGAAGTCGAAAGATGGAAAGACTATGCAACCTCTGTGCATGGCCCAGCATTACCAAATGTACCGAATATATCGACGGCCAGGGTCAAACGGTGACGAGCAAGTTATTCTTGATAGAACTACATCGGGCAATCATATCATCGTTGCTCACCATAATCAGGTATATTTCTAAATACTTGAAACAAAACATTTTACGTGAAATTCTAGCGATGTGATCTAAGGACCTTTAGTAATGAGTAAATACATTCTATTGTTTTTACTAGGTCTTTTCGCCACTATATCAATTTTTTTGGTAATAGGATTCGTGGCTATGTTAATAGATGGAATTTATACTTAAATTTCGAACATACATTTGAAGATACCGTGATATTTAATGGCCAAGTAAAGATGGAATTAATAAAAATTTATTAAGAATCTGGTCTCTCCGAATACGCATGCTTTGTGTCCAGTGAATTTTTCTATATCTATAGATCCTTTTTATATTCAGATGTTACATTTATACATGCACATATTTATTGACTTTTTACATTTACCTATATATGTATCTATCTAAAAATTTTCATCCGCCACACATACGCATCAAGTGTGTTCATTTTAAGTATATATTAGTATACTTAAGTAGTTAAGTATATATATGATATATATATCATATGTATACTTAAGTAGTTAAGTTGTATCATCATACATATATATACATATCATTATATATATGTCGGGTTAACATTAAAATCAGAATTAGGGGCGTGCAACGAATCCTCACGAGAATCAGTCATTGTCGCGACTATCGATAATGTTTGTTAACACCAGTACAAATAATACACGATTTACAAAAGTTCGCGGTAATTAGTTGGTAATAACAATGGCCTTGGGTTCGACAACGAATCCGCGGTCACAGGGATAACTCTTTGTTAATCGTAAAATGTACTTTCGAGGCACAAAATAACGTTTTCGCGGGTTGCTAGGTATATTTGCTTGTAAGACGATGCGTAACTCACCAAGGAGATCGCACGAATGCCCGACTGACTAAGATTTTCCTCTCCTTGCAGTCGTGTTCATTTGTTTAATATTGGTCGGGGATATCAACAGATTCCAACCGCCGTTGCTAGGCAGTCCCGTGCAGCGGCGACACTCTTTCCGCCCGGAGTTCGATCGTTAATACAACGTGTGGCCCATAATATTGGTACTTGTGAGGCAAAGCCACACGTGGCTTGATTTGTCCTAGAGTCCGTGTGCCGCTACAGCTAGATCCCTTTTTTTTTCTAAGAACTACACAATCGCTCCACACCTCTGCTAAGCAAAACACTCATCCCATGACCGCGGCTACGTTCGGCGACTAGTTGTCGCCTCGAGCCCAAGCTCATTATCTCAAGTTTCTCGGACCATTATATCGAGTTAATAAAGTTGAAGTATCGGAAACCCTCCACGGAATTTCGAAGGGAAAGCCCGGTGTCCTTTCGTCTCCGACATATATATATATCATTTCTGTAATTATCAAAAATATGAAAAAATGTTTCAGGCAAAAGTTGTATGGTATCGACTTGACTATTGTATTTAAAACTAAATGATTCCATTGAAAACTGTATTGTATTTAAAGCTATATATGATTCCACTTTCGTATGACCTCTCTACAGAAAAACTGATTACACCGGATCAAGTCTCCTTCAATACCACACAACTTTTGTCTGAAATATCTTTTAACGCGGACATACTGTATACGTCAGTACATATTGAAACAAATCTTTTCAAATAATATCCAATTGAAGATCTTTTGTTCTCCTTTGTCATTCTTATTTCTTTTCGTTTGATATTCATTTTACAGAAATACCGTTTCACGCCAGCTGTTCCACTCATACACGTGCAATTCAATTCCTATTTACGCTTTACTTATTTTAAGTTATGCAAGCTTAAGTAAGTGCACGAATATTTCATAATATCATTTAATAATATAACTATTTTCTAATATAATTTGATCCAGTAATTAAGAGTTCTCAACCAACGTTTCCCTCACCTAAAATTACTTGCCTCTGAGAATTGGAGAAGAAGACAAAATTTTTAAATGATCTCGTCATTTGAAACTGGAAATTGCAAGAAATACAAATCTGAAACAGAATTACCTTTTTAATACGGTACTAGTTCTTTTATCGCTGTTTAAAATTTTCTTATATACTTTATATGTACATATATGTTTATAAAATATGAAAACATTGATAGACATTTTATAGATACAGTTCAAAGATTGGTAAATATAAACAGTGCAAGAATGCACTTTGCGAAATTGAATTTCGGGCTCTGGAATTGAAAGACTGGACGAACACAAGTTATCCACTCATATATTACGTATATAAAATACATTCATAATGTGACAAAGAAACACTTGAAGCTGACAAAAATAAAAATATATGTATAAGCTTACAGAATATACGTAGATGTAAGCTAGATATCAACATATTACACACATATATTTTTATCAGCAATCATGCACGTTAAAAGACTGAAAACAGCCCTCAAAGTCAATTTTCGACATCTCCAATACGAATCATCGAAGAGTGCTGGTAAAAAAACTCTGTAAGTGCTAAGAAACAAATTTTTCATGTGGAAAAGAAATCTTATCGATGTTACACATTAACGTAGTCAAAATTTATAAAAAAAAAAATGATATCTGGAGAAAAGTCTGTATGTGCCACCTCTTAGTTGTAAAAAAGCAATGTTCCATTCTTTAGATAGATGGCATAGACAAAAGCCAAGAGAATTAACTAATGTTTATTGCCACATTTTTCTCTCTAGAGGCGACGTTGTGGCATCATCTTCTGGCATTATTAATAACTGTTTAGAAAGAAAAATTGCACTTAAATTCTATACTACAGTATTCTTATTGATATGTGAAACATTTTCCACCAAAAGATCAGAATTTTTCAATCGTGGCACTTACAGTGTTTTCTACAAACATTCTTCCATTAATTTAATCGAATAAAGCAATAATACCACAGTGTGCAAACTGATTTGATATTCACAAAATCGTTATTTTCTCATCGCTTCAATATTTAACGAGATACTCGGATCAGTGGATATGTATACATTCAGAAAGTGTACTTTTTCACAGTTTTATAGCGTGCCTGTTAGGGCTTCTGACCGGGGTCGCATAACTGAAGCCGAATTAGTTCAACAAATTCTAAAGATCATGGCAACTAAAGCTGATCCTAGAACTCCGCCAGTCGGTATCCTCACAACGATGAAAAGACCAGCTTGGGCAAAAGCTAGAGAAGAATTACTCAGACGTACGTATGTTTATAATTTCCTCTTTAACGATAATTATGCGATTAATTTACCAATATAACATCCTTGCAATAGTCACACTGATATATTAATACAAGAACTAAAACATCCAACTAAAAATAAAATCTTCGAGTTATAGAGCTTTCGACTTACCGAAATTTCCGAGTAAAAGAAGTTTAGCGAATGAAAATTCGACATGCGGAAGCTTCGTACGAAGGCACAATTTAGTATTTTAAGCTTCCGCTTAGAACACATTTTATTCGATGTATACAAATGCAGAAGCTGTAGACGTGGAACATGATGGCATTTACGCGTTCGACTGATGAAGAACGATTAGCCTTTTACGCGCGTGCACGAAGGGCGAAGCAGTAAGAATAGGGCTTGTGTCGTCTTACGTTATTAGAGGCGATCCTAACGGTTAGAAGAAAGGAGACAATATCGAAGGATTGGTTTCTCGCATCTTGTGATACGCGGCATAGCTATAGGCGCATTTCGACTTGCAGAGATAAACCTTGACCTGCAAAGGTCTATTGCAAATTCGAGTTTCAGAGGTAAAATAACGCATCTGGACAGGTGGCAAATAATTCGATTTCAAGTGAGTTTTATCTCGACTTCTAGAGGTTTTCGCCGCGCAAACGAATAAAGTTGTAATCTTATAGAGATTTTCGAACTGTAGAATTTATTTTGATTGTAGCATATTATAAAATGTTAAAGAAAAAAGCAAGAAACATTTATATTCATTTGCTGATGTCGATTACTATGTACAAGCGAAGGTACGACTCACACCATTGCCAAGCAGTTAGAGTAATCTTGTTGCAAGTTCTCCGGCAACCCTTGCTGCTACGTACCCTCCCACGGCATAATTAACCGGCTGTTCTGCTCTCGCCAATATTCGCAATATTCCCATTATCCTGGTAACCCGACCTTACCCAACGACAACCTACGACCTACGTCTATAAATCGAATGAAGGTGTAACAAGCTAACGACGATACGTGGTTGGGTTCGTTTCCTCGTCGTGCAGAGCAAGTATCTTTAACCCTTTATCAGGTTATTATCTTCAACCGAAAAATTTTCTTACGTGACCAGCCAATAAACGACACTTCCAAAATTTTTAAAAATTAAAGTTTATGCTTTTTATCTTGGGAAGGAAAAGATTATAAATGTTTGTAGATTTATCTATATGTATACAACAGTCTTGTACATATGTATGCAATTGTTGTATTCCATGTTTTATTACTAAAGATTCTAGTTTACATGATTATAAAGTAATTATTAAATTTGCAATTTTTGTTTCACTGCATTAAAGTTTGATTTGAAACAACTTCATACTAGATTGACAAAAAATAAAATGAAAAAGGTAATTTGTAGTTATTTCTAATTCGAAAGGTAATAAAATGGAACATTTCACGAACCGTTTCACGAACAAAATTGTGTTATATTAACGTTATTATGTTTGCTAGAATTTTCGTGCACAAGTTGGCAAATTTTTGTAAATAAGCATTCATCTTGAATCGAGAAACGAGGAATAAAAATTATTGAGCTTAAACGAGTCGACTAAAAAAATTGTTAAATAACAGTAAATTTTGAAAAATTGTAAGATATTCTGTATGCCTATAATTATTTTGTCTCCATTACCAACGATCAAATTTATAGATTCAGACTTTGCTGAAACAATACATTTCAAAGTTACATACATCACTAACCGCTCTTATAACGTCGACAATGTATCGACAGTATGTCATTTTCTTGGAAGAATCGTTGCTAGTCAATCGTGCGCGATTTTCCCTCGTTCCTACTAAATACACAATCAAGAAGCACATTCTGATAAGAAACTGTGAATACGTGAGTAATAAACGATAATATAACCAAAAGAAAGGAATAAAGGCAGAAGAATTTTGCAGACGAGCAAAATCGGCACAATCTGGAATTGCTGGAGAGATGTCTGTGCGTGGTATGCATCGACGACGATGTACTGCCAGCAACGTTCAATAATCCCCTGAACAAGGAAGATCGATGGATCGGCGACCGAGATTACGCTAACGTGCTTCATCATGTTCTCCACGGCGGAGGTTCCAGGCATTTGGGTGCGAATCGTTGGTTCGATAAAACTTTCCATGCTATTCTTGGCAAGGTATATACCTACCTACAACTACACGCTATATCCGATTAAGAGAAAAATTGTAGTTTCACATTGAAGCAACAACTTTTTCTCCGCGCAACGTTATTTCTGCCCACTCGAGAGTTATTCTTATTCGAGCGATCTTTTTTATTTTCCCATCCAAGTTCCTAGGTCGGTTTGTCATTCCGCATAGGAATGGGAAGAAAACTTGAAAAACATATGTACACATACATAACTAGTGGTTACTTGGATGATAATATAGTCGTTACTTCTATTACGTTCGCTAGCGCGTTTTCATGATAATTTGTAATTTCTCTCTTTCTGCTTTCGTTTCACGCTATTTGAGCCAATGAAGCATCCTGATCGCTTTATCCTCTCTCCCGATGCAATATCCTGTCTAGATCCACCGAATTCGTAACAATCAGTAACGACTAACTCATTTTCGCCATTTAACGTATCCTTCGTATGTCAACTTGACACAATGATAGAACATCGATAAGATGGAAATGATTGGAGATATTTTGTAGACAACACTGTAAGTGGAAAAATTAAAAACTGTTGCTCTTTTATCGCGTAATGACCTACTTACTAATGGGGATACTGTACTATAAAATTGAAGAGATAATTTCTATTTGTAAATAATTACTATAATAAATAATTCATATAATAATAATAATTACTATTATTAAAATAATTATAAAATAAATAACATAATAATAATAAATAATATGAAATATAATAAATAATTATTTCCAAATAATTACTACTACTCCAACATTGTCTCTGCGTATACAAACAATATTGCACTCAATATAGGTGCCATTAAGCGATAGACATGCTCGAACACATAGACACTAAATACACTAATTTTATAACAATTCTTACTCGGAACGTTATAAAATATGGTTTGATAATAAAAGTAAAGAGAACATTTTGAAAAACTATATTTTTTTGTTTTTATATAACTTATTTAGAGCTAAACAGGATTGGTACTTACAATGCATGCAAATTTAAAATGGATAACACATTCAGTTTTTTCTACAACTAAGAGGCACATACAAGCTTTTCTACTAAAACAATTCCCTTTCTGGTGAACATATTAGTTCTAAAAATGGAAGATTCCAGAAGGTTCTCTCTGTGCTAAAAAGTTTGATGTTTGGCACTTAGCGTTGTGTACGAGAAATGTTCAATCGTTTTTTGGCTTTTGTCTATGCCATTTGTCTAAATAAATGAAATATACAGGCTTTCCCACGGATACGCTTTTCTGTTTCGTGAATTTGGACTACATTGACGCGTGAGGTTTCTTTTCCTCCTTCTCTATTGATTCTTATATCTTTTCCTATAGAAAGTAAAAACTAACTGTTATTTATTATTTAATAAAATTATTTATTATAGAAATAGCAATTAGAAAGAGAAATTGTACTGCAGTATTATCATGTAGAATATTTTCCGCTAAAAAATCAAAATTTCCAATTTTCGCGCTTACAGTGTTTTCTACAAGCGCTCTTCAGTTCTCCTTCACAGGTAGCAGATTTCGTTCGCGTGTCAAAGTCAGCAAGTTTCAGGAAAATTGTTCTGTAAATGGCCGAATAATATATTCTACCGGAAAAGTGTGTCAAATTGAAACGAGAGCGGCTGAGGGTTAGATCGACTATTATGCGTTTCATCTTCTCACGTTATTTGTACACTCTATTTCACTTGTTTGCTTACCAAGGACGGAATGTGGGGCATGAACTACGAACATTCGGCCGGTGAAGGTCCAGCAATTTTTATCACGTTCGAAGAACTAACAGAAAAGGTCGATGCCATGTCACCACCAGAGGAAACTACGGTACCTTCGCATCTACCTGCGCCAGAAAAACTGGAGTGGCACCTATCCGAACAAAGCCTCAACGATATCCGAGATGCAATGATATCTTTTGACGCGTGAGTAACGATGAAACGTATATTCAGTGCCGTCGAAACGTTCAAAGGAACATTCTCGATTGTTAAAAAACTTCGTAGTTAAACTTTACGTTTCCTAATATCTTATACTATAGTCCGGTTCCTAAAGTCTTAATCTCGACGTTCTGTAAAACGAAGCAAAGCAATTTTCTTATCCTTCACTTTCATCATATTTTGAGTGATGGAATCTCTATATCGTTTGAAATCTATATTACTTTCATGTATCTTAATTTTGCATTTGTATATAGATTGCATTTCGTATACAGATTGAGATCTTTGCACTCACGATCAATGACGATACTAACCCTTAACGCTCCGACTTTTAATTGTGAATATCGACAGGCGACTCCAACTTATTCTCATCGTGCTTCATAAAACTTGTAAGTTTTTAAGTGTCAGATTTTAACACGTTGGTCGCCACCTCACCCATATCTGTGTGACGGGTATGCTTTCATGGGGGCCCTGTAATCCAAATGTGGGTAACGCTCTTCTTGTTCGAGTTAATTAAATATAGCATATTATATATAGGATATACAGCATAAAAATACTAAAAACACATTATACCATACTTTCTATTAATTTATATTCTGGATAAAGTATTACATTATGCTATGTCGCGTGGTATTCGTTAAAACATTCCAAACACATTTGGGGCGATTTTGGACACTTCGAACAATATGTTGTAATTTTTTTTACGGTTTTTCTTGTTTCTTGGCGCGCGACAGTTTGTCTCTTCTTCTGGTAACATAGGGCGCACATCCTTCTTATAGGCTTGCCTTGCTGACTCTTACGAATCTCCAAATGGCGGGATACCTTCTTCGTCTTTTTCCGATGGTTGTCGGGCACAGTATTTTCTGAGGACACATCGGACCATTCGGAAACGAAAATTTCCCGAAATTTTCTCATCTGTATTTTTTTGTTTGTGGCTGTTTGGTACACAATATGAACAATTATATAATATATTTTCACGCTGTCTACTGAACATTTTGAGGATAAAAAGATCACTGATATACGACTCGACTAAATGAAAGATCTAGGATATCCGCCATGAGAGCGTACCGACCATCGGATTTGGGCCCCGCGGGAAACAGCCGAATTACGCTGGGCGACCAACGTTAACACGTTGACTGCCACGACACCCGTATTCGGGTGTCAGCAAAGTTTCCGTTAGGGCCGCGTAACCCGTATTCGGGTATCGTTTATTCGACTACTTGCGAAGGATCGTCGTAGGTATTTGAAAAGATATTCCAGAGAAAATAATAAAGCTATTGAATTGTTATAAAAATAACACGAAAATGGTTTATTAAAGAATAGAGCGCCGCACGTCGGTGGTGATCGAGAGCCACACTTGGAGCGTTAAGGGCTAAACATTCATAAGAAACAAACTTGATCGAATACTTTACCCGTTTATATCAATAATAGATGTTAATAATAACATACAATTACTAATTAAAAATAGTCAATAATAATAATATATATATAATATGTAATATATAATAATAATTGTATTAATAGACTAGTGGAGGACCTGGACCTTTGTATTTTATGGTTTCAAGAATATTCGAAGCAATTTATAAAATCCCACAAGATTAGTCCGGATGTTTATATACAACTAGCATTACAATTTACACACTTTAGGTGAGTACCTACTTTATATTCAATAGTTACCATTTTTTCCATATTCATTGTTTACTGCGAACAAATTTAAATTGCTAAAAGTATTCATACGGTGAGATACAAAATTAAATCGTACAACGAAAGAATTGATCTTAGAGGTTTTAATCTTTAACACGTTGAATGTCACGCTAGTTTTACAGGGATTGCCCGTGGCGTCATGATGAATTTTTTATTATCCGATATATATAACGTTGAAATATTACTTACAAGAGATAAGTTGCGGTGTATAACCGTGTTTAATGAATTTATCTCACAGGGGTCACCAGTGACCCCCGTGGCGCCAAAGTGCGATTTCGTGCGATTCACTTATTCTTTGCGATTATCAATTATCTCGGATTGTTTCTTCGTGTTACTAAATAATTGTTCCACGTGTTTATTCTTGTCGAGAGCGTCTAACAATCAGGTAAGAGCGTTTATTATACTTTTATATGCTACACAAATTTTTGCACTTCGTGTCTTCTATTTTTTAGTTAGCTCTTGAAGTTAATATAATTTCAAATGGAGATTATGCGTCAAGCAATTCCACTGACGATACATTTTTACCAAATCCCTCCAAACGATGTCGAGTACTGTCGGACAGAGGAAAGTTCCTCGAGCAGTTTATCTGATATGATAATAGCAATATGCGCACATAATAAGTCTATATTTCATGTATAAATAAAACTATTTTTATATGTTTTATATTGCATTAATTTCGTCACACCATCGTAACAGCGATGGTAATAATGAAAAATTTATAATTATTGACATTTGTTTAAATTATGTATTCTACTAATATTGTCGCGCCGGTTATCAATGACCCCCACGGCGCTACCGACAAATTGTCACCGGTGACCCCCGTGGCATTCAACGTGTTGAGCATCTTTTACTTCACTCTGCGAACATTGAGCTTCGGTTGCTTCATTAATTTATCGATTGACAAAAAAGATAATAAACTCATTTATCGATTTACACAAGACGTTTTTTATACGGATGACATTTGCGTAAAAAGAGGCTGTTAGTACAAGGCAAACACGTGGAAAGAAGAATGTTATAAACATATTTATTATAAACAAAAATTTTACTAGCATTCGGACAATTGAGAGGATTTTAATGCGTGTGTGTGTATGTTAAATTGTAAGAAAAAATCGAATAGTGCGCTATGTGTAACTCTTTAAATTGCCTACAACTGCATAAATATTCGAGATATACATAGTTACTATTTACTATTTACGAAGTGTCAAAATGGTCCCCGTTTATATTAACACGCTGCTCAAAACAATTCTTCCTGTTACTGCGACTTTTTATATCCATTCCATGCGTTTTTTTATGCTATGTTAATTTATTTTCCAAATTATTGTCTTAAATGTATCACAGTGTCATACGAATAACATATCATATTAAGAGACATTAAGTCTATATTGCTTGTTCGTTCTTGATCGTTTGGTTGATGTGATAGAACCATTCATAAGAGCGATTTTTTAATTGTTTTAAGCAGTGTATCAACATATTTATTAACAGTGTGGTGAATAATTCGAGACTCAAACTCATTTTCTGCATTATCTCTTCAGTATTTCCAAGAAACCACTGATCATGTCTAGATATGTTAAGTGAAATTGTTTTTGCGAAAGGTAAATTGAACGCTACAGCATATCGAGAGATGTTACATGGAATTGTTGCCTTTCATGACTGAAACAGAAGGCAAAGAACATTTTTTCAAAAGGAAGCCGCTGCAAAAAAGGTGGTTTCAAGATTTCGCAATAGAATTATTAACATGGACAGTATTGAGTGCTGATTTGAAAACGATCGTGATCTTGCGAGGAATTCTCGTTTAAAAAAGTTTACGATCAGGAGGATCCAACTATAGAAAATATCGTTAAACTTAAAAAAAAAAGAATAAAATCAATGTGGGCGATTATTTGAAACACAACTTTAAATAAGTTAGAGGATAGCGTACCTAATAGTTTAATAGAAGTAATTAAAAATAAGGAGCAATCCGCTAAATACTGAATGAAAACATAAGAAAATTAACATTGGGTTTATATTCTCTCACAGCTACAAACATAATTTTAAGAGAAAATTTAATTTCTTGCAAACTTCGAAAGAAGGGAATTTTTATTTGTTGTATTTTCAATTTTGTATTATATTGTAATATGAAATTATATAAACAATTTTGTCAATCTTTGTTTTAATATTATGAAATATGTAAAAATAGGTTTGAGTTTATAATTGTTCAAACTGTACACTGTACATATACACTTTGAATTTATTAACAACTGTAAAAAAAGCTAATAATAAATTCTTATGTCTAAAATCTTCTGTTTGGAACAGATTGCATGGAAACTTAGTAGCAACTTACGAGAGCGCAGGCATTCGAAGATTCGCACTAGGAAGAATCGATTGCATCAGAGCAGCCAGCCCGGAAGCTCTGGCCTGGGCGAAGGCCATGTGTCAAGGAGATCCCGAAAGTCAAACCACGAATCAGCAAAGCAACACCCTAGACGAAGGCACCAAAAGAGTTCAGTTCACCATTTACAGTGTAACTGAAACTTGGCTGTATTTCGTAGAGTTTGTCGTTTGTAGCGACACTATACTCCCCATAGACGAGATATTTTCAAAACATAACGACCATCCGATTACTTAAGCTTCAAATTACGTTAAAACTGTAGAAAGACTGACTAGGCTCCAATTTCGATGATTTTAGGATATGTTGTAGAAATTGATATTTTGTACAATTTCTCCTATACATATAAAGGCTGAATTCGTTTAGTGTCTGAGATACTCGCGAAAAACTGCTACGGTGAAATCTGTCTATAATTGTGCATCTGTGGCAACGTATGTGTCAGCATTGATTACCGAGTGTGAAAAATAACACCTAACTCAAGCCGATAAACTATAAGCAAAACATAATATACAATGATAGTAACGTATACGTCAGCGTTGGTTGCTGAGTGTGAAAAATGACACCTGACCCAAACCGATAAAGTATAAGCAAAAGAATTAAGTTTGGTTTAGGCGTTATTTTATCCGGCTGCGGATCATGAGACATCCGGCAACTAATATTGACGCATACGTTGCCAAACATGCACAACTACAGTATGTTCGTTTTAATTGTATAAACGTTATAAACACGTGTATAAACACGATTACTTCTGTAAGTATCAAAAGTACGGAAAGATGTTTCAGACAAAAGTAGTATGGTATGAAAAACGACATAATCTGATGAAGTTATCTTTTTCGTAGATGGCCAAGTAGAGATCATATGAAGGTGATATACATTTTTTTTTTAATGGAATCATATAATTTTAAATACTGTAATAGATCCGTTTCAGCATTTTCTACAAAAAAGTGGTCACCTAATTATGCAGAAAAATCATTAGTTTAAAAGATATTTTAACTTTAATTTGTCAAATTTAACGTATGACAGACAAGGAAAGACGCGAGCTGATAGTTTAATACGTTAAATTTTACGAATCAAAGTTAAAATATCTTTTAAACTAATGATTTTTCTACATAATTAGGTGAATACTTTCTTTGCAGAGAATGCTGAGGCGGATCGATTACTGTATTTAAAATTATATGATTCTATCTAAAGAAACCTATATGTCATCTTCATATAACATCTACTTGGCTATCAATAAAAGAATCTAATTACACCAGATTATGTCCTCTTTGATATCATACAACTTTTATTCGAGACATTTTTTCCTATTTTTGATACATAGAAATAATCGCATGCATACACTTAAAATGGACATACTATACGCTGTACCATACTGTACGCAGAATTCAGTTCTTCCACCTACAGTTCTTTATGAATATCTAGGAAAGTCTAGTCAATCTTTTCACAGTTTCACCCAAATTACTCGAGCTTCTCGTGTTTCTTTCACTTTTCGCAAGTTTTTGTACTCATCTACAGAGGTGTACGTACACAGTATTAATCCGAAAAGAAGAACCGAGACCATAAATACGATTCCACAAAAACGACAAGCGGTGGACAAGTCTATATAGATGGGAAAAATAACGAAATAATAAAGGAAGGGAGGGGACTCTCGAAGAAAAAGGCAATCAATTAAACTAGACCGTGTTCGCTCTTTTTCCCGTTGGAGTGTTTGCCTGGTCTCTCGAGTGGCCTCCGGCGAGTTTCATGGGGGTTTTACCGTTTGCTTTCTTTCCGCGGTTCACCCTCGTCTGGAAAGTAACACGGCGAGCTGACTGTTGTTTCTCGTTTATCACGATGTTATTTCAGCCGTCCTCTATCCCGCAATTACTCCGCTGTTCATCGAAAATGCACAATAATGAAATTGACTCCCTCCGTTCGTGTAGTTTTCTACCCTAACGACTAACGAGCCCATACGTTTCCGTGGATACACTCGTTTTCGTGTACCGTATACAGAATGTTTCATAGTTTGCACTAACAACAGAAAATGGGACGGTTGATCGCCTAAAAATACCTATGTACGTATATAGCCACAACAAGACAATGTTTTCTTCTTATATGCATAGCTTCATTTCCGATCAAGTTGGCTTTCAATGATTTTTACGAAAGAAATACCAAGTACTCAAATGTCAAATTAACAGTTGACAATGGGTGAACAAATGAGTACTAATTAAATTGTAATGGTTTACATACAGAATGATTTTAGTAACTGGGACGCACTGTAGTTTTATTGAAGCGGAATGTTATAGTTAGGAAAAGGTTATAAAGAAAAATGCACCGATACAATTCCACTTTCCCTTAAACGGAGCTCTACGATTTTCTTTTGTATAAATTGGTTCCCCTTATTATTTCGCGACGAAGCTCTTATAAGTTATACGTCAGTATCATCGAAATACAGCAAAGCCTGTCTTATCCGAACTAATAAGGAGACAAAACTGTTGGGATAATGGAACGATCATTTTCCCGATGTGTAATTTCATTTATTCAAATACAGATTAAGATTAATTGACAGATTCTTTAAATATTTATGAATCCCATATCTTGTTGGCTGCTGAATCGCATAATTTTTTAAACATAAATAACTGCATACAGAAGAATCTCTTTTTGTACTTCGAACTATCCAAATCTTTTACAAAAAGGCACCTCTTCATCGTCACTTTCGTTTGCTGTTTTTCTTCTAAATTGCGTGTTTAAGGTCATATGCACCTTTTATGGCTATTAGGGACCACGTTAACCTCTTAACTTACAGTATCGTGTGAGAAACGCGGTACGTCGATCTTATTATTTCTTATTATATCTTATTATTTATTATTTCATTTATTCGAATACAGATTAAGATTTAGTTGACTTCTTTAAATATTTATGAAGAATCTCTTCTTGTACTTCGAACCGTCGAAATCGTTTACAAAAAGGCACCTCTTCGTCGTCACTTTCGTTTGCTATTTTTCTTCTTAATTACGTGTTTAGGATCACGCGCACCTTCTACAACCACTAACGACCATGTTCAGTGGGACGAAACGAATCTAGAGCAAGTCGTAGGAACCAATGTCTTTCAGAAAATCTGGAGCTCGCTTGTTGTTTCCATTTGTGTAGAACCGCCGTTATTATCGTCTTTATCGCAATGAAACTATTTCATTACCTCAGTATATTTAAGGCTTTTTTACTATTGCCAGCATCAAAGGAATATGCATCGGATAATTTTCAATATCATATTTTTATTTTTTAATGTCTGTGATCGCGACTTTCCCAACACCATGTATTCTGGGTAATTCTGTTACACTTGCACCACTTTCGAGTTTTTTAATTATGTCATAGTTTGTTTCAATAGTTATAACGCTATTAGTTTCTTAATAAATTCTTATAATCAAAACTCAGTCAATCGAATCAAGGAAAGAGTATGTTATATATGAACACTAATAAAATATGTACATATTTGAAACGGAAGAAGGGAATACTGAGAAATACTATGTTTGGATAACACAGCGTTTGGATATTAGGATATTCGAATAAGAGAGACTATGCTGTACATATTTCTTTTTAAATTCACGCTCAACAAACGCTCAAACAAACATTTTCCTAAACATTTTCTTATTTTCTAACTTTACCTAAAGTAAAACTATAGTTCGTCTCAGAGTTAGTGTATGAAGACCACCGATAAAGAGCATGACAAATCACATTTTCTGTCTTTTATAATAAAGCACTTGACATATAAAGCACGTTACATATAAATATATTAATATTTTTTATCAGTAAATAATATACGACATATAATACACGATGCATATTAACGTACATTCTGCCTTTGTGCAGGAATCAAATTCGTTCAAACGTATAATAAATTTTCGAAATTAATTTTTCTTAGTAATTAATATTAATGAATATGTACAACAAAATGCGAGGCATCATGTATACGAAAATATTTATATATTTATATATTTATATATATATATATATATATATATATATATCTACACGTATACATTTACATATATTAGCATGAAATTAAATATGTTCATTTTCTGCGTGCAAATAATTCTTTAATGTTAACATTTCTAATGAATTACTACAAAAGTGTAGGTATATAAATATAGAATATACATATGTATATGTTATTTTCGTTCACCATTGAAATGGTCCGTTTGCAATGGCTTTTTCAGCAAGAGAGGATCAAGGAGCTGTTTGATTTGGCGGTACAAAGACAGACTAAGGAAATGAACGACAACATAAATGGTTATGGAATTGACAACCACTTAATGGGCCTCCGTTACGCCGCACAAGAAGCTGGAGAGCCAATCCCGGATATTTTCACTGATCAGGCTTACAAGATCGTCAATCATTTTGCTCTTTCAACGTCACAGGTTAATAATGATGATCAACGATTGATCGATACTTGAAACTCTCACATGTATGCCACTTTCATGTAGGCTTTCGTTCTTCAACACCTCAAAGTTGTCCACGCGAGGTCATTATACACGATGACCAAACAGATCTGTAGCACTTCATCATCATCATCATCATCATTATCTATCAGATTGATTCTACATACTACATAAATTATTAGTTGTACATCTTTATGTCCAAATTGATTACGAGATTATTAATATAATAATTTATTAGAGTCTCCGAACACAGTAATTTACTAGCTAATTACGTTAGCAAACTGATAAATTACTAGGTATACAGTGCTGTGAATAATTATAGACTCAAACACATTTTCTGCATTATCTCTTCAATATATTCAAGACACCACTGATCATGCCTGGATATGTTGAGTGAAATTGTTTTTGTAAAAGGTAAATTGAACGTTACAGGATATTAGGACATGTTACATGGTGAATTATTACCTTACATAACTGAAATGTAACGCAAACAGACATACTTTTTTTAAGGAGACAATGCTCCTATTCATACAGCTGCCACTACAAACAAGTGGTTTCAAGATTTCGGAATAGAGTTATTACTTATAATTAGAATTATTAGTCAGCATTGCTGATCTGAATCCAATCGAAAACCTGTGGAGAATTCTAAGAAAGTTTGCGATCAGGAGAAACTATCTATAGAAAATATTGAACTTAAAAAAAGAATAAAATCCTCTTTAAAAAAATAAAAGAAAAGCCACTAAATATTGAATGAAAATGTAACAAAATTAACATTGATTAATTAATTGAGTTCATATTTCTTCACAGCAAAAAACATAGTTCTAGGAGTAAAATTCATTTCATCCAAACTTCGAAAGAAGAAGATTTCTGCTTGTTATATCTTCAGCTTTATTTTAGATTATAATATGAAATTGTATAAACGATTTTGTCAATTTTAATGTTTTCATTCTAATATTATGAAAAATCTAAAAATAGGGTTGAGTTTATAATTATCCACGACAGTGCAGGTTACAGACTCTTACTGCATAAAGATTATGATTTTACAATTTGACAATTTTAGTACTTGGTAGATTACAATTGGAGTGGTTAACGTTTAATTGTAACATCGAAACGTTAAACAAATCGATCAATCAAATTTCTGTTTAAATTCTATTTTTTTAATAATCTTCTTAATAATTTAATTTCTAATAATCCCTATTTTAATCATCTCCCCCGTACTTTAAATATCAACTAACGAGAAATATCCAATTTTTAGGTTACTTCGAAAAACGATGCAATCATTGGTTACGGTCCAGTAGTGCCAGACGGTTACGGTTGCGCTTATAATCTGAGAAGCAACGGCATCATATTTTCTGTATCCGCTTTTCATAGCGATGGTAGAACGAACGCAACGCGTTTCGCTCAAACGCTGAAGCAAAGCTTACGGGATATGGCGGACATGTTGAACAGAGCGAATCAGAGATAAACTGGCGACTAAGAGATAAAATCGCGCGAAAGCAAAGTATTAAGATGTTAGATAGAAATAATGATCATTTCTCGGTTGCGAGTCCGAAATCATATCGAAAGGAAGTATACTCGAGCTCGTCTGTGAAAGTATTTAGCGTAGTACGAATAGTAAGCGTTTAAAAGAACTGTTCGCATTAGAACTCTCACAATTTGCTAGATATCGCTGACTTGATTCCTCTTTAAAATCATGAATAGGAATAGAACAGAACCGATGCAGAAACAAAATGAATATTTTGTCAGAGACTGACATCGTTTCTATATCTATTTCTAACAATCTGTTTCCAATGAACGCATTTTAGCTAATAATTCTACATATCATCGTGAATTTTGTATTTGATTGTTCCCTCTATTCATGTACGTGATATAATAACGCAAATGTGAATAGAAATAACCAAAAGAATCGTGCCATTTGAAAGAAATTTTTTCTCGCTATTCTTCCCAGTTTAAATATTTGACATTTAATATCTTCTTCTAAGTATCGTATAATATTGTCGATAATTTTTCTGATAATTACAGATAGTAGTTTGTTTGTAAAAAATAGTAATCTATAGTTATCTTAATGAAACTGTTTTAATTTTATTTTAGAATTAGAAAAGATATACATGTTCCCAGAGCCAGAGTGTATTAAATCGAACTTTCCAAGCTTTAAGAGAGAAGAAATCAAAGTTGCAAAAACTTAGTAACAAGATGTGGAATTAATATCAGTTTTACATTTTTATATTAAAAAATAAACAATTAAAGAACGACAAAATTCTTATCATCGGGATAAGCGAAACTTTGATACGGGTAACGTAAAATGTCTTTTTCAAAATGGACTCAATTATTATTACATATTTACATGTAACAATTTCTAAAATAATTCGCATTATATACTCTATATATTTACGTTGATATAATACACTATTTTACGTAAGAAACTATTTGTTGCCTTAATTTTAAGTTACTATAACATTTTTTAAATTCAGTTAAAATAATTGCTTCTCTCTCTCTCTCTCTCCCTCTTTATTATTAAGATTGATGAGATTTATTACAAAAACTCTATAGCATCGTATCAATGACACTAATATATTACATTACAGAATTAAACTTCAATAAACTATCTTCAATTAACGAAACAGCAAGGAATATGCAAGAACTCTCCATCAAATGGCACAATTTGTTTTAACAGAAATTATAAATTACCGTACGAAGGAAGCCTTCTATTACGAGCAATACATGTATAGAAATATCACGTTCATCTTACTTGTTATCTTACAATTATCGATATACATATCTAGAAAAAAAACTGCGTGACGATCATCTAATCGTTAATAAACTTAAAGAATTCTTCGCAAATCACTGGACACTGTAGTCTCATCTGTTGTTAAGATAATTGACGACCAAAGCCGAACAAACTGAGACGAAAACGTTTAAACGGTAGTCGCTGCGTGTAGTAGGCAATATAGATCGATCGGTCATTGTAAAACTCTAGTCCTGTTACGAAGATCCTCGAACATTTATGTCCGAGCGCTGGAAGTTCCTTTCCACCGAAAGCGATGTTTCGTTATTTCCCAATCGCTTGGTTTTAATCGTGCATTCACGATTAAAGGGGGTCTAATTCTAATAATTAGTTGTATTGTTAAACTATCGGTGCTTTAACGGGTTTAGCCACGTGAATTGGATGTTCTATAGTGACATGTAACCTTAAATGTAATCGAACGATTAGTTAGTGATATCTAGGGATATTTAGAAACTACGAAAATGTTAATACACGTAGCTTCATGTTGCGAAATTTAAATAATTTAAGAGTAATTCGACGATTAAATGAGATATATCGATATGTTTGGAAGCAATGATATTTACTTTTATTGTTAGCTCGATGAGCGTAGATTTTATTGTTAGTTGTTTCACTATGAAGCGTACGTTTTATTGGATCTGTATGCATTGAATGAAAAAGGCATCCAAAATGTGGTATTCTGTCTCAGGAGAAAGCATTATTTAATCACGTTTGACAAAACATAGTTGAGCATCGATGTACCTTTATCTTCACATACAGTGACTCACGAAAGTATTCGAACGTCATTTAAAACAGAACTAACTTTCTTAATATCGAACCAAACGTCTTGATTTTTTTTTTTGACAAGTTAGATGGATCGGTGGTTAACGTTGTTATGAGTCAGAAACGATTAAAAATGGTGAAAATCGCAGTTTCTCACGAGTTTGGGCCTCTGACTGTAATAAATCTAAAGATTCTTACATCTTTCGATGCCTCTCCCTTGTTTCTGCATCAACCGATTTCGATGAAATTTTCAGTACGTATATAATTAAGATAAATCTACAAAACACATCTTTCAAATTTTTATTACAGGCTGGGATAAGGAGATTGTAAAAAAGACCTTTACTATTTTCTTCGTGATTTCGACCAGTTGCAATTTTTTCAAATATTTTTGTAAACTGATTAACTAATTCGTCTATGTTCCCAAAAAAAATTCAAGTCGTTTGGTCCAATGTGAGAAAAGAAATTCTGTTTTAAAGGGTGTTCAAATACTTTCACGAGTCACTCTAAGTAAACTTTATAGCTCAATTATTGTAAGCAATTAATATTCCACAGTTATTTTCTATAGAAATTGATAATAACCCATTGTTTAAAACTGTAAACAAGAATACGTTTATTCAATGCTATGATGCTTCAACTATTTCGTATGAGAAAGTATCAAATCTTCCTGTTAACCCTGCTAGTGTCCAATTTTTATATCTTAATATCGCTTTCATTTCAATTGCAATTTTTTCATATTTTTCTCAAGCCAAAATTATTCACTAAGAATAGGAAAACGCTATTACGTTAAAAATGATCTAAAGGATGCAACAGACTTAAATACAACTTTGAAACAAACTGCCTTATTTGGCAAAAGGATGATATGTTTCCACATGAAACAGCAGAAATGTAATATATAATAATACGTGCCAATTAAACGATTGGAAACTTTGATTACTTTTACGACATAAGAAGGAAACGTGTATATTTTGTACAATCTGACGTATACTTTACAGATATTATTAAATTATTATAGCAAAACAATTTTATCGCGAAGCATCGCGATATAAATTTCTTCGTAACGGAAGCACTTTAAACATCAAGTACAAAATCTTAAACACGCGTTTTAGATTTATTAGACTGTTATTAAATGAAAGATTTATTTATATCATATCAAAATTATAAAATTGCTGTCGAGTATGAAACACAAAATGTCAATCGTAAAATTATCGATCTGTAAAAATATATCATTCGCGGTATTAAGCTTGTTTTATAGTTTGATACCTTTACAGTAAAGACAACGAAGAGACAGAGTACACGAATAGAAGTCGAAATACTAAATAACTCGGTAAGGTAGAGAAAAGATTTCTAGCGCACGGACCTCGTCTGTCGCAACACATTCTAAACGTGGCCAATCGTTCGTGTTTTGGCGCCCGCACAGTAAACTCTTGTCCAATTCTTAGGTAGGTCAATGGTTTGCCCTTCTTCGATAGACAGGCAAACGTTGATAATAGCTCTATCTCTCTATCACATTAATGTTCTACGTCTAATTAACTACTACTGTAACTAACGCTACTTTTCTTATATACCAAGCTCTGTCGATAGTGAAAAATTCAATTTTCATTTCAAAGGATAGAAATATTAACGATCGGCGCTACTGTCACTTACATCATTACTCTCATCCTATTGTATCAAATTATCATAATTTACCGTAATTTAGAATCAAACAGAAATGATATATATACATATATACATATACACACATATATATACATAAACATATGTACGCCTATACATATGCATAGCGTAACACACGTTACATACTACGACACATCTGTTGACATTATTCATATTTTACGAAGCTGTTCGTTAGCTTTGTTATAAACTACGTACTTCCAATGTGCAAAACACGCGTGTTTTAGGGTTGTCATTAAGGCTTAGCAAAGTTTTCTTGCGCTAAAACATAAATGTTCTATCGAAAATAGTGTTTTATCTAATACATATATTGTCGTTAAGTGATGAATTTGTTGCGTATTACATTAAATCGGAAATTTTATATTCATGGTCTGAGCAATTGTTTGTTTGGACTTAAACATAGAGCGAATCTTTAAATAATGCGAGGAATTGTGGTGGTTCCTTATACTGTTACTAAATAAAATTATATATAAATATACATATATAATTCTATACACGTACATATACGCACATATCAAGAAACGTTTAAATATAAAAAATCTATATATGTTTTCGCGCATACGTGTACGATATATGTATGAAAGTGTTCTGTATTATTTTTAATCTTAAGCTGCAAATACCTATTAAATTTAAAATGAAACGGGATATCACCATTAGAAGTAGTTATGCGGATCGCAAAACTGTTGCGATCGTATTTTCGCGGCCAAGAATATCGCGCATATCAGGCGAAAGCCAACATAGCGGCGACTCTATCAAATAGAACATACGCTAAACTTATTAGAATTACTTACGAAATAAAGTCAACTGATTGTGGGCTAAAATAACGTATATATAAAAATTCAGTCAGACATTATTTCAAAATGCAAATATCCCTTACGAAGACTGCTGTCGTTGATGTGAAATTATATCATATATCTTATAAGATGTAATAAAATAATAAACACAGTTGGTAATGATAGGTGACAATTGCAAAATCGCAAAAAAAAAAAAAAATTCTTTATGAAATAGTCGTCTTCGTATGCGATATATATATCTAGTAATGTTAAACTTGTAAGCACACTTCACTTTCTGTTTATATGGAAAGTATACACAGCATACCTCTGTAATTAACTAATTTGCGGCAAGTATGTTGTATCATGTGTACGTTTTCTTGTGCAAAAATAAACACTATTGTGACACCATCTTTCACGTTTATTTCCTTTTTTTAACAATACAATGTTTTCATTAATCACAGTACAATGTTCAACTACAAAAAACAAACAATTTATTTTCTGTATTGTAAAATAATTTACAACAATATTATACATATATGTATGTATGTACACAATGTAAGTACCTTCTTCAAAGGTAGGAATGTTAAAAATTTACATACGTCAGTGGCATTAGACTTTGTCGCTATAGTATTAAAAATACATGTTTTATGTTAGAAAATAACTTTTCTTCTTAAAACATTTTCGCCTTAATACTGCATAACCAGATTTGTACTTACTATCTAAATGCCTAATTTTTCCCACTTTTTAGAATACAAATACGAGAAAACAATCGTAAAATAATCTGAGAGAGGAAACTGGTATGGTAAAAGTATATGAACTATCAATATATTTAACCTGATGCAGGTAACAACGATGTTATAAGTTAGTTCATGCTTTCAAACTGAAAGAATCTACATACGAATTGACTATCCCTATTATGCTTATTGTCGCAGTATCAACAAGTCGGCGTTAACATCTTCGTATGCTTGTGTAAACGGAAGTGTAAGTAAGGCATTTGCTGTCAATCTTTTCTTTGGATCATGTTGTAAACATTTTCTAATTAGGTTATCTCCTTCAATGGAAAGATTTTTGGGCAATGCTGGAGTTTCACCCATTCCCACCTAAAAGAATTGATACATAAAATAAAACAATGTAAAAAGTAAACATTCTGGAGAGAAGCGCGATTACTACCACATACCTTAAACATAATTTGATAATTAGAATCATAATCTGACCAAGGTCTTCGTCCACTCGCCATTTCTATAACGCAGCAACCAACTGACCAAATATCAGCAGCTCTACCATGTCCACTACTTTCCGATTTCATAAATACTTCTGGTGCCATGTAAGCTATGTGCAAATATTAAATGTTAAATTATTTTTAAAGGCACAATATCACAAATATTAGAATGAGGTACAGGAACTTTTGTTATTTGTTACAATTATTTCTATAACACATATATGAATGTGCATACCCATGGACATTACTGTAATCATAAATAAAAGCTGAAGCTAACCTTGAGTACCAACAAAACCTTGTAATTCACCCGGCATAGTAGTATGTGCTTTAATTTGCACAGCACTTCCAAAATCACCAAGTTTCAAACAATTACCCTCATCCGTTAAAAAAATGTTTGCAGCTAGATATAAAATATAAATATTTCATGATTTGTGGTCAAATCATATACGTACAGGATAATGTATTATTGTTATATTACAATATAAAACATACATTTAATGTCGCGATGTACTATTCCATGCGAATGGAGTACTGCTACAGCTGAAAGGAGTTGATGTGTATATTTTCTAACTAATGACTCTGGTAGACCATTTCCACTGCCTGCTACTAGACTTTCTAACGTTCCCTCGGCGCAAAATTCCATAAAAATTAACATTTCTTCCTACAATAAGACCAATGTTATCCATATGTACTTGTAAAAATATGAATATTCTATTATATACACATCGACTTACACGATGAATTTCTAGTCCGTAGTATCGTACTAAATGTTTGTATTGAATTCCTTCAAATATTTGTAGCTCTTCCGCAACACGTCTAATTGCTCTATGATCCCCAGGTTGAAACTGAACCTCTTTCATAGCTAATAACTCACCAGTTTGATTGTTGACTATGGTATATACTTTACCAAATCTTCCTTGTCCTATAAGGAAAAATTTTAATGTATAATATATATTAAAATAAAAATTAATACATTTTCATATTCAGTTGAGCTTACCTATTTTGATACCTCTTTGCCAAGTAAATGTAACTCTTCTTGCTTTAATACGAACTCTATCAACAGCTTTTCTATCAGTAACTTGCCCTATAAGTTCGCGGCCTTTTAATCTCTCGTCAATATCACATTCAACTTTTCTTATAGCCCGATTGATTCTTTCCTGCCTGGGTATAGTACGTTCAGAACTATTTATAGTAATACCTACATTTCCATCAACCATACTTGATGAAAAGGATTTTCTAGAACTCGTTGGAATATCTGGAGATCTAACATTATCTTTAGATTTCTGAGGGAGACTTAAACTCGCAGTTCTGCTTCTAGTATGACAAGGTGAAGATGCTCTTGAATGAGGTAACCTTTTTAAATCTGCAATGAAGACAGCTGATCAACATCTGATTAAAGAATAAATAATGCTCAAGCATAGAATAAAAATAGAACTTCACTTTCTGTTTCATTTGTAGCAGTACTTTCACTTCCAACAACGTGCGAAATACAACGATCCATACAGGTTTTTAATTCCTCAAATTCTTCATCAGTTAAATGTTTGGTATTATGTGGTTCGCATACTGTAATTAAAAATTCTAAACCTTGATTTGCCCACCTAGGTCGTAAACCTCTTCCACGTTCACATCGTGTTCTAACAAACTCCATCCACAAAAAGGCGAAAGAAACCACACTTTCAGCTAAAATAGCTTTTTCTTCAAGTGCAAATAGTTTACATGTTTCTTTATGGTAATCAAAACCCATTCGATAAGCCTGATGAAGTATTTCCCTTATTCTTGAACGTATAGCAGATCGATCATATTCATAATTTGATTCTTCTATTTTTTTGAGATCACGTTGAAAATTTTCAATAACATTTGTGATATCGAGTCTGAGATCCATGACTGCATCCTAAATATATAAGGAATATTTCTTTGTAAAGGAATAATTCTAGCTTAATCTATAATAACTTTTACCTTTAAAGATGTTAATGATTTCTCTAATTCTTTGTCAAAGATAGACCAATTTACAATATCACGTTTCAAACACTTAGCAAGCATAACACCTTTAACCACCTTCTCCCGGGCTTCTACAAACATTCCTTGCCATTCACGTCGTACAAACATTCGCTGAAATCTGAGTGATATGCCAGAATAAAGTAAAAACATTTATAGTATAATTTACAAAGTAATCCAATTTTACCTGTTTGACCAATCATCATCATTCCAATCCTCAAAATTTTCCTGAATCTCTCGTGGTCTCTCGTTAAGGTATTCTTTAACTTGTTCAATCATAGTTTTTGCGATTTCACTATAAAATAAAACGCGGAAGAATATATATATTACAAAAATATTATGATGTAACTCACCAAAATTTAACTCCCGCAATCTCGTATCCATTTAATATATTCCCTGCTATTGATTTTACAAACATCCACTCATCCATAATCAAATTTTTGTGGAAACTGTCATGCTGTACCATATCTACCCACTGCTGAAGGTAATCAAGATATACTTCAAAAACAGCCTTCAAACTTTCGTCGAAATCTTTAACGTTTTCATGAAATAAATTTTCGCATTTATCATTATTATTGACAACTGCTGCACAAGAATGAGCTGCAAATCTGTCGCGATGGATACATGCAATTCTAAGACCTTCCCTAAGTTCACGCATAAGTTGTCGAACTGATAGTGGACTAGGTTGTTCTGGTTTTTGTTCTAATCTCATTCTTAAAAACTCATGAACAACATCTAACGGAACTCGAGACAAAAACACGAAAGCAGCCCTAAAAATTTTTTTTGTTATTTAATGCAAAAGTTTTAGAATAAAATATAAACAAAATATATATATACGAACGTTTTACCTATAAGATGGAAGATTTAATTCTCTTGCTTCAGGACTCCACACGCCATATCGTCGCAATTCTTCATCGCCTTCGTACTCTTCGTTCAAAGTATTATTAGATTCACTTATATCACTTTTTTCTAATGTCAACCTTGCTTTCCTTAAGACAGAAGTATGTAATCTCTCAAGAAAATTTAAACTTTTTCTTAAACCTCTAGTCTTTAATACATCTTCAATATACTTCCTAGGAATTAAAGAAAAAATAAAAAATTAATCTATTCATTAAACGTAAAAGGATTTTTTAATATTTTAACATAATATTCACCTGTAAGCTTGCCGATCGAATTCAACTAGATAAAAGTCAAATCTATCGTTTTTATCATCTTCTGCATATGTAAATGACGATTCAGGAGTAGAAGGCCAGGATTGTACGAAAGATAAACCAGAAGAATTATTACTATTATTGCTATCTGAAGGGCTGGAATTTTCATCTTGTTGGTTTGATACTTCAAATCGTACCAAAGTTTGCTTCCACTCTAAATGATCGGTCACATCGGAAGATCGTGAACTAAAACGAAAAAAAGTTAAGTTTCCTTGTTTAATATCGTATTTTGTTATGATAATATCGTTATTTCTGACACCTTATTCCAGAATCTCCAGTATCATCGTGTTTTTTCTTTGTATGCGACATCATTAATAATTTTCCCAGTATTTGTAATTTGAGTCGATGATGCTTAGTCATATTATACCAAAGACACATTGCCTTCACTCTACCAATAAATTCTGTACTTTTGTATAAAGGATAATGTGCAGCAAAGGCTTGTGACGAAGGATAAAGTGCTTCTGCTACCTCTAGCCTGGACAATAATCCTTCTACTTGCTGTAAAGCTTCACCTTGTGCTCGTGCACATGCTCTACAATACATCGAAAGACAACCTGGACAAATACCTAATTCTATATTTGGACTAGATCCTACGTTTACTATTCGATCAGTACGCGTGGTATTAATATTAATCCAAGGCGTATTATCATTCTTTACATTCGCAATAGGATCATATCTAAAAATTAACATTATTTTATTTAAATTCTTTTCCGATTTTATAACTGTAAGAATCTATTAAATTCTTACATAATTTACCTATACTCCATTATTTCTTTAAGTAAACCTTCTACAGCCTCACGTTGCTTGCACAAGTACTCATCTTGAGCCATTGGACTCCGATCAGCATGGTGAGCTTGTAGTTCTAACCATATTAGATCTTTCAATTCGTTTTGCCACCGCGTTTCTTCATGACTGATTTGCCGACGGCAATTACGTTCCGTACTTCCCTACAAAATATAAACAAAACTTTAGTATATGCAAATTGTTGATATAAATGTATTTTTTACGAGATTATTCGTAATACAATATTCGCATACCAATTTAATTAAAAAAGAAAATGTATCATGAAATAATTCCCGTTCTATAAGACCCAACGTTTTTGGTGATTGCGCGATCGGTTCCCTATCGTCAGTAATTGGAATTTTCTCGGTAAGTTTAACTTTAGGCTTTCTCTCTTCTACATCAACAGGTTTGGATCGTAAGCTACGGAATCTATTTCGGGTTTCAATCTATAACAATTTTCAATTAGTTTTACGTCTGGACAATCGCCAAACAATTTTCTACAATTTAAATTATTTATTATTATTGTATACCTTCATATGATTAGGAGTAGATACTTGATGAGGATCAAATTTCTCGTTATAATTATAAGCCGCCTCCATATCCAGTTTTAAATCTCTTTCAGTTCCACGTAACACTTTCAATGTCCTTTTACATTTTCGATTTCCTTCCTTCGCTATATCTTGGTACGCCTCGTTTTCACAATCCTTATCTGCTTTGTCACACATTTCGTTAAAAATAATGTTGTCCAGAGTATTGCGCCTGCGGATCGCTGTTTTCGACGGTGTGTCTTTTTCTAACGATTTCGTTTCCCTTAAAATTAATTAAATTTATGTGTACGATTAAATATATGACAAAATATGGTATTCAAAAAGATATGTATAATATATTTTTTAACATATATAAATACGTGTATGAAATTGTAAAGGAATACATTTTTATATTTTAATATTTAATAAAATTTCACATATGTAATTTAAAATTTACGAAAAAATTTTTTAAAATCGCTTAAAATACTCGTTCTTTCATTTTACTTGATAAACAGAAATAATTTATAATATACTCTTCTGAAATACGCTGATTTATATTTGTAATGTATCATGAACATTTGTAATAGCATATTAATTTTGATATACATTATATACATTATATACAGAATATTGACTCATTGAGTACCATTTTAGTGAAATTCTTCATTTTGATTCACTTAAGATGGATGCAAGGTATGATGGATTTTCTTAAATTCATAGTAATTGTTAATAAACTGTTTTAAAAACTTAAAGATACCAATTACAACAATTCTTTTTTATTTTATCTTTACGAATGATTTAAAAAAAACTTATGAAATATTGGAGAAACTGTAATTATACTGTATTACTGCATTATATTACATTTATTTAGTTAAGCTCCATTTAACTATTTCCGTTAAAAAAACAATCCTTTTAAAAAACGTATTAAATATTGTCTCTTAAATAATTGTATTAAATATTGCCCCTTCTACATAGCTGTCTATCCTTTACCATTATATCTTTTGCAACAAGACAACATGTTTATTATTATTTATCTACATTAATAAGAATTAATGAAATAAAAATTTTATTTTATCCTATTCTATTATTTGTATACAATGTATAATTTTACATATAAATTGATAAAATTATATTATAAAGATCGATTATAACATTTTTATCATTATAACATTATGATTTATCGCAAATATATCTTTATTAATGATATTTACTTTCATAATAATATTTTGATATAATTTTACACATACATTTACAATTTACAAATTATAAAACAATCGTTGTAAATTAGATTAAATTAGATATGTATATGTAAATACATGCAAATGTACGGTTCTATAAATGTTTTTCTCAGGCTATTGCTTTTATTGTATTTCCAAATTTTCTATTGATTAGGAAAACAATTATTAAAATTTAACATAGCATGTAGAGATATATTGGGAAAAATGAAGGAACGCTTGAACCGTTTCGCGTATAAAAAAACAAGTAAACGCTAGTTAACTTACCCTCCGTTAAGTTTCTGTCTCATGTATCGCTTCTTTCGATTAAGTCGAGTTCTCGGTGGTGTCTGTCCATAAATATCGCACATTGCTTGAATCGAGTCATCGAATTCACTTGTTGGACAGCTTGAACCTTTTTTCCTGAAAAAGGCATGAACTACTAAAATAGATCAAATAAAAATAAAATTCGGAGGAAATACATCAAATTTTTAAACATTACAAACTAAAACTTACTTGTATCGTCAAATAACATTACCATACATATAAAATAATATTACTGAAAAAGTTCAATGATAAACATATAGCACTAAAAATATCCTTCAAATACTTGCTGCCACGTTTGTATATAAAAAATATTCATTGAAATATTTAACAATTTAAATATCTCTAATTTCATAATTATGTCTGTTTATTGACGTATGTGTATAAAATGATACGTATGTAGAATGCACGTACATATATGTACTTAGAATTACGATATATAGCATGTGTAATATCATAATAGCATTAAATTATTATTATTAAAAACGTTCTTACATGTAGAAAAAATGATAAAATAATTATATTAAAATATTAATTATATGCGGAAGTAAATCAATGAACCATTTTTATTCTTTGTACTTTTTATTTTTTTATTCTATGTACTTGTCAAATTGTTTTGAACAATTAAATAAATTATAATCTAATTATATACAAAAATGATACAATCAAAATCAGATATTAATAAAAACTTATCATGTATTTTACTACATACTATTATTTTGTTTCAAATAAGTGTTAATAAACAACTATTTGATTAAATACATGAGTATATGAACTGAGTGACCAATTTTACGTTACATGTAATAATTTTACAATGTTGCATATGACAGACATAAATATTAAAATTATGAGTATAGTAAACGGAATTATATGCATCGCATCACACTAAACAGATAACTATTTTGACAAACGGAATAGACGCTTGCTTTTCTATACAACATTTTTATACAACGTTGACACTTTGCCACGAACAAGTACCAATGCATGAAATATACTATCCATATATTGATAAATGTCGTCACTCTAAGATCGACACTCTTTTCGCATGGGTAATAAGCTTATTCATTGTATTTTACTATATTGTTCGTTACACTAATGTACCTGCGATTCTATTTTAAGTGCTAAAAGTCGAAAAAATGTTGTATGATATGTAAACAAAACGTAGACATTGCTCCAATCAAAACTCCTACCGGTGGTATTTTTATATTACTGTTACTGTAAGTTGTTCAAATCACGTGGCAAAACGAACATCTGACAAACTTACCTAACATAGCCATTATCATCGTCGGATGAACCTGAGAATGAATTTTCTGTAACATGACTTTGTATATCATAACGAAACATTCTCCTCAGATAACAAACACATCGCACTCAAGACACCGTTGTAGTCGTCCACTGAGTAGTGATGGGCGATACGGTATCGATGTTTCGAATATCGATACTTTTCAATTCAAGTATCGATGTTGAATATAACGATATACTCCAATATCGATACTTAATTTATAAATATTAAAATTTTCCAATGAAATAATTCATTTCTATCTTCCTCAGATCTGAGCAAACTAACCAAAAAATATTTAGCAATAAGTGCAACACCCGCTTCATCTAAACGAAATCGATTAAGTATATGGAGAACATTTACAATCATTGCTACTTTTAAGTTCGCTATCCAACGAAGAATGGCATGTTAACCCCTTAACCTACGATTTACGTTTGAGAATTTTGGGCCGAAAACGTAAACAAGCTCGCGCAGCCTTCGAGCCATTCGCACGACTTGTATAGTACTTGCATTTACCACAATTATTGCATCAGGTTGTAATTACTTATTAAATATTCCACAAATATTTATAATTTTAGGAGGGCGCCGCCGCTAATATTTATATTTGGCCCGATCATCATACTACGGGCTATGCCCGTAATATTTACGTTTGGTCCGATCATCTACTACGGGCTATGCCCGTAATATTTACGTTTGGCCCGATCATCTGCTACGGGCTTGCCCGTAGTTGTAGGTTAAGGGGTTAAGTAAAACATTCTATAGTTTATGTTTAATATTCTATACATATTTATGTTTATTGTACATTTAAAACATTCCATTTAAACAAACGGTGCAACTTTGCTCCGTTTTTATAATGTGGTTTCTTTTTTTAGTATTTTTATTCAAATATATTAATAATTTCCATATTACATTGTTAAATTCTCAAATATATTAATAATATCTCTCAAATACATTAACACTCTGGGGACCTGAGACGCGAATTCGCATCTTTCATACTTCATACGGTATCTTATAAAAATTTTTCTACTGTTAAATAAAACAGTAAAAAAAGCAGTGGATGCTATAAATAAAAAGTTATGAGTGTTTTTACATTACATACTTAAATAATACAAAATCGTTATCTACATATTACATATAACATTGATTGCTTTAAATCTTTTTCAATCGCTCCAAAAACATCAGAGAAATCAGGCTATATGCTTGTCAGAGCAGCCTGTCCCTGGAGTGGTAACATTTCTACCTGAATTTATTTATATTAAACAGATTCAAATTGTTTTTCATAGGTCATAAAATAAAATTTATATATTCATAAAGTTAATAAATATTGTAGATATGATTAGAAATTATCTAAAGTCAGATGGAAATAAATAAATAAATGTTAAAAAAAATGTTATCTCTTCATAAAATGTTATACTTTATCACAAATTGCACTTTTAGACAATTGGGCTTTGTGTTAATAGCAGCCAGGAAATTTATTCCATCAACCTATTTCAACAAAAAAGTTCAGGTTTTAACAACATATCATTGTACAGATGAAGTTATAAAAATATAATTTAAATGTACCTTAGCTTTTTCAGAAATTCATTATCTTCTTCTACTTCTTCACCATCATCTCGCTAAATCAGGAATGCATGTTTCAACTAAAATAATCATACAACAATGATAGATTATGAATTACATAATTTTAAATGATTGTCATTATAACGACAAACTTACATTTACATATTTAGCTTTGCTTAAATATTGATGTTTGTTATATTTGTATTTATTGCTGCATAGAATTTTATTCTTGTTGTAATTGCACCGTTGTATCTGACACTACAGTAATGCGCATGTACATTTTAAAATTCCTGGAGACTCTTCTTATCTGACTTGAAAACTAATCAACTTTTTGTACACTGAAAATAAAAATTATGTTGTTACTTAGAATTAATGATATAAAGAATATCGTTTTTAATGTAAAGACTAATAAATGCTTATCAAGAGATTTTACACACAACTGTTAAATGGTGATAGATCTGGATCTTTTTCCATAATACTAGGATTGAAATTTTTCTTACTTTGTATTTTATCTGGCAATTGGAAAGTATACGAAACAAATTATAATTCAAATCTAGAGCTTCCTAAATATAAAATAAAAAGACAAAATTGATTATTGTTTAATTAAAGCATCAAGAACAACAGTCTTAATTCATTACATTACTTTTATTGACTACTTACTTTGCTTTCATTTTATCTATCCTATTTTACACTGATATCTTTTACCTTAATTTCGCTATTTTCTTTTCTAATCCTATACTCTTTTACAGCCATAAATAAGTTTAGAAACTCGAAGAAATAACTCTAAGCTACTGGTTGTTATAAATGAATAAAATTTAAAAAATTATAATTTTTATATTTAATTAAACTTCTTACTTTGGCATAAAATTATTTGTTTCTACATTTTTTAGATCTTGCAACATTTTTTTTTTCCATCTAAAGTGTTTTTATCTGCTGTTCTATGCTTGTATTTCTTTGGACGAGATCACTTCACAGATATTTGGAAAATTCTTGTATATGATATTCCTTAATGATAATAAATTTATTGATATTTGGACTTCGTTGTACCCTTTAACTTAAAACAAAATGAACTCTGACTGTTCTTCATAAACATCTGATCAACAATATGTTGAACTCCGTCATTATTTTTAGCTTAAAGCAATTTATGTTCTTCGTGCTTTCCATAAGAGTCATCTAAATTATGCAGACAGCATATAACTTGTGAATATTCAATTGCTTCTGATTTATTTTCTATTCTACATGCTCTCTAAATGTACATCTCAATGTGTTTTATGTTTCATTTACATTAGGATTTAAAGGTATCTCAAATAAGATGTAAATAATTTGGAACACTAATATGAATTATAAGATATTATAAATTTTATGTTAACAATAATTTGCTGCACTGATACAAACGATCATCAGTATTTTAGCATTGCCATGAAAAGAATGTTTTATAACAATTTGATCAGATCAATTGTCTTATATGATACATGGTTTTATGGTACATGGGTTTAGGTATGACATAGCTTAGGTATGCCTAATAAGTTTTTGTTGTTTCTACCACTTTCCTTAAGTATATTTGCAAATATACATGTTCTCTTACCATTTTCTGGGCCAGGTCTAGAAAATGGAGTGTTTTATATTGGTTTATGCACAGAGTGAATATTTAATAATCCCTGCTTTTCTATGTATTAATTGCAATACTGTCTGTTTCACTACTTCCAGTTTGTAATCTAATATGGTAACATTGTACCGTGCAAAAGAGAAAACAACATATAATAGTATGTATAGTTATATTATGTTACTTGTTAAAATAGTTTGTATTTATTTCATATTTCCAGGTTCAGGAGTTTAGGCCATGCATTGACAGACTAGTCAGGGCCATGACCATGGACAAGGCCCCTCCATTAGTATAAGCCATAAACTTAAGTGTTCAAGTTCAGTAAGTATCAGTTAAGTCAAGTTCAAGTCAGGTTCAGTAAACAGTAAGTACAAAATCAACATGTTTATATAAACCATTACAGAAATAATTTGTAATCCACATTTGGAACTTCTTTAAAAAGTGTTCTCATGGAACAGATATTTTAGAATATGTATAATAAAAGTTCCATGAAAATAAAAGTTCTCTGAATTATTTGAATCTTGTAATGGAACATAACGTAGGTACTCTGGAACACTTGCCAAGAGACTGAAATGATTTAGAGAACTTTAAGCTTCGATAACTTCCTAATGAATAAGTTTAGGCCATAGATATGTTAATACTTTTATGTAGAGCACGAGAAACTGCATCGATTGGTGCAGTTATAAATATAGATTTTCATTTTTAAAAAAAGAGCAGTTGCTTTTTCCAATGTACCGATGCACAAAAGTGTATAAAATTAGTTGCATATTATGCATCACCTGATATTATTTCACGTTCACTTATGAAATCTTCTTCTATCCCTAACCATTTAGAAGATACAGCCTGTTCCAGTGGGTCACCCTGTATATGTATATTATATTATATCTATATATTATATTATAAAATTGCTATGTATTTCAATCTATTCAAATCATAAAAAGATTTTATTAATTTAAGTATTATTCTTGAAAAGTTCCCTTTCCTCCTTGTTTAATATTGTTGTAATATTATCCATTGGATAGTATTACAACAATATGAAATAATTATTACAATTAAATTGATATCCTGAACATGTTATTTATTTTCAATGTTCACGTAGATAATTTACGGTTCAAAATTAGTTTGTCTTTCTCTGTGAAGTCAATGGATAGGAAGGTCAGGATGTTATTGAATATTATTATGCTTAATAAAAAAAATTAAATAGTATTATAATACGTTGATGTATGTTCATGTATTCTATTTATTAAATGTCTTTTATTAAAGAAACATATGAATAATACGATATTATATTGTTAAATAACACCAATGTCTAATAGTTTAGTACTTTTATTTATCTTATAAAACCTTTTCTAATACGAAATATAATATAATAATATTCCATATTATGTGTTCCATAAGAACACTTTTTAAAGAAGTTCTAAATGTGCATTAAAAATTATTTCTATAGTGGTTACTGGAAAAGTCGAATTTCATATTCACTTTGTATATATTGCTTCGAACTTAATACTTAAGCTTCAGCCTTATACTAATAGATAGGTCTTGACCACGGTCGTATATAAAGGTCTGAAAACACCGGTGGTGGGGATAAGGCTCTTAAATATCGGGAGTTGTGCTTTACAAATCGGCTACCATGGCGCCTGAATCTTTACTTTCATATTCAATAAAGACGTTAAGAGAAGATTTATATAACTGTATAATTAATATAATTAGTATAGTTATATAAATTACTCTTTCTATTTATGAGAGAATTCAGAAATATTTAGACCATAAATAGAATTTACAAGTTGATTTACAATTTATCAATTTACAATTATCGGATATAAGATCAACTAAAATGAATTTATACTTAAATATATAAGTATTTACTAGCTCGAGGATATACGGAACGGAGATTAGGACAAGAGAAGATCGATTTGAAAGAACGGGAAGCGGCGAGGACGAGCAACCGAATAAGAAAAACGGATCAATGTGAATGATGTTAAGTTGACAAACATGTAAATGTATGGATAGTGTAGAAATAAATAAATAAGTATAAATAGCCTCTAGAACATTTAATACGTCGCTCCTTTTACATCCTTAGGATAATAATACTCTCAATATCTTATTTCTACAGGAAATTCTAATAGGAAAAAAATTATATTGAAATAATGTAAATTATGGTAATTCGAAGTTATAAAAAAGTACTTTTATTTACTCCGAAATACAGAAAGAGATCGGATTCAAATAAGTATTATCCAATGTTTTATGTGTTTGAAAGTAATTAAGATCGGTTAAATTAAAAAAGAAGTAATTAGGGTCAGAATATGTCTAACATGTATGATATGATTCTTTTATTTAAACAATATTTAACTTTTTCAGCAAAGTACAAGTGATTTTCATATATTCTCGCACCAACAAATATTTTTTCAAATAAAATACAATGTCTATGCGTCCTTGTGGTCATATCTTATGTGTTTTATGTATATTGTTTCAATTAATCAATAATACTGTTACAAAGATTTTTTCTCAATATAAAAATGGAACATTCGCATTTTGAACATTGTTGAAAATTTAGGAAATACCATCAAGCATTGGAAGTTATAAAAATTTGTTAATAACTAGAAATGCATATTCTCCTACCATGTTTTTACTCGCTTGGACATGTCGAAAAGAAAAATTATAACACCATCAAAATTTTAACATGATGTGCATCGTTAAATTAATTTTCCATAACCTCATGAAAGTATATAATAATATTTACATATGTAAAATGATGTCATTAAATTTTATGTCAGCTCAAAGATTTGATATAGCAGTTTACATATTAAGTAATAATATGCGGAAATACATTAAAGATGATTTTATATTCATTACCTTCATAAGGAATATGAAAATCATTTAATGACCCACGTTAGGGTTATTCGTGGACTTTTCATGTCAATAAACACAATAAACAAAATACTGTAGTTTTAAATATACATAGTTGTATTTAAGTACATTACAGACATATGTATGTATATAGAAAAAATTTTTGTTCTGCAATCCAATAGTTTTATAAATCTTACAAGAAAGCGAAAAACCCCAACGTAAATAAAAAATCATTTTACAAATGTTTTTTGGAATGTTTCAAGAGTAGCTTTCTCACCAAACGTTTAACGACAAAAATATCCAGACGAGTTATTATGAAAATGGTATTTGTCTGTCTTTGAACTTTAGAGCGTTACATTGTACAAAATATGTATGTAATTATTGCCATGTACATTCGACTTGTTTTGAGAGTACAAATGCACGACGACTATAAAATCCTTTGCTTCAATTTTCATTTAATATTGTTTCAATAATAATAACGCTACTAGATTGTAAATATTAATAATATTTATAATATAATATAATAATACAATAATAATAATAATAATAATAATAATAATATAACACTACTAATTTGTAAATTGTAGTATTAAATATTATCAAAAAATATCTATTGTTATTTTTCCTGTACTTTTCCTTTCGTGTTTACTGCAACATGTAATGATGATAATGCACAAAAGTATGAATTCCGATACAATGATCAGTTTTTAAACTTTCCCATCATTTTTCCTACTATGTTATTGCAAAAAGTGTGTCACTTCACAACATCGCTCTTTGTTTGCATTCCGTCAAAAAATTGGCAGCATTTATAGGCTATATTTTCCCTCATTACAGTTTAATTAAATTTCATTGTCGCACCATATAATTTTCTTTAAAAAGAGAATTGTTTTAAAATTTCTATGTGGCGTACCAGACAGCCACATATTATAGTTCTCCTATCATCCAACCTTTCGTACGTATTATTTTTTATCATAACACTCTCGCTCACATTCACTCTTTCATACTTTCAAGAATCTTGATAGCTATCCTTTTTATAGGAACCGCGCAATTACCTTATGTTGAAGGTATGCAATACAAAGAGACGCGCGATATTCCTACATTTCTATATATTATATTACTGATTATTAATATCTAGTATTTCAATATACGTATATCAATAAAGGCCACGAGTGTGTTCAATATAAAATTACTAAACAGTAGTTGAAATTCGTTCGTACTAAAATAGTATGTATAATTTTGCAAAGTTTATATGACGTGCTTACATGTCTATATTTATTGTGAAGACGGATATCGTTAATTTCGTGTTACATAAATTAAGCGGTCGCTTGTACATTACCAACCTATTTCAGGTTAATATTTAGAGATTACTTACAACTCACTAAAAAATAATGGTGACTCTTCCACACTGTTTTAAAATATTAATTCATCTATTACTCGGATTACATTTGTTACTGTAAATAGCAAAATGATACATCGTAATAAAACTGGAACCGATATGTATACATTAGTGTATAGCGACCGCTATTGACAAAAGTAATCTTAATTCATCAGCAGAAATAAGTGATGACGCAAATAAAAATACAATGTATTTCTCGGGCAAATCCTTATCAAGGACGGATAAGACGCAACATGATAAGAACCGCGACAAGAAAGTAATCAGTGAAAAGAAGTCACATATGTGGCGTTACGCTTAGTGACCGACAGTAATACTTGGAAAAAAAATACTGATGCGCCGGCACTCAAAATCTTGTGTATAATGCTTGGACAAAAAATAAAACAGTATTCACAAATTATGTAACACATTTTCTTGATATTTTAGCAAAAAGAGATATCGTTAGAAAAAAAACAACATTAGCTAATAATATAGCTAAAATAACAAAGTTAGTATGAATTAACGTTAAATATTTTATAGCTAAAACAGCAAGAAAATCTATACTTGTTATGAAAAAATATATAAACATTTTGCTTTACGAAAAACTGCTTAACAGTGATCAACGTGGAAGCATACATGGAAGACGGCGCAAGTTGGTCGCTCGTCGCGTTCCTTGCCAATTGTGAGCTTTTTGTTTTCTTTTATCTTGAATTAACTGTACCTCAGAGTATAGAATCGACTTTGAAAAATAGTAATACATATCATAAACTTTACATCGCTAGCAATTGGGAGCGACTTATACCTCGAAACATCTCCAAAAAAATATTATAAAATAATATATTTGAAGTTTTACAAATTGTCTTTGTATAGATCAATCAGAGAACCTGTGTACGCTTCTCATATACATATGTAAAATACGTGATTACTGAGTGTTCCATGTGTACACGATATTGAAAGAGAATTCGAAGGCAGGGTGAAATGGGCAGGCAAATAGGCAAATGCATATATAATTTACATGTTCTCAAATTGATCAACACGACGTTTAGTATTGCCTTTACGAATTTCACGAAGCGTTTTGTATTTATCGCGACCTTGTTTGACGTTTTCCCTATGGATTTTATCCATAACAGTTTCTTTTGACTCGTCGCGTGACTGTGCAAGATCTTGTTTCAATGCCTGAAATATATAATTATTATTCAAATACGTCCACAAAAATGACTCAGGGTACAATAAATTTATATACAAGCAAAGATCACTACCTTAAGTTGATCGTGAAGGCGTTCGTTTCTTTCTGCCAAGGTACGTCGCTCCTCAACAGGATCAATTATCGATTCATCAGTTGCAAGATCTTTAGTGACATCACCATGAGAAACTTCATCTTCTCCTTCCTCTTCACCTTCTTCATTTTCTTCAACATGATGATGATGCGGCGTTGTACTAGCTTGATATGCTCGATCGGCTTCTTCCTGCCTTAATCTATAGATACAGGTGTAGAATAGAATAGAGTTGACTTTTTTTCTTATATTTTAAATAGCGAATAGTTGCATAACAAAAATTACATACTTAGCAGCTTCAAATACTTCTTCTAGCCTCCTTGCTTCGGCATCCTTCGCTACTACCTCAGATTGTATACGTTGTATTTCTTCTTGCTTAGCTCGTATTTCTTGCTCAAGTTTAGCACGCTCAGCTGCTTCCATCTCATGTGAAAGTTCAAGTTTTTCCATCATAGCCGTAAGTTCCTTCGTATAGAAATAAGACACATAGAAACATATATTGTAGGAAAATTATATCTTATACTAAACTATACGTACTTTCTGACGATCCTCTAATTCCTCCTTTGCAGCTTGTAACTGTCTAAGATGTTCTTCTAAACGTCGGATCATTTCTTGAGCTTCGTTTAATTCAGCTTGCCGCCTGTCCATTTCTTCTGCCATATTTCGAAGTCGTTCTTCATATTCTTGTTGTTTTCTCTCGGCACGTTCTCTTGCAGCTATTTCTAACTGTAACTTTTCTCTCTGTTGTTGTTTTGCAATTTTCTCTTCCCTTGCTTGCGCCTTTAAATTATAAATGTTTATTTTGTGATTATAAACCCAATTCATTGTCTATGAGATGATTAATTTTAAGATTCAGAAATAGCAAAGAAACTAAGCATTAGAAATGCATTATAAGCGAATACTTGCACAGAAACATACCTTCATTTGCTGTACATCAATTGTATCTGGTTTACGTCTACGCATGTAGAGTTCGTGATTGCCCATACACAGTGCTAAAATTCGTTTATTGATCTTAACTCTAGTTGCAAAAAAGACGAAATCCGGTGCCTTCTTGTCAATTGGTTTAATTATAAATTTCTTCTCGTTAAATGAGATATTTCTTATCTCAGACCATGGAAAACCAATTTTTGGTGTCAATTTGTCATCTTTTTCGTAAATGTTCAAACCCAAAGCATCAACACCGAGCCACAGGTCTGTACCTTTTTTATTACGAATTTCAAAGTAATTCACTCCGTACATCTCCAAATCCTATGCAAAAAAATAAACGTATATATACAATATATTGATCAAATATTAAATTAATAAGAAGAAGCTATTAAATCATTACCTGCGCGATTTTTAGGTATTCCATCATAGCATCTTCACGTAACATGCCACGATGTTCTTGCCACCAATTAGTGATGGAACTCTCCCATTCCTCCTTGCTCATTTTATGTTGATCCACGACTCGTTGCGGTAACAAGCGGTCATTTATTAAAAAGCCAGCAGTATGTGTACCTTTTTGAAAATCTCCGTGTTTCGCTTGGACTGCGTAAGACGCTAACAATACAGATGTTTCTGGAGGACAGTAGATTTCATCCGTCAGAATAGCGTTCTTCACCTAAATGTAGTCCACATAATATAATAATATATATATTAGGTTCAACTTTTTAATTTCAATGTTAGTTGTCATGCTGTCATGTATAAATAATGCAAATATATCATATTCATATTATGATCATATAATATACAGTATGGTTTTTCTAAACTCTGACCACCAATTTTCTGATTATTTTATCGATTAAGATCTATTTATATATTATCATTGTTTATGGTAGGTGGAATTTTCAATATTTTTCTTGTTTGAAAAATTGTATCTTTGAATCAAATCGATGTTTAGTACAATTAAAAATCTCATTTTCATTGCAATCTTTAGTCTAATTTAAAACATATATGATGGTAATAAGCGTAAGTAGTGAGAATTCACGATAATGATAGTGATAAATTTTAGTCACCAAAAAAGTAAGGTAACTAATCAGATTTACATAGAACTATGCTGAATGTGCCCATGTATAATGCATTATATGATACGATTGCGTTCGCTTTGATCTATTTCGTAGATTATCTGCATGATAATATGCACTTATGTACTCAACCTTGTTACATTGTAATAAAATTCTACTTATAATACCGAACAGTTTGCCCTCTATAACTAAAACTTGAAAGTAGTACATACACACACACTCCTATGCATACATGCGTACATACATAAGTACGCACATACATACAAAGCACGTTTTGTATATTTACTTGTATAAAATTCGGTTTAAGTTCTATATTAATTAAGCATTTTTTTTACTCCTTTTCATGAATACTACGTTCAGCCATACCTGAAGATAAAAGAGACGCAACGTGATATCTTGAATCAATTCCTCGGCAACGTCTTCGGGATAAAACTTGGCGCGAAATTTGAATTGCAGGGGAGTCTCTTTCTTGACTTCCTGGTTCATCACCTAAAACGTTCGTGAATCAATTAGGAACAAATATAAGAAGAAATTTCCACAAGAAACATAAACGTAGAAAATTCGATAAATAAATAACAAACTGAAATCACCCCATCGTTTGAAAACGTGCAATGCAGTGTGTTTCTCATCGGTATACATGATGGAATATAGTAACGTTGCATGCGACATAAAGGATGATAAAAATCCTATGATTAGAATACGGATTTTTATGCTTTTATGGGAGACTTAAAGATACAAAAATGTGTAGAAAATACCATACATAACATGTAAAAATCTATAAAATAATATAAGGTCATTCTATAAGTAATATCGTGTTTATATGTAATAAATATTTTTAAAAATGTACACATTTTATTATATCCATTAATAAATAATGTACATATATCTACTGTTTTCTCGAACTACGTCTGACATTTTTAAATCGCTCTTTGGGAAAATTTCATTATATCGACGCAAAATATCTAGTAGCTGTCTCAAAGTTAAATTTATTTATTTTCCATTGACCCAATGAAATAGAATTCCTTCTAATCGATAAGTACATATTTAAATTCGTTAATTGTTACAATTTTCTTTTATATTCTTTATATCTTTAATCCAAAATGAAACATAAGAAACGACGTTACTTATGGAATGGAATAGATGTTTACCCAGGTCCTTCCCTTTTATTATATTCATGAAGATATGTGTTTACATAAATACCCATAGTCTACTTATAACATAATTATAATAGATGACGAAAACGCTAACGTAATAGCACGGCAAGTGGTTGATACTATCTTTTTATCGTATTACAGGTAAGCAGTGTGACTTGTGACAAAATAATACGGACATTAAGATATCTAGTTTACCAACTCTCACTTTTGAGATCGATATATTTATTTATTATAGTCTGGAATAGGTAACTCTTATCCGAAATACATATGTGTATTCTCTTGTTAATTTAACGACTTTGTATGAAGAAAATACGTGGTATGTGTGAAATTTCATTTCTATTACTCGTTCAAAGATACAAACGCGATAGAGATTGTTGGAAATATTTCATTAATGGAGAATGGTCATAACGTTGACGCTTTGATTGACACGATTATCTGTAGTCGTATAGGTATGCGAATATCTTATCTCACATGTAAAAGAAAAATAAGAATTGTACAATGAAAGGCAATGAGTAACACATATGCTTCTCGAACTGCCAACTGATATTAAATATTAACAAAAACTAGAAAATGTACAACATTGTTCACGTGAATTTCAGTTATTCGTTCTTAACCAATCATAGAATTTGTCTGGTCATAGAATTCGTTATCCGTATTGTTCGATTCGTTACATTTTCTGGTTCTAAGTATGTTAGGCTCGTATAAGTACTATCTTTATTTATATTTTAACTGGGGCCCATTATTTTGATTAATGTGATTTAACGTGCGAACATCATAATTGTTTTAAAAGTACATTTTTACTGAGTATTTGCGTTATTAAAAACAAGTGAAAGTATAAGTAAGAAATTTAGAAAAGATACGTCAGAATAAATACCTTTAACTTTGACGAGATTCTTCACAGACTTTCAAGGTAACAAATGTCATTTAATCAAAGTGTCTCCGTTACAATTTATGCTACATATGCGCATTTTTTACAATGAGTATCATTCGATTATAATGTAGGTGAAACGTTTATGAAACTATTGTGTTTCATGTCCAAATGAAATAAAACAAACGCTTTTACTTTAAACTGAAAAAATGATTTAAAAAAAAAAACAAACAAAATAAAACGATTTTTAATTATGAAAATAAGTAACTGATGCTGTTAAATAATATATTTGAATATTTGTAGCTCATAATACAAAATATTGCAGACTTATTATAATTATGTACTTCAATGTCAACTAAATTGCCTTTATAAAGAATTTAAAAATGCGAAAGAAGAAAAGAAATGGAAATGAATAATTGTATTTAAAATGAAAAAGCTTAAGCACAAATTGAAAATGAGACAATCCTGTTAAAAGCGTTGCTAATGAATGTCGTTTAAAATTGTTAAGTATTATCCACATCTTTGTATTAACGATGAGAGTCGAGTTCGATTAAAATAATTATTGTAATACTTGACAAATTCACTTTCAAGTGGGATTTATCTGTCAATAATCAATAAGCACAAAGACACTCGTTATTTAACTGGTAAAGCGGAAACAGTTAGCTACAATTAAAGGAAGTAATGGAACAGGTAAATCTATGCCAATATTGATATTATATTACTTTTTAATAAGAATGTACATTTTAATATCAACATTAAATTCATTGTATCTACAACTTATAAAAAGGGTTGCACGTTTTAATTAAAATTAAAAAATCCAACAAACGGATACAATGATGTTAGAATATTAAAACGATTCAGTCGAATCAAACTTGTAATCGATTCTCATTCAATATTGTTATTTGACGTCCGTAATTTTTACAAACAAATTTTACGACAACTATACAAACATTTTATAAAGGTAAAACATTGTCGCAAACTTTAAGATCCGTTATAGATGCGATAATATACAATTATATCTGTGATATCTATAAATCCTTTAGATATTTATATTCTATAGATACATTGCTAGTATATCTTTTCTTTCTCATTTTTATACAGACATATTTCTATATTTTACTTTTTTTCGAATACATTTGATATAAAAGATATATTTATTATTCTATGTTTCTATTAAAAGATTTGTCAAACAGTGGAATCATCCACTTGTATGCCTACTTTTAACGCAAAATGTAACAAATTGCTTCTTTGAATTTTAAAAACCAAACAAATTGAAACTGTATTTTTGGATTTAAAAAGTTTTAAAGATTTAAAGAAAGAGAATAAAAATTCATAAATATTGCGTATCTATAAAAATTTGAGTAAATCTGATAAATAATTAGGAAATTATTGAAATCTTTAAGAATTATTATATTACTTGAAATAATACCTAGTACACGCATTATATTTATTATTACACATATTATATTTTATACATAGTTTCGTTCAAATAGAATAGAATGTACTTTACTAGTCGATCGTTAATTTTGATCTGATGGAAGCATTAAAATTTTTCAATTTCGAAATTTGCATTAGTATGTAAATGAGGAATAATTATAGGAGTTGGCAGTAAAGCGAGTAAACAGACACGGTCTCCAGTCATGCTCGACTCTCGTAACTGCTCGTAACACACGCTCGATCGTAGGGAATGCGGAACCGCATCCGCTTGGGGCTTATGTTAGACAGTTCATATACGGAAGTGTCAATCGAATCTGTAGACACGGTTGCCTTGACCGCGGCTGACGTCGCAGTTCAATGTCGGTGTAACGCGACTTTTTTATTATTATTACTAATATTGCTGCGCGGTTGCATAATTTCACGGACAGGAACAAGGAACTGGCAAACAACAGGAGGAAGAAAAAGAAACAACATGATGGACATTGAGAAGTGCGTGGAAATTGCAGGTATAAGCGTGCAGCAAACTTTGAGGGGAATTATCGATGATAACATGTTAATTCTTTAAATCAGCGATGACCCCTGTTGTGCTGATAAGAAGTAAGTAGTGAAATTGGAAATAACGGGTAAAATATAAAAACAGAAAACACGAATATTATAGTTAATATAGAGGAAATTGTATTTCGTTATATATATTAATTAACGATTTCTTATTATTGTATGGTGCACTACTATAATACTATAAGTGTTTAAGGAAATTATACCAACTGTTATACTTTTATCTTTACCATTAATTATTTACTTTATCGATTAATAACTGAATAGAAAACTTTTTTTCATTCCTGATTTCATTAGGTTGGCGAAAAAGAAACGATTTAAGCCTTTCCTTACGAGCTATGACCATGGAAAATTCAATCGAATTGAAATATAAATGTAATTTTGCAAGTTTTTATTCGTTTCTACGTGTTGTTACATTTTTAAATGCTTTGGGAATTTTTCGAAACGTCTTGGAAAAATTTTGTTATGAAAGTAGTGTTGTTACAACTATGTTACACGATAATCGAGATTTTTATATAATTCGATAATCCAAAAATTTTTTCATACTGCGATTAGTTTATAAATTAATAGGAAAAACATGTAAGTTGCAATGTTATTATGAATCTTTTTATGAAAGTATAAATGGAACAATGATTATAGATGCGGATACCGATTAACTATTTATTTTCCACCAACCTAATAATTACGTCTACCGTAGTTAATCATTAAATGCATTTCCTTATAATACTGTGACACATCATTTACTTCTGCACAGGTTTACCGTTGCTCTTGAATATAAAACATATGATCATAGAGTTATGGCAGTGTTATATCTAGAAACTATTTATTAAAATATTTAATATTGATTTCATAACACAAATATGTATTTAAAAGATATTCCTTTGTCTGTGACAGTCGCGTGTATATTGTTAATTTAGTAAGAACAAAGTAAGAAAATACGTAATGTAAATGTTACATAACGTTATTAAAAAATATAAAGATATAGTAATACAATATATAAAACATATATATCAAATTATTGGAACATCAAAAATGTAAGAAAATATTAGATACTCTAAAATCTGCAGTAAATGAAAAACTCTACTAATTAAACAAACAAACAAATTTAAAGAATTAAATGAAAAAGGAAAATGTCCACGATTTAAGAAACATAGTTCATCATGGTACTGTAAATAGTTAAATTTCGTCCAATTTGATAAAATTGTAGATATCTAGATGGAGAAAAAGAATGCAGTGAAAAAGCATCAAACAAATTCATAGAATTCCCTTTCATAACTACAATTTTACGAAGCGAATTTAATAATGCAAATTGATTGAACAAAAATTGCAAATGAAATATTACATTAACGGATTATTGGTATCCTTGATGAATTAAGGAAATAAAAACTAGCAGAAATTTAATTTAAAAAGTGTTTCCCAATACGCTCGACTTCTTCGTAATGGCAATTTAAAACTTTATAGATAATGATTATCGTTAAAAATGCATTTATTAAACACCAATATTATCATAGTCATATATTTACGTAAGTTAGAAGAAAATTCTAATTAATACGATAAATATTAAATGACGATATTAGAAAAGACATATTTAAAAAATTCACTCAAAATTTATATACATGTATACATATGTACAATCTTACACGTGCTGATTTGAAAGATTGAAATTTATATAGCACTGTAATTTTTTCAACGATTGATTTTTACAACGGTTAATATGATACGAATTGCACAATAGTTTATTCTATGGAAAATATGTAGCTAAATATTTTTTTTTTATAAATCAATATTATTAACTACATTCTCGCTGTATTCAATGAATTCATTGGCAAAATAATCGGAACATTACTCTGCATATGCTTATAATGTTTATAACTCTCAAGAGATGAAAATATAAGACTACAAAAATATAAAAGTAACGTAATAACTATCAAAGATCGTAAAAGAAACAACCATTTTTCATTTAAGAAGAAAAGAATTCAACTACACTGATAGTTTAGTTCTAGCGATTATAAAAGATCTATGGTAATATCCTTGTAATGTCTAATGTAATAATATTTTTCATTTGTTGTCACATTCAGAATAACAGACGATTACTAAAACTATTTAAACTTTTTAACGTACAATGAATACAACGTAGAGTGACAACATTAAACATTATCGTGTCCTATATCTATACATACAAGATAACTATAATAAATGTGCAAATCATTCTGAATTGCTATAATGAAAATAAATTGATTTTGATAAAGACAAAAAATGCATTTAAAGATTAACAAAGACTGTTAATTATCTAATAAGACTTACTAATTATATTAATTATCCCTGTTGGAATTAAATAACACAGATGGAATAAATAATAAAACCGGACGATAATTATAATCACTCAAGATAGTTTGTTCGAATGAAAAGTAAGAAGCACGTGTTAATTCTTAAGAAAATGAACGTTCGTCGAGTAATTTGCCACAGCATTTGTCAATTGGTAGGCCATGGTCATTTATTTTCCGTTCGATGACAATAACAAACTCTCGAAGTGAATGCGTGATGGGAAAAGCAGCAAATTGCAGTGTTTAACCTGCATTAGTATATACACATAAGGCGTTTCTTTAAGCGCCGAGATATCGATCCTCGATCAACTGTTCTATAAATTATCAACTGTTTCTATAAATTCATATGAATCTATGAACTAAATGTATGTGTCTGTAATTGATCAATTTGTTTCAATCCACAATTAATTTTGTTAGTTTACCGTTGAACAAGTCTCACATACATATCGATATCGATATGTATCTCTCAACAAGAAAAAATGTACTTTTTATTTTGCTCGTCATACATAATATATAAACTCTGTAACGTACATCATACACAAACGCAGTCTTTTATACGCGAAAAATAGGAGTAATTAAATCTTACTCGGTTAAAATAATACGAGTGTAATTTGGCAAGGCAGAATTTGTTTCGGGGAGTAAAATAAATGGATTAAACAAGCAAGGATTGTTTATCAATATCGAGCAATCTCCCGAAAACGTGTTACACTCGAAAATCTTTTCTCCATTCCAAAACGCTAAGACGTTAATGTTTTTATGTTATTGCGTAATGCGGAAGTTTGGTGAAACAGCAAGTTATCATTTAGTTCGAGGATTTTAATCTAGGCGCTGGGACAATTATCTTTCGGTTCGCGTCTACGGGTTTAGAAAACTTTAATTGCGGTCTTACGTGCCAGAATTTTCGAAGGCCACACGGAACCACCTGCAATTATTTGCCAATATTGTCAAATACTGCTCTTGTCTTGCGATTTCGCTGACGTCGAAAATGAAATCGATAAAGGACAGTTCGAGATTGTTTGATAATTAGAACGGAATAATAAGGCATCGATTTAACTTACCGTTATATATAATAAGATATTTCCTATAGTTGCTTAATAATATTTCTTACTCACGTAAAATTACATATCTCGTTAATTTCAATTCAACGATTCGAATGACCTTTAATTTCAGTTCTTACAGTTTCATTTGTAGGAACACAAAGAACAAAAATTTTCAGAAGTTACAATTTTACCTTCGTCCTAAATCGATTCATTATCGACAAAGTAGGTATGTATTGCCATTAGAACAACTAAAAAATTACTAAATGTTCTTTATATATAATTAACATATCAAACTTTGTGAAAAGATGTTTGCACGAGGCGTCAGGGAAACCGTCATTAATCAAGATACGTAATCAACATCCGTAGAAACTTTTGTGTGTGTTTCTATACCTAACAATAAGTGTTCAGGTACTTTGGACAGCCACTTGGTATTACAATTGTAAGTATGTTTCTCCTCTATTTAGTGTTCCAGCATTATATTATTATTATTCAAATCGTTTAAATGTAAATCCATCATTATCTCAATGTGAATTTATAATCGTTTCAATGTAAATTCATAATCGTTTAAATGTAAATTCATAATCGCTCAATCTCCAATTTGAAGCAAGTTGTACGCTAACTACGAAAAGTAACTGTATAACAGTGTCGTTATAAATTGTTTCGATACACGCGTATGCTTTCCAAAACATGCCGCTCCGATCTCAAGCGAAATACGCTGTTGTACGATAGACGTTAGAAACGTGCTGCAAGGACATCGATAAATAACACTAGTCATGATTTGAAAACGTTATGCTGTAGTACCGTGAAATTATAACAAAAGTACGTGTAAATAACTAATTACTCCATGTCATTATAATATACGGTAAATGACAATACGTGAATGATGCTGCTCCTCTGCAGTCGTCCTATCGAGTATAAGTGTACAAATTAGAAACAACAAACGTCGTAAAGCGTAAGGGTGCCGATTAAAAACAGGAAACCGACGTTCCACTAATGATTACACTGTTTAACAGCTGGAATCTATTCTAGGTCTAGTTCTAATTTTGGCGTACGTTGTTATGTCTCTAATCGAGAAATTTAAACGATAAACGATATAAATGCCGAAAAATAAAGAAACTCCTTTTGCTCATTTCGGACGAAATAAAACATAATTGGGAATTTTATTCTCCAAATTCAAACAAGATTTATTACACCGCAACTACTTGAAAAATAAAAAACTTGCAAATCTGAAGCATTCAATTCTTTACATGAAAAACTAACTTTTATATTCGTATGTATCAGTGATGGTTTATTATTTATCTCGTAGCAAAGATCACACCTATATTTTAATTCCCTTGAATTCCGTATTCGAAGATTTCTCAATATTAATGAAAAATTGCATAACCCAAGTATGACACTGTGAAACAATTTTATTATTTCACTACATAGTTAAACGCGAATCGCTTGAGGACTTATCACGACGATCACGATTAGGTAACATTTATGATTGTTCGTGCATCGTATAAGTATAAATGTAAAACGAGTGATCTTGAACTTATAATTAACAGTGCCCCCGTACGAGTATAATTCAAAAACATAATGTGCAACATGATTTATCACGCTGATTAAACTCGTGGTAACTTACCCTAGACAAGAACGGAAGTAGTCCACTCTTCCAGTTGTTAGTATTGCGGTTGGCATGCGTTCAAAGAATGAAAATACGATAAAGTTTAAGTATACGATCAAGCTGCTTGAATTATCGGTCACATGCTTGTCTTTAAAATTAATGTGTAACACATATCAACCTCGTCGCATAAGTAAATGAAACAATGATTAGATCAGTAAATAGAAGGTCATAGAAGAACACATTAATTTCAAAGATTGTCCGTGCGCTTGGAATCATCCTTGTGGAGGATAAAACACCAAAGCTGCCTGCTACATATATTTATTAACCACCTAATGCACATACCCGTGATATATATGTACATACGTACAGCATCGTGAGTAATTACAGACTCAAACATATTTTCTGCATTATCTCTTCAATATTTCCAGGAAACCACTAATCATGCTTAGATATGTTAAGTGAAATTGTCTTTGCAAAGGGAAAATTGAACGCTATAGGATATATTAGGAGATGGTACATGGCAAATTATTGCCTTTTGTAACTAAAATAGAAAACAAAAAAACAATTTTTCAACGAAACAATGCACGTATTTATATAGTCGCCGCTATAAAAATTTGGTTTCAAAATTTCGGACTAGAATTATTATCTATAGCCAGTATCGAGTCCTGATCTGAACCCGATCGAGAACCTATGGAGAATTCCAGCGAGAAGAGTTTACGACCAGGACAAGCTACCTCTAGAAAATATCGTGGAACTTAAAAAAAGAATAAAATCCCCATGGGCTGATATTCAAGGCGTTACTTTAAATAAATTACAGGATAGTGTACCTAACAGATTAATAGAAATAATAAAAAATAAAGAAAAATCCACTAAATACCGAACGAAGACGTAACAAAATTAACATTAAGTTTATATTTCTTCATAGCTAAAAACACAGTTTTAAGAGAAAATTTCATTTTTCCCAGACTTCGAGAGAAGAAATTTTTTATTTGTTGTATCTTTAATTTTAAAAATGGTATTGAGTTTATAATTATCCACGGCACTGTACATTACGGGCATATCTCGCAAATTTGCTCATTTTGACCACTCATCTTTAGGAATTTAGACTATGACATCTTATACTAAAATATACAGCCTACTATTTTAACAATTTCTAAAGTGATAAGACTTATCCTAAAGCTCCAGTTTCATTGTGTGTTTTCCATTACTCGATATCAATTAACACCTATTAAGTAAACATTCATCACCTATTAGGTAAACATGTAACTCTTCTTCAAGACGGAATCTCTTGTAATGAAAAAGTTTCATCATGCATTTTCCATTATTTTTGCAGATCCGTACATGAAATTTTAACCAATACATAGTGCTATGTTATATATCTCATGAAAATATAAATTAAATATAAGTTAAACTAAAAGAGGCTTACGTTAAGGTTAAGGAATTATGCTGAGATTCTTTGATCTTGCCATCAAATGATCAGATTTCTAGGAAAAATAATACCTCAATTACTAATGTTTTGCAAACAAAATGTTGACGAAATTAATTCGTCAATAACCTGAAAGCGAAGAAAAACAGTTTAGATTTTAGACTGCTGTTGCGTAACACAGAGCTACTAAGCTGATATACAAGGTGGTCTAAAGATTTACACAATTCTTCAGACACTTGCGATAGTCGGGAAAAAATGTTTCGAACAAAAGTTTATCAGCTTTCGATCTACTACAAATGACAATATGAATTTTAAAAAAAATTTCACTTCGATGAAAAATCAACTCACCTCTATATTTTTAAATGGAACAATGCATTTCTTTATACTCCGTTCGATGTATTTTTTAATTCTCTACAGGAAAACATTGAGGTACTTGAGTTGAAAAATGATTATTTTTAAAAATATGATAGCTTTAATGTCGTAAAACTTGTCGTATAAAGGAGCAGAAAAACAAGTACTATTTTATCTTGACATTTATACGATAAGTTTTACAACATTAAAGCTAAAATATCTTGTAAACTAATCATTTTTCAACCCAAGTATCTTAATATCTTTTTGCAGGGTATTGAAGAATAATAGTATATAAAAAGATCTATTATTCCATTAAAAAAATAGAGGCGACCTGAACTTCGCATCGGAGCAAAATCATTTTTAAGTCCTTAACATTGCAATTCGTAGTCGATCGAAAACTGATTAACTTTTGTTCGAAACATTTTTTTGCCCGAATGTTAGAAGAAGAGCCTGGAAGATCGTGAGGACTGATTTTTAGACCACCCTGTATATATACATCGTCTTAAAACTATACTTAAAAATGTTTAAGTCACTGCATAAATTTAGTAACGCGTTAGCCTTCAGTTTAATTTAATTTCCATCAAAATAATAAATTCTTTACGTATATATTTCACATAGATATTTCATTATATACCTACTTATTATTTATAATTATATTTACGCTTTTCATATATCTAATTTTCTTCCGCAATTCTTCATCAAGTTGACTGGCCGTGGCGAGACATAACCACTGACGCAGATTGAAAATAAGCAAAAAGCAGAATATGCGTATGGAACATGTATTACTATATGTCATAGGTTAGTTTTTTATTTAGAATTAAATTTTTATATATCAACCGATTTAGAGGCTTTAATAAATTTTCAATAATCAACGTTCCTGCCAAATGAGTGCGAACAATGAAAACAATATTTAACGAACGAATGTCTCTATAACGATGAAAAAGACTGCTGTTTTGATGTAAGTCACGACATTAAGGAATGCTGATACGATGCTTTAGGGCAGGGGAGAAGATTGAAACACAAGACATGTGCATAATCTCACGTTACAGATGAGGTGTATCTATTATTAAATGTGTAATAAATTTTTCTTGAAGGCATAAGACGAAACACAGAAAATATTAAGAATAATGATACAACTATAAATATCATGTCTACAAATTCTTTCTGTGATACGACTATTCAATACTTTGACTTTTCATTTTTTTTTTTTTTTTTTTTTTTTTTTTTTTTTTTTTTTTTTTTTTTTTTTTTCAATTTCCGTTACGTCGCGCCTCGACATTGCCGTACATAAATAAAGCTATGACCAGCAAGTTTTATCCTTATAATTCTATACCTTTCTAGTCTCTCCTACACTGATTTTCTTTGTTTAGATAACGTTAGAGATCAACAAGAATTCGAAAACTGTTTCTTATGGAATTAAAGAAATGAGTAGCTTGCATAAATGTCTAAGTAGATATTCCCAGTGTAATGCAATTGCGAAATACACGACATTTTTCCCGTTGATTCATACTCTGCTCTTTGTTACTATTTATACGAGATGAGTCACTAACAGGGACACAAAAAAAGGATATTTTCACTGGGTAAAATGAATAAAAGTGATAAAGAAGAAACATTTTCGTGGGAAATTGCAATAATTATAATAAATACATTTTATGTGCGTTTTTGAAAGAATCTAGTTTGAACCTCATATCGCATATTCTAGGATATATGTATCATCTATGCATGCCTATAAAAGTAGGCAAAAAAATATTTCTGATAGATTAAGTGGGAAAAAAGTTAGATTAATCGCAGTCTGTGCAAGAATATACATATGTAATAATAGAGTGATAATACAGAACAGTCGATATATGGAAATTCTGGACTATCAAAAATGTCCTTCCAGCGCAGACCGGTCCCATAGTATAAGTAGTAGCAAAGAAGATAAAAAAAAGATGTATCGAAGAAACGCGAATGAGGTTGGCTGCACAGTTGCGGATGGAACAATGTTTGCCAATCTAATGGAACTTGCAACGTGTTACGTAATGATCGACAGTTCGCAAGTAAGAGAACGCGCGCACCTGTGTAGCCTTTTTGATTCGTGGCCTGTTGCGGAACACCGGATAAAGGATAAAGTTAATTTCCACGGAATTTTTCGTCAGCAATTTGCCAGTTCTTCGAACTTTTCAAGCCTCTTGAAAAGTTTCGATCATAACACCTAGTCGAAGATTTATCATTATGAGCAGGAAGTGTTCAAAGCATATGTCATTGCGTAATTTCGTTTAAATATTTACAAATAAAGTATGAAGTGAAATATTACAACACATTAATATGATACATATTCATTTTAATATTAATTAATATCATACATATTGTTATGATATTGGTTACAATCTGCAAATGCAACGATATGATCAAAATACATATTCAGAATTATTAATTTGATAAGTATTATTTAAGGCGTAATTGTAAAAAATTACACGGAATTTGAGGATAAACATTATTCAAGATACGAATCTAAGAAGTCAAGTTTAAAGGATTTTTCTCTCACAAGCTGCAATTGTAAAGCATGGAAGCAATTGTTACGTAATCACTGCAGACATGTAAATTCATATTTTCGCGGATGTAGTTGAGAAATGAAACTTTGACTATTACTTCATCTATTAATTAAATCTATTGTACGAAAATTTGCAATCAAATAATTACTGTAAAAGTTTCATGTACAACGTTTCCCATGAAACGAGTATTAATAGCAATTGATCAAAAATTCATCCGAGTATTCGACTCATGACAGATAAGTTCCCAAGCTACGACTCCAAGAATGACACATTTCCACATAAATTGCAGTCGTTTGACCCAAATGATATATACCCATCATAAATCCACGATAAATGTTTGATTGATGGCTTAATATTTTGTTTTTTGATTATGTCGTGTTCTGTTAGAACAAAGTCTTATAAAGTCTATTCCGTAGATTCGAAACACTGAGTAAGTGAAAATATCAAGTGTTACGATGGAACATGTCATCTGTGTTCATATATTAATGACTTTAATCTTTTATTTGTTATCTATTACAAAAAATGTTCTACTTATAAATACATTTCTATTTATTATGTATATACTGTGGTAATTTATTTAAAATACCTCCGTTACATAATCGCACAACGTAATATCGTAACCACGCTAGATGACGTTTAAAGACATATTTTAGAACAATTTAAATATTTTCATCGAATTCTTATGAAAATGAAACTTGGTCTTTTGCGGACGAAAGAAACTGAAATTTTGTTTTCTAAACAAATATACCTAAATATGTATTTTTCTGATGATAATAATTTGTTATATTCTCTACTTTATTTTTCATATGTGAATATAAAAGCTTAAAAAACAACATAGAACATTTTATATATGTATGTACAACCTTACCAGGCCTGGTCAAATGCCCTGTTCTAAATTTAATTTAAAACTGTACATTCATTGTTATTTCTTTTGTTCATCTAACTTTATGTAAATTCTTATATTATTTGATTTATCAGTTTCTCAATCTTTATTGATATAAGAATTTAAATTACTTCTTTCTTTATCAACGTCCCACGTCATGTGTTAATGAATCATTTTAATTAAACTGCTAAAAAGGAGCCTGATATAATACAAACAGGTTACATAATTTATTTTTAGATCCGTTATATAATTTTTCAAAATATGATGCAATTAATCATTCTCTAGAAATAATTATAAATACTATTATAAACTATTACCTGTAAAATAGTTTAATATTATTATGGAAATACATATATTCTACGATTATATGTTGTGGCATATATATATATAAAAATTATTTACAACCTGTTTATTAAAACATATGTATGAATTTAACACAATTCCCCTGAAAAATTGCCATACTCTTTTGCTTTTTTCTTCAAAAATGAAAAAATATATTGTGTTATACGACCAAAGTCACAATATTTCTCGTTTGTTTCTGTTTTTTAATACACAGCTTAAATCTATAACTTAAAAAAAGAGAAATAGAATGAAAATAATTAAGAATACAATGTACTGAAAGCGATCCTCGCATAAATGAATCATTTTATCATTGAGACAAAAACGTGTTTACGTATAAGCATCACAGAATGAATTAAAAGTACAGTTTTATTTTAAGAATATAGCTAATGATGCCTGTTGATAAAATAAGGCATTGACATCACTCATCCCATGAAATACGTGCAAAGTAATTCGAATAAGAAAGCCGCGTGCGACGCTCATGATTCATCGTATTCTTGTCTCGTGCGCATAGTTCCTATATCAAAGGGTTAACGAGAATCAGAGAGAAAGCATAGTATGTTGCTCGTACGATGGGCAAGTCTGAATGGATGGTAACAAAAATTCATAGACATCGCGCGAATTAACTAACCTCGAGGCTTAACGCATACTAAGCAGGAATCAAATTTGTCTTTTATTAAATTTTTTTCGAGATCCAACGTCTAACTGGCAATTTATCGTAAGACCATTTACCGTAATTGAATCTCCGTTAGAATCTCGGAAAATCTCGGACCATTTATACGACTGAATCTACTAAAGCAATTTTGCTAATTTTTAAAATTTGGGATGTAGCATTAAAACAGATAAAATAAACATGTACCTATGTATGTGTATTATCAATTGCGATATTTCAGGAAAAATTTGAATTTATCAATTATTTTTACCGATAGAAAAAATGATTTCAAGGCGAAACTAATTCTTCAGAAGAACGAACATTGTGATATGGTATGTATAATTGGCTCAAAATTTCTCGAGTTCTCACGCTTATCGATATTTTTTTTAAATTACAAGTTACAAGTTACTTTTACTTTTATAAAAAAAAAATGCTATTAGGATATTTGTGTTTGAAAACGAATAGTTTAAAATGTATTTTAATCGTATATATTTAACACGTACCACAGAAATTTTTAATGAATCAATTATGTGTATAATGTGGAACTTGTTGAATATAAGAATTGGAAATTTTTAGATGGTTTTGTAGCTCTAAGATACGATGTATTTGTTTGCTAGGTGACCTGATATTTCTGCATAGTACTCTACATGTATGTACAAAAAGACAGACGAGATATTTGATGCATAGATACAAAAGTGTTAACAAAGTTGAGGAAAATTACAGCATATACGAAACGATTGTGCGTTGGTGGACAAGCTCTTGTTTGTCCAATAAATAACCGAGAGCAGTAGCATGCTTGGCAAGGCCAAGAAATGATAAAGATGACTAGTCTCTGGGATAAAGTGAACGGGTGGACGGTTTTCTTGTTTCCTTAAATGGTGTCGACGTAATGACTCATCCATCCAGCGTTATTTTCATGCAATTGACGTAACATACTCGCGGTTGGGCCGTTTTAACAAAACCAGCAGCGCACCTCGTTCGAGCACAATGCACGCGCAACCTGTGTGCGCTCTGTCCTTCTCCTTTTTTCGCTTTTATCACGCCTATAAAACACTAGCTGATAAGCTGGCAAAGCTACTTTGCTAAAGAACAGTCGCCGATATCTCTTCGTTTTGTAGTACAGCTCTTTGCTTTACGGAACTCTTAAGGGCAACGTCATCGATATAACGTGTCGAAACGCAAAGATAACTCCGACTCTCCTGATGGACTTGCGCTTCGCCCGATAACGATCTTGCCTTCTGCACGATATATTTACGCGAAGATGATTACATCGTAGATGCCGATCGAACCGTGGCTGACTCGAGCGTAAATAAATAAATACACCGGCTCGCGCCGGTATTCCAACGCTTGTAGACATTGACTTTTATGAGTAGTATTACCTATGTACGTTATACCTACACGTTTGAAAATTTCATTGACACTGTCAATCACTATCTTGATTATGTTGGTCAGTTGTTCGAAGTAAATCTGAAGATATACACACTGTGTATCGGGTTTATCTCGAACCATTCAAATATTAAAAAAAAAAAATGAATGATGCGAAAAAATGTACTACATTCTGGTGGACCTATTATGCTCTTGCGTATTTGACCTTGCAGTAACCTTGAAATCTTTTATGAAAAATAGAAGGTTTTTAAATAGATAACTGCATTTTTTATTGCATATTCTTGTAGCTAAGAGTCTGACGTTTTCCAAACACTACCAACTTTTACTCCTGTCGCCATCCTTATAACTAACTCATACTTGTAACTTAATGATTTGTCTATACTTTGAACTTCTTAATAAACTAACTTTAAAATTCGGCCTGTTGTCGATATTAGCGTTGTCCGATGTACATTACGGGGACGTATAAAGACGTTATTCGTGATGTTACTACGCGCCAGTGTTGATCAAAATTTTACTCGAATAACAGAAAACGAATAAAAATAAAGAATCAAATGTTATTCGCCACTGATGAATAAATATCCAATCGAACAAGTACTTATCTAAATAAAAAAATATTCGTGCAGGAATTTGCCTGAATAAAAATTTGATCGAATAATTTATTCAGATAGAATTGTATATTATATAAATATTAATATTTTATATATATGTTATTACAATTATATTATTTTCGCTATATTAATTATATATTATTATTATTGTATTATACTATATTTTAATTTAATATTTATATGTTACATCAAAGGTAGCTATGGTACTGAACGTGAGAAATATTTTCAAGCTACATTGTTGTAATATTTTATAGGTTTTTGTAACTAACTTTTTTCAAATACCAGATTAGAAAGTGTATCGTTTCTTGTAAATTATTATTTGATAAATTAATAGTGAGAATTGTACCGGTACCTGTATATACTTGTACACAATTAAATAGAACAATTATTCGTATTATGCGAACAATTGTGCAATCATTATTCAAATAAATATAGAAAATAATTATTACGAGTAACAAATAATTATTCCACTGATACGAATTTATTCCAATAATTATCTTGGGTAAATATTTATTCGAAATAATTCGATTAATGCCCAACTCTACTACATATTCCTATGGCATTGTAGATAGACAAGCCCGCAATTTTCTAACGTTTCCGAAGCAGTCAGTACGAGCTGACACTTTTAGGTAATACTTAGGAAATACACAAGTTTGTATTTTCTTGAAAACATTTGTCTGTCAGCTACAAAAATATGTAATACAAAATGGAGGTCTGTATTTAAAAATTATAACGTTACCTTCGTAGCAGGTTTCAAGAACATCGTAAGGTCAAACACGCAAGATACATAGTATATCTCTGTGGATATCGTGCAACTTTGTCTGAAACGTTTTTTCGTATCATTCATGTTTTTCGAGACATTTGAGCGGCCCGAGATAAACCGGACACACTATATATAGAAGTAGAAATGACGAGATATGCATGTACATATTTAGTACAAGTATATATACATTTCCCAGACATCATAAAAGCGTTGAAACATATTTTTAAAGTATTTGTATTTAGAAATTAGCGAACAAGATAAAGGCGAAGAAAGACAAATTTTCTCAGCAAATATGTAGATTACAGCAACTGCGATAGAAGATGTAAAAGAGCAATTGAAGGTGCAAAAATCCAAGTCCACCTTTTACAAAAATTTGACTTCTTGAAGTTTTATATATTTTTATACACTACTGATCGATCGGCGCCAGAATCGGACAAGTCCAATGCGTTCATAACAATTTTTATACTTACTCAATGTGATCATTGGGAAGAAGAATCAGCTATGTCCAGGACTTGTCCGGCTTTTGTTCTAATATATAGCGTTAATGGTGAGCGTTAATCTATCAGTCAACGTGTTTCAAACGTTTAGTAAACATATTCTGTTAATCGCGTGTCTTTTTTCTCGTCGATTCAAAAAGTCTTCGGACGAACGAGAGTCACATCAGCTATCGGAAAGCAAATATGTACCAACAAAAGATGACCAGCCGGATGTCAGTGGTTTATCTAGGAAACTGAGTGTAGAACATGAGAGAAAGTCAAGCAAAAATAAAGATGTGAAGGAACAAAATATTTCACTTCAAATTCTCAGCATTTTGGTCCAAAAACCTAACCTAAGTCCAAATGTTGAGGAAGATAGGTACATTTTTCAAAAATGTAAGAAGTACCATTTCTTATATCATTTGTCATACTAATGCCCTGCTAGGTTCAAAATATTAGTGCAATAGCTTCAACAAGTTGTACTTAATTCAGTTTCGTTCAAATTTCTCACAACATTGAAAATCCACACTTGCCCGATTTTTGCGTCGAGGTCTTCAATTACGAATGTCGCTATCAGAATGGTTTCGTGTCAAGGAGACGCTAAAAAAACGAAAGTACTCTCGTATCGCGTGTCCGTAGTCCAAGAATTATTATTTCCATAAGATCTCAAACAACATGAATAATCGCGAATATCGCATTGTTTCATTTAATAATAAATAGATACATATAATCCATTACCGAGAAAATCCATATGATACTTACTGAGAGATGAGATTTTATATCAACAGAAGATTGTAGCGTGATGTGCTCTGTTTCATTAACAGTGCTAATTCTCTCATTAAGCTGTTATTTCTGACAGATTGTGAGGACTTAATTATTAAGATATGTATAATTAACGGATTTGTAAATCAGCCAACAGATGTTGAATTAACAAAAGGCTATTTTCAACAAGATGGAGTAATCACACGTGCGTATCTATAATATAAGACACACTTCTAACGATAGAAATTGACAATTTTCTTCGTCACTTATTTTTTTCTTTCTTTTCTCTTTTGTAACTCGTAAATACTAAATCGTTCTTTCTGAAAACGAATCCTCATACGTAAAACTATTAGTCTGCACTTTTGATTTATTTTCTCATAAACAGTTATCTCCTTATCGATTGTATCACCATCGCTGAAATACCTTGTAACCTCCCAAAATTGCACCGTTCACCACTGAAATTTTCTTCCAATTCTTTCACTATCCAATTCTTTAGGTTTACCGTAAAATTGATAATTTTTACCGTTATATAATAACCAGTTACTTGAACGCTACAGACGATTATTTTTAATAATTTCTTTAAAAAAAACTTGTTTCGCAAGATACAAAGTCTACATATACGTAGATGTAAATATTCAGAAGTAAATATTACGGATACATGCATACATACATACATTACGGATCAGAATACATAGTTAATGAACGAACGTTCAGAATCGATAACGAGAGACTCACTTTACAGATCAGTCTCTCACGATATAAGTAATTTTTTCAAGCATTAAACATTCAAAAATGTAAAATATTCCAATAAATAAATATAACGAATTTTTTTACTTTTTCCAAGTTTCTTAATTCTTCTAGCAACGACTTGTTTCATTACTGGCTACGTATGGTCATTGTACATATGGAACGATGTTTATTTAAACTTTCAATTTCACGAACCATATTAAATTAACCTTTATAATTTATTAATTTTTATTTATTTCGCCTATTAAACCTTATACTATCGTCAATAGAATATCATATTAAAAGAAAGGCAAGTTTGCTATAAACTAGGTATATTCGAGGTTAGAAAGATTTATAACACAGATATGAAAATCTTATTAGCTATTGTGAATAATCAAAATATTCGTTTAATTTTCTTACATGACGAAACGTGTCATGAAAGCTGTTGAAAAAATAAATTTGTCGTTTGGAAGAAGTTAGAGAAAACCTGATTAATTGTCTGATACATAGATTATTAAAACACTGTAACAATTTCGTTTGGAGAATTTTTAAATTCTAGAATTGATAAGTTTGATAAATCTAGGATAATAAAACTAGTTAAATTTATTTTGTTTGAAATACATGGTGTTCTTGAAGAAACTACCTGCTATTAAAGTTTCATTTAAAAAAGACATTTTGTATATACCAACCCAACAAATGTAATTTATTCCATTTCGAAATTATGAACCTTCTCGCAATTTGTTGGACGTCTTTTTTAAGAGCAATTTACAAAAAGACGATAATCATCAATGCTTGTCTAATATAGCAAGGAGAACCAGTCTTCTTGTTTACATAACAGTTTCTTCCATTCATTTCTCGAATAACACAGTATATCTTAACAGAATTGCACTACTTGTACGTACGAATTCCTTGTATCTTCACAGGCTGTTATTTTCTCTGTTACCTTTTCTTTTAGATAAATACGAAGGAGGCATGATGAATTCCTATACCAATTTTAACGTTATTCTTTCTATGAAGAAATTATTTTTTATTAATATTTCGAATCAAACACACACACACACAAGAAGGTGTTTAGCTAAGGAAGATGTTTTATTCTATTACCACTTTTCCTGTTTAAGATAATTTTCAACTATTTCCAGACTGCAAATTTTTATGCAAATCTATATTTTCACAATTGAAGAAACATAAAACTTAATTAGAGATTCATTGTATCTATTAAAAATTATAATCCTTATTGTATATGTATGCCTGTACATGTATGTATATATTTTTTATGTAAATTTTATTATGTAAATTGTGCATTACGTGCGCTCACACGTACTTGCATGTATATACTTCGTTTCTGTACAATTGTATTGTATCGTACAGCGTCTAGATTTCGTAAGATACGATGGTACATGCTATTGTATTGGTTAGATTTGAAAAGGGAGCCGATACACGTCGATTTCGAACTTTGCACAAGTGTTCGTTAGACGTTTCTAGAAATATAGGCATAATTTGTTCGTACCTGTTTTTTACTTCAAAGAAATCAATCCTTGTATTCAAGTCAGACCACCTCTATAAGTGCTTCTAAATCGTAAATGACAAAAGATATCTAAAAATGATTGAAATAAACGTTATACCGTGTCTTGAAACCTATAAATCGGCGCGAAAAATTTGTTGGCAAAAAAAAATCACTTCTTTTACGAAAATTCGATGAATAAGTATGGTATGGTATTGTATGTATTATATTGTGTATCTATACGTATACGTAATATAAAATAAAATTTCACTGTAAGCGTCTGTATATTACAGCTAATCTCGAGGACTGCTAAACGCATTTTTATGCGGTTCTCACCACTTATCGAATAAGGTTTAGGCGTGTGAAACGTTAACATATGACAAAGGAAGCAGAAATCTAAAATATGAGTCAGAGACTAGAGATGGCGTGAACTGTTACTTGTGAATCACGACTCGATCACGTTCGTCTGCAATGAAGGAAATTTTTTACAGAAATTTGTAATTTTTCCTGATCGCTTCTCGTTCATAAAGGGCATAACTGTTCTTCGCACGAATCACGTAACTTGTATATTTTATATTAACGCTATCAAGCGAATATTACGATCTTAAAATAGAGAGGAAGAATTAATGTTTTACTCTTTAATGTTTTCTGATATAAGACGAAGAAAGGAAAATTGAATCACTTTTCGTTTTTAACATTAAATAAAGTAAATTTACGATATATAAAGAAAACCTAAGACAATTTTAAATTAACGTTATACGCAGATATCTCTATGCAAGCTATATGCAAGTATTTTGTAAAAAATAATTCTATCAGGATCGAGAATTGCGATCACGCTGAGCAAATTCATCCGAGATAGAAAAAAACTTCATTCATCACGATCGTGAATGAAGTTAGGTCACGACCATGATTGTGATTCTACGATCACTATGATCACCCGTTAGTGATCTTACACGCCATCTCTACTGACAATCGTTTCACGGACTATAGAACGCCTAGCAATCTAATAGAAATTCACAAAACTGTCAACTATGTTACTAGAAAAGATTATATATTATATAATTATATTAATAATAAAACCTGAGTATGTAAGTACCAACTAGTATTTGTACATATTTGTTGCATATTCAGGAGGATAAGTAGGTTAAGCGAGATCAAGTGCTTGTAACCTCATAGCGGAACCAACAAAGATTAAACATCTATCTATCTATCTATATATATATATATGTATATATATATTTATTTATTTATTTATTTATTTATTTATTAAGTTTCATTCAAATTGTGTCTTCTTGCATCCTTACATTTCGCATGAATGTATAAAAATTCGCAGTCTGATTATTTCCAACACTGTACTACTTTAAATAAATATCATTTTCTTCTTCAAATCTTCTTCCACGATAAAAATGCCTTTAAAAATGAAGCAATTCTACAGGCAGTTAAAGAAGAAAGTGGAAATTTGTGGTTTATGTTTTATGTAGCTTTAACCGCAAGAAGTCTTTAACGGCGCAAGCTGAGTTTCCTTTCAATACTGTGTCTAGCTCTCTTCTTTTTTTTTCTTTTTCTTTAAGCGACAGAATCGAAAAAATATGCGTATTTAATCAATACAAATCCCAGAAAAAAATATATTCTCCGTGTAACTTCTATATACATTTTCCAATTAGTTTGAAATTTTATCAATATAATAACCATGGCAGTCTCATTATAGCGCTAATAAAATTTCAAAATGCTTTCAACGCACACGTATATAGCTACGTATAAAAGTCTTCTACATTTTCTAGCGAGCCACTATAGCTATAAACAGTCTGTCATCAAAGAAATTTGAGAAGCGACGACCTATTTGCCTTTCCTACAGTTTCTCTCGATCCGAAACCCCCATTTCTACACCGAAGAATCTCGGAACGTGAGAAAAGCAAGTCCCTCTTCCCGTGGCTTACCAGGTCATCTTCAAACTCGTCGTCGTCCGTGTCCGAGTCGGAGCGACCTCTCAGCTTTCGAACTTTCTTTTTCACCTCTTTCTTCACCACCCTCGTTATTGCATTTTCCGGCTGCGGGCAATCGTTCATGGGTTGTTAAAGAAAAAGTCTACCAAAACAACCAATCTAACCGGGCATCGACTAGCTGCCTCCATACTAGGATATCGCCTAGCGGTTAAGATAAGTCAGCGATACATTCGTCGTTGGTCCTTTTAGTACCCGGTATACTACTTGCCAGAAATACACAGAGCCGATAGACCGGCTTCGTTTCTATATTTTATTACATTCATTTCATTGCAATGCGCTAAAGTTTCCGGCCGTACATCTACATTCGATCTTTCACTTATATTTCAAACTTTGTACTGCAAAAATATTAAAAAAAGATATATTTTGAAGAACTTTCCTCGGATATTATATCAATTTTATTGATAATGAAGAGAAATCAGATTTGCAGAACTTCGATATCAAACGAAAAATTCCATTGTATCGAATGCGTATAATATAAGAATAGCACTGAGAATGTGTTCTCGACCATTTGCTCTTCTTTCACTTTTTACAGTTAGTATCGCCGGATCTGTGAATCGAAAAATATAACTGCTTCGTTTAAGGAAAATCGTTATCTTTGATAACTGCAGGCTTCTGCTGATTGAAAAGTAATTGTTATGCTTGGAATTGGTTAAGAAGAAGTATATAATTTTACTTTGAAAAATCAGTTTAAAAAAAACGAAAAGAAAATTGTAAGTTTGGTCGTGAATGTCGTTTAAATTTTTAATTATAAGTAATTAATAAGAAACTATGTATGTATTTTGTAATTTATTAAATTATAAGATAATTCCAACAAGATATTTATAGTTCTAGTGAAATGTTTTCAGCTGAAATTTTATATTTGTAATTACAAACGATAGGATCGCTTCAGTACTCTATGCTCTGTATTTATCGAGTATTTCTGGCATTTCTTATAAATTAAAATAGGGTATTAAGCCTTAGGAGGGACAAATTCAAACATAATATTGTTTGCGACAGATATAGTATTTAACAATACTCTTTTTGAAATACCTAATTTAGAAAACAATGAATATCTAATTTAAAAACATTTCTCCAAACGTTGCTTGGAAAAAAGCGTCACACCTAAAAGATAGGTCACGAGCTTTCTCTTATGATACTGAAAATTGATGCCAAGATTTCTCATTTTCATCGTTTATTGCATGAACTTAATTATCTAAGTACGCTAGTAGTATTCGATGTAGATTAAGATACTATACCATAAAGTTGTTTAAAGAATGTATTAATTTACTTGATATTAAAATAATTAATAAAATGAACTTTTTTCTCTCAAATCACGAACTGCATTTAAACATGTGTTAAAATTAACACTTTTAAGAAATACAATTCGAGTAATAAATTAAGAAGTACTCAATTGATTAGATTAGATAAGAGGGAGAGTATTCGTTCATTGCTTTTTTAAAAAGTGACTATAAGCAAGAAAAGTATATCAGAATTGTAGATAAATATGAATTGACCCAAATATTGAAAGTTAGGTTTAAAGAAATTTTTAACCGAAAAAATATTCACCATATCCTCAAAAATGTATGAAAATCCGTATAGAAGTTCTTATTTGGAAACTTATATAATTAACATGCACGTACTGTATTTTTTTAATTTATGAATAAATTTATAATTATTCAATAATGCAGACAACGAATTTAAAATGAGATATCAAAATATTAGTGACAAATTTATAATTTGTTAGTTGTAAGTAATTTGATAGTTATAAATAAAAGCTGATCTCACAAAACATTATCTCTTTATCAAAGCCTATTATATCTTCTTACGTTCAACTGAACTTCAACAGCAAGGTACATATCTATTAAACGTACAGTAGTTGCTGAAATTTTTTAACTTTGTTCTACAATATCTTTTTAAAATGCTTTTAAAATTCTTTGCAAAATCTATATTAATGATTTATATTTACATTCCTAATACGAAAATTCCAATTAATGATGCTACCCTACAATTTTACAAAACTGTTTGCAAAATTCCACATATTATATAATCCGATAATTTTCGAGATAAAAAAGGTAAGGCCGATCATTTAGGTATGACACAAGTTTAGTTCGCCTCAGCTTTACAAAGTGAAGAAATTTTCAAACAATGAATTTTAGAATTTTTCTGCAAATAATTTTCAAGAAAATCAACTTAATTACAACAGAAATGAAGTGTAACAAAAGAGTACCAATACTTATTTTTATATTTGGATCTCTTAGATTCAATTTTTCATTAATTGACACTGATTCAAATGTAAAAATGTATCGCTTCTTTCATTTTCTACGTAATAAAAATAACAGGATAATACAATCTATTATATTATGATTTCTACGAAATTTGGCCTAAAATAGCAATGCAACTTCCACTCTATTTATTGTTTAGGCCAACATACATACTACGATCGAAATACTTGTTATTATCTGCAACTGCAGATAATATAATTACGTTATCTAATTTTCACATCTGTCCTGCAAAAATAAGTAGAAGCTAAACATATATCTTTAGAGAAACTTCTATCCTAATTAGAGATGCCTAAATTGTAGTAATTATTCTTAATCTCTAATTATTCGTATTAATGTAAATGTAAATACATAATTACGTGTACTTTTAAAACATTATACGCTAAAATAGCATGCTTTACAATTTGAATAAAATTTATAAATTCGTGATTAAGAGAGTAATTACGTAATTTCCTTCTAGTTGCACTACGAAATAATGTAAGAATTTATTAACGTTTCTTTATCAAAACATAGATATGTAACCATTGGTATTTGAACTTTAACATAAATTTATCCTTCACATAACAATAGCACGAAAATGCCTTTTCTCTTCGAAAACTCAACATTGATGTGATTACATGTAATTAATCATACTTAATTAAGTCTAAAATTAGAGAATATCTTTCAAATAAAAGATTTTAGAATATTTCGATAGAACAAATGATAAATGATAATTCCATATAAGTGAAACATGTTTCGAATGGATTGCCTAATCCCGATTGCTTCCTAGAAGATCATTATCCGTTAAGTTAGTTAAGTTAAGTCTTCTATATGTAGTTAAATCGAATTTCACCTGGCGACCACGAGTCGTTTTGATTTCCACGAGTTTCTCATTTTCCCCATTGGAAAATATGTTCGTGCGTCTTATTCTAAGAATGAGAACAAGGAAAGAGCAAAATGAAACGACGACCAAATGAGCTGCGGTCGCCTAAAATTGGTCACGTTTAGCCGGCTCGCAGAAATGTTGAAACCCGTGGAAGAAAAGACGACAAGGAGACAATAAAGGTACATATACGCGAACGCGACTGTGTCAAGGTGAAGGCGCGTCTACACCAACCGCTTGGTGAAAGCAAATGGAACATCCACTTGGTCGTAATTCGTAACTGTACTTGAAATCACGCGTCGGAAGTCCGTGATTCCGGGCTGAACTCCGTTTAAAAAAAAAACCCAATCGAGAATATCATGGCAAGTATATTTTTGAAAAAAATGATCGGAATTGTTTCTCATGATTATTTGATTTCTCCGATATTTGTCGTGTCTGCCTGTTATATTTTCAAAACTAATAGTTAAAACGTAAATCATCAAACATGCCAGATTTAAAAAAATCCGAATAAAGAATATCGTGTTAAATACGATATCTTTAAAAGAGATGATCAAAATAATCATTTTTCATGGTTATCTTCCATGCATTTTTAAAATTATCTATAATAATAATTAAGACGTAAATGGTAAAAAATTAATGATTTAAAATCTTGTATAAACAGCCAGGATTAGGATTGGAAAAAATTATTTCCATTTTTATATTGACTTAACGAATAGGCGTAATATAAATTTAATTGCAAAAGGTAATTTTATTGTTAAAATTATTACTATATTTTTGCTTTTTTGCAAACAATTGTTCGTGTATAGATATAAGATCATGCATTATTAATTAATGCATTAGGAAAGTTATTCCGAGGATGTAAACTTTAGGCAAACGAATAATTAATTAATTGTGCTATGATAAATACAAATTACTTTTTAGCAAGAACAAAATGCCGGTTGAATATAAGATAAGAATGGATGCTGTAACCTGTAACTGTGAGATAAGAATCGAGCGTAAAATTGAACGTGTGGTTGATCGTTGAACGTAACGAATCTACGAAAGTCGATGACATCAGCATTCGCCGTCACATCTCTCCCTAAGTTACTTTTTTTGTCAAGATGACACATGTAAATGTCTGAATTCAATCGACATCAGTCATTCATTCCAGAATAAATAATTTAATTTTAACATTCACATAATAGTATAAGTACTTTTTCACTTTTAACTCCTAAAAATTGTTAAATAATCTTATTAAGCCGTTATATCGAATGACCAGTGGTAAATTATATATTACATATTTTGCTTCACGTGTCTTACAAAAATTTATCTCGTGAAAGCAATTGTTCACTATTTCTAAATTATAATAGGTAATGGTATATTATCTATATACCACTAATGTATGTTATCTATAGAAAGTAGTAAATATGTAAGTACTTAATAAATAGTTTAATATTGACTATTGATTAAATACAGAGCGTATTTCACACCGAAGCAACTACAGAAGCTTTTAGATATTTGCAGATACATGTAGCTCAATTTCACATACGAAAAAGAGGCATCATGTACGGTTAAAGGAATTATATAGCGCAATAAACAACCAGTCATCCTACCTTTTTATACAATTTTATCCACGTCAGATCGCCCTTATTGTCGGTATACTGGAGTCCGAAAAACCACACCTCACGCAACCCGATCGTTTTCACAACTTGGTCAAAGAGTTGCTTCCCGGTAGTCGTCTGCTGGATCGCGAACTCCAGTTCGGCGTCCATTGTCGTCACCCTGACATTCATCTTTACATATAAAATAAGAAACAAGAATCAAAAATAGGAAATTCATTGAAATAAATTGAGATGTCACCCGGTAGAGGGAAGGACGCCACTTCTAACCCTTTACATACATGTGTATATAATCTTTGATCCTTCTCTCAAAAAGGAAGAAATAATTTATGAACACATGAAATATTACAATTCTAACCTATATCCTTCTGCTTTTGAAGATATCGCTAAAGAAAGAATTTGAAAGGGACAAAATAGCTTACAGATGAACGCTTACCATTTTAGCACCGGCAACCATGGCTGTGAAGTGCGATGATACGAGAACGTAAACGCGAATTCAACTGAGATCCGTTAAAACGATCAAAATTGATAAGTGACTGAGTATTGCGGCCCCGAACGTAAATAATCTCAACAATACAACACTGGAAATTTGTAGATGTATTGGTCGAGACGAATGAACACTCGATACCACAAGATTTAACCGTCTGTCTGTCGAATTGTCGACTTATGCCGGTCTCAAAATCTTAAGTCTCAAGTCATACAATGGGCTGCTATGCTATGGGGCAAGTGCAACCGGCAGCGTCTTTCCCCCCACTCCTTCCCTTTATAAGCTATGCATTGTTGTCCTTCTCTTTCCGAAACATAGCCAGAGCTCGTAAGAGCAAGAAAGAAGAACGAATGTGATCACGTGAGGAACCCGATGCGCATAGCCAGAGCCAATCAGCGTTTAGTTAAAATACCGGGTGTACAGAAGGAAGTAATTTTTCGAGAACGGTTTACGTTTACCGACATGATCGGTCTTCTTCAAAATGAAACGTTCTGAAATAATCGGAGCAACTTTTGTGTAATAGTTACTTATATTGTGTCCTAATTATTTCTTCTTGTAAAATAGTTTTATCGCCGTAGCTCGTTGAACGATAATTTCTTTGTTCAAAAATACCATAATGGAAGCATACCGTCATCACAATTTGAAAGGTACGTATGAAACTTTTGTTTCTTTTTTTTATTCTCTAAAATTATTCAAGACTAATACGAAATATGTTAAGGAATGAAGATTAGAAACTTATTAAAATTATCAATAATATCAACAGGGATAATTTTATCAGTTTATCATATAACTTGAAGCTTGTTACTACTGAACTTGTTAATTATTATAATAATACTGTTTCACCTAAAATACTACTATATTATATGTAAGTAAAATATGTTCATTATCATTAATTTTTAATAATATCTTTTTATTGCTAGAGACTGTACAAGATTATACTACACATTTTTACCAATATAAAATTTATAGTAAAGCCAATTTTAAAGAATATACTATTTTTATAAAATATACCTACCGTTTTCGGCATTTTGGTAGCTTCCTTTGGTCGTCTTCCCGTGTCAAACAATGAAAATATCAATCTGTAACAAAAATGAATTATAATTAATAAAACATTATATTATTAATAAATTCTGTAACATCTGTATACATTGAATACTATAATACACAGAAAATGAAAAAATGGAAATAAAATTTTCTCCAAATATTATAAACTATCCAGAAATGTTATGTTTAACAAGAATTCGCGATTATTATTAACATTTTTTAAATATTACTTTCAATGAGTTAGTACTTTTTCAATAATACGTTGTAATATATTCCATAATCCTATAAAAAATGCGATAAGGTATTTAAGAAATATTTAATAATGTTATAATACTAACTAACAATAATTAATGATAATAGAAAGGAGCAACATCATTGCTAATTAATATTATTCTGTAGTGACGGATCAATTTGAAATTACTGCAAAATCATTGTTAAAAAAAACAGAAATACATGTACATAGCGTGTTCATAGTCTAGAACTGCATACAAGTCTCCATATTGGAAGAAGAGACAGGTTATAATGTAAATCCGCGTGACCGACATCCGTCCGCAATAAGGAGTAAGGAGTGCCTGCGCACTGTGTCTAGCATTCCCCTTTTATCTAGGACCACTACGTCCATTGAACCGTTGGTATCTTCTAACTTTTTGTCAATGGCGGTAAAAAAGCTCGACGGGACGTATCCGTCCAACTTTTCACGTAGCATGGAGATAGAAAGTATCTATTAATAAAGTCTCCATTTCCGACTACATACTGCGTCCGAAGTCCAAAATACTCGTCGCAAAATCTCTGTGTTTACGTGAATGGCTAAAGCATGTTTTTCGCTGCGTAAATTTCAAATTTTTATTTCGATTTATGAAGATTTCACGAAAAAACGCTCAAATATATACGGCACGTTTTAATCCTGAAATGTATTAGAAGATAAAAACAAATTTTTCAAATAATGTAAATATATACAGAAGGTGTTACACATTAGAAATTTCCACATAATCCAAGGAATGTTATGATGAAAAGGGATCCGTGTTTCGAAATCTCTTCCAAGGTCACTCATTGACGCCAAATACATACATACCATTTCAACAGTAATTTACATATCGATTATATACCTTTATTATATAAATAGTACACATTTTGCTATAATTTACGTAAAATTGAATAACATATATATATATATATATATATATATATATATATATGTTATTATAATGTACAGACGTTAAACTATTTCGGATATTTTAATTACCGAAATATTCAATAAAAGAAAATGATAATTATGGAAAAAGACGAAAGACCCTCATTATGCATATACAGTAGGTATATAGTATATAGCGTGAAATATTGTAAGCTAATTGCTGAGATTGACTAGAAATGCGTAGGATTAACAGAAATGTAAGCTTGTAATCCTGTCATCCTGTCTCTGTCGTCTCGTTTTGCTTTAAAGGAAAAAACGATTGCTAAACAGTTCACGACAGACCGGGCATTTCACATTACATTTATAGTATCATTCGTGTCTAGATAGCTGTAACATTACATTATCTCAACATTTTATTCTACATATATAACGATTAATTATTTATCTACATTTACAGAATCTTTATTTTCATTGATGTGTTTACTGCATGGCCCTTTGTACGAAAAAGATATTGAAATGTAGCATGTTACCTTCAATGACTAAAATTATGAAGCAAATATATTTATAAATCTATTGTATGAATAGAACACATAAAATCAAAATGTCAATAGGAAAAAAGAATGTATTCTCATTAGAAATTTCTTAAGGATATTATGGTATTATGAGATGACATTATAACTTAAAGAAATAACCTGTATCTAGGTTAGTAATAGCAAGGTAGTTCTCAAGGAAAAAATAGGAATTAGGAAATAGGAAATTTGATAAAAACGTCTAACAATATTGAAACGAGTAATATTTCGAAGATAGTTAAAAAAATATTTGTTCTAAGATTTATACATATAAAATGTGTAACTGCTTAATACCGAGTTCCAATTCAATATGTACAACTTACATTATTGTAATTATAAGATATAAATTCTATGACACATGTGCCACACATTCACAGTAGGCCGGTGGCACTTGCACTTGCACTATACCCGCTAGAGAAAACGACAGGAAATTGTATGATCCACACCCAAAAATCCCGTCACGTTCGGACAATACTGACACCTCACTGATAATATGGCTGCCGCCTGCCCACCCGCTCGCACAATTTTCTTCGGGAGAAGGGATAAATCATGAACTACGTATATAAGATAGATGAAATAGTCTACCATAAAATTGTAAAGTGCGTTTAAAGATACAGCCAACAAATATATTCAATTTTTTTTTAACTTATTTTCTTCTAAACTCCTTTATTATTTTTTCATATATGATATTTATTTTTATTTCTATCTTTTATTGAATTACTTATAATTGAATATATTGTAATTTTCAGCTTTACTTCCCAGCATTTTTGTTTTATTAAAATTTGCTATAATGTAGAGTATTATCAGAGAAGTGCTATAAATATTCTCAATCTGTAAAATTAGATTATAACGTTATATATACGTATGTAAATGTTATAAAATACATAGTGTGCTGAAAAATTGTATAACAATTATCAGAACTTGTTGTATATCAGAATTGTATATAAGGCAGATATTTTTATATAAGTTCCGTTATTATTTTATAGATCCCCAGTTTTATTTTGGATCTGTATGTTTAATCTTGTTATTATCAAGATTGTGATCTTATAGTAATGAAAGTTCATAGCAAGGAAAGGTTTTCTACACTATAAGTAAATTGTAATCGCGATTGTAATATATGTACATACAGAAGATTTTGTCTTTTTTCTAGCACCTATATTTAAGTACGCAAATACACTCTATTTAGGAGAAATGTAAGTAACGGTAAAATTACGATACAAATATGTATTTTACTATAAAAATAAATTCTTATCGACATATAAGTGAAATTTGCTGCATTTCAGTTTCTTGTACATTCCTTCATTCTTAATTTGTTACTTTTTGACTCGTTAAATATTATCACATACTAAACTACCAAATTTCTTCCGTTTCTCTTAACCTAACTTGATAAAATTCTACTTATGACAGGACAAACAGGTATAATAAAAATTTGTTACATGACATTGTGTTCAGTGTAATAATATCTGCACAGTCATCCTTAACGTAAATTAAATTATTTTTAATTTCTTTAGCGATAATAGGCTGAAATATTTGCTTGAATTTAATTTTACATATTATTCAATTTTTTCATGCTCTGTATTCTAAATTAGAAATTTAAATAACAATATAACTGGTCAGTGTATGACTCTTTTTACATCAAAACAATTTTATTATTAATAAATCGTATTTGAAAGTCTTAAATATAAGAGAATTATAAAGAATGTTATTTTTAGGCCATACCACAAGTTTTTCATAAATAGCATGTCCCATCCACACTACTGATGCTTTCAGTATGAGAGAAATAGAAAAATATGGTTAGTTATTGATACATGTTTTTATTAAAAAATTATTATAAATATTAATTATTATTTTTACTACTTTAATGTATAATACTATAAAAGTATGTACATATATAAGCATGTATATTATTTATTTGAAATCTAGCAAAGTTAAGTTTCAGTTATTCCTCTCATGACTAACCCTTAAGCTAATAATATATAACTAAATAAAATAAACCAAATCATAGCATATACTGTAAATAATTTCATTTTTTTTTATATTAGGTATCATTTGACCAAATCATAATTGTAGATTTATTTAGTTTCAATTTACTTATTGCTTGTATTTCATATATATAATTTCTAGTGTATTATCATAGAGTTCTTAACAACCATACTATTAAGAAATTAGTTCAATAAAAGCACAATAACAATTTAATGATTCTACTATAATGTTATATTTGGTTGTGATGTATTTTGAATTTTAAAAAGAACGTATGTAAATAATTAAGTGTTTGATTATTCATATTATAAAGAAATACATACAGACATTGAATAAATACAAGATTACTGTATTATGTTACTATTTTATGTTATTATTTGTGCAGGCAAATTGGAATAAAAAACGACGTTTGGCCTGTGAGCCTGTTATAGACGTGCAAAAATCTCTACTTAAAAAAGAAGATATGTTTTGTTGGGGTGGTACTAGACATGGACAATTAGGTTTAGGTGGTATAGAGGATGAAATTATTTTAGTTCCACGTGAAGTTGATTTTAAAAAAGCTTCAGAAATTCAGCAAAGTAAGCTTATCTATAATCATATGTTCATGCATACATGTATTTATGTATATAGATTTTCATTTAATTGTTTATACCTTTAAAAAATTTCTTTCTGTAGTTGCTTGTGGTGAAAATTATACAGTGGTTATTACTCATGATGGTAAAATATATTCATGTGGAAATAATGACTATGGACAACTTGGTCATGAACAAGGAAGGAAAAGATTACGTAAGTATGTTAGTAGATAACATAAATCAATAAATCAGATTTATATGAGATTAAATATCTAATTTTATATTTAGAATTAATACTTGGATTAGATTCATTTGTATTTAAAAAAGTAGCTTGTGGAGCATATCATACCACAGCAGTAAACGAATGGGGTCAATTGTTTAGTTGGGGATTTAATTCAGAAGGTCAACTAGGTAATGATATTTATTATTATAAACGTTATATTTCAAAGTTTACAATTACTATTCTTTTAAGAACTTACATTTTATCTTTATTATAGGTTTAAATTCCAAAAATTTTATGGAATGTTCACCACGTATGGTAAAGGCTCTAGGTACAAGTATTATAGTACAAATAGCTTGTGGTATGAAACATACTCTTGCATTAACAAATAATGGAGAATTATACAGCTGGGGTTCTAATAGTGAAGGGCAACTTGGTTTAGGTGTTAGTGTTAGATATGAAATAAAACCTAAACTTATCAATACTTTAACTGGTGTTCCTATTGCTTTTATTGCCTGTGGAGGATATCATAGCATAGCTATATCAAAATCAGGTATCATAATAAGAGTTACGAAATAAATTATTTTCATAACTAGAGAAATAACTAAATTTTTCTGTAGGAGCTATATTTGGATGGGGAAAAAATAGATTTGGGCAGTTAGGGCTAAATGATACACAAAATAGAAATTTACCATATCAATTGCAAACATTACGAAATGCAAAAATATGTTATGCGGCTTGTGGAGAAGAATTTTCTGTATTTTTAACAGTTGTAAGTATTTTTATTTGTACATTAAATAGCTTTATCAATAATGTTATGTGAAACTTATATTAGGATGGTGGAGTATTTACATGTGGTGCAGGAATGTATGGTCAATTAGGACATGGGAGTAATAATAATGAAATTTTACCTCGTCAAGTTATGGAACTTATGGGTAGCACAGTTACACAGGTATATTACACAAAATATAGATTGGTGCATCATTTTTTTATTAACGTGTGTTTATGCTATATTAAATATTTTATTTTGAGATCTCATGCGGCAAAAGACATACCTTGGCATTGGTACCATCACAAGGTAGAGTTTATGCATGGGGCTTGGGTGGTGCAGGCCAGTTAGGTAACAATTCTACTCGAAGCATAACAACTCCACAAGTAGTACATGGTCCATGGGTTGCACCAAATGGCTCTTCGATGATGGACCTTGATAAGCAATTCAGTCCTTGTACAGTTGGCTATGTCGTTAAACATATTTTCACTGGTGGAGATCATTGTTTTGCTACAGTAGTTACACAAAATGTAGATATTCTTTAATTACTATTCTTATTATGTACTCATACAACTTAATAATAGTATTTATGTTATTATATAAATATAAATATCATGTGTTTAATTGTTTTCAGGATGATATAAAACCAGATGACTGTAGAATATTGGAAAGCTCCTCTCAAATTCTTACAATAACTGAAGAACAATTAATGGCATGTCAACAAGTTCCACCAAATTCACCTGTTGATCATGAACTTATGACGTGAGTAGAAAAGTTAGTACCTAAGGCTGTTATAGAAGTATATAATATAACGAATTTTTTACTGGCTATCTAAAAGAAATCTAAAAAAGTTAAAATTCATTCTTTTTACAATTGACAATTCATCACATCTTGCTTCTTTTAGAAACAATTAATAATGACATTCATACAATTTTGTGAATTAATATACTTATAGATATTTAGAAACGGTATTTAAAAGTCTATCCTGTGTAAATGGATCATTCTTATTTGAAAACGATGCTCGTTATGGATGTTCAAGTAACCATCATGGAGTGGATCTTGATCAAGCAACTAAATTATTCGGAATTATTAGAGAATTGGATAACAGCACAATTCAAGAATTGGTATATAAGAAAAATAAATTTTACGAATCTTAGATATTATCATACATAAAATTACAATAAATATATTATTCTTTCTTTAGATATTTACTTGCATATCAGACAGCTTGATTCCTTCCTTTGTTAACTTATCACATAAAATAATTTCTCCGGAATTTTTAAGAATCTATTTAATATTACCCCTGTATCATGGTTTCGCAAATCCACTTAATTGTAATTTATTACATAAGCCATTCTGCAAAGCTATTTTAGGATTACATCCAGAAGTTTTTGAAATTATTAGAAATTGGTGGATTGAAGCACCACCTCATTATTTTGAGAGATTAGTTAGAGTTCATAAGTCAGTTGTTCTGCATTATGTAAAACAATATAAACCAAATAAGGTAATACTCACGAATACTTATTTTATTATTTAAAGAAATATATAATATGCTTAAAAATTTATATATTTTGAATATTTTTATATAGGGTATATTATGGGATTCGACGTTGCAAGCTATATTAGATTCTTTATACTTGCTAAATAAATTGAACAATGAAGGCAATAAAGTACCTTATTCTACATTTCATGTGCCAGAATTAGTAGAGCTTATAGACATAAAGGCCGATTACATAAAGTGGATTTCAGAAAAACGATCTCTTTCAGTACGTTATGTAATATAATGACTGTTTGATTTATTAAACTTTTTAAAAGCTATTAGAAATGTATTAATTAAACATTTACATTTTTAATTGAATTTTTTTCAGTATCAGAAGGTGTTTTGTAATTATCCATTCCTTCTTGACGCAAATGCTAAAATTATATTGCTTGAAACGGACCAAGCTATTCAGGTAAAGCATGAATTTGTATTATATACATATAAGTACGTTTATATATTTTGTATATTATATTTGTCATATTATATTATATTATATTATATTATATTATATTATGTTTGTACATATATGTATGTATATATATGTTATGTTAGATGCAATCAGCAATGAATGAGGCAGCAACCCGAGCTGTAATGAATCGAATATTTCATGATCCATTTTCTGTAGACCTACGACATCATAATCACTTTGTAATATTAAACGTTTCACGGGAAAATATAGTTGCTGATACTTTACGAGAATTGGCACAATATGACTCTAGTGACTTAAAAAAGCCTCTTCGAGTGAGTATTATAATTATATTTTAAATGTTTTATTTATAAGAGATTAGCTGTCCGCCCACAGGTTCGACCGCACAGCATTTGAATTTATGTTTATTACTTTTTTGTTTAAACACTCCTATTATATTTAAGAGTTGCATTTCGAAAAATCGCTCAAACACTGTCTCTTTATTTTTAATGAGAAATTTATATGCGGAATTTCATTTTTCGAAATTTAGTGGAAGATAGAAATACGGTTATCACGTAAAAAAAGTTTTTTCTCATTTTTACCCCTTCTATGTCCATATTTCCAAAAATACTTTCATATCCCATGCCTTCGTCATAAAAGCAGTATACTGTCTAAATTTCACGTTTCTAGGCATAGTTGTTTGGGCTGGGTGTTGATGATTATACATATAATACAAAAGTGACTGATATATAATATATATATATATATATATAAATTTATTTATATATAGATAGATAATTGAAATGCATTATTTTATAAAGGTAAAATTTTACGGCGAGGAAGCAGAAGATGCAGGTGGAGTTAGAAAGGAGTTTTTTATGTTATTACTAAGAGAAATTCTAGATCCCAAATATGGGATGTTCAAACAATATGAAGAAACTAGAGTTATTTGGTTCAGTGAAGATTCATTTGAGGATGAAAACATGTATTTTTTAATTGGAATCCTTTGTGGACTAGTTATTTATAATTTTATAATTATTGATTTACCATTTCCATTAGCTTTATATAAGAAATTGTTACATGAACCAGTTGCCTTAAATGATATCAAAGATATGTCACCAGTTTTTGCCAAGTAAATTGCGTATTATATATATTTTTTTAACAGATATATTATTATACAATGCAAGATAGTATACAATGTTCAATAATCGTTTAGGAGTATGCAAAATATACTTGATTATGAAGAAGCAGATTTTGAAGAAGTCTTTGGTTTACACTTCGAAGTGGTCAGGGAAGTGTTTGGAGAAAAAAAGATATATGAACTTATACCAAATGGTAGTAAAGTCCCTGTTACATTGAAAAATAAGTATGCAGATATCTTTTAAAATCCCTTTTTGGCATTTTTATTTTAAACTTTGTATTTTAACAGAATTATTTTTACAGGAGACAATTTGTTGATTTATATGTAGATTATACATTTAACAAATCTGTGGAAACTCATTTTTATGCTTTTTATAAAGGTTTTCATAAAGTTTGTGGTGGTCGTGTATTGGAATTATTTCACAGTTACGAACTTATGGCCGTTGTAGTAGGAAATGAAGATTACGATTGGGAGGAATTAGAAAGGAATGCAAGTTATAAAGAAGGATATACAAAAGATGACCCTACGATTGTACTATTTTGGCAAGTGTTTCGCGAACTTACATTAGAAGAAAAGAAAAAGTTTTTGTTATTTTTAACAGGGAGTGATAGAATACCTATACAAGGCATGAGAGCGATTAGGGTAAGTCGGTTAAAATTTATTTTGATAGTATTATAGTCTTTAGCGAAATTTATATTTTTCTATTTTACAATATTTTAATATCATTTTATTTTAGATTACAATGCAACCAATGAATGATGAACGTTTACTACCCGTCGCTCATACATGTTTCAATTTACTTGATTTACCACGATATCAAACGCGAGAAAGGTTACGATATAAACTATTACAAGCAATTCAGCAAACCCATGGCTTTTCTTTAGTATAAATTTACTACTTTAATCATGCGATACGTGCATAATATTCTATCGGCTATAAATCTAAGTATTCAATTACATTAAAAAGTTAAAGCTACATCATTCTGTATTTTTTAGAGGCTATATATTTGAGTATCGAATAAGATATTTACATCATTGTTGTTCTATTTTTCTAGAATTTATTTATCTATGCTGTCTAGTCGAATATTGAAAGAATTGTACATATAAAATTCAAATCATCAGTACAACATACAGTAATTCAGAGGGAGAATACAAAAATTGTATTATGCACGTTATTCTGATAAATCATTATTTGCAATTTTTAAACTTTAATTTCATAATTTCATTAATGATTTATTTAAAAGAACAAAACTTGTACTTTTTAAATTACTACATTACGTTTGGATCCCAAAAATAAGAAAACTCAGGGAAATTTATTAATAAATAAATCAAAGATAATGATTGTTAGTGTATTAATTTTTGAAGAACTACTACATATTATATGATTAAGTTATTTTAATACGTTAATTACTTGACAAAAAATAAATCAGTACTTGGATAACTCAATGATCATTGACATTTATTTAAGTAATTTATTTGCTTCTTTTTTAATAACAAGATAATAAATAGAAATGTGATTCATTCTAGAATTGGCCATTATTCTATAAATCATATGAGACAATTTATACATAATGTTAATAAATAAACATATTTTGTATGATTATTCATAAAGAAAGCTATTGTGTTATATTCAAATTGTATCGTGAAATAAATGTTTTTAAAAAGACAAAAGTTTAATAGTTAAAGCTGTAAATATCCTTTATTTATACACATCAATATATTACATTATTAAAAAGTTTCGTTAATTAGTCAATAGACACATGGTCAATTTTTTTTAACTTTTTCGGTATTCGATATTCGATATTAATGATTTATTCATAAAAATTTGTCGTATTTTATTCGATGTTTATTCGAACATAGATATTCGTTAGTCGTTGAAAAATCTGCATTAATCGACATTTTTCATTATGGTAGCAATATTCCATCGGAACACATATTTGAATTAATTGTGATTCTTTCACGAGATATACGTTGTTCCGTCAAAAACATTAACTTTCACTTGTATGTCGACATTTATTTATATTTATTACGTAAGAAGGATATGTTTTTAAATCTAAAATATTATTTTAATTTTTACGCGCAAATGAGAGTCGCGGCGGGAAAAAGCAAGTGTTGCATCAGTCTCAATATATACAAAAATATTTATGTTAAAATTCAAAATGCGAACAGGAAGCGTTTCAAGAACCTGGAAAAAGTAACTTGTGTATCTCGTGAAAGTACTAATTTGGACTATGAACTGGAAGAGCGGAACACGCATTTTGTCATGCGTGTACAGTCCTAAGTCCTATATACATATTATATATATATATAAAGAAATTTGAACCGAAATATATACGTTAACGTTCTTTCCGTTTGTAATTTAAAAATTTGTAGTATTTCAGGTTTTCAAATATTTGATCTCAAAATTACGGTTTTTACAAATGTCGTAAAAAATCGAGCCCAGGATGACATTATGAGAAAAGTAAACATCTCTTGGATAAATTTGCTAATTATGATAAGAAGGGGTGAAGTATTGAGTGCCTGGCGGAGCTCGATAACCAGGATAGGTACTGTTCAAAGCGTGTTGAGCGAAAAATCCGCTATAGTCCTTGTGCACTCTGCGGGGTCTAACAGCAGGACCTTTCGCTAATTCCATCCTAGCTCTGTTTTCGGCTTCCGTTTGAGCTCTCACCGATGCTGGCGGCCACTTCAAGTCTCCTCTCATGTTTCCGCTTACTGGAGCCTTTGTCGCGGCAGGTTGTGCTTGGTAAACTGGCGCTGGTGCCTGAAATAATATTTCGTTATTTATAAATATCAGGATACAGCTTTTAATTAATGCTATTATTCCATATTACGGCCATTAATGCTGTAATTTCTAATTTAGGTTATATACGAGGCTACATACGTGGATTACATGATTTGCATGATATGTTTTTTAAGCTGAGGGCAGCATTTAATATAGTCGATAATGATGCTTTTAACTTTTAATGTATCTAAAGCATAGTAAATAAACACATTTAAAATGTTTATGTGTGAGAACTGTATTTGCGCTATCTCTTGTGGACATATCTCTACCAAAGAATGTGAGAGTCTTCTTTTAGTTGGGGGTCTTCTCATAAACAATGTTTTCAGTTTCACCATTAGGCGCTAGTAGGTAAAGACTGTAGCTAGAATTCACGTGTGAATATGTTACGTATAATTGACTATGCGAGTACGGATTCCGCAGATCAACGTCAGCTACTTTCAGAGTTTAACTCTGCGATTGGAGTTAAGTCCCTTATTGCAAAGCAAACTCTGATAGAAAGTTGGGGACGTTTAAATTGTAACGATAAATCTGGGGTTTATAGGTATTCTAGGGATAACGACTTTTTCGCCTGCACCACACCAATCAATAATAAAAGTGCAATCCAAAGTAAATAGTTGCCTCAATGACATAATCTGTTAAAATATTGACTTATAGATGGGTATCATCACATAATTTTGGAGGATTAATGTCTCGTAATAACATTATCGGCGTACCTATTTTTAAAGTAAGTGCATGTGAAGGTAAACCTGGTAGGTTTATGGCATTAAGAAATTATACTGGGAAGTTAATCACATCTTACTCATTTACAACCGTATCGACAGACAGGTAACGGTGAGCAATTTGGTCAGTATCTTCAACTTTTTCGACCTTTAATATATTAGAAAAGGCTATTTAAATGAGCGAAATATCACAAAAAAATGTCGTAAATAATTATAAGTACTTTTAATTTTACTTTAGAAATAAATCTAAACCTAACCTCAATCTAGCAAAAACTCCAGATAATTTCGTTATTTTGCGATTCGCCTATCAGGGCTAAATCGGCAAACTTGTCAATGAAAAGTGTTTTCCCGCTCGGCCATAGCTTTCAAGTTGGATTGGATTAGTGGCAGTCGCCTTGCAACGGCCAACCAGTATTTCACTACTTAATCACTTCCAAGAATGAATTCATTGTATGTCAGTAAGGTGAAACAGTGAAGTACTGGATTAATACTACTGTTAATACAATCCAGTTTTGCTTGTTGAGAAAGGGTTAGATCTAGCTCTAGCGAGTAAATTGTGCAATAAAAATGACGAAATTTTCTGCGATTTCTTCTAGATTGAGGTTAGGCTTAGATTTAGTTCTAAAGTAAAATTAAAAGTACATACGTACAACTGTTTCTAACACTTTTTTGTGATATTTTGCTTATTTAGATAGCCCTTCTTGGTATATCAAAGCATATCAATAAAATATGCTTAGATAGCCCTTCTTACCATATCAATAAAAAAATCAGAGATATTGACCAAATTGTTCACTATTATTACAGATATGTATGTCCATGAAAGCGATTTTTCGAAGTTATTGTAACTTGTTTTCGGAACCGTATAAGTTATTTATTTAAGATAAGGCGAATCTCTGGATAAATTAATAAAAAAGATTTCTCCCATAATCTAAAAATTATCGAGTGTTGGAAGAGTTTACAGATTGATGTCTTTAAAAATGTAAATTCTTTTATCAAAAAGCAATTTTGATAACTTTCCCAAGATATTTTGCAGGATTACATCAGCGCGCAGCGTGCAGAAATGAACTCTATCTTGAGAATTTTACGTACAATTAAGTAACGTATTTACGACCTAAATAATTTTTCAAAATTACGATTGGAAGAGATAGATAAATTTCCGTACATAATTCATGTCTCTTGTACATACAAGATTCGAAATATTTGAAACATTTGTCAGATTTATTAGAACTATTTTTTCGCAAGTGAATTATAACGGAGGAACCGTAGATTGTAAACTTTATAAACGATTCCTCGAAAATCGTGAGAGTAGCACATATTTCAGGATTGAACTCATGCCAGGCGTTCTGTATTATTTCATACTAGTTCCACAAATTGTAGCGTTATAACTAGAATGTATCTAATATAAGGAACGTGCGTGGATGAAATACCCAATATTATTTTGTTCTTTTTTTCTCTTTCTTTCGTTTCTTTCTTTATTTTATTTTATTTGCTTTCGTTATTCGAAATGAAAGATCTCTATTTCACATACATCTAAATCTAAATTTTAAATACCCATGCGTATAAATATACCATACATGATAACAAAATACATGGCAGACAAATTTTAAGATGACTACTTTTCTGATAGATTATTGCACTATATTATGCACACTATAGATGCTACATAACGAACAGTTCGAAGTTGTCCTTCACAGCGGTGCTTCGAATTAATCGAACGATAATAAGTCTATTTAACTTGAGATACTAAATTTAAAATAACAATTTCCAAATTTAAATGAAAACCGTGGGTAAAGTAATCTACGCTCGGCAGATAGAAAAATGGTTACATTACTACGCAAGAAGAAAAAGACATTTGTAGAAATATAGCAAATATTATTGGAACATCTGAGACAGGTCATAAGCAAGCATGGTAGTTATAAAATTAGCAAAAAATGGATGCTATTACGATGAATAAAAAAACTACAGCAAAGATGAACCTCTGCATCTACCGCTTATCCGAAAAGGATTATTTTCGAACTGCTACTGATTTTTAAAACGAAGTCTACTCTACAAATGATCTGAATATTTGTGTAAGAACCGTTCGGGGCTATCTTCATAATTTCGGCCTCGGAGAAGTTTCCGACGAATCCAATACTCAGTCGTAAAAATCGGAAGGTGGGAATTGCTTCTGCTCAGGCGCATAAGCACTGAGCAGTATAAGTATGAACAATACGCTTGGAAATATTGTTATTTTAGAGTAGAATTTAATGGCGGACAGTTGCGGACTATTGGTTATTCATCATTTATAGTATAGCGCCATAATTCATAAAAAGATAGACGTCTTGAACTTTCATCCACTACTGTACATATCCGTTATTATCGATATTGTTATAATATTTTCTACTACCGGGGGAAGATCTCCTCAAGGGAATGTAAAGTTACCGCTGCTACACTGTAAAGCTCGACGGCTGAGTAGCGTAATCTGATCCGAATTCAATCGTCCATGAAAAAATACAAATTGTCCATGAGACAACGATGAAACTTTTTTATTTTTGATTTTTTCAGAATGAAATTTTTGCTAATGTATTTGTGAGATTTTTTTGATTAAAATGAGATCAAACATGGTATAGTTTTAGTCACATTTATAAGTATATTTAATGGACGGAAGAAAATAAGTTAATGTAATTAAATAGACAAATATGGTCCAAATCATTTCGTGTTTGGTCTTGTTTTAATAAGAAAAAACCTCTGGATCACATTGGTAAAAGTTTTATTCAATAAAGATTGAAAATGAAAAAATTCCGTTGTTGCATCAACATCGTCTGACCGATGTGTTTCTTTTCATCAAGTCGACTTTCGCACCTCTTTCTCTTTCACTCGCGCTGTCTTTTTTTAACTTCGGCAAAATATCGTATGTGTTACATATAATTCAGTTCTGTACACGATAACTGATCGCCGAGAAGGACTCTCGATTAATACGATTTTCTATTTATAATGACAGTTTAAACGTACAAAATGTACATATATACGAATGTACAAAGAGTTAATTGGAAATATCTTAATTAAAAGTATTACCTGTGAGATTGGAGGCTCCGGGCGAAGTGTGATTGTGGACGGTGGTGCTTCAAAAACGGCAGGGGCGTGAGTTTGTGCCAGTCGTGGCGAACTATAATCTTGAGGATGCTGCTGTAATTAACAATACGATCAGATTAATTTTATAAATTCTATAATCGCGATGCAATAGATTTTTCGAACGTATCGAGTATCCAAAGGAGACACATCTCGTATTATAACAGCCGTTGACTACACGCTTGTTTCCAGAACAGTGGAGGAAGGTACACATAAAACACTCGGAAATTACAGTAAGTTCCTTGTTATCGTACACGTCTTCTGCGAAGCGATCCACCACCTGTTGAACTCTTCAACTATACATAGGTGTCGACTTTCAACAAAATTTTATAAATTTACACGTAATTACGTTGACGAGAGAAATTAAGAATATTTTGAATTTTATTCTTCTATTTCTAATTTTCTTTAAAAAGTATACCACCTCTCATTTCTGTGATTGCTCAACTAGCTTTAACTTTGAATTTAAAATAATATCTAATCATTTATGGAGGCAAAAGCATTTTTCACAAATACAATTATTTCCATAATTTACAATCTTTCTATCTGTATTATCACCTATATTTATTGTTGAAAACGTCGAATATTATAATAACGTATCAATGGAAAATAAACAATTGTCCATTTTAAAGCAGGCGAAATCAGGCAAAATATGCTCGCAAAAGATAGTAGTAGTAAAAATGCTACAAAATGTGTAATCGTACGTAGCTTAAATATTATACCTAGATGCTATAAAACAAGTGGAACATAGATCGTATCAATCCAAAATGCATATTACAGTTCTACACAGTTAAAACATTATTCGAGAAGAAATAGAATATTTGCAGATTTTTATCACTTGCTCTTACTAAATCCAATAGTCTATTTCTGAAAACGAAACTAATTACTAACCGAACTCGTCACTTTCGACTTGCCCTTTCGCTTTCCAGCAATAATTCCTTCGATAATTCCTACGACAAAATACAATTCTTCGCTCTTCGAACAATTCCAACACACTGCTTGCACAATGTAACGGAAGCCGACACCTATGCTTTGACCACTTACCTGAGCACGATGATCTTGTTGCTGTTGCTGATTGTACCAATTCGGCTGTATCGGTTGTTGCGAGATGGGAGAAGTAGCCGGTGGTGTTACCGGTCGCCAACCCTTTGGCGCTGACTGAAGTTGAAAGTGTGACGGTTGTCGCAGTGTTCCACCAGGACTAACGGGCGACGGAGACGATGGAACGGCGCTTCGAGTCGACGAACGAGCGATCGTCGAAGGCGGCTGGGGTGATGAACCTGACGAGGGACTGCTCTGGTACGAGGCGAGATCACCGATTCCACGAGTCTTTCGGAGGGAAAATAAAAGGGAAAACAGAGGCTTTTGTAGGTATCGCCAATCTAGGCATCGAACGGTGAATTTTGCTCGCCCGGCTCTAATCATCCTTTCGAATCGTTTCGAGCGCGTTACTGATGCATGTTTCTTTGGAGAAATAGTCTCGGGATATCCGCCTCGATATCCATGATGGTGTAGTCAACCGCGTCGTCAAATGCATATTTACATTTTGTATTAATACCATGAATATGATTTGCAGACGTAACGTGTATCACAGTCGTCGGGAAACGTGCACGAAGTCGCAAATAAACTGACTACGCTGAGATTTCCTATATAAACCTCCCTCATAAAATTTCCCACTTTGTAAAACACTGAATATAATTCTTTATCCAATTTTTTCCAAAGTAAAGTATAACTTGGATTATAAATTTTAACTTATTAATTTATAAAATTAACTATTTGCTAATTTATAAAATAATGTATATCATCGGTTTAGGGAAAAAGCTTTGAGAACAGCGATGATATGGATTTCGATATTATGAATTTTTTTTAATCGATTTCATCTTTGTAACTCGATATTTCGAATTACGTATCAATGTTGCTACTGTAGGATTCTAAAGTATCTAAAACATTACAAGTATCGTTACAGTAATTATTACAGCAAGTAATACAGAAGATCGAATATCTTGGTAATCCTTAATGTAAGCGAATCTTGTAATTGTAAGATATAATTATAAGATAAAACAATAAAATTGTAAAATTTTCATCGGAGATTTAACGTATTTCCATTTCCATAACGTATTTCACAGCCAAGTGTTAAAACAATACATAGCTTTTTTTAAACCTGAATAACTTGATAATTTGATAATGTGGATATCGTGTGCGTACGGATAACACTCAATAACGTTTCCACTCCATTTTCTTATTTTTCATTCCAGTATCTCGTATGACTTCGTTCTCTTCAGTCTCTTGACTCTTGCTACAGCACGCAGTAACAAACTGGCTAAAGATTTGTCATGAGACACGGAAACGAAATTTCTGTTTCCTGTATCGGTATTCGTATCGCTTTTATTTATTTTGTCGCTTTTGCATTGCTTCTAAAATGGTACTAAAATTGATCTCGTATCGGTCTTTTGTTCTGTAATTGAAATATCATGATCCGCTAAAAAAAAGTTGATTATCGTGTCTTTTATTGTTTATTTCTATTATGCGACTGTTTAATGTCTGCAATAAAGATAAAAGTGTTATAGCTTTTTGAAACAACGAACTTTGGCGTATTTAAACTGTAGATTCGAAAGTTATATTTTACAAAACGATTGGATAACGAATCATATGTTTTTACGTTACAGGAAAATCTTCCTTGCGCCATTTAAGCGTATTGTAATCATGTGGTTGGTTTGCTGTGTTCAAAATTCACACGCAAACGTTTAACATTTATAGGAAATCTCACCTTTAAGCCTCGTCCAGATTAGCGAAGTTATTTGAATTCAAGGCATTTGAGTTGAAGCAATCTAATTTCAAAAGTAATTTCAAATACTTGGTGGAAAATAAAAAGAAGGTATGTAGTTATAATAGTTGTCAATTATCAATTATAATTATAAACATAACAGAGAGATATTGTATGCTATCGTGCATAAGTACATAGTTGGACCATTCTAAATCATACGTTTAAGTGTGATCGAGTGTAAAGTTGAAAAGAAGTAGATGTTACTTAGCAATTAACTTTTGAATCGTTTGAAACATAAAAGTACCGTATATATTCAAAGCGAAAATAAAATAACAGAAGTAATTCACACGAGTAAAATGTTTCAAATTACTTGAAATGAGGTGTTTTGAATAATGTTTTTTTAAACATAGTAAGTGCACTTTACGTTAAGTGAACGAGAGTTTCATGCTGGCGAAGAGATTTCAATTTACTCAAATTTACAATGGCTACAAAGTGTATTGACATCTTTTTCTCGAGTCCTATATTTCATTCTCACAGTACGAAATTTTTACAGTCGTACTAAAGTGTTATTAACTAAATGACACGAAATTATTATAATTAAATATTACAATTATAAAATATTATATATTTTATTTATTTATTTTTTTAATTAATTAATGCATATACATATTATAGATGTAACAGATACAACGATATCTGCAAGCTATTTGAGTTTAGGTAACTTGACTAATCTGGGCGAAGGTTTACTGTGTAACAGCAAGCACGGAAGAAACAGTTCACATTCGTTAAGAAAAAGAGGGGAGAAACATAAAATGAGAAACCTTTGATGCACGCATAACAGATGCACGGGCAAGCAACGACGATGCGGGTAAAAAAAATGAGACAAAAATCACATGTAATTCGGGCAAAGGTGCAGGAGTCTATCGTTCTTCGTTACGATAAATATCTAAGTGTCATTGCAGTTACAGAATCGCGTTCTAAAGTTGTAGATCGTAGAGTATGTACAAAGTTCTAGAACTATGGTTCGGTAGTATCGCTAATTTATTCTATAGAAACACACTAGTCGCTGGTATCTAACGCTAGTTGCTCTATTCAGTGTCATTATTAAGCATACGTATAGTTTCGACAAGGTTCTTACAAATGGTGAAATTTACCTTCGCTTGTACGGGTCCTTGCTCCACGAAATCCAAATCCTGATCTTCTGGAGGTGGAGGCCAAGCTACGCGCTTAAGTCCTGCAAATAATTTAAATAACTTTTATTATGATACGAGTTGAAAAATGTATCTGTTATCTTTACCTATTTACATTAATTCATAAAAAATACATGTACATGTGGCGATTTGTTTATATTGATTACACAGTTGTACACTGTGGAATACTTGTAACAAGACAACAGTGTATTTACATTTAGTTTACGATATGTGTAACTTATTTGTATTTAACGTGAAAAGTATCTTTACTAATCGAATTACCTAAAAAGAAAAGGAGCAAGCGAAAAGTTCATGAAAATTCACTGTCAAATTTCTATTCAGCAAATTGACAAATAAACGCTGCAGGAAAATCAATTTTCGATTTTGAACTTAAATGAACGTTTATTAAAATTATTATATCGTTTATTGTTGTTTATATTCGCTATATATATTCACTATAATCTGCTAACTATTTCTCGAGGTTGGAATATGTTATGCTCATTTACCAAATATATATATATTTTTATATATATGGTTTATAAATGAATATATATGTATATAAATACCGAAATTTACGCTATATAATCAGTAAGATCAGTATGTATTATATTTGTATAATAATTAGGTTTGTGTAAATAAGTTTAAATTAATTCTTTATTTGAGTTCGGATAGTAACGACGAAATGCCTGATTCGAAATTGAAATATGTACTATAGAAGGCATTGTGTAATTTTAAGTAACCGACATATAAATGCATCATGTTTACACCTTCAGGAAAAGCTATTGGGAAGTTGACAAAAGCTTATTTGTAATTTATACAAGGTGACTTGACCGAGAAGGCATGTGCACTGATGCATCATGTTGTGTGTTAACTAATTTTAAGCCATGACGTATGCAAATGTTCATGTATTTATAAAATAGATGTTAACATCTTCAAAAATTTCATTCTACTTCCCAATATTCTTCAGAAATGTAGATATTTAAAATTTCATTTTACTACTCTATTATACTAAAATTTCATTATTCTCCAGAAATTTAGATATTTGAAGCAAATAAAATGTACAAGCCTGTATAAGTTTGCCCAAGTTTTGTACAAATCATCGTCATTACTTGTCATCGTATCTCATACTTAACAAGTGTATCGACGCATTTGGCTGGGAACGCTGGATCAAATTTCATTCCCCGTGTTTAATAAAAAAGAAGCGTGGAAAAGAGTCGTTATTACGTCAATAAAACGAATTATTATTCACGTTGCTATACCGCAACGTGGTACTGGCCAAGTTTATATTTACGCGATTATTGCTGAAGAATTTTCACAATTTCGGCCCAGCCTTGCTGTATTTTTAGGTTCTTTGGTTTTGGAGCCTTGAATATTGGATATCAACGCGAGACCATGGATACAAAAATAATTTTGTAGAAATAGAAACGAATTTCTTACTAATTTACTTCGATATAAATCTAAATAATTTAAGACCTCAACAGGTGCTCGGCACGAAAAAAACACATTCAAGTTTCTATTTTGAAATTATTTTGTCAGTATTACTGTATTGGTAGATTGCTTGTAAAATCGTTAAATATTTCTCGTGAAATTATTTCTATTGATTAAATATTTGGATGTATTATTCCGATAGTGACACAATCTTCGCTGAGATTTTATGAAAGAAAATCAACTATATACTCTTAAACTTATGTTAGTCAAAAATTTGTCTCGTTACTGGTCTTGACAGGTGTTCGCTATCGCATTTCAAATATATATCTGTTTATTTGATCACACTTGAAGCAACATTGCCTATATTCCATTAGTTCGCAGAATCTTTGACTTTCCACGTAATTTTATGAAACGAATACCGTTGTATACACAGTTTTAATACAGTTTCACAAATCACGCTTTTGTTAATAACAAACGCCAATTCTTTACCTAAAAAAAAAAAAAAAAAAAAAAAAAAAAAAAAAAAAAAAAAATAGTCTGGAGTATAATTACTTATATGCATGTAATATATTATAAAATGTTATATTAGAAAACGTAATTTCCTCGTATTCAATAGACACTCCACAAGTCACAGTTTGCAACACGGTAAATTCCTGGCACAATAAAATCATGAAAATTGCATGACACATACGAAACAATGTTACAAATCATACACACACGTCGGGTATACACACGTCAAACTTTCACTGGCAGCCGGAAATTTGAAATATTCTCCGTAAAACGTACCGTTGTTTCACGCGTCTTTCTACAAAAAAGTTCACTCAGCTACAGGGAAGAAGAAGTAGTAGAAGAAGAAGAAGGATACGACTTTGCCAAAACGGATACTCGCCAACAACTGACGCTACCTCCAAGTCACCTGTACCTTTCATTATTGTAGATCGTTTTAGTCACCGATTTTAGAGGATTCTTGGTAACTGGCCAGTAGGTGGGGATTGATATTAACACGAATGAGAAGATGTTACGAATTCCAGAAGGATCACTGTTCAACAAACGACTCTTGCTTTTTTTATTAACTTATTTTAATTAGAGACAAGATAGACATAGATAGAGATAGCTGACCAAGTTAGCTTTGAGGATTTTAACATTTTATACAACGAGATTATCAGTAGCAAAGGAACTCTGACTTTTTTCACAGGTGAAAATAATTATAGCTTTATCAATACATTTTTGCAATAATACGCGGATGTAATAATTTCCTACATAAATTGTTTTCGATGGTCGATGTACTTATTTTTTCACAAAACAAGTATAATATAATGCATGTTTCTATAATCCTACAAAGGAAGAACGAACAATTATAATTACAAGCAATAGAAACCGTAGAAAATAACCGAATTGTAGGTAAGTAATAATGACACGATTGTCTAATTATCAGAAAGCTACCAAATCAGCAAATTTCAAGCAACAAGATGATTATCTGCGGCTTGTGAAAAAAGCAGGTGACAAGGCCATCGGAGGAAAAGAAGAAGACCAATATTTATAATCATACTTACTATCACTGCTCATTAAACAGGCTGTTTTTAATCAATGACGAACAACAAAAGCAAAGAGGCCAAAGATCACCAAGCAAGGATAACAAGCAGAACTTAACACATAACTGCTATGATAAAACGGAAATGTATTAACTCTCTAGCGAAATTGTAACATATATCAATAAGGAATTAAAATTATAAAGCTACACTTTAAACTACAATATATACATCTGTGTATGTATTCTATAATTGGGGATTACTAAGCATTTGATTATTTGAGAAACATAGTAGTATAATCCAATTCACAATTTTTTTGTATAAAATAGTATTCTAATTTATTATATTATAAGAAACTCACAAACTCATTATTCAACGTTCATATTTCCAGAACATGAAAATATGTCATAGCAGAAAGTAAAATTGTAACTTAATCGACTATGAAACTGAAATTCTCAGAATTTTGAATTACATAAGTACATCATTGTGATTTCCAGTCCGCCATCTAATGTCATCTATTACTTGAAAATATACTTATGACGATATTCATTATAAGATGTTTCTAGGTTTCTAGAATACTTGAGAATCTGTTAATAGCAGTTAAGGATTAAGAAAGGACTGATCAAAGTTTTGTCGTGCAAGTGACATTGTTAGTGTTCACCTCTCCGTAGATACGTTAAACTGGCTGAAAGTGATGTTAGTCTCCCTGGTTCATGATTAGCAGTTGCAGCATAAGATTCGCTTCTTGTTAGTCTTCTTCGTTTGGGTTAATGCGCGACTTGGTGCTTCGGTGGCTGAAATCTTTCGATTAATTCCCTTTATACAATGCATATGTTATTTTTTCTATGTACATTGGTCTGAAGTCGTTTCTTAGGAATGAATTATATTAAATTACATTACATGTATGTATGTATGTAAACGTATAGACGGATATATTGAGAAAGTACATACAATTGTATGATTGTTAATTATTATGATATCAGTTGACAAAATATTCAAGTTTGTATTTCGAACCCACCCTGTCAAAGAAATATCTATTTGCACGTGCAGCTTGATATTTAGCCAGATACTTGAAACGAGGAGAATAACACTTCTATTTTATGTTGAACATAAAATCGTTCGTTACAGTGATGTGCAAATTTTGAGAAATTAATCGACGAATTTACAAAGTGATTAACGACTATTTGCATTCTATTGAAAAACACTTGGGAAACTAAGTTTCTAATATACTGTACGCTTATAATTGTAACTATAAGCGATATTTTTAACAATTTCAAATTGTTTGTAAAATAAATGTAATATACAGAATGTCTTCGAAATCATAGTACAAGCAGTGGGATGGCGATTCTGCATGCAAAAATAAGTCGAAAAAGAAGAGCGGAGGCGAGCATAATGAGCCTTCGTTTTCGAGAGAAATTAGTTTGGAGATCCGTCAGATGCCCCGTGTGGTAATTGTAAGTTTCGAGTTATCCGACTTTTCTTTCTGCTCGTATCGATGATAACTTAGTCAGACGGGCAGAGCTATGTATGGAGCGGTTGACATTTTGAACACTTGTTACGTTAATAAAACTATTTTTAAAAAGTAATATCCTTATCCTTATTTATAAAATCATTTCCAATACGGACACTGTGAAAATAAGATAACAGTAATGATAAGAAGCAAATTGTGACATTATTCAGGAACGGAAAGACCTCGAAACTTACAATTGGTACACGGACGTCTGAGGTATCTTCAAACTTATTTTTCTCAAAAAAACGAAGCCTTAAACGAGAAAATATTATCCTTCTTTTCCGACTTATTTTTGAAAGTGAAATCATCACTCGACTGCTTGTATCATGGTTTCGGAGACACCCTGTATAAGTTACTTTATAACCTACTCTAACTTCGTCTCGAGAAAGTTCAGTGTACTGAAAAATGGCAAATAACAAACGTTTTTCTAGAGTTAGACGTAATAGAGGACGTTCTATACGAGATCATTTACATTTTACATGATCACGCGAGGTCATTTACCAGACTATGTACAATATACATACACGTACATATTATCTGTCTTACATTACATTGAGAAGATGCTGATTTAGTAGCAAGAAACGACTTCTCGGAAAGAAATCGGATAATCTTTATTTACTTACTGGGTTGACCACCTCGTTGCCTTGCTTCTTCCTCTTCAAGCATTCGTAGGACCGCACTGTTTTGTAAATTCGCTGGTTTGGCGAGTTGATTGAAATCGATCCTGAAAAATTCATTAAAGTTCATATTTATTATTCAAATTATCCACCAATAAATATCAGCTAAACTTTCTATTTATATTACATAGTAAAAATAACTTTAGCAAACGAAGTACAAATGGAACTGCCATAAAATATAGCTATTTATATCTGAATAAGTGGGACATTGTATGCTCAAATTAGTAAGTTCATCTTTATTATTTACTATCACAATTTGTGGATTCGATATTTGGTAAAAGTATATTTATTTTAAACTATTATTAAATTAATAAGAATATGTATATAAATTTCATCATACAGACAAAAGTGTAAAGAATCTAACACAATCTTTATTGATAACCTTTATTTTATTTTTTAACCTTCGTTTGTCCCCCATTTTCGCAACTTAACGTGTCCCTCGTGTATCAGATTGACAGAATGTGAATGAAACGAAAAGATAAATAATTAATTTTGCTCTTTGTAGTTCACACGCACTTACACTTATTCTCCTTCAGAGGTATCAGATTTCGTTCGCAGGTCAAAGGTACCGAAAGATTGTTCTATAAATGACGGAATGGTATAATCTTCTACCGGAAAAGTGTGTCGAATTGGCAAGAGAGATGGGCGAGGGTTAAGTTAAGTTCAAATTTTCACCCGAAACCTTGATTAACAGGCTGTACGATAAAATATAATATCCTCGACACTGAATATACATTATTGTCATACCTTCCCTCATTTGCGCTTTTTGCAAGCCTCGAATCCTTTCTTTATATTCTAATCTTCTTCCTAAAAACACTTAACTCTTCCTAAGTGAACGTACTTGTAATGTAGTACCCTTAAAGTATAAATTAAGTCTTTTACGTTCGACGCGTTTTTTAATGAGTAAAAGCCTTTAAGCAAATTCGAAAAAATTTCTATAACGTCTTCAAACGCTCTAAATTAAGATTATTGTAAAATTTTTGACGAAGAATCATCCGTTTCGATACATTCAATACAATTACGTAGTGCAAAGTAAAACACACGAAGTATAGCGATAGTTATATAGCGAAAAGACTCACATTTACGTATTAAAGATTAAAAGAAACAAGCACATGATACGGTCGAAGAAAAGAATCGAGATTAACCATACGATGTCTGTAATTTTTTCTCACAGTTAATTCGACCAATTCCTTCAAACCGAACCAAACTTATCCCTCCTATTTGTTTCGACACAATTATATGACAAAGAATAGACGCAGCTAGAATCACCTGCTTTGGGCGAGCATGTTGATCACAAGGAAAGGGTTGACGATACAGGAGACAAGTTGTAAGTCGCGCGAGAAAACCGGTGGTGTACCATGCACACCGAGGCCACCAAACGCGAAACTAAGTCAAGTACGACAGCGTTCGCGAACTTTGCGCAACGGCTATAGGATTCGAGAGGGGTTTATTTCTAACTCGTGTGATTCGGTCTTCTGAAAATAACGGTCGACTCGCCAATGACGGCGAGAAGGCTGATTCATCGACTTGCAACCGGTCAGCAACCACACGTTGACGGGAGGATCGATATGAATCCGTCGAACGACACACGTGGACCAGGTGCAGTCTATCTTGATCGACGCAAGGTGGTCGCGGTGCCAATGAATCCTCTGTCTTCTCATCTTCTCGACGTGTTTAACTATTCATCTTTAGAGACGCTTCCGGATTCTGTCGTGCGCCACGAAATTGCCAATTTTAATTAGAATCGGTTGGTTAAACGCAATGCACAAATTGTTGGCTGGCTTTTTATGTAATACAGATCGACGTTCCGATTAATCAGTTTTCATATATTGTTCATTATTTATTTGTCATAATTACTTTGCTAAATTAGTTTACTGGTTTAAACTATGAGACCAATTTAAACTTGAACAAATTCTTAGAATTCTAGAAATTCTACAGATTGCATAAATCGAAACAAAAATTTCGACGAAAATAATATACCGAAGAAGAAGAAATTAAATAAAAATGGTAACAACATATTGCGTACGTATTATGAAAAGTTGTAAAGATAAAGAAAGGATGAACTAATTATAGATTTTTATCGAGGTAACGTGTGATTTTCTATTTCAGCGATCTAAGTGACTCGGTGAGGGAAGAATTATTTTTGTCGATATTGTTCAACGCGTTTCTTTCCATTACTGCGTGCTTATAGCATTGTGAATCAGCAGTACAATTATTTTTTAGTATTTGGAGAATTTACAATTAATAAAATAAAGTTTTTACTCGTAAAATAACTGGGAAAATATGTAAAATGTGCCATGAAAACGACAGTATCTACATTTTCGTATTATGTAATATTTAGTTAGAACGAATTATATATTACAAGTAAGATAATTAAATAAATTACCGAATAAAATACTGAAATTGAAATTGAATTGCTTTTTCTCTCTATTAACAGTTATATAACCAAAACCAGGTAAATTACTTTTTGGCATGTGTAACGTAGAACAGAGAACAGAAGATATTTTCAAAAGTAACACTGCATATCGGATTTCGACACCAATGATAAGTGATGGCACAATTTGTATCGTTAATCTTATTAACCTTGAATATATAATAGAAAAATCGACTTACCCAACTGCACCATTAGCTAGAACTTGAGTTTGCCTATCCAAAGTTTCCTGTATTGCTTGAGGTGAATACAAATTGATAGGAGAGTTGAATTGTTTGTTCACGAACATTGCCCTCTGCGCAGACATGCCTGTGCTTTTGCGCAATCAGCTTTTAATTCTGAAAAATAACAAAAAGACAAAAGTTACGTAAAAAGTTATATAAAATTCTAAAATTTGGAGAGAAAGCAGATATTTATATCTACTGTTATCGTAATTTGATCTATGAATCTATAAGCATTTTCATTCGATTATGAATTTTGCTAATAACAAATAACTCACAAGTGACAATTTTATAGATTTTCTATAGTTGATATAATATTAAATATTTAAGTTTTAACAATTTTGTGTGCCTCGAAAATATTTTAAACGTTTGTAATGTTGTATTATATGTATATAGACTACAGAGTATATATATAGAGAGAGAGCATACCATGTATCTATATATGTATAGTCAGTCACAAAAATATTCCTACACTCTAAAACAGAATAACTTTTTAAAAATAGGATCAAACTACTTGAAATTTTTGGAGAGGTTACAGAAATTAGTTCACTAGATGATGTGTAAAAGAAATGTTGAGAAAATTGAAATTGGTAGGAATGGCAATGAAGATAATAAAGGTCTCCTTATACAAATGTTGTAATAAAAATTTAAACAACACATTTTGAACATTTATATCAGTCATATACATGCTGAAAATTGTATCGAAATCAGTTAACACTGGTATAAGCTACGAACGGTTAAAAATGGTAAAAATCGCAATTTTTCGAAATTTTCAGCTTATTACTGTAATAAATTTAGCTTGTTTTTGCATCGAACAATTTCGATACAATTCTCAACATGAATATAACTAACGTTAATTTACAAAATGTACTTTTGAAATTTTCACTATAGATTCATAAAAAAAGTTATACAAGGTGACCTTTTCTACTTTCGTCGCCATTCCTCCAATTTCAATATTCTCAACATTTCTTTTACACGTTATCTAGTGAACTAATTTTTCTAGCCTCTCAAAAAAACTCAAATCGTTTGATCTAATTTTAAAAAAGTTATTCTGTTATAAATGATGTACCGATACTTTGTAACTTATTGTATGTATATATATATATTCTGTAAAGGGTTCTATATCGGTAAACGTATCCGTATCAAATTTGAAATGAATAATATAAATATCCGGTAATTATTAATACTTCATCCACCTCACCGATTTCAATGACTTTCAGACATATTGCGGAAATCAACATTTTGAACAACTTTTGTCTATACATATAACCACCGCTCGGCCTTAGTTTTCGAGATATTCGTAAAAAAATTGTCGGTATTACTATATATACCACAGCATATGCGTTAGCATTGGTTGACGGCCGCTTCGCAGCAACTGATACCTAACCAAAACCTATATACAAAAGCTAGAAACAAAGGATAAGAATTAGATTCAGGTTGGGCGTTACATTATTCGGCCGTCATGAAGCAGCATTATTAAGCGCGTACACTGTCACGGACGAACAATTGAAGATTTTTTGTAGACAACAATGTAAATGCAAAAATGAAAAAATGTTGCTTTTTATCGTACATATAATGCGCTACATGCCAATGGGAACATTATAGTGCAGATTTTAAGAGCAATTTCCATTTGCAAATAATTGGATGTAAATAAAGATTGTAAATAAAGGGATGTCACTGATATGTTCAACATCGCCTCTGTATAAAACGATATAAGCTAAACAATATGCTAGAACACATGGACACTAAATATCACCAATTTTATAATTAATATAATAATATTTATATTATATTATTTATATTCTATTTATATTATATTTTAGTTCTTACGTTGAACATTATAAAATATACTTTTATAATAAAAATAAAAAGATCTTGAAAAAATATATTTCTTTTTATACAAGTTATTTAGGGACAAATAGGATTCAGTATGTGCAAATTTAAATGAATGACACATTCATTTTTCTCTACAACTAAAAAGTATAACATACAGGCTTTTTTACACATTCTTCTGCTGACGAATTTTGATTACATTAGTGCAAAGAAAAAGAAAATTTTTAATTTGAATTAATCTTACAATAGTCAAAACAAATTAAATTTTGAAAATAATCTTTAGTCGGAGGAGCATCTTCTCGCATCTAAAAAATCTGATGTTTGGCACTTACAGTGTTGTCTACAAAAAGTCTTCTATAGGCAAACTCCACTATATTGGTACCGACGGTTCTTTGCGAATATCTCGAAAAGTAAACTCGGCCTCAGGTTACACGTATAAGAAAAAGATGTTCAAAATCATGTCTCTGGCAATATATTAAAATATCATCGAAATTGGTGTCGCGGATGAAATGTTAATATTACTGAATATTCTTCGGTAGTCTAGAAAAGATGTTGGGGAAATGAATGTGTAAAGTGAAATTTAAACGAGTGAGAATTTGAAGAAAAATATGAATATTAGGAAAATAATTTTACGAAGATTTAGCTTCTCAAAGAGAGATTCAACTGTACAACCCCAAAGTTCAAAATATTTATCCTCTCAAAAGTCCGAGCGACGCATAGTTGCTCACTTTAACACACAGTTAGGAAAATATATTTATTGGAAAAAAAATAATAAAAAAAAAGAAGGATAAGATACACGTAAAATATATCATAGCCGTTTCTCGTTATATTTAGGCCATATTTAATCATTTTGAATATATTCCAAAGAATTAAAATTTGACGTAGTATTGTAACAATAATTACAAATTATTTTTTAATCTGTGCTACAATTATTCGCTTACCTATTTCAGTCTGCCTTGTTAAAAGTATAGAAATATAAAACAAAGCGCGTTTCTTTGAATAACGCTACACGACTTGTAAAATGCGCAAATATTGACCTTCGTAAAAAAAATGTGCACGTAACTATTTGTAAGTAAAAATAGGCATAATTAACATCTATGATATGACTACTAGTCACGACTAACTATTTACCTTAAAATTGTCGCTCGAACGATATTCACGAATCTGCGTATCACAGTATCCTTCGTAAATTGCTTACATATGTGGGTCAAATTAGGCAGAATGAGCGGGGCATTTGTATAATTATCGTTTGGCAAACCAGCACGGGATTTCGATTAAATCATTCTGTTAATCGAACATTAATTTTAACGTCTGTGGCTAATTTAGTAAATTCAACGAATCTCTCGCGCAGTTTGCCGTTGTTGTTAGTCGAAATTATGCCAGTAATTAATCACGTGTCTACTGATCTCGATTCAACGATACATTACCCTGGATTGGCACGCGAATAATTGGAAGAATGAAATCGAATAGACCATAGATTTCGTAACATAAATATCAGTAGCCAACGATGATTCATGGCCGAACTGAACGCATATTGTAACCAAGTATTATACAAACAACTTCGCAACAAAGTAGGTCACGAATCATCGCCGCACCACGATGATTCGGGATCGTTCGCTGAGTGTTTGGATATTCGATATCCAAACCAGAGGTGATCGTTGTTGGAAAATTCATGCCAAGAAATATACAGGGATGTATCGTCATCGTGCGGAACAAGAGGCAGTCAGAACCGCGAAATCTGAGCAAGTGGTAGTCACTGGACATCTTCGTCTTCTGACTCGCTATGTCATAGTACTAATTTCCTCTACAATTCGCCACGTATACTTCGAGTTCACTGGCATATGTATATGACTTTTAGAAATAGAAACGTCTTGTTTACCGTGTACACAACCACTTGTGAGGGATGTAATAGCAGCTATCCTGATGCGTGGTTAAATCTGAAAAAAGAAGGCAAAGAACGTGTATAATTTATAATATATTTATAATAGTTATTTTGTTATAGCAGAAACAGTAACAAAAAATAAAAAAAGGATACAATAAGTATAAAATGTATTGGTATAATTGATAGTTATAATAATATCTTTAAAATTCGTTACTTTTTCACAATGTTTAAAGTCTTTCATATATTTGTGATTCCTCGATAACAGCATTGTACAACGTACATTTTAATTTTTACATTTAAATATCCATTAAATTTACGATAATTTCACATAGAAATATTTAATGGCGGAGGAATTATTTCCAAATCTTACTTATATACTGGTTCTGTCCTTAAAGTAAAAATTACTTGAAAAAAATGAAAGACAAAAGATAGATTTAAGTTGAAATGAAAAATTATTTTGCCCTTACGATCAAAGTAAAATTTATCATCCTATAAAAATTTTCATATTTCTAGTTATTATACATGTGTATAATTTCTCATTTATAAAACCTCTCAAGTGCAATAATTATTTTGAAAACTTTAAGTTGTGTTATCACAAACTAATATGATAACACACGATAAGTGGAATACGAATGAAGAATCGATAACTAGTGTAACTAATAATGAAAATGAAAAGAACAGGTTTGAAATGTATTATACAATACAATACACACACGCGCGCATGCACGCACGCACACACATAAAATAACGAAAAAACTCGATTACATAATCAAAAGATTATGAGTTTGATCGAATTGCTACCCCAATAAATAATAAAGAAATATTGATGTACTTCCAAATGTCTTTAATATATTTTTTATTAAAGAAGAAAGAAAAGAATATAACGTGCGCATCCAAGTTACACAAAAAGGAATAGAACACAATTTAAATCACCTGTTTTAGGATAAAATCTTGAACGGTTCGATCTAACATTTAGTAATGAAACGAATAGGTAAATTTCAGTAATACATAAAAGCCGATAACTCGAATCTGTCAAAGTGGAAGGATCGTATTCTATTAGTCGAATCTTCATGTCAGTTTGGAACTCGGTTATACCTATATCGTCGCTAATGACCGGAAACTCGGACGAAAACAGCGAAGAATTAAAAAACGAAGAGCAAAGAGCAAAATAAACACGAGCAAAGCTCACGTTTATCTTACGAAAGTTTCAAATTCTCTTTGACGCGTCACTAGTGAGCAGCCACCGGTAGTCTACCGTAGTTATTTTTGCTACGAAATTCCTCCGAATATATCTGCATCGTCCGCAAAATCTCTACATCTCCCTCTTTCCACTTCGTGACCCGGAGCATCCAATGGTACTTCTTGTATTAGATTACAGCGGAATTGGGGATTCGATAGCCGCTACCGGATACCGGAAAGCCGGCCAAGCCTTTCGAAAGATTCGGCGACAATTAGTCTCGGAAATCTGTGACGAACGTTGTTTTTCGAGACACGTACAATCCACACTACGTTCCCTTTACATAACTGATATCTATTCCAAGCTCGTTCGTTGGTATTTAGACGATGCTTGTATTGCAGTCTGCTGGTGAAGATTCGATTTCGATCGTCACGTCGCGTCGGGCAATAACAAATCGTGCCAGTTTTCCAAAAAAACCTTGTAGATACATAGTTTCGCGTCTGAAAATGTTTGATCGTGTATTTTTTTATATATATGTGTGTATAAGTGTATAGATACTTCCCAGTATCTTACGTAGCCTGGCAATGTGACCAAAAATGTTCGAAACAAACTGGAACTTTGCCCTTGTTTTCTAAACAACCGTGTGACTTGTGTAGTTACTTATATGTTCTAGTCATCTATTTTAGCGCTAACTGTACAATAATGTCCTGCCTGTAAAAACTTTTGGCTACGTTTTCATGTTGCAACGAACTTTTTCAAATCTCGAACAGCATTCTTCAAAATTCGAAACAATGAAATTGACAAACACTGAAATTTCATTTTCAAACAAAATACATACTTGAACTCTGATTCTTTTGTTTAGACTTTAAACGAATGAAAGCAATAGCAATGATTATATTACCATTAGGTTATGTTTCTTAGAAGAAATTGTGAGTAAGTATATATCGTAAATAAAGTACATACGTGAATTCTGGTTGTTTTATTTAGAGTTCGGGCAAACGAAAGCGATAGCAATGAAAAGGTTATGTTTCCTAGAGCCAATTGTAAGTAGGTACATGATTCGAGATTTAATATCGATAAAGGAGAAGACAAAACGTTTCTCGGTTCTGAGTCTACCGTCTAATACGGATAACATCGCTAATGTCGTAGTGGATAATAATCATTTGGATCGAATGTTACCAACGACCGCTTGAAAAATCAATTACTAGATACACGATTGTTGATGTATACAATATATTCGATCGATTTCGTAATCACGTATTATCGACATCGGCTACTGACGATTTTTCCTTCTATAGCAAATGTGAAGCTCTGTTAAGGTACACGGCATTCTCAAGGAAATAAAGCATAAGGCGGAAGCAAAACAAATTTTTGTTCATTTGCCATGTAGTATAGAGAAAAAGATAGCAAAACGTAGATAAGTTAATGGCGCAGGCGGAATATGTTTCTTATCGTTTCACGTTTCAAGCAAATATTTGAATATTCCTTAAATTGTACGATAAACGATTCGTCCGATAATAAAATAAACGGGAGTTTTCTGATATTTTAAAAATAAAATAAATAAAATCGAATACTTTATTCTTTCAGTGAAACAGATATAATGTACGATATAATTCTATCCTAGTACGAATATCGTTTGTAGTTTATACGCTCCTCAATGTCAGATAGTATTGCTTTGCGTGAAATACGCGGACACGTGAACTCTCGTTCGTTCCCGTCATCACCGAAAATTTTCAGATAGTAACATATATCATACGTTATTTTGTAAATTGTAAATTGTAATAAACCTTGACGCGTATGTGTTATGACAAGTCGTTACGTCGAAACGCGATAAACTTCAAACCTATACCACGTGTATTTCTTTCTCCATAAAATACTATGTATTATTAATAAAAAATTGATCGAAATAAAAACTGAAGAGAAAATTAATCAAAATTAAAAACTCCTCGGTTTTCTATACTGCTTCAACACGATCCCTTCGTAGGTACGTATTTCGATTTTTCGAAGAATCCAAGATAAACTTTTGTTTTTCTGTTTCGCTCGTGAAATAAATCATCCCCTGGGTCACAAAATTTCTGAGTTTACAGGACGAAAATGCGAATCGTGACAATCACAGCGACGAGCACCTACCTTCGCGTACGAACGCAAGGCACGCGGGTTTCTTGGGTGGCGAAACACACTGGACTCGGAAAAGCGAAAGCATCAGAGAACCAGCGAGAACCACCCCCTACCTCTCGGAAGAGCCGTCGAATCGTTCTCCTTTCCTCTTTTGACTTGTTAGTTATTTTCGACCCCCGTTCTCCACCAATCTCTTAATATCCAACGCCGACAACGCTCCTGGCAAACGTAGGAAACTGTTTTGCGTTTCCTGAAATTCTCTTTTTTCGAAATTGTTGACCATTCTCCAACAGACTTTGTTACTTACTGTTGCAATCAAACGTATGGATAAGGACGATCTTCTTTTGAAATGACGGACGTGTATCTCGTGATAATATTTTCTTCGTGTAACTTGTTTAATAATATTCGGTGTTATACGATTTGTTTCCTGTTCCTTTTAGTGAACGGGCATGTAAAAATTGATATCTTCTGCCTGTAATATACCATATGAAATACAGACGTATGCTTACAATAGAAATTTCATATTTATATCACAGAGAAAACGGAAGCTTATTTTTAGATATCTACACACTTCCTCGCTGGTATTTTTAGGAAAGCTCTGTAAAGTATAGCGGATAAGAGACTTTTTGCGTACTTGTAAAAAATTCGTAAAAATCTTAGCTTTTCTGACGATACTAAAAATATCTCGATTAGATTATAACTAAAATAATTATAAAATTTAACTCTATACTCTAGAGTTAAATTATAAAATTACTTCAGAGATCACATTCTATGATTAATATCGATTGGTATGCAACTTTTCAATGTTTTAGTTAATTGTATTTAATTTTACAAGATATCATATGAATACAAAACTCGGAATTTTCTATTTGACAACATCAATGCGATATTATAAAAAATAATTAATTTATTTTTTATGAAATTTCCTTTTTCTAAAGAATCTAAAGGTGTTATAAAAGAACAGCAATTTAACTATTTATATAATTTTACAGGTATACCGATGCTTGCTTGATAAGTATCAAGTAATTCCTCAAGTAAATCATTAATAAATAAGTAAAATTTTATATATTAATCATGTTCGGTATGTTTCAAATATTTAAAAAAATTTTGCAAACAATTTTACAGAAAAATGTGTAAATATGTGTAAAATATAATATTTAAATGTTCACATTACGTACGACATTTAATTTTTTACCAAGAGAGTCAGATAACTAAAATATCCATAACTAAAATGCAATAATATTTGTTATATGCGTTAAAAGCGGTACCACAGAAATTGCGTCACACTTAATGTCTAACAACGATAATTTTCCATGTTAAAAGCGTTTCATTGTATTATTCGCAATAATGTGAAGAAGAAAAAAAAAATCAAACGTACCTGTTGTTACACATAGCTCTGAACGGTCGATACTTCACCAAAGCTTGTCTGAGTAAAGTCCATTACAAAGCCCGTTTCTTCGGCCAATATTACGACATAATAAGAATTACTAAATATGTTTATCCTTCTCTTCATCATCGCAATTAATAACAACGAATAAACTGCTACAATTATCAACAGTCCGACACAAAAAAAGGAACATGGAATAATTTCCTATAGACTTATATACAAAGGAATTCGAATATGCCACAGTGTGATAGCGAATGAAAGATCATTTCCCGCCGTTGGGAAGAATGGAAAATCAATAATAGTTACCGGCCTTACCGACTTTGCGATGACGAAGACCCTGAACGATACAGCTTCTCTTTCATACTTAACCATCTTTCTCTTTCAGGCGCGTAGAAAGTTCACGACTGCATTCTCCATGTTGCTAAACTACAGCGCCGCACGTTCGCTATTGGTTAACCGTCGCTGCCGCCGCCACCGCCACCGCCGCCATTATAGATTCCGTTGTGTGTGACTGAGTCTCGTTCTCCAGGGCTTTCCAGGGAAATTTCTGTTTCTTCTTGACGTTTAGCGTGGAATAAACACGGCACGAACGCGCACAAGAGCTTGTAGAACGTCAAAATGAAAACATACAGTAGAAAAAAGGGTGATAGCCCGAGCAACGTAATCATTCATGTGAACGAGCTGTGCCGACTGTGCTTGGCAAAGGAGGAGGAGATGGTGTCGATTTACGACGAGGATACTATCCCATTATCTCTACGAATAATGGCTTGCGTTAATCTAGAGGTGAGTTGGAAGACTTGGCAGAACGAGTACACGATAGACTCAAGTTAGAAGAGTGTCGATTACTTCTCTTCCATGCGTATATCGAAAGCTTATCGAAAAATAGGAATCTAGTTTATCTCTCTGCGTGAGATTCTCTCTGTCTCTATCTCTCCCTCTTTTACCCCACTCTTCGATTCTGCTTCGTATTTGTGAGAGCGTCACCCACACGTTCGTCGCAATATACAGAGAATACTTCGTTCCTAATTCTAATGTAACGCTCGACACACTGCGCAAAGCAACTACCGGCTTTACCGAGTTATCGACTTTGCGTTCACGATACGTTGACGCCACCTTCTCTTTCATTACAGGAATCTAGACAAGGCATATCATTGCATTACAGATCGTTTACCCTACGAATTTATAGAAATCTGCAATGTTATAGCCAATGCCATTAGCGTTCTCGGTTTTCACTTTATATCTGCCGAATCATGAACCTTCTGCCTTTTTCCTTCCAGTCCTTTATATCTTGAACTGCGATGAATTTAAATAAGTCAAAATACCCGATATATTTTCACTATATCGTAAACATTTCTTTTCGCTCGATTATAATAAGATTTCCGTGTATCTACTATTGTATTTTGACATCTCAAATATTTGACATTTCTTTATTATTAGGTTAAAGTAGCTTACAGCTTCCAAAATTCGTACACAATATAATTTTAACGATATCAAAATGTTTGTTAACTTATTTTTGTATTTTTGAAGAAATAAAAAATGTAAATACGTCAAAAATATAAGTACTATAGAGTAACGTTATTCACATTCGCGTTATTATTTTACATAGAGCAATGAGTAATAAAAATCTCAACTGAATTATAATTCAGTTCTTATAATTTTATATAAAGAATTGAGTAATGATTAATGTTTCTTATATTGTAGGTATATGAAGAAGATGGTCTTCCAAACATGATCTGTTATCCATGCAAATATCAATTAGAAAAGTCCTACCAGTTTAAGAAAAAATGTGAAGCCGCTGATACTAAACTTCGTAAACACATGAAATTGATTCAACAATTAACTGGTCAAGGTGAAGAAGGAGAAAATCAGGATAGTAATAGAGAAGAACTAAAGGATTCTTCCAGTGGAAAATCGAAACAAGTTAAACAGCTGTTAGCTGATTTAGTATCAACTAAAGGTGACAGTGGACAAACAGATGGAGATCCGATTGAAGTAACGGAAGAAGAACTTGTTGGTGGTTACATCCTAGGTACTAGGATTACATATTAAATTTACATATTAAAAAACATTTGCTATTAGGATTTAATTCTTATATGATTCTGTTTTAAAGTTTATTAAAATATTTTACTTTATCAAATATAGGTATGAATTCAGAAAACTTAGAGATGGAAGAAACAATGTCGGAAGATCCAGAAAATATTACATTAGTACCTGCGGAAGAACGTACTGCAAAAGCACGTTGCACAATACGTACAACACGTATTAAGCAAGAACAAGAATCTGAAGATGAAGCAGAAGAAGTACAAAGAGCAATTGCAAATGCTGACCACAAAAATGTTTATATGATGGAAGTTACGAGTAACAGTTCGGGTCAAGGAGAATCCTTAAAATTACAACCAATCGGAGATACCATGGGTAAATAGTACATATGATTTCCCAACATGTAATGTTAGTATTTATACAAATTTGTAAGATATTTTGTTTCTTTTAGTCGAAACTAGTGAAGAGTTAAAAGTGTTTCAATGTGATAAATGTCCAAAAGCATTTACCCGAAGAATAATGTTGAAAAGTCATCAGTCTGTTCACTCTACACAAAGAGGTTTTACATGTCAAGCTTGTGAAAAATGGTTCCCCACTAGATCAGCTTTGGTCAGACACGAACGTACTCATACAGGTAATGAAAAAAATTATTAAGAATTAAATAAAAATGAACGTTCAATTTTTAACTTTCAAAGTTATATTTTATATATTTCACATAGGTGAAAAACCGTTTGGTTGTAACATTTGTCATCGTGCCTTCGCACAGAAAGAAATTTTACTTCGACATCTCATGACTCATTCTGGTCAAAAACCATTCCAATGCCAACATTGTGACAAGAGCTTTACTCAAAGAGAAGCGTTGAAGGTACATATGAGAAGGCATCAAAAGTTGGATCCAAATGATATACAGTTACACCATTGCCAACTTTGTCCTAAAGCCTTTTGTCATGCATCTGGACTTAGCAGACATTTAGTTACACATACTGGCAGAACATACAAGTGTGTAGAATGTGAAAAATCTTTCACTGATAAAAGTTCGCTGTTAAGGCACAGTCGTATCCATGCACCTAAAAAAATAATGACAAATTAAATTTCCCCTACGAATTGCATATCCTATTGTTTACAAAATCGGTCGTCATTAAATTAAAAAAACATTTCTGTAGAATTATTTTTAATCATGTATGATAATAGCTTTCTTATTTCTTACTGTTAGTACAATATATTAAGTATATCTTAACTGATAATTAGCACTAATTCATTCAATAATTCCAAGTATATTTCTATCTAATTATGTTAAAACTATTTGATTGGAGTATATTGAATGATTTATTAATAGTATCACTTACATTTATTTTTGAATACATTAAATGTAAAATTGCAGCATATTTTTATTTTTTATTAAATATGCAATGGAACTTATACATCTTTCGATCTGATATACACTACACATTGTTATAACATTTCAATAAGTTATATTTTATTAAAATGTAGATCAGTGACAGTATTCTAGCAAAACATTTTTTTATAAAAAATTTGTTCCTTATACATATTTTCATGACATTTATATTGTATACAATTCTATGTATTTCTATGTATATAACTTTAATCATAAGAATATAATTAAATATCTCATGTCTTTCCATATTGTTTTAATCATTCCCAATTAAATTTGTAAAATAATAAAAATTGTACATAATATACATTACAATAAAAGTTACAATAAAAATATAAAATTAATAATTATATATATTACTAAATACAATACACATATATATGTATATATATATTGCTCATAAGCGTATTCAACATATATTGTATTTTATATATATATATATTACTTGTTGATAGATATATTCAACATATACTATATATTAAGCATATACATACATTATGGATATCTAATTATTAATTTTATGAGAAAGAAAGAGAGAGAGTTTGCTCTGATTATATAATTAATTGTTCAAAAACATATTTTTAGTATCTGTTTCTTAATCTTTAAAAAACAAAATATATTCTAATGAACAAATTTTAATTCTTTCACTTTTCCTTATATTTTAGAATATAGTAACATGAATATTGTATTATGTTATCTATATAATATATTATATTTTATTTGCCATAGAACTTTCCGACATAATATGTTTATAAAATGCTCATATAATGCCACATAGAATGCTCATATAATGCTCAATTTATGACAAAAACACAAATTATTCTTTTTGATATTCAATACTCTGTCATTTATGCAAAACTATTTATCTACAAGATCTATCATAATAAATTATTACATATCTGTAATTCCTAAATGAGATTATAATTTGTCATGAAAAGTTTATCTGCTTTTTAGACAGATTGTATTGAAATGTTAGTTATAATAATAGTTACCTAATAATTAATACAGTATATTAGTAAGGATTTATCCAAGCTCTATTTTTATACAATTTCCAAATATGTAGCATCATACAATACATATGTAATAAAATGAAGAATATGTATTATTTAAATTACTATATTTGTAATGAATTTTGCTATAACTACGCTATGTATTAATATATTCTTAATTCTTTAAATATTGCAAAATCATACATAACTTTTTATATATTGGAAAATACCAATATGCCAGCTGCATCTAAAAGATAAAAATTTCGTTTTATATTTTTTATGTTATCATCGAAAAAAACAAATATTTATGAAAATGCAGAAGTTATTTATTAATTTTTCTCATTACAATTACTTGCAATTTGCTGCGAAATAGAGCTCTAATGTAAGAATCTTTGACTAAACATAGCTTTACGTGTACTTATTAAATTATAGAATATCATTATGAGGAAGTGCAAAGGGAATTGTTAACCTGTAAATTGTTTATAACAAAAAATGAATGACAGTTTAGCATTTTATTAAAAAATCTTTTTTATTATGATTTGCATAGAATGATCTTGTGCATCTTTACACTGCAAATACCATTACACGATAGATCGTTACATCAATCTAATGGAACGAATTTACTAAATTTCATTTACATTTTTGTTGATTTAAAATACGATAGTGTTACAGATCTTCACACTACAACTTGGAAAAATCGTATAATTTTTGAGCTCCGCTACGCAACCTGCACTAGACCTCCATAAAATAAGGTCTAACATTTGATTTTGCATTATTTGCTATACAGTTGCAAGGTCGATAATATTTATTATAATTATCTACTCAAACGAAGCAAAGAGGGAAAATGCATGCATGTGTATATAAATATATGAGAGATAGTAGTATCGCAATTACCTAAATTGAAAAAAATTACGTAATTGAAAAATTTGTAGTGCTTTAATTAAGAAGGAGATTTAAATAAATGCGATATTATTAACTCCTCGTCAATATTATATTGAATTATGTCATGAAAGTTTTAAACAATATGAAAAGAAACTTCCTGTATAATTGGTCACTGTAATTGCTTCGTTTCCCCACTTTGCTAAAAGTTAATGTACATAGTTATTACCATTTTATATTTGCACTCGAACGATAAATAATTCTAATGAACAAACGTACATGAAAGCATAGTTACTATTAACGAGACTTGCTAGAATAGATGAACACAAGGTATTAAAATGTTATGTTAGTATTTTAAAAGCAAATTGGTCTTTCATGTACATTTATACACAGTACTAAAACATTGCTAAAAATTTGAGATATTTTTATCTCAAATGTTTGTTTACAGGCACGCCCTGGCTTGATGTTGCCAATTTATACATTTTCCAAATACAGAATGTTTATCATTCCAAGTATTATTGTTCTTTTACTATTTTAACTTCCAACACACACTGTTTACAAGCCACGGTAATGAGTTGTATCACTGGTAAATAAACAATCTTACGTGACTGTTACAAGTACACGTGTAAGTAACAGACTCATACAGGCTTAGTTCACCTTTCCCTTTGCCGATAGTTTCATTATATCTAATGTTTGATAAACATCAACTCAGTTTGCGAATAGTAAGAAAAAAAATTGCTCTTGCCTATATGCTGGATCAAAAAAATTTGTACTATATCGCATAATACCAAGAACTTTATGATGTGGAAAAATCTAATATGTCATTTTTCCGGCTAGTACTAAATTGGCAAAAGGAATTGATGGACTCGGCGAAGTAACGCGGAGGTCGGAAAATCTCGGAAAACATTTACGAGATATATGATTATTGAGAACAACTTGATAGACGTTTTACAATAAGAAACGTCAAACTGATTTAGGGTCTATGCTCTCATCAATCAAGAATTAGAGTTTTTGGTTGTTCCCAAGTGAATCCTTCTCGGCCAAAATGTCCATAAGTACTAGTTTGCTGATAAATGGGGTTACGAAGATTCAGCTCCCTAAGAAATGAGGGGATTATAATACTATTTATATAATATACTTGGTTATTTATATCCAAAATATAGTATAAGGTACAATATTACTTACTTAACGATTTTCCCAGGTCGTAAATCGAAATTTTTATTGACTATACCTAGAAGTTCGTGTTGAGATAATTTAGAAGTACCGTAATCAAAAACTGTGATTGAAAGAGGTTCTGCTACTCCAATAGCGTAAGAAACCTAAAAATTTATTGAGAACATGTATGTCTTCATCAAAAAGTAAAATGTAGTAAAGAAAAGGATGTTATTTTAATGAATGTTACAATAATAGAGAATAATAATAATCTGTACCTGTACAAGGCATCGTCTGCAAAGACCAGCTTTTACTAAAGATTTAGCAACCCATCTCGCTGCATAAGCAGCAGATCTATCAACTTTTGTGAAATCTTTACCAGAAAATGCACCACCACCATGAGCCCCCCAGCCACCATATGTATCGACTATTATTTTGCGACCAGTCAGACCAGCATCACTCTACAAATAAACAGAAGTATAAATATTATTAAAAGCATTTTACAGAAAGTTGATTTAAATTTAACGTAAAAAATTTGTATTTTACCTGCGGGCCGCCAATAATAAACAATCCACAAGGATTAACATGGAAGATCGTTCTATCATCTAGATACCTTGCTGGAATAACTTCTTTGATAACCTTCTCCATGACTGCTTTGCGTAATTCTTCCAAGCCAATTTTTTCACTATGTTGTAATGATACAACCACTGTATGAACTCTTATAGGTACGCAGGCACCACGATCCATTACATACTCGCAAGTGACCTATTGTATAATATTAACAGGAAAAAATGTTATCAAAAAAAAAAAAAATTGTATTTGAGAATATCAATATATCATTTACAAATTATTCTCAGTACTGTTTCTTAACATCATGGCATTCAAGAGTAGCAAATACTATGTGACATCATTGAATAATATTAACTGAACTTTAATGTTAATATAAATCATTTTAATAAATACTTTCAAATTTTACCATATTTGTAGGAGACAGAATTGTGTAATTTATTAATTAAAGTTATACCTGTGTTTTTGAATCTGGTCTTGCCCACCATAATTCACCACTTCGTCTTAATTCTGCTATTTTTTGGTTTAACTTGTGTGCTAATACAACAGTTAGGGGCATACATTCATCAGTTTCATCCGTTGCATATCCAAACATCAGACCCTAGGAGAATAATTTATGTTATTTCAGCTAAAATTTATAAGGTATAGATTTGAAGCAGGAGAGAGATTTATTGTGCTTTTAATTAACTTGCAAAATTATGTAAATTTGTAATACAGGAGATTAAAGCATTAATAAAGTAATAAAGTGCACACAACATACAGTTAAAAATTATGTGTTAATTTACACTCAGAATTTGCAGGAACTGTAATCTATGACGTATTGAAAATTTTTAAAAATAATATATGAGGGAGGTGTCATACAGAGCAGAATTACTAAGATGATATCGAGTCAACTATATTCACTAATTTGATTAATAGCTTTTGCTACATTCTTGTTTATAACACACTTTAATGATAACACGAACTTATGGAAATAATAGCTCCAAACTTTATTTATTGCAGAATAAAAATGTGGAACTGTAGTATGCAGAAAGAAATTCAGATAGAGTTATATATAACACAATGCAAATGTTAATGAATAACAAAGAAACAATGATAAATAACACTTGAAAATTGTTTATAACAATCAATGAAAGGATAAAAATTGCATTAAAAACCAGCAGAAGATACAAAGAATAAAAAAGAACATAGAAAGGAAAATTAGATATGGGAGTAAGCTTTAATGGTTTAGGCTCTTAGAGACGCCTTCGGCAATACTATAATAATATTAATAAGAAACTAATATTTTATGTAATGCTATTATACATATAGGATGGGAAGAGGAAAAAAAATAAGCTACAGAATACCATTACCAAAACTAAATTGTGCCTATGATAATAATGAGGTAAACAAAACGAGAGTAAGAAAAGAGTAACTAAATATGCACATACTATTCACAAAGCTAAGGAGTAACTACGTTGGCATTAGATAAGACAGAAAGAAGAACAGAAAATTCAAATGAACAGATCAGAATGTTAATTGACCTGATCTCCTGCGCCAACTTCTTCATCACTACGGTTTTCATGAACTCCTGCTGCAATATTTGGTGATTGAGCGTCAAGCGCCACCAGAACACTGCAAAGCTTGAAGTCAAAACCTGTAGAAATTATACGAATGAGATATAAATGTTTGCTACTATGAATATCAATACTCATTACACCGATGCGTCACTGTTTTGTATCCCAGTTTACTCTGCTGTTTCAATGCTATAAATTTCCTTGTTTTAAAAAAAGTTAAAAATAAATTTATTCTGACCTATTTAGGTATAATACCATGTAAAACCTTTTTCTTTAGCCGATATATTGTGTAATTCCAAAATCTAACTAAAATACATAAAATGTATGAAATAGTGTTATATGAAATAGAATATTGTTACATATTTCATAGTGACAATTATTATGATTTTTATGCAGTGATGAATTTCTCTAACCTAGAATCCCTATAATATACAAGTAGAATTTATTTATATATAAATGTTCCTGATAAAATAAATTCTTATATTATAAAACATGTACTTCCCGTATCTGAAACACAGTACTTGTTTGCATACACAGATTCACACATTCACGCATAACACGAGGAAAGTGTATGTTATAAAAACTACAGAATGTATCATAAGAAAGAGGGGAAAGGGTAAAACAAAAAAAAGGAGAATGTTATTGAATTATATGGCTGCTCTGCGGCACGGGCTGAGAATGGGTTATGTACCTGATCACCTGCACCCACGTCCTTCTCTTCTCTGTCCACATGGACACCATCAGCGATATTTGGAGATTGTTGTTCGATTGCCACCAAAAGGTTCAACGTACGCCAATCGAATCCTGCCACGATCATGATATACTTACGTTACATATTCATACGTGTTCTTTTACTTATTTTTTCCAAAAAATAATGAGCAGGATATTGGTCATCCAATCGATCGAGTCATGGAATTTTCTCTAACACTTTTTTAACGTGTATGTAGCGTAAGGCACATCTCTTTGTTATAAAAAAGTGTATATTTATTTAAATTATACAAATACATTTTTTAATAATTTAGTAAGTAAAGACAGTAGGTATAATAAAAATCATATTTAGTGTCGGAAGCTTTTGTGCCATGATTCGACCGTGTATTCATAAAATCTGATTCTGGAGATCCAAATGAGGCGAATTTTGTGAGGGATAAGATAATAAAGATATCATTCCGGCCACAGGGCATGTATACATAGAAGATGGAAATCTTTTATGTTAGCAAGGAAAACTTCAAATGTTTTAGATGTACAGATAAAATAAATTTAATAAAATTTTAGGGGAATGAAAGGGTTTAACAAACATACATCACTGAAAAGAGGAACACGAAGAACAAATAAGAATATTTGTTACCTTTTGAAGAATCATCATATCCAATGTGCTGAACAGTATCCCGAACAATTTTTTGATAGTCTACCACAGCTTTTGATGTAATTTCTCCACATAACAGTATCATTCCTGTTTTTGTCACAGTCTCTGAATAATCGAAAAATATAACATATAAAAATAAGAATTAGAAATGAACATAAACATTTGATGACTGTTAAGTAACAGTTTAAACTATAGACACTGTATCAAGTACTAAATCCCTTCAGAGTTCTATGGTTTAAAATTAACTCAAGGTCATACTGACTAGCTTATAAATAGAGGTTATGACACCACTGATTCAATTTATTTGAAAAATTAGGATCATTTTTAGAAAACTCACCACAAGCCACTTTTGCATCAGGATCTTGTGTTAAATGTGCATCTAAAATTGCATCACTTATTTGATCACACATTTTATCTAAAAAAAAAAAAGGAGAAAAAAAATTAAACGGACTAACTATAGAATAGAAGTGATTTTAAATTTATATCTAGCTAACTTTCTCTCGAATTATTGGTATATGTAATTTCTATATAGATGTATGAATTTTGAAACAAATAGATATATATTTGTAGAAACAATTGCATAATCAGAAAATGGAATATATGCTAATTGATTTAAACTTGTTCCGTACATATTTGTAAAATTTTGTTAAGATGTTTGATCAAACCAATATTGCAAGCCTGGTTTTGTAATAAATCAACCGAAAGTAATATTTAATTACTTTTTAAATGAAAATTTAGATTTTTACTTTAGAATATATAAAATAGTAAATAATTGGAAGGACTACAATAATCCAAACAAGATTCATGACTAAAAGAAAATATGTATTAACTACGTTCAGTGCTTGCACGTGTGAAACGATACTTGATATAATTCGGTATAAAAAAATTAATCGAATTCTGTATATGATTCATAAGTGAATTTAGAAAGCTGTTTAACATACGATTAGAGGAGAAAAAGGATGAAGAATTTAAATGTAAGGGGAGAAATGTGGAAGATATTGAAGATGATAGTGGATTGCGATATTCAGGAGCACATGGCGACGCCGATGTTCTTGCTTCTGCTCTGATAGTAATTGGAAAAATGTGCTCCCGATCTGCTGTTTAAACGCATTGGTATTCTGTATTTGGTAGGCATAAAAAAGAGAATCGAAGAAACAAATAAATCGCAACGTAACACCATCCTCGCATTTCGAAGCTTTTAAGGAAAGTAAGAAAGCGCGAAGAAAGGGTAGAATCGCGGCGTGCGCACACGGTATATACATATGTATGTGTGGTTCGTTCATCGAGTTTCATGGCGGCACACGCGGCTCACCGACATGGAACTCGAGACGAACTAGCACGATGTCGTCCAAAATACACAAGAGTCATGAAACGAACGCATACTTTTTAGGCTACCTACCTGGATGGCCTTCGCCGACGGATTCTGAAGTAAAAAGGAAACTGGTATCCTGTTGTAGCTCGGGCGGCGTGTGCCCGTTAGCGTACCCATTCATGTGATGAGCGGTCTCCGGCATTTTCTTTCTTTTCGTGATCGTGGATACAGCCTTTGGTTTCTTTCGTCTACGCTCAAATGCTTCGGCCACGTGTTGCAACTCCGTTGACACGTTCAGCTTGTCTGACGTCGTTAATAGTTGAAGAAAGCGAGGGAGTTCGGTCCTAAGTTCAGTCTATACCCTACTTTGGTTTCGCACGAGCCAACCCTACACCAGCACAGCGCACAACGTAACAGCTAGGCGAGCGCAGAGCAAATGCACTATGGTACACTGTAGAAGTAGAAAGTGAAAGAGACTCCCCACCCTTTGGTAGCCGTTATTTATAACTTCGGTACCTCCGTCGCTTCGTTCGGCTAATCTCGAGTCACGTGATGCTCGATCATCCAGGAGATGAAATCGGCGCGAAATTCGATTAGATTCGCCTGAAGCGTTACTTTCACCGTTCCCGATTCGATGTCTTATCCACGTATTTAATACTCCTGCAAAAAAAAAAAGAAATGTTACGTTCTGCGATAAAATTGTTAATAAACTTGTTTATATTTGCCGACTACTAATAACATTTATATGTAACAAAGTTAAAAACACGAAATGCAAGCGTTTCTCTCAATATTAGAAAAAAAAACAACTTTACTTTAGAAATTATTAAAAATTATTGTTCCTTATCAATACAGTACAGTATCGTAGAGTTTCGTAGATACATTCATGTGCTACATTCTTAAATCGTTATTCTTCTTTTCGTTCGTCACTTTATCTCTTTTTTTGTGTGTAATCTTACTATGAATATAACTGGTCGAGGTAACAACGAGAGCTCGAAACTTATTACACCAAACGGAACTGATATAACGAAATTTTGCCGATTTTTATAATTACACATCATTGGTCTTGCCACTGATAGTATACTTGCGTAAATTTGTAATCTCCCATACGGATTATTATATTAATCGAGTGAAATATATTCGTCACCTTGTTAATATAGCCTTCCGAGTCTCCGGAAAATCGGTGATATGCGATTCGTTCGAATGGAAAACTTTCAAAGTATAACGGGATAATTGTATATTGAACTTTGAGCTACGAGTTGAGGTCGACTTGAATTATTATCAAGCTGCAGTAAATACGCTTTGTGTGTTTCCTTCGAAAGAACAGAATTTATACTGAGTAGATGTTACGTATCAGCTTGAGTTTTATATATCGTAGAATCTCCCTCCATGATTGGAAAATGCTCGAGTGGGGTTTAAGCATTCACATGGTAATACATGTTGCAGAATATAAGTGTATAGGTTAATTGTGCAAGTCGTCAAAGAAACCGTAGGATAAAATAACAAACCGATAAGAAATTTTATATTGTTAATTCTGCTAATACACATTTCAACAAAACGAGAGCTTTGCTCATAATTAAGGAGGGCGGGTGGTAAAAACGGAAAAAATAGTTTACAAGAAGCGATCAGTGAAAAATGACCGATCATGTATTTTGGTTGATCGTTCTTGAAGCTTGTCTTGTCAATAAAGTGCAATAGAAGATGAAGACGAGTGTATTTCATGTATTCCAATGTAGGTATATTTCTACAATTTTTCGATAATTTCACTTAACTTAATAATTGACTTGATAATCTTATAAGAGAGCTTTTCTTAGAAAGCAATAGTAAAATAGTGTCTGAGATAATTTAATATTGAAAATTTACAAGCGTGGAAAGATTGATAAATAAATTTTGTGTATTATAGGTTATAATTACATCATATCACTTTTATATAAATCTGAATCTCCTTTTGTATCAAATTGCCTTGTATATAATTAATCTTCGGTTTAAAAAGTATCGTAAAGCCAAAACGAATTAGTTTATGTTTATAAAATTAATTAAAATTTAATAAATGTAAATAAAATTTTCTTCTGTTTCTCAAAAGAACTTGATTTTGCTTTTTGATTAACAAATGAATAAATATTTTATAATAATAATTTAGATTCTTTCTATGATATTAGATTTAATCATTTTTCTAAATATATATTTACATTATATTATATTATATTATATTATGTTATATTGTATTATATATATATATTATCTACCGTTTATATATTATTGCTTGTAAAACTTATTTTATCAGCTCTTGTATATTGAGTTTCAAAAGATTTAGTATTCGAAATAATTCTTCTTTAAATTGAAGATCAAGTTAGGTCTTGGAATAAAATAATCTGGGATTTAGGTACCTGTCATTTCATAGTGGTAGACTATTTTCTCAAAACAATTAAGCTGCAAGCTATATATGTAGTGAGATCGTAAGCTTACGCGGTTGAAGACCGAACATATACGTAAGTTGTGGCATGTTAGGGGAGATAAGGAGCTCGAGCTTTGTTCAGGGCCGTACCTTATCAACTCCGAATTGCTTCTTTCTTCAAAGTAGGTACGTCGGTGCGGCGCAGCGGTAAATAATTTTCTGGCAACCCTGGTCACGGGGTGCGTACGGCCCTGAGTGCGGCTAGATCAATCGGTATAGTCGTTTAATGCTTTAATTGACTTCCTCATTACATACATATATCGCTTTCAGCTACGATACTTTTGTTCCTTCTACCTCAATCGGTTATCGTTTGATAGAATAAAAGGAAAAAATATGTACTATAGTTTTATGTTATTGTATTATATATATAATTATTACATACTACTTAGGTACATATCCAGTGTGACTATGGTTTTTACTACTCATTCGTTGGATTAACGCAATATTAAAATGAATAAATGTTTTACAACCAGAACAGTTTCTACACATCACGTTTTTACATCCTATCTTCATATTTTTAGGATAAAATCTACTACAATATAAAACATATGTATCTATACATATATATAATTACTACTTATCAAGTATCCGATACCTATTAAGTTTTTATTAATTCATTATACTAAACTCTCTATTAAAATTTAGAATGATTAATGATATCTATAATTTCTATAGTCATAATTTTTTCAAAAAGTTGTACATATCTAGTAATAACTTAGTAATTATGAATTGACTGGATGTTTTCTTAATTTTATGCAAATTAAACTATCAATGTAAAACAATAAACAGTGTTCTATTAAAAAATATACTATTTACAAATATATATAACATATTTTCAGCGTAATTTACGTTTCTAATACAGTTACTTCACCAAATAGATATAATTCACTAAATAGCATATGTTTATTCAATTCAACTTCTTTTTATCTAAATTCTACGTGTTTCTACATTGTGATTCAATATGTACGCATATGTAACTACAACGAGTAAATGTTTTTCACTTGTGATTTTTCTTTAGGTAAGGAACGTAGGTGTAATTTCATTCTGTGCGTGCGCAATGATTCTTTTTAGTCAAAAACGTGGTTATGTGTAATCAGAGCGAGAACCGAGAACACGTTCGAAATCATAGAGTAGTCTGATACAATGTCACTGACACAGCTGAATGCGAGATACGCGTAAATTGTGAGTAAGCATTCTTTTTGCTATTATCTCTTCTATTTTACAATTAAAGCAGTAATTAAATCAAGTCATTTTTGAAACTTAAAACCTGTGTTGTAACTTTCTCCTATGAAAGCGGTTCTTCATTTGACGCTTATATTTGTATTGCAATAGTTTACTATAATTTTTTATTTTATAGCGAGGCGAATTTTTCATCTAAGTTTCATCTGTAATATCCTATTCTAGGGATCAAAATTTTATTTCGTAAAGCACAACAAAAATCCTCAACCACATCCTCAAACATTTCAATTTTGCAATTAAATATTTTGCAATATAAAAAAGCTTTGTAATTAAAATTTCGTTTCATTTTAAATAAGTGTTACGCCGGCCGACACTACCTAGCCCAGGTCAGACACCGTTGGCAGCATGGATGTTTACATACCCGTCCTGCGTATTCAATAGGCCTAATGACCCTCATAAAACCTAGCAATTTACAGCCAAGAATTTTCCAACATTTATTGTTTTATCACCGGACGACCCGAGAAAGTTATTCTTTGTCACGTACAATACATCCCATTCTGGCTACCTTCTCTCAGGACGGTTAGCACCCTTCCCCACCCACAATCCTCAAAAGTAAACAATCACGAAGTCAATTTCCCTCACTCCCTTAACAAACTCGTATCCTTACCAAATCAGCTTTCCTCGTGTCCTTAGATACACCTATGATAGGCTTTCCTCCGACCCAGCATCGACACAAAACGGCACTCGTTCTTCACCGCTAGAAGAGTCAATATGTCTGTACCGGGTCTCTACCCTTAAATTAATCGTTTACTCAACTTGTACTTATTATCCTAAACGAAATAGGGGATCGATCACTTCGTGGCGTCGATTGTCTAATCGTAACGGGAATTTACGACTCCCGTTGACGTGCTTTCTCGCGATCGCGTCTCTCCGCGAATGGTCGAATAAACAATAAGCGCTATAAAACAGTTGTGTTATTGAGATCTTCTTGAATTTATCATTTTTACGATCTTTTTTATTTTAATTATATTAGGAAAATTCTGTCAAAAAGTTTCATAGTTGTTACAAATATTACAGATACGTTATATTCTCAATTAAATAAATCGACTTAGGTAATCGTATTTCTCGTACAATTCATTTATTTGGCTTTATTAAATCGTTTAAACATAATCTTTATTGTAGCTATTACAATTAACATACCTGAGAGAATATTTATTAATATTGTAGTATTGAGGAAAAACCGTTGGGGAAATTTCGATGAACTACAGGTAGAAAGCAATAAAAGTACTGACAAACCTGGAAGGATGGGAAATCTTGATGGGCCATATGCTAACCAGTGGGCGATATGCTAAGTAATTAGTCATTAGTCACTAGTCACTAGTAAAAAATTAATAGTCACTAGTCAATAGTTACTAGTCAATAGTCAATAGTCAATAGTCAATAGTCAATAGTTGTAGTTGGAGTTACGACTGAGATGTGACTAGTTGCAGTTGCGAGGAAGTTGCGAGTAGTTGTGGGTTAATCGTTACTCATGACTTATGAATTGTTAGTTGTAAGTTGTAAGCTGAGTTATGAACTAACAATTTAGTTGTCTTTAGTTATATCACATTACTACATTAAGTTCTAATTAAATAGTTATAGTTCTCTGTTTCAATCGCAATAAATAAATCTATATAATAAATAAAGATCACTAAAATCCTGATATCTATAATATTTTTAACGTATTTTTAATATGATACTTTTGTTGAGGATTTAATATTATCCTCAGTTAACGATACGGACACATCTACTATTTTTTGGGAAGTAGGAATTTTTCAGATCGCACATTATAAAGTTTGCAATTTGGACCACGTCAATAAGTTAATTAGCGTCTTAAGCGTTACCAGATGAGATAGACCACCGCTAATGGAACGTTACGCTACGCACCCTTGGTTAGGTACGCACAAGACGCACCACGTGTGAGACGCCTACGAGTACAAGCATATTCAACAGACTTTCGTTTACGTTTCTTACTCTTACGTTTATATTAAATACTTCAAATAAACATACAAATCACAAGCATACTAGAAAAACAGTTGCAATTTGACTGATCGTCACTTAGTTGAGAGGTCGTAAAAACTTCATTTCACTCTTATGAGAATTTAATACATCGAACCGGATACCATTCATTTTGATGTAAATTACTAATTTTAGAAACTACGAACATAAATGTTTACATAACATGGGATAAACAAATTTGTAAAAACATTAATTATAAGGTAGCACATACTTGTTACCAGCGAAATTGATTGCAATCTGAATTGTAATGGTGCGAAACGAAAGTATACTTATTATTTCTATGACGATAATTTATTTTGGAAAAATATTTAACAAGGTAGTTATCTGCAATTCAGTGTTGCAATATTGATAACCAGGAGAAAGAGAATTTAAAATTATTCTCCAACTTCAAGTTACATATCAACGTGAAAAATTACAAAAGCATACACTAGTTCAAGATAAAGGAATCAAAATGGGTGTATTAATTGTTATCTTCGATTAAAATAAAAAGGTTTAATTGACACAGGAATGATACTGAAATGATTATTTAAGATTTAAATAATAATTACGAAGGAGTTTAAAATTGAAGTTAATTCATTTGTTCCTTAGGTCATTTCCGACCAAATCGTATTTTTCTATTAGAAAATCTTTTAAATTTGAGAAAAATAAGAAATAATACTAAGGATATCTCATAGTTTTTAAATGTTAAAATTCCTTTTCCAGTTGTAACGAAAGCAATGCCGAGATATTGAAAAATAAAAATTACTGTAGGGTTAAAATTTTTAATCTATAGATTAGCAACTCATTTTAGGGTTTTACTATTTTACTAGAATTATGATAATTCTTCCACAGAAACTGTTACCGTGTTTAGCTATGACTAAGCTTATATATACGTTTTGAAATACATATATTTATGTATATAGGTAAATGTTGTGTAATCACTTCAAAGTACGTAATGATAATTCGTTATCTACTTGTGTCCACTCTTTTATTTTTTTCTCCATTTAAGAACATTTCTAAACATTCGATTAATCATCAAAGGATGTTAAGACTATCTTGAAGAACGAATTAACAAAGATAAGGGTACGGTTCACTCGTGTACTCAATGTTGACTAACATTAACTGGCAGAAAAAGAAGTATAAAATTATATGAAGTTATTATAATTACGCATACTTAGGTAACTATTAAAATTTACTTTTCTTTCTAAACCGAGTATTTCTTCTTTTAAAGTTCTCGTCGTGAAGCGTGTAAAAAATGAACCTGATATTTTATAAATAACGTTAGCAAAAACTTATCTTTATCTTTGCATCTTTTTTTCCTTTTAATATAATAATATCGGTCGTTTACGTTGATTGTATGGTTCGCCGAGTGTGAATTAAGTACGTACTTTTCTGACGCAATTTTTATATCACATGAAAGATATTTATGAGGCAATGAATCGTTACAAAAATAACCAATTTAAACAATTCTCATAGGTATGCTTTAATGTTTAATTATCAGTTTTTAGTATAATCATTAATACGCGCATTTTCGTGTATAATACTTTTAGGAAATATACAGGTGCAAAAATATGCTTGATATTAGAAATATAATATTCATTATGCGAATAGTACTAAGTAGGTGAAGCAAGTGTCTGTTTTTTTATTCCTTTAATTGTATTTGTAAAAATATAAATCGTCGTAATTCGTAAAAATGCATAAACATTAGCCGTTTACTAATCATTATAGGCATGCAAAAATATTGTTCTCATATCGTAAGTATCGCTCACTCTGTTACGATTCATCGATTTTGTTAACTTTATTTTCTCACATTATATTTCATGTATATGTTACATCGCATTGTTTATTATTTATGGTTATTAATGGTAGAATGTAGAGTTTTGACGAAGATTAAAAAATCGTACATTCGCATGTTTTGTAACGACAGGTATTAGTAAAAAGAGTGTAAACAAGATATGGAAATGTAATATTTATCTGCTGTTGTCAGATGTACGTTTACTAGGAATTTAAAATAGGAAGAAAGTTATAATTTTATTCAGAGAATTTGGATAAATGTAGATTCATTGCTGCTTCTCGATAAAGATTTCATTAATTCTGACCGGATATTTACCATACGATTACGTATATTTATCCTTATGATCCAAGTTAATATCTATCTATGTAAATCTATATTTTAAATTACTTATATCGCCCTTTTATTTACAAATTAATATTTTCAAGGATAATTGACGATACTAACTGTTCGCCGAATGGATTTATTCTCATATTTCTCTCTTTAAGATAGATTTGGATTTAAATTCCAAAGACAAGAAACTTAATCGAATTATCTCGTTATAATTATTGTTTAATTTTCATTGTTTTACGACGTAGATAGTTGGCTACTTTAATATATGAGAAATATTTGTTTATTTACTTACTATATTTAGACTTAAACGAATTAAAAAATAAAATATTTATAATCAAGTTGACCTTTTTTCTGAGTTTATAAAGGAGCTATCATACATTTTGATAAAATATTACAATTCTAGATATTTCTTATTTTGAAATTTATTTTCCACGGAATAATTTTATATCTTTGATTAATTATTAATAACTAAATAAATAATTAATTGCTTAAATATTGTTTTATAGAGTTACATATATCATATTCAATTATCTATATATAATTAGGTGGTTTAATTTCTAGTGGACTATCTTATCTTGATATGATATTTTAACATATTTTCCTATAATAACATATCTTATATACAATTTCATCAGTTTAAATTTGCTTTATTAGGAGCTTTTTCTGTAACTAACTGGTATTAATTTAATCAATTCTAATTAAATGCAGTATCGAAAGCAAAAATGAGTCAAAGAGGAAAAAAGAATTTATAGTTTTTTAACATTGATCGTTATTTATATTTGCAGATTTGAAGAATCTGGAAATGTATAAAAATACAAATGATTTTGTGAAAGTTCGAAAAGTTCTTTTAGAAATACAATGAAAATAATATAATAATTGCATTACGTTTAACTATATAAATTGGCAAATATAAAATAAAAAATAGGAGTAGAATTTGAATTACACATGTATTTTAACGTCAGCTCGGATGTTTAAATATTATACGGGATAATAATCACATGAAATTTCTTTCTTACTGAGAACATTAATTTTTTTGCAATCATATATTATTGTAAAAGATCATATAAAAAAACATATATTATACGAATCATATATGTATGCACATACGTAATGTATATATATATATATATGTATTTATATCTATACGAAACAGTGGACTGTAGTACATTACTAAGTAAAAATACTCTAACATAATGATTTTATTTGATTTCATTGTTTCTGAAATTCTGTGACAAATCGATGAAATATTCTCCTTAGTGAAATAAAATAAAAATGGTCATAATCTTATTTCTCATGTAACGCATTGTGATTCATCTGTTACGTTATGTGTAATGGTGCAATCAACTAGGTTCGAGTGCTCATTCATTTAAACTGATTTAAAACGATTGTAGTAATTTTAAATTAACCAACATATCCGATTATAACATTATTATTAAAACACTATTTTATTATTTGCAGGAATGACATTTGGGGTAAATGAACAAATTTATACACTCGTCAGTTAATTCCAGAAATAATTTCAAAGCTTATTTTTACTGAAGCACTTATAAATATGTATATACATATCGTAAAAGGGAGAAATATCTGTGTCTAAATTCATCATTGTTATACTTTTCTTCTATTTATACACTAATAGATGCGTTAATTAAAAACACATCAATACTTAGTCATTCAACGTCACCGGTATCGTGACGCTATCGACTGACACTAAAATTATGTCAAGTCACGATTGAGATTACAACCGTTTGTGATATTATTACTCATGTTCACTTCAATGTTGCCATATACCCCGATCTCACATTCTGTTCAGTATTTCTTGTGAAATTATCATTTTTTTTATTGTTGAGTATAGTTACGCGAAAAGAAAAGAAATATTTTATGTTGTTAATTTTAAGAGCGACAGTAAGATATTTCCGTTTTATATGTTTGATATATAATAATTATGCAACATTGATACTTGAAGTAATAATAGTGATAATGGTGATTGAAGTTCTATTGTGCAATTCTAGCGTGCGAATAATGACAAATGTTAACGATTGCAAGAAGTGTATCTAACTATAATTTATTATTTTACATTCATAAAAAATGCAAATTTTTGTTATGCAAAATAATATATAACGTTTTACTGTGTGTGCGTGTAACTTTTTTTTTTTAATGAAATTAATCATGTATTTGTGAAAAATTGAAGGTGCTCGTGATAATAATTATAAACCAGTTTCGGAAAATAATCTGTTATTATTATTATTATTATTATTATTAATATTATCTTAAAAGAGTCAAATATAAAATAAATGAAAAAACAAATATATTAAATATACAAATCTTCGCTACAACACAACTATCGCTAAATTCGATTTCGAAGAAGCAGATTATTCCATAAAATAAACTATTAGGAAAGAAATTTGATTTTTGAAAATGTGCACTTCACGTATGTGTATGCATTATATTAATTTTATATTATACTATGCATTATAATATTTAAGAAGCATGAAAAATTATTTCCAATGTTTTAGAAACAATTTATATGATTCTTTTACATTTTACTTTACCTTACTTTCTACCTTATACATTTCATTGAATATTTTTTATCGGAATTCTTTTATTGAAATATGAAATTTTCACCAGCAATTATCATCGCAAATCTGTTTATTCACCCATTCATTAAACGCAATTATTGCATTATATTCGTTTATTGTATCGAGGGTTATGCCTATTACATTTATCTTGTGTATGTACCAGCTTGTTACATTTTCTTTCTATTTTAGTTTATTCTTTAAAGCTAAATCTTGTTCCCCTACTTATCTAATTATAGTGCGTACATTATTATTATTATTATTATTATTGTTATTATTATTATTGTTGTTGTCGTTGTTATTATTATATAGTATTATCTAGTATGTACATTGATCTATATCGTATTGTTAGTTTATTACATAGGTTAGTATACAAGGTGAGTCACCTAAGAATTTGAGTTGAAATATTAGTCACATCGGAAAACATTTCAGGTAAAAGTTGAAGGGTTTTAAAGGGTGTGTGTTTTAATGTCGTTAGTGTTTCTGTAGATGGTCGCGTAAAGGTCACACGAAGGTAAACATTTTTCAAATGAAATCATATATCTTTTTAGTACAGCTACAGGGAAACTAATTATATCAAAACATGGCCCCCTTGAAGCCATTCAACTTTTATCTGAAACCTTTTCCGATACAATTAATAGTATCAAAGATATTTCAGCTTAAACTCTTAGGTGACTCAGCCTGTATATCAATCTTTTGTGTTTCATTCTTCTTTGGTTTCTCTATTCCACCAAGAATGTTATTCTTTTTTTTCTACTTACATTTGCATGTAGAATGACCACCCGACCGCTTGTATCATGATTTCGGAGACACGCTGTATGTACGTACATATATAATCACACAGATATCCTACCACAGATATAAAGCGCATTTCTTTTTATCAACATATTTTGATTAGCGTTTAAAACGTTTATAAAAACGAAATTTATTTTTGTCTTTTAATGTTTTCTCTGATTTTCGTCTGCATATTTACAAATAATTCTGGGAATGAGTATTTCTTTATAATTCTAATAATTTTATATTTTAATATTTATTTATTTATAATTCTACTAAATTATTAGAAATCTCATTAAATTACTATGATTCTCGTAAATTGTTAGATCTGATAAGAACTATTTGATCAATTGCCGGTTAGCTACCGATTAAGAATTGGAATACTTGGCATTAGTTCGTTTCAAAAATGTCTATTTCAATGGGCGAGAATGTATTTCATATGCAGATATTTGGCCAATAGACCATTTCTCGATGAAATTTGTATGATGTCTCAAAATACTAGACATTTTGTCAAGTTTCGAGTATTTTGTTAGTAAAATATACTTTTTATGTATTCTCTTGGAAATTTAACGGGAACATATAAAAAAGATCGTTTTTATTCATTGAGAACTAAATGTGTACACGTTAACATAAGATAGCCGTATCTTACTTTAAAATTTGAACAGTACCAAACGCTTTGTTGAATGTCTTGCTGACTTTTCAACTAGACCGATATACTACTTACTGTACCCAATATTGTGAATGGCACTCTGTTCTTTGCGTATTTTTGAATGGCACCTTGCCATTGAAAATGGTAGTTCTTAGAAACTGATACACGTAGTATTATTTTTTTGTACTTTATAATATTTATCATATTTATTGTACTGTTACATTGTAATTTATAGCAACTACATGACTTAGTACGATTTGATTAAGGATAAAAAAGAAAATAATAATGTGCATAATAATTATGACACTAAAATGATATATTTTAATGCATTATGTTGCTTTGATGTTTTCTCGAAATATTATTATATTAAATAAAACTAATTTTTTCTTATTTGATATTTGAGGAAATTTCACTGTAAACTCACTTATCACTCACTTTAAAAAAATTCAATAGTTATTAATCTTTTATTTATTGTTTGTAGAATCATATTTCAATTTTTAGCAACAATAAGAATAGAATATAGGCATATTTTTCAAAAATACAAGAATATTTTAACGAACATCTATTTTAACACATTATCTAGTAGCATTTTTTGTTGATGTGCGATAAAATAAAATACTAAAAATTATATGTGTAGATAGATTACTTACAATTAGTATACAGATAGATTAAGAAATAAATAGATTGAGATAGAAAATAAAATATTTAATATTTTATAAAAATATTAATGAACGAGAAATGACTTACAAAAGGTATAATTTTATCGTCAGTATTAAAGTTATTATAATTTTTATAAACCTAATACATGAATTCAAAATAACGTCGATAAGTACTTGCTTCGTAAGCTTGAATTGATATTCCTTTACGAACGAATATTTTATGCATGTTCTAAATTTGTTACGTAATATATTCACATCGTGATAACACAGGGAAGGAATGCACGATGAAATTGTACAAATACGAAAGAATTATGGACAACCAAAATGTTTAGAGTTTAGAAGCATAACATCTGATTGTGCACGTTTTAAGCTGTTATACTGCAAGAGATTTATATTTTACGACATTGACAATAAAAGTAGTTTTATCACTTTGCTATATATCACGATCAGAATAAACATTGTTACGTTTCATGTCATGTAGAAAAAAACAATAGGCACTGAAAGAAGACTAAAAAGGAAACATCCAACAGACCTCACAAAGGATATAACCTAGCAAACACGAAGATGGTACCCCACTGGCGGTAGCCACCCACATACTCTACAGATATAACAATTTACCAAATGTCCTTTTGGACAAATTGTAAAGCAAAAAAAAAAAAAAAAAAAAATGTAGAAAAAAGGAATTGTTTTAACAAGTTGTACATAACTTTGTTTTACTAATTACAATTTCTATATAGTATATAGTTTTGTTTTCATTGAATCGGTCATTAAATAATATTTAATTCGAATTATCTTATTTGCCAAAAAGCAATTGTTATATATTGTTATACATGTGTGATGAGACAATTTGTCCGGAATACCAAGAATTAATACAAAATTGAAGGGTTTATGTTTATATGAAAGTCAAGAATGTATTTTAAGCAATCTCGGAATACAAAATTCCTGGTACGTGAAACAAATTGATGTAGGTAATGGGTTAAAGACCTTGTTTATTCAAAACGTTAACTTTCTTCTTAAACATACAGGTACAGCCAGCACGGATAGGATAGAGTGCTATAATTTTGAACTGCAATTGCAAAAATTTCCTCTCTTTTTTATATATATTTTTGCTTTTACCGTCGATTCTAATAAAATGTTGTTTAGTTCTGAACACGACAAATTGTGTATAAATCGTCATTTATAAAATTGAATGCTATCGTCTAAGTAACAAAAATAAATTATACAATTCTGTGTGAATTTCTATTCTTTATATGTTACTTCGCGTGAGGTGGTCCGTGCGACGTCCTTCATTGTCTGATCGTCAAAGGTTCATGCACCGTTATACAGACCCTTAATAAACCTAAGGAACCGTCATAAACAGAATCTTTTCAACGGAATCTCTATCCCTGCAAGTATTTTCGGTTTATAGTTGGTCTTTAGAACAGTCCTTAGGTTTACTACACCTTATATTCCTTAGTGTTTATTTTTCGCCATTCCGGACCCGGGTATCCCTAGGGCCATAGGGGACAAGGTACCCAGTACCTTGCTGCCTGTATTAGTTAAGCCTGCAGGGGCTGTCACTCGTCTCAGGTCGAACGGGGCGCTTTCTAAGCCCTACCGTCTCTCCAGGACGGTTCCGGAGCAGGTAGGACACTGCTCACCCGCCGACGACCATTCGGGGGAGCCAATACCCCTTAAATCGGTCATCTTATTAGCATCTTGGCCATCAACCACTGCCACCACGAGTTCAACTCCAAATTGGCCGAGTTGAGGGGTCGCTACTCCCTCCGGGCTTTTACTCGACCCCCGTGGTACCGTTCTTAGTCATTGGTGGGACTATCGTGTGGATGAACGGTCACTGCCGGCCGGCGACCTGCTAACCGTGCTCGACAGTTTCGGATGGGACTTACGTAAGCGGGGGCCTCAAGGTACAAAGTACTCGGGTACTTATCCCGACGGCCGACCCTTGGCTTCAGGATCGTGGGTGCTCTACTACCTAAGGCCACGTAGAGAGTGTAACCGTACTTAAGCGCCTTACATTCCCGGCGACCTTCCCTGCGGTGTACATAGTGGACTCACGCAAGCGGGTCGCTTGTCCCGACGGTCCTGCCTGGCTTCGGGAACGTGGGTTTGCTAGCCCCTATAGACCTCCCTGTGGGAAGTTCGAGTAACAGAAGGACTAAGAAGTCACCAAGTCGGCATAGTAACAAACAGCCAATGGAATCAAAATCATTCATCACATTCGCCAACACGAAAAGATTCTCAGGTCGTACTCATTCGTAATTTGGCAGTAAACATACGCACAATTGTATCAAATATTGAAGTTGGATTGTTGAAAATATATATTATAACCTGTTAATATCAGCGTTATACTCATTCAACTACCCTTATTATCTTAATCGAAATAAGGGATCGAACGATTCGTGGCGTCGATTATTCGAATCGTAACGGGAATTTACGACTCCCGTTGGCGCGTTTCTTCGAGATCGCGTCTCCCCGCGAACGGTCGAAACATTATATGTTCATCAAAAATTTGCAGATATTATTTTCATCGTCACACAATTCATATTATATGAACATAATTAAATACAAAATCAAACCTAAACAGATTATTTCATTCGCTACACTTATTATAACGAGCACGAAGTTTCTGATATTTTGTATATTTTTATATGTTATACGCAGTTGAAGAATTTTCATGCTTAAAAATTGCCCATGAATACGTGAATACACGCCAGTCTATCAATCATTTGAAGTATTGCTCAACAACGGCTGCTCAACCATACGCTCAATTCGCATGCGCTCGTAATTCGTATTTTATTGTCAGTTTACATAATTGAGAATTTATCGGCTGAAGTGAACTGATTGTTTCGAGTTTATCATTAATGTGTGCGATTGCTTTTTTTTACAATGTTAACAAGACTTGGCATGTAATCTTAACCGTGGAAATAAAATATAAGCTAATAAATCGGTTAAAAAATGATAACATTTTAACTGCATTTGTCAATATGGAGAAATAGGTCAAGGCATTGTAATACGTTATCATTTCACTATCTTTTTATTCTTACGTTTTAATTATGATTACACGAAGAACCACCAATTATTATTATCAGTAAGAAGACATTAATTGAAAATAAACAAGAGTTTAGGACGCAAGTGTCAATAAGAAATACCGTCTTGTATTTATGTATTTCGAATTTCCAAGATACAATCAAACGCTAATTCCGTGAAATTTTCAGTAAATAATTAAGAATAGTGCAAACGAAACTAATAAAGTATAGATGGTAAATTGTCAATACTAATGACTTGGGAAAGAATTTTATTTTTATCGTGACAATCACCAATTGCACGTATCGAAAACATTGCATAACACATGTAACATATAACATGTTACAGTTTGAACTTAGTTAAACTAGTTAAATTAGAAATTATTTATTGTTAGTACCGATAGGCTTTTATTTATTTCGATCACTGTAAAATGCTATGACATTAAAATGTTAATAGGTAATAGGTGGAATACGATAAAGTATTTACATGTTAGGATTTTCAAGGTTACATGCATATGTCGACATGGTATTATTTATGGAATAGCGTAATTTATAATGACAGAATTTACAATTACTTACTTAACTAACTGTTGCTTTCTTGGTAGAAGTGTTAGACGATGTGATAAGAAATATCTATAAAATATTAGAATACAAAGTATCAAATTATTATTCAGGGACTTCTTGAGATTAGGAAATATACACGCAATTTGGCAAATAGAATGGGGAGGAAACTATACACTATATAACTAATATATGTATTTAAGTAGTTACGAATTTTCAACTTATATTCAAATATTTATGTCAATCAATTATTCGCCCGATTTCTAGAATGAATGTTTAGTTATTAATTGGAATGAATCTTCTGACTGTAAAATTTAAAAGCTTCACGCAATAAAAACTTTATTATTATTAATTAAATTGCAAATTGCAATGCCTATAAAATACTATTTTAGGTTTTACATGAAGAGTGTTATTCTTATGCGATTGTAAGTACTCTTGTAAAATGTAATTAAATGAGAAAGATACGAGTTACTCAGCAAAATGTCTATAAGTTGCTATTATATACTATTTGAAAGTATATAATAAATAATTTCGTATTATTAAGCGCAAAAATATGTAAATAAATGAAGATTATATAAAAAATTCTTACGTAAAACTGTAAAATTTCTGACTGTCTTAGTCAATAAAATGTACCATTACAAATAAAATTCTTGACAAATTTCATATATGCAAAATAATTCAATGGATAGTTATCGATATATTATATTGCATCTATCATATATTCTATATGACACAAAATAAATATAAAAATTTGTGATAGTAATTATAAAAATTCTTATAAGTATGTGGATGATGTGGAAAAATAAAATGAAATTTTGAATGAAAGATCAGTCTAAATGTTAAGTTTCAGTGACATTAGAATTTTAAATAAAACTTGGTTGTAACTACTGGAGTCCTTGAATTTTCATTTCTGATTTCACATTTGTTTCAACAAGCGCGAGTCGTACAATGTTTAAGAACAGTTCTTTAACATAAAATTGAAACGAAAATGCACGAGTGTCAATAACATTTGTGAAACTTGAGAAATTCTTTAACAACAGAAAAACATGCTTGAGTTATAAAAAGAAGCTAAAGAACGCAGCAGGATCAAACACTATATTGTTTTCTTCAATAGAGTAAATTAACCGATTAACGAGTCGTCATTGACGACTCGTCAAACAAATTGTACACTGTATAACGTACGTATACTGTACATTGCACGAAAATATTTGAATACCAACCGTAAAGTATTTTTATGTGTATATTGTACGTGTGAGATAAATTCCGAAATTTGATCAATACTGTAATAAAATACGATTATCGTGATTACATCGGTCAAATTTGAAACCAATATAAGAATTTATACACATGGAAGATGTTTTAACCCTTCAAATGTAGATGCATTTTAACAAATTGTTCCTTGGCAGCGCAAAAAAATGGTAAAGCAAAATACAACACTATTACCAATAAAATACATGCCAATAATTTCATTTTGAATCCAATTCTCTCATTTTGAGTTATAAGCTTCTACGAACTTTCACACATAAATACATACGCTAGCTAACACAGGTATTATATATTATATTATTATATTTATTTTATCCATGCCTTTTGGCTTCGGATGACTTCCAGTTACATCCTCATTTACGTCTTTACTTACATTCTATCTGAGAGTTCTACAAACTAATTGTCTTATACAGTCAAAGTTCAATAACTTGAATCTCAAGGGAAGAACTAAAATTTTCGAGTTACAGAGGTTTCGACTCATCACAATTTCCGAGTAAAAGAAGTTTAACGAACAAAAATTCGATATATAGAAGCTTTGTACGAAGGCACAATTACATTTATCTTTTCAGAAAGTGTTGCTATTTTAAGCTTCCACAAAGGATATAACCTAGCAAACACGAAGATGGTACCCCACTGGGGGGTAGCCACCCACATGCTATACTCTATATTCCTAGGCAATAGATATAACAATTTACCAAATGTCCTTCTGGACAAATTGTAAAGCACAAAGTAAATAATAAAAAAAAAAATTTTAAGCTTCATTTTAGAACTCATTTTACTCAACGTACATAAATGTAAAAGTTAAAGGCATGAGAAATGATGGCAATTACGCGTTCGAGTGAAGAAAAAAGGTTAGTTTGCATGTATATGCACATGATCGAAGGACAAAGAAGTAGAGATACGGCTTGTGTCATTTGAGACAATCATGACAGTTAAGAGAAAGGAGACAATATCGAATGATTCGTTTTTCACGTGTTGTGACTAAAGATAGCGTACAAAATCACTGGCAATGATTTATCAGAATGACCACAGAATCACGATCACGTTCAGCTTCATTCACGGCTGTGATCGTGATTCTTTTATCTTGATTGAATTAGCTCACTGTGATCGTAATTCTCGATTTTGATTGAATTACTTCTTATAAAATTCTTTAATATAGCTTGCATAAAAATATCTGCATATAATGTTAATTTGAAATTACGTTTTCTTCATATAACGTAAATTTACTTTATTCAATATTAAAAGTGAAAAGTATTTCAATTTTCTGTTCTTTATCTTATTAGCAGTTTCTTAAAAAGTAAAATGTTAATGCTTCCTTTCGATTTCAAAATCGTAATACTTTTAATATAAAAATATATCGTTAATATAAAATATATAGGTTATGTGACGCTTGAGAAGAATAGTTATGCTCTCCACCAATCAGAGGCGAGTACGAAAAATCACAAATCACTCTGAAAAATCATCATGATTGAAAATGGACGTGATGCAGTCATTCGTGATGCACAAGTAGCAGTTCGCGCCATCTCTACTTGTGATACACAGCGTAACTATAAGTACATTTCGAGTTGCAGAAGCAGTGGCAATAGGACTTCGAATTATAGAGATCTGGCTAAATTCGAGTTACAGAAATAAAATAATGCATCTGGATATATGGCAAATAATTCGAGTTAAAATAAGTTTTATTTCTACTTCTAGAGGTTTTGCAGCGGGAATGAACAAAATTTTAGTCTTATAGAGATTTTCGAGTTATAGAGATTTGAGTTATCGAAGTTCAATTATATTAGGTTACTTTACTAAACATTAAGTTATTATATAATTATCCTTCTCTTACTCCAACGGCCATAACTACTAGTCGCTCTCTCCCTGTCTCTTCCTTCCTTCTTCTCTTTTTCACGCACGATCATTTCCATTTCCTCTAGCCTTCTGCTCGCATAATCCAGAAAATCCTTGATATTCCTTCCTAACATGCCTTGATACTTCCGCATCTTCCTAATAGCTACGCTATCGTTTCTTCCTCTCTCATAAATTCCACACATCTTGTCTTCCATCTTTCTTCAGCGCTGCTCCCTCTCCTTTACTCTCATTTCCATATCTAAACCTGACCAATAAATACCTGTTTTTTTCCCTCCTTTCTATCAGATAACGCGGTAACTGCTCAGAATCTAACATACAAGTAAAAATATTTATTTTGTAAAAAAAGGATAACTGTAGCAGAAACATTTGCGAAATGATAATTATTCGTATAGTAAAATAATCATAAAACAAAATGGTCAATGAGCGATTCTCATATCTAAAATTACATTCGACGAAAATCTTACGTTCAACATTTTACTGATACAATATGATAACACACATAAAGGCCGCAAGAAAAGAATATCATATCATTACAGTTTTCATTTTTTCATAAGGAAGCAGTTTTCACATTCATTATATTGTCAATTATTTTCAATTTAGCGTTACCTAAATTACCTGTTTATTTGATTTTAGAGTTAAACACGTATATTTCTTTACAATTCTAAAAGTATTTGTAAATAACTTGTCATAATATTCAAGTATTGAATTATCAAGATTTTGTATGTCTTAAGAGTTAAACTTTTGGTTTTTATAAAACTTCATTAACTACATTTTTTGACCCAACGGGTTCTTTCCATTTTTAGTTACTTTGTATTAAAATATTTCTTTTAATTATACGTACAGTGGCATTAAGAAAAAAAATCAAGAAGCGTACCTATTTATCAGGTTCTTTTTCTTCTGATCATTATCATTAGCGATCATCGAGTAATATATTCATAAAGATGCTTCGTAAGTATTAAAATACTTTCGCGAGTCTCTGTATATACAATATACTCTCATTGCCAGCTATATCTCTATATCGGCTATCATTTAACGAATTTAACATATTCACGTTCGTTTAAATTTGAAGAATGTAATCCCTTCAACAAAAACGGGGAAACTGACGCGCTATCATTCATATTATTTACGATCAGAACAGGAAAGTTAGAGTATTCACGCGCAAAGACGGTAACAGAGCTGACCCGAATCAGAAGTTCAGTGACCCTTGACACTAGCTCGTGTAAGTGTATGACACTGAGAATATCGTGAACACAGAGAGGATAATAGAAACGGCGAGAGAAGGAGAATGACAGAGAAAGGAAAGAGTGGTTCGCCTTAACCTTGACCCTGCAACCCTTCGGTCCCGTCACTCCTCGCCTCGTTCACAAGACATATACGTAGACTCCGTCTCTTTCCTCACTTTTCCTCCTTTCCTCTAACATCTTTGCTGCTTCTCTCTACCTTTTTCTTTATTTCTTTCATTGCTGCTTCCGCTCTCTTATTGGCGTGTATCAATCTGTAGCCACTCTCAAATATATGTATTTTAATGTCTTTTATACGGAAAAAGCCGACCATGCGATCGATGCTCAACGAGGGGCCAGCTGCTCGAAATAGACGAGGAAGAGCATCCTAAATATTAAAGGAGCCTTTACCCTGGTTTAGCTTGTTCTCTGTGAATACTCGACGAATGTCGAGCAAGGGACAAAGGGCTGTCCACCATCCACCAATATTGATTTTTTCTCATCGCTTTTTTTTGTCTTCGTTAGATACCCTTTCTTTTCTCCGCTCTTTTGTTTTAACTCGTTTCGCGTTTGTAAACACTCGGGAGATGAGAAGCTGTTTGTTCATTCGACAGTTCCTGCTTTTTCTTCCCATTTTAATCGATTCCGGCTTTTGATGTTTCGAAAAAATCGTTAAAATTTCATGTTACTTATGTCGAACAACGCAGAACTACTAATTTTACTGACTTTCCTCTGTACAATATTATTTTGACTACTATATTGAATTTTCTTATAGTTAGTAAAAAGTTACAAGTTCCTATTAGGGTTAGGGTTAAGGTTAGGGCTAAGGTTAGGGTTAGGTTTCGTGAATAGTTCTACAATGCGAATACGTTAGTAGATATTATTATACGTAACTACGTTATGTTCTTCTCTGTAATTAGGATACTTCGTATTATTTCTCATAATTATCTCTGATATTCAAATTGGGAAACAAGTAAAATTACACCTTTTTCCCACGAAACTTATCGAAAAGTGTGTTTTTCAGGAATGAAGGTTTCTTCGAGAGTTAGTGTTTAATATTTCTCTTTCACATTTACTTTTAAGAAATAAGCTTTCATATGTGTTAGTCGATTAAAAGGTATGAACAGAGAAATGTACGTAATATGTTTTTATTTCCACAGTGTCAATAGCGAATTAAATACTTAAAATATTTTAAGTCGAATCAAATGTTCATTAAGTTTTAATTTTCTTACATTCGGCGAAGATAAAATCACTGTAAGATTCTTTACTTGCAATTAGTACGTATGAAGAATATTTTCTGTTAGTCCTGATTTTCTAATGTATGCATGAATGTCTATACAAGCATATAATGACGAAACATTCACGTAACATCGATATGTTTAATTTCAATTTTGAACATAAGAAAGTTGTGAAATGAATGATCTTGCAGTTTATGTCTTTTAGAATCGTGGGTTATCGAACGATAAACAGTACGCCGAATCATATGATATCTCAATCGCGAAGTACATTAAATCTTTATACATAATTCTACGTAATCGTGTAAAGATTTCATCAGCTATATTTTTACATAATCGTGATATTAACAATAAGCGTTACACGTGTTTTCGGCGTATCCTTTTCCTCCTATTTTCTTGTTACTTTTAGTATGTCGATAAGATTCATCGATACATTTGGTCACGGTAAAAGAGTTTCTGACGTCATGTCTAGAAGTACAATAAAACGTCGATTATTTGAGCTAATATGGGCCGGGTGTACCTCGGGTGATCGAAAACTCGGATAATACGGAAAGGTCTATTAGTGTTTAGAAATCGCATGATAAAATCATAGAAAACATTTTGATAATTTAATAATGTAATTGCATTCGATTGTTTCAAAAGTTTCTTTCGTTTTACAAGGAAATAATAGATACGTAACATTTTTTGTTTTATATTATTTTATTGAATTATGTATGATTCATATTGCTATACAACGAAAGAACCTTTTTGACAACTTGATATTTAAGTTTAATTAATTATTTAATCGGTTGAAAGTTTGATCAACTGCTTTCACAATATTTGACTATTTGCACTTTCATACTTTTCGTGTTGAAATTTTAAAAAGAATAAAATTATAGTAAAGTTCAAAGCTTCGGATAACATGGATCATAAAAGAACTTTGGTTAAACGGGAATCCGAAAACCGAGACTCCACTTTATATATTTTCTACTGGATCAACGAATGCCTTGGCTTTGCAGCTATCGCAATCTTGCGGTTGAAACGACAAACCGTTTGTTGTAAACCTTCTGAACGTGGACGATAAGTAGAAAACTGTGCTTGTAAAAGCGAAGCGTGTATATAGAATGACATAAGCACAGATATTAGACAATATGTAATACAAGTAGAAGAGTAGTATTAATAAATACAAAAATTAACTAAATATATTGTATGTATTTTATTATTTTTATTTTACATTTTTACATTGTTAACTGCCACAAAAGGATATGTATTTAATAATTTATATCAAATTTTATTGAATAAAGCTATATCATTTTATACACTAGGTACATTTAGAATAACTGTAATTATAACTGTGGTTGAATAATAATTGTAAAATAATGTATATATTTGATGTATGAAAAATGGTTTAGTATATTTGAAAATTAATTCTATTTTAAAAAATTGTTAAATCATTTGTACACTGTACATACAACGTGCTTAGTTAGTAGGCTGTTAGTAGGTAGTTTGAATATTTCTTGTAATTAGTGAATTGAAAAGAAATTAGTTTTTTCGTGGGTTACCTTGGCATTTTAAAAACGCTTTGTATATTATTTTATCGTTTCGTATAGAAAGTTATATGAAATTATATTTCTTACTTTTAACATGCGCATATATATGTAAATAGGTATACGGAAATATATATATATATATATAGTGGGAACTGAAGTTTTATGTATTAAGAAAATGGAAAAAAGGAACTAACCCCAACGAAACAGAAACAGATTATCATAATAAAGATAGCTATTAAATACATTGAAAGAATAGTTCTGAAAAATATAAATTGTATTTAAAAAGTAAACCGTTTAACATTATTGTGAAAGTTTAGAAATTTAATGTTGACCGATTTTTTCTGCTCAACTGTTTTTTTGACATAATATACAATTGTAGTCACATCTCACATGATGAAACTTTTATGACATGCCATATTTTCTGTATTTGTTATAAACAATGTTTGCTTATTATAAATATATTTTTCGCAATTATAAAAACGAATATGTACATAATAAATATTCAATGTATTCTACATTTTCCTCGAAAAATTTACCTTTTACAATAATTTCATCCTCTTCTTCCCTTCTTTTCTTCTTCTTCTGTTTACCTATTTTTCTTATAATTTCATAATGTTTAAAACGCTTCTTAGAAATATAAATCTTTTAATTTTAGAATGTATAAATCCATTATTTGCACTGTTGTGTATTTTATTTATTAGATATTATTAGATATATTAAGGTTAAAAAAACGTTATTTATCCACTTTTGTACTTTTTCATGGCTTTAATTGTCGTTGTTATTCTAAATTTTTATAATTTGCGTTTTCGTTGTCGCAATAGTTCCTTTTGCGTTAATAGTCCCATTATCTTCAATGTTGCACTCATAATCTTGAATTGCAGAATTTGGATTTATCAATTCGTTATGCATTCTGTAAACTGGTTCTCGTCGTTATTCCTAGAGTAATCAGATTTAAAATTGGTCATTAGTCAATATTATTATCCGAGATATCATCGTATCATGTTATTACGAAATGTTTTGAATCAAAGTATCCGTAATGTAATACAAATAGTAATAGGAAGTATCTCCAACGTAATATATCCTTGACCATATGCAAGATGTATGTTTTCTGTTACTTCGGCCTAGTTTGCATTACTAATGATTCAAAAATTGCATTTCTGTATGTCACACTTTAAGAAAAATAAAACGTAATTGATTTAAGAAAATAAGGAAAGTGAAAGTTATAACAGACTGCAAAATAGATAAGAAATAAAACAGTATAAAAGGTAAATGATTATCTAAATTAATGTATATTTTGATCTTCAAATGATTTAAACGAAAACTCATGAAATATGATATTTGTTATGCAATAATCTAATACTTCTATACAATTCTTTATTTGGAGCCAGTTTGTATTTTTTTTTTAATTTCGTTATTTCAACGATATAATAAAGCAATATTATGTGATATTTTGTGTAAGCAGAGACTTTTGATCGTCATTACGAGTATACCATGCTTGTATTTGGAGTTAACGCCTTCTTTATTCCGAGTTGTATCGTCTGAATTTTAGCCGCATATGACTGTTATTTCGTTACTTATTGTTAACATCAAATAATATTAATTGTTATCATCTAAAATGTTGTATTATACTATATTTTAGTACATATTATATAATACAGTATTTTCTCTACAACTGATGGCCACTATGTTTCCCATAATTGATCGTTTGTCATCCGCAAGGGGCTAAGTAGCGTAATCTGATCCAGATTCAATCGTCCATGAAAAAATACTAATTATCTATGAGACAATAATGAAACCTTTTTATTTCTGAATTTTTATAAATTAAAATTTTACTACCGTATTTATGAGATTCTTCTGGTTAAAATGAGACCAAACACGATGTAGTTTAAATCACGTATATAAAATAGACAAAAGAAAATAAGTTAATATCTCTAAATAAGCAAATATGTTTCAAATTATATCGCGTTTGGTCCTTGTTTTAATCAGAAAACCCCCAGGATTACATTGGTAAAAGTTTTATTCAATAAGGGTGGAAAATAAAAAAGTTGCGTTGTTGCATCGGTTGGACGATGTGCTTCTTTTCATCCAGTCGACTCTCGGAATCCTTTCTCTTTCACTCGCGCTGTCTTTCTCTAAATTCGGCAAAATGTATCCATTACGTACAATCGAGTCCTGTACACGATATGTAATCCATCACCGAGGAGTCCCGATTTTCGATCAATTATGGAGAAAACATTGTACGTATATCGATCTTCAGTGATCTCAATTTCGTGAATGTTTTGGAGTAAGTGCTGAGTTTTTGACTCGCTGTCATTGTCAGTCCTCTTGCCAGAGGATCCATCAGTCTCCTTACTCCGTGGCCAGGTTCTTCTAGAAGACTCTACAGCAGGAAATTCATTGACAAGCAAACCCAATCCAAAGACATTTGATTCAATGCATTTATATGGAACCGTTTTCACTGGCAGGCTAAACTGGTCCAGTCGTTTAAAAAATTGATTCTGTACATTACTGAAGCCAAGTTCAAGTGTCTCGAAGACTCATTTAGCTCGAGCTAGCACGAGATTGCCTCGTGAGCAATTTTTTCAAGACTTCACGAAGGCCCACCAGTAGACTTTTCCCTTTTCACATTTCTAGTAGTTTAACACTTTCCACGTACTACGGAGCATCGTGAGCTCGAGTGTTTCTGAGTTATCTATACCTCGGCATCCTGCAAGTATAACTATAGCATTCGTGACTTTCAGAAACGCGGTCGCGGCAGGTCTAAGGTTCAATATGAATACAACCGAATCTCGGTAACTCGAATCTCAAGGGAAGAGTTGAAATCTTCGAGTTATAGAGGTTTCGACTTATTAAAATCTCCGGATAAAAGACGTTTAACAAAAGAAAATTCAACATATAGAAGTTTCATACGAAGGCACAATTACATTCACCTTTTCAGAAAGTATTAGTATTTCAAGCTTCCTTCTAGAACTCATTTTATTCAACATACATGCAAAAGTTAAAGACGCGGGAGATGATAGTAATTATGTGTTCAGCTGGTGAAAAAGGACTAGCTTCCGTGGATATACATCAGGATGGTACATAGTTATAAAGGACAAAAGCTTTTTCCGAATTTTGTTTGGTCTTACCCTGATAAATGATGATATCTGGTAAGAAAATAATGTGTCCAAAACTTGAGATCGATTAGACATCAGGAACCCATGCCATAAATATGATCTGTTTTTTGAAAAGACTAACTAAATATTTTCCGATAAAAAAGTACGTTTTAGACTTATGACAATAATATTTATGTATTATTGTCAAAAATATGTATTGTATAAAATCTTTGTGTTTTATTTATAAAATTAGTATATGCCAACGTCTAAGCCACCAACGCAGTTACGATATTTTTTATTTACAAAAACTGTATTACTTGCTATTTCCTTCTAATTATGTAAGTCATCATTAACTAAAATTTTAATTATTTATATAGTTACGACAAAAATATTATTAAACTTTAAGTTATAGGATTTAATAGATAACGAAAAATAAATATGGAAGGAGAACTTAACACTACATATTTGTTAGTAAATATCTTTGATCAAGCTTGATTTACTTGCATATTCGTAGAACATATTGTTTATTTTCTTCCTCTTTCGTTGATAAATTATTATACTCCGATATTAATTTTACGCCCTGTTGTACAGTAAAATTAACAATTTTTTATTTTTGCGCTATTTACAATCCTGCTTTATATGTTTCATTCCTCTCCCAGACCGACGAATCTTTTTCTAAAAAATTGATAGATAAATGTAATTAATTAAACACAAATGTGGCTCATCAATACAATCTGGACAATAGGTGGTCATCTTTTTGGTCCGATTCTTAGCAATTTTTGATCCTAACTGTTTAACATTTTTTATAGCACTCTCTGCAAAATTTTCGTACCAGGTACGCTTGCCCTTCTTTCTTCTGTATTTCGTGTCGCACAGTTAAAAGTGTGCACGTACCTTACTATTATATATAGAATGAGCAAATACTATTTACTAATATCTTTTATACGTTTCAACAATATATTCTGAACCTTTTGCTTACGACGAAATAACGAAAGCGAATGGTTTGTTGAAATAAACGAAGCCTTGTTATAATATGTCGCCATCAACTGTTACCAAGGCTCCACGTTGGTCACCCGTGATCATCAATAAGATAAACGGTCCATTGGGAAAGAATGTTATCTTACATCATCAATTTATTATTATTTTGTCATTATATGCATTGAATAATAAAAATTTTTGGCTCTCTTCTGAAATTAAATTCTCGATGGCGATATTCACATAATTTTCTATATCTTTTAAAATAAACTTTTTTGAAGAAATTTCTATTTTATAATTATTTAAATTTTCAATCGTACGCTTTTTGTATCCAAAAATAAGCTTGTATCGGAAAAAAGGAAAGTTGCATAATACGTATGTAGTCGAAGAGCGAAGAAGTAAGAACTTGTTTCGTCTTATGTTTCCCGTCGTATGTTATTTGAGATAATCGAACAGTTGGAAGAAAGGAGCTACATAGCGTAGCTATAGCACGCTTCGAGTTACAGAGGCAGCAGCGATAGTTTAGCTTATAGAGGTAAACTTCGACCTGTAGAGATCTGGCTATTCTAAACTCGATTTACAGAGCCAAAATAATGTATCTAGACGTGTGGCAAATAATTCGAGCTAAAGTAAGTTTTAATTTAACTTCTAAAGGTTTTCGCAGCGGAGCGGAGGGAATAAGCAAAATTATAGTTTAATAGGGGTTTTTGAGTTATTGAGCTTGGAATTATCGAGTTTTGACTGTAATATCGTACCAACCATACTTTTGTGTAGAACTCGAAAACTCAGATCGAGCACCTGTTATATGTGTAGGAAAAAGGTTGCTTGGAATGGTAGTCTTGACAACATATCTCAAGGGCATTGAAATCGACGAAGAGATAGGCATTCGACAGGTTCACACTGGCTTAGGCTATTTTTAATTTAAGCATACCAAATCCTGGACAAGTTATAGAGGACAAATGTATTTATAGCACAAAACAAAAGTTATATATCTACATACAAAATACAGGTTTGGTAGATTTATGTCAGTTATATTAGTTATATATACGTTTTTATGTTGAACATTTCATTGAAATCAGCTAATATTGCTATGGGGTATAAACAGTTAAAAATAGTGAAAATGGCAGCTTTTCATGAGTTTGGGTCTATGATTATAATGAATTAAAAGATTTTTATATATTGAAATATAATTAGAATCTAGTATACGATTTTTGTTCTTTGAAAATACAAAACACTATTCTGGTATACAATGTCGTGAATAATAATAGGTCCAAATACATTTTCTTTATTATTTTTTCAATATTTCCCAGCATCCACTGATCATGCCTGGATATTTAAACGAAATTGTATTTGTAAAAGGTAAATTGAACGCTGTAGGATATCGAGAGATGTTACATGGCGAATTATTGCCTCTCATAACTGAAATAGAAGACGAAAAGGCACCTTCTCAGTAAGACAATGCTCCTATTTATTTTGCTCCAATGTATCAAGATTTCGGAATAGAATTATTACTATAACCAGTATTCAGTCCTGATTAGATCCTAACAAGAAAGGTATAAAATCAGGAAAAGCCACCTATAGAAGGAACTCAAAAAAATAATAGAATAAAAAACACTTTAAATAAGTTAGATGATAGTGTATCTAATTGATTAATAGAAGTAATAAAAAATAAAGAAAGATTTGCTAAATATTGAACGAAAACGTAACAAAATTAACATTGAGTTTATATTTTTTCACAGCCAGAAACACAATTTTAAGAGAAAATTTAATTTCTTCCAAACTTGATAAGAAGAAAATTTGTGCTTGTTGCATTTTCAGTTTTGTTTTCTATTATAATATGAAATTATATATATATATATATATATTTTATATAATTTTGTCAATTTTTGTTTTAATATCATGAAAAGTGGGGTTGATTTTATAATTATTCACGGAATTGGAACAGCGATAATCCAACTAAACGTAGAATATGGTTGATGATATTTAGTGAGTCTGTCGTTTGTACATTAGATAATACCCTCTCCATAGTCCACATACTGAAGTATCATTTATCGCGTTTTATAACGTAATGTTCTGAACTGTTTGAACACATCTGGTATGTATAACGTAAGTATGTGCGTTTGAAACAAGTTTTGGGAAAAATAAGTGTCCTGAAGGTCATCAGTTATTGACAAATTCAATACAGGTTTCGTATGTTACATGAGATCTATGCATTGATGAGCTACGCTTGAGGCGAACCGAGCATGAATTGTTTAGTTCCTCAATAATTCTCAACCTTTTCCTTCCTGTAATATAAAATAAAAGAATATCGCTTCGCAAGGAAGAATCAATACTAAATTAATGTACTTAATATTGTTATTGAAGCAATTAAGGGTAGATTCTCGTGCAACAACATTAAAGATAAGTGATTTCTATGGATTGTTTCTAGATTAACTACTGGTTATATGAGACTAGACCATTTTGGAATGTAAATAGATAGTCTTGAAATGCAATTTTTGACAATGTAATCATTATTGGCGTGGAGTGTATTGGCGCGCAGTATAGCATCTATCATAGTCATTAGAATGCAAAACTTAAGGAATATTCTTAAAGTTCTGTAGTCGACGCTGGGATTGAAGTCATTTTTGTAAAAAGGACATGAAAAATTGGAGAATTCTAGCGTTTAGAAGAAAACTCTTTTTCGGCAGACAAATTGAGTTTAAAAAATATAATTTAGTTTATAAAATATAAAAAATAGTGTTCGAGAAACAATGTAAATAAATAATCAAATACGAATTCCAATCCCTGGAGAAATTTGTAACAAAGTAAACGAGCCTTGTCTGAAATTGATCAATCGATTACTTAGCGTGCATGCCAGTTTAAAAAGTTATTAAACGTGGCAGTTTGAAAAGTTAATAAACAATAAGAAGTAATTAAAATAAAAAAATTACATTTTATTGTTGCTATGCGAGAATCTTCTCTTAAGAAAACGTATATACCCGACGAATGAAATCTTATTCTTCAAGTCCAAATCATTATTCTATACATTATTTCTATACCGGAAATAAATATGTCTTATCGTTAGCCATTGTTATAGAACATACTGTTTGAAAGATGCGCAGATGTTTAAAGCCGACTGTTCCGCCAGTTCTTTGTTTAAATGTTTCGATTAAAATACATACTATGCACATGTAATTATTCAAGAATATTTGCATTTGTCGTGTAGCATTCAGCATCGACAATTTGAGGAATTGCGTACGAGAATCGTGCATGCCATTTCGATTTACGATATAACAGTGACCACTTAATTTTTATTGTCTTCACAGGGAATGTTTCGCGGTAATAGTAGAAATATCATGGAAAGTTTTAAGTATTTGTGTTTAAAATTATCACAGACGTACTACGCCTTGTTGTAAATTAACGAATTATATGTCCACTATACGAATAATACGAAGAGTAAAGATACATGACGTTACATCATGTACCACGATGGTAAATTTACAAGACAATTTATGATAATTTTTACAAGTGTTTAGTTTTCGTGACTTGGCACGAGATCTCGCGAGTATTTAAGCGAGTATGTTAATATGAAAATCAACAAGTAGCACTTAGGCAAACTTAGCATTGAAAATCTAAGCATCGCTATTACATTACCTCATTTTTTAGTACTTCACTTTTGGTTTCGATCAATTATTAACCTCTTTGTTAAAGTCATTGACTCCATACGAGTCTAGCAAGTTTGACAGAATTTTTCCAAATATGCTTATGTGGTGTTATTGTAGGATAAAAGAATGTAAATAAATCAGAGTTTTTTTCATAGAAAACAACGACGAAAAAGAAACGTATTTATACACTTTATATCCTTACTTACATGTATGTATTATGTATGTATACTATCGCTCATGAATATATATCCGCATGCTTTGCCCGACTTGCGCAAACAGTGTATGGGTTTTGTCAAAATATGTAAATTAATGATGAATTAGTAATTAACAGCAACATTTACTTACTATTTTTTATGGAATTAGCAGTCTATAAGATCAAATTAATATCACTTCATATGATACGGAATATCATCAAACGGAATATGTAAGTCACGGATTAAGCTTAATGATTGATAATTTCGAGATGTAATTTATGGTCCCTTGCAGTCTATGAATGCCAACAACGACATATCCAAAAAGTATTTGCGACGCAAATTGCATATGGAACGTCATCGAACAGCATAATCAAATATAATAAACGTTATATTACGGCATATATCGTTTTTCATCAGGGGATATGTGAAAGTGAATAGAAGAGTAAAGTTTGTGAAAGAGAACCTCTAATTAAAAGCAACTTTACTTTGAAAAAAAACCGAACTTCTAATTTGGATACTGGCGCTACACTACGTGATTTCGATTCGTATGCAGATCATGAATTTCCTGATGGTACGTGGTACCGTTCCAGGAACGCCAGCCTCTTTGTCACGTTCCTCGATTTCGTCGGCTACATCTAGAATAAAAAGATCCGATCGGGCAGACATCGTGATATCATTTACCAACGTCGCAATTACAAATGTTCTGTGGTGTAATTTCGAGTCAGAACAATGATTGAATCTATAGCAGGCACAAGTATGGTTCCTAAGATCAAAAGCTATGCTTCCTACGTATATATACATATGCATTACTTTTTAAGTTATAAAATGTCGTTCAATAGACAATATCATGTAGAGAAATTACAGAATTACTAAATTTATGTAACATAAGTTTCAAGCTAATTACTGTAGAATGAAAGTAGAAAACTAGATTGTAGAATACTAATTGTCAGTAACACACTATAATAATACTATAGTTGGAAAATTACATTTTATTTTTAGCCAAATTTTGTGACATTATTTTGTGCAATTATATATAATAATAATTTATTTTTAGAGATTTGTAGATCAAATTTTAGTTTTTGTGACATGTACATGTACTAAATTATCGAGTTTACGAGATTTACGTACATTTCGATTTAAATATTATGAAATTAATACAGTTAGTAACTAATTTTCACTTAATAATATGTTAATAGTACTAACATTTAATACGATTTTATGGAATTATATACTGTGACAATTTCGATTTTTTCATAAAAAACGGTATATCATTAGAAATGTATGTGAAATTTATCTCAATACATAAATTACTATTTTATGCTTAAAATTACAAATCAGAATCCTTTGAATGGAGACACGCATAGCTAATCGTCCTTTTTAAAGGAATCGTTAATATTTCATCGACTCGTCTCATACTTGATTGGCAAGGGGATAAGGTAGATTGCCAAATCTTTCCTAAATCCAATTTTGTTTACGTTAACAACATTACAATTATCCTTATTTCCTCCCAGTTGCATCACAGATAAGACAACCTTCGTAGCGATCATTGAATCTCATCATCAAAAGTCAGAACCAGCTACTTACAGCACGATCAAGGTTTTGAATGATACGTGTACACAGCAGCCAGCGCACTTTTGTGTCGTTTAGCGAGTACACCTGTCTCAGATCGCCGGAAACTTTGAGAGGGAAAAGAAGGATATCATCTCGAATCCATTCGGTATTGTTATAAAGTTATAAAAATTACAAAACACGAGTGTTCGCGAAAGCCTTATCGTCGCGTCAATTGGCCCAATAATACGTGCGATGAACAAGTTTCGTTTGTATCTTTTGTTACAATTATGCGTGCTGACCGCATCTCAGAAGACGACTTTAGACTCGCCGATAAACTTGTACTTGTATCGTCAAATTCGTAATTGGCTTTTCCAAAATATCGGTATGTGTTTATTTAATGTGATTAGTTTACAACAATATTCTTTTTGTATGATATATATATTATATATATTTATATATTTATATATATAATATATATATAAAGGGATGACGTATAATTCCTAGTTAATGTGTTTTTAAAAAGCTGCAGAAAAAAAGAAATATTTGTGAAAATATGATGGCTAAGGAAATGGCGCTTGTTTCGTTCTGTGATATTTACGAAAAGTGTATGTAATTCTTGTTAGATTTACAATATGTAGAGAGTTTGTAATGTGATTCATCGATTAATATTCGATTATTGATTATCATATTTTTTGGACAGTTTACAATATCGATTATAGAGATATAATCTGTATGTGTAATAAGTTTCGTATCAAGATTACAAAATTTTATACTCTATGCAACATACTTTAAAATACTAAATTAATTACTCATTTGTATCTATTTAACATTTATGATGTTCCTTCAGTTTTTCCTACACATACACGAAACATGAATTTGGAGCTAGTTTGTGCATTTCATGTTTCCATATCTTCTAGAAATATACGTTTAATATAAATCTATGAACAATAAAAATATCTCATTTTCGAACATTATATTTCATGTGTGTTGACACTTCGTACGTAATGGCATCCAACAGAAAATGTACGATACGAATCGTCGGAACGAAATGAGAAATACTTTAAAAGCTATAAAGTAATAAAAGTGGTACAGAAGTTGCAAAAATGTATATGTAATAAGTGGAACACTTCAATGCATTAATATTATTAATTGGTAAATTGTTCTATTATGTAAGAAGATACGAAAAATATGACAAACGTGTAAAGTAACATTTTTACGTTTGATGCTTCTAATAAGTCGATGTTGGAGATTCTTTAATTACGGGCGTTCAAGTGTGATTTTACTTATGCTTTGACTTGATAAATATTCTATTTGTTATTTTAGATGATAAACGAACAATACAGCAAAAATATTTTTCATTAAAAAGCTATTTTCTATCAACATAAACATTGTAGAAATAATTTTAATTTTTCTATTAACACAATTGCCTTTTATACATATATTATGTTACTTAAATCACTTTGTAAAATTCTACTAATCAAAATTCTGTTTTGAAATGCTCAAACATGAAAATAGTTTCCTAGTTTTCAGACAGAATTATATCGGTAGCGAACTGAAAGTTACTTTTCGTCGTTTTTGCATTAATAGAAAATAGTTTTGATGGTTTGACATAATCAAACATATTTTCTAGGTGTAAGAAATGAGGGACGATCAGCACGAAATGAAAGAAAATTTCAACAGCAAGTTCCAACAGACGTTCCATTTCCTTGTGATGTTACAGGTAGTTAAATAGTTTTTATTTATTATTATTACCAAAAAAAAAAGACAAAATCATCTTTAAATATTATTTCTTCTTATTCACTTTTCTAAAATCACTGTTTAATTTAAATTACAGTTAGACATGTTTTGTTTGTGAAATTTGTATGAAATATCTAGAAATTCTAATATGTCTGGAGCGTTTATTTCCGTTTACTGGTACAAACTGCCAGATCTGTTCAATAACTATCCATGATTTGTCCCCACCACTGCAGTGGGGTGGCTTGCCCTTGAACTAGTGACGTGAATAATATGATGCGATAGCAGCTTCTCTTTCAAGATCTGTATCGCCTTCGTATCGGTGAAACAACACTAATGCAACGACAAAACTTTCTTATTTTTTATTTTTCACCAATAAAAATTTCATTCGTACATTGGTAAGATTTTTTTTTATTAAAATGAGGCCAAAAACGATACTCTTATAGAATTTGGTTATGCTGATTCAGCTTATAAATCTTCCTTCTTCGTTTGTTGTTTTTTTCTACGTTCATTGTTTGTCGGCAACTTGTATAGGACTAAGGACTCGTTTATTTGCTTCGCACTGCTTGTTAGGAATCGCAAAAATAACAGCAGTTATTCAGCAGAGAAGTGAATCAAATCAGTTATTCTCGAATGGGACAGTTCTCTGTTTGCATACTATTCAATATGCGGTACCGCTTTGAGTACTTAACAAATATAAGAACACGATTCTTCTCCACATATGGTAAGCGTGAAGCGATTTAAAGAATGGTATGTGAACATTTAACTTGGATTATTCGGGAGTAGAGTTGCTAAGCGTAGGGTAGACATGACGTCATGTAGGTCTATATACAACTACCTGACTTGTGCGCGCTCTGCGTTGGATCGCGGTACTAATCGGCAATTATGTTGCTAAGTACGTGGGACACTTGATTTATATTTGAAAAATATTAGAAGGTCCTTTAATCTCTACTTCCATGTTTCTAATAGAATTGATTGAGATATATGTAATATCGATTAGATGTGGAAGAAGACACACAATAGTAATGGAGATATTATTAATTTCTGCATTTATTTCGCTAAATCCAAGTAATGTGTATCCTATTATGATATACGTGTAAGGTAATAAAATGTAGTATTTTTGTATTCAGCATATGTTCTGTGATTTTTTAGTCTAAATGTTATATTTTATGTACATGTTTTGTAATATTCACTTTACATTATAATATGATATTATAATAGAATACACATTACTTGGATTTAGCAAAACAAGTGCATAAGTATGTGTATAAGTAAGTATAAGTGTATAAGTAATAATATTTCCATTATTATTTTGTATTTTCTCCTACATATAATCAATATCACATATATCTTTCAGTTCATTTTATTAGAAACAGAGAAGTAGGGGTTAGAGGATCTTCTTATATATTTTCCGAACGTAAATCGAACGTCCCACGTGTTTAGTAATTGTCAATTAGTACCACAACTCATCGCATGGCGTGTACAAGTCGGATAGGTGTATGTTTATACGTGTGACGTCACATCTTCCTTATACCTGGCAACTTTATTTGGGCGCAGTTCGTGAACAGCTTACGAACAATTATAAACCTCTAATAAAATTAGATTTTAATTGCTAAATTTAATGGATTTAATTTAAGCTACTTATATTTACGATACAAATTCTGATAGATATATAACACCAATTAAGAAGAATTGTATGGTATGTTTACATCTTCCACCCTCTTAGAAAGAGATTGATTGCTAAGACAGGAGACCTGTGTGTTTAGCAATACATCGTATCATAAAGCGAGTCAGAATTTCTAACTGCACACTTTTTACAACATTGTTTTCAAATAACTAAGCATGAACCGAAATACATCGTGTTTGATCTCGTTTTAATCAGAAAGATCTTATGAATATGTTAATGAAAATTTCATTAACAGTAAAGCAAAAAAAAAAGAATACATTTTTGTTATATTAGTATTGTCTCGCCAATATGTAGTCCTATAATCTTTTAATTCTAATCTTTTTTCTTTATTTGTTGTCCCTTTTTATGCCAGTCGGCGTCGGCGAAATTAATACAAACAGTTTGAAAATGAAATCTGTTCCCTAACTATATACGTACTTGGTAGCGGTCCCGTATTTTGAACACTTATAGACGAAACGCTGCATTAAACAAGCATAACAGACTCTTTTATCTGCAATCAACATTTTATCGCTCAATTTATAAGTTTTGATTACATTTAAATAGGTTTAATTTCATATCGGTATACAATTATTGCGATTTGCTGTTATCAATCAATATAGTTATAATAACTTAGTATTTTAATCTTTTTACACTAATCCCTTTAGATGGTAGATCTCCCAAAGTTCCCGACTCAGTTCATCATCTGAAACCAGGTGACATAGATGTTATTGCCGCGATGGGCGATTCTTTGACAGCCGGAGCTGGAATTTTTGCAACTAATTTATTGGAGGTGTCTATTGAGAATAGAGGTGCATCAGCGAGTATTGGTGGTCAAGGAACTTGGCGTACATATTTGACGCTTCCCAATATTTTCAAAGTATGTTACTCAAAAATTGATCACATACATAAATTATAAAATCATTAATATACTTACTATCTTTTTATAATTTATATTAATCATAAAAGAGAATATTGCTTTCATAGTCGGCTCTTCCTATATATAGGAATTCAACCCTAAATTAATAGGCTATGCACTTGGAAATTCTCTGACTACTCAACCAGCTTCGCAGTTAGACGTCGCTGAAATTGGCGCAATGTCCAGAGATATGCCATTTATGGCCAAACATCTAATCAATAAAATAAGAAATGACCCGAGGATAAATATGAAGAAACATTGGAAGGTTCGTGTTTTAGATAGAATAATTACATAATTAAATGAAAATAATATTAGCATTCTATTATACTACCACTAATAATGAGTTTTTAACAATGAGAATTATGTATTTAGTCTGTTTATAATTTCGTTAAAATCCATAATATTAGCAACATTATTGCTAGTAGTATTGTATTACTATATTTATTATGCCTGAAAATGTATTCAAGTACTTTTATAGAAATATGAAAGTTACGCACAGTTTTCATATGTTTGTTATGGCATAGAGAAACAAAATGTCATTTTACTTAACTTTTACTGAAATAATTATAAAAGCCAAATATATTTGTTTTATAGTAGGATATTTTTGAGTAACCAAGTCAAAGGTGTTTAGAGTAAATATCAGTTTGGACAAAAAGTTCTTTTAATATTATTATCATTTCTTATTTCATTGATTAAGTAATAATGCCTTTGTTTCTATGTTTTATAGTTGATTTTCTTGTTCATCGGACATAATGATTTTTGTACCGATATATGTGCACTGCCTTCTCCATGGTCTGTTTTGGATAACCACAAAACTGATCTAATTAATACTCTTAGGATATTAAGAGACAATATACCCAGAACTTTCGTCGCTATCCAGGTAATGCCACACTTAAAGGAACTCGTTGCTACGCGCGAAGGAAGAAACTCTTTGAAATGCTATATAATGACTACCATTGAATGCTCATGTTTGTTTGCTTTGCAATTCAGAGATCGAAGACAGGAGTATTATGAAATAATAAAGAGGTTTGTATAATTTAGGCAACTTTCAAAGTTTTTTAAATACCTTATATTTGTCAAGATTTTATTATGTTATATTTGCAATATTTATTTTATATTATATATTATATTTATATTTTATATCTTTGTTATATATTTGTAAACAATTTTATTGCTAAAAGTGATTATAAAATTATAGAGGTTGACTTATTTTAAAATGATCCTTAACGATTACTTAACTCTATTTGCAGACTCATTTTTCATTTTAACTTGAATTTTTTACCTTCATTTAAAGTGGTTAATTTTAATGAAAATTATACTAATTACCGCACATATTTTCATTACATTATCTTTATGCGTACGGTATTAGGATAAGGTAGGGTTATTCGAATCAGAAGGATATTTGATATTTGATGCAAGGTAAATCTGATTTGCAATTCGCAAAATTCAGAAGCTCTTTTTTAATTCAGATTGTTAAGCCCCTTAAATCCTACATTTGCAAATAGGCTACTTGACTCGTTATTAGCGACATGACAAACAGTGAATTATATCGTGTACTTAGATGAACTTCTATTCATCAAAAGAAAGTTTTTTTAATGATAATACGATTAGCGTGTATATGTTATTTCTACAAGTTATTTTATTGTTTATTTTCTTACTTCTTATACTTATTCGCTGACTCAAATAACCCTGTCTTACAGATTTGCGGTTACTCGAATCATTTTCTCATTTTTGATATATACTCTTGCTAGCTCTAAATTATACATAAAAGACTATATTAATAATATATGATGTTTGATAATATATGTATAACAATTTTCAACAGAGTTCAAAACTGAGATGTTGTATCTCAACATCTTAGGTAACTTAACCATAACATTATATTCCTCTGATAGGTTTTATGTAGGTTAGGTTTAAGTAAGATATCGATTCTAAGATGCGTATGAAGGACATGCAGATACCATGTTGCTCCATATTTTAGGTGGCAAGAATTAGAGGAAGAAGTGGTTAATTATTCAGAATTTCATAGAAATGACTTCACTGTAGTGAGTTTACCAACTCTGAAACACGCAAAGGTACCACTTGCCAAGGATGGATTTGCTGATTTGTCATATCTTTCTGCTGATTGTTTTCACCTAAGTCAAAAATCTAATGCACTATGTAAGTATAATGGATGAAATTATATAATTCAACAACCTTTATATACGTAATCGAATAAAAATTGTTTCATGTATCTCAAGTGGCAAATAATCTATGGAACAATTTGCTAGAACCAGTTGGTAACAAGTCTTCCACTTGGACTCCACTATACGAAAGATTTTTGTGCCCTACCTCGGAAAGACCGTTCTTGATGACACGTGAAAATTCACACAATTTTTCCTACATTAAAGACACGCCTCTAGTTTAATATTATACAATTGAAATAGTAGCCATTGAAAGTTGGTATAGTAGGCACGAAGTACCATTTTAGTCCACAATTAAATTTTCCTAATATAGTAAATATTTATTTATAATTGTTAACAAAGTTATTTTTCCAGATATCTCTGTTATTGCATGTGATCTGAGGTGAATAGGTCGTGATAGGTGCGGAAGAAACACTTGAATATATTTAACAATATATACTTATTAACTATACTCTATGTGTACACTATGTGTGGGACTTGCGATTACTATTAGCGGTTCGCTGCTCGCGATTACAAGTTCGACTTCTGGTCGATGTGTTACGATGTGCGATACAAGTGCGGATGATGATTGCTTAAGATGTCGAGAAACTCGGATCAATCATTACTACTAACTACCAACTATCGACTCGGACAGGCGTCTAACGACTGACTTTCCGTCACGATGATGCTGCAGAGGAAAAATGATGATGGTGTGTCTAAGGACACGAGATCATCGGATTCGTCGAGAAAAGTGAGGGAAATGAACGTTGCTGTTAATTTCTGTGTTGGTGGTTGGAGAAGGATGCTAACTGCCCTTAAGAGAAAGTTGCTAGCGGGAAGCATCGTACGTGAGAAAAGCAGATTTTCCGTATCTTCCCGTAGTAGGTGATAGGTTTAGGGACTGCTAAGAGAAAGACTGTTTGTCCCTTTGGAGAGCCTAGCTAAATAAATCCTAAGACTTATAGCAAGTCCTTGGGCTAGCAGAAAATATTCCGTGAAGATGTATCGACACCTGACAATCATCCTATCCGAAGAATAGGGTCTTTGTGTAGCGAGCCACGGGACAGAAACCGTTAGAAAGTTTACTGTCGAGTGCCGCTACAGATCTTATCACGAACTTTATTCATTTCACAGCTGCACTTACCACTTTATATGTCATATTAATTTTCCTTAGCGTTCTTATTTTTTATTTTTTAAACACTTTGATATACACGATATATGTTTTGATATACGCAGAGAAAAGAGTGTAAACGTCGATGAATTTTTAAATTTCAAACGAAGGATGATTTTAATATTGTTTCAGAGATACTCAATGTGTGTTCTTTTTGGGTGGTCCTCAGTTTGCAGTACGGAAGGCACATTTACTATTTTTTGGGAAGTTGGAATTTCCCACACTATGTATTGTAAGGTTTACAATTCGGACTGCGTCGAGAGAATAATTGGCATCCTAAGCACTCGACGGATCTTTTCAGCCGTAAATCACGTGACATAAACCTCGATAGCAGATGAAACTTGACAATAGACGCTATGCTCACGACAAATCGACAGCTACAGGATTAGGCAGAAACAGATTCCCACTTTATAGGAAATGTTGATTAAAACACACCCCCTAGATTGACAGTTAGCACTTAACGCTCCAAATATGTCTCTCAAGCACCACCGATGTGCTGCGTTCTACTCCAAGTGTGCCTCTCAAGCACTGTAGATAAAGTCGATCGATTTGCATCAACATATCGTTTCCTGAGAAAATCGCTGAAATGGTGGCGGAAATTGTTTTTTTTGGGGGGATTAGAATTAAGCGTAATAAATGCTTATATACTTTACAAGATTTCTCAGGAAAGAAAAGGGGAAAGCATGATGTGAATAAGTTGGAGTTGCCGGTCGATATTCACAATTAAAAGTCGGAGCGTTAAGGGTTAGAATATAAGCACCAGGCGCTTTAAGAGACAACAGATTTGTCACACGCTCGCCTGCGTTTAAACTCCGTTACTTACAGTTCATACTCTCCCGTCTATATTAAATAGTTCAAACAAATCTACTAAACATAAGCTTACTTACTAAGAAATTTACTAAGAAACAAACTGATCTCGCATCGAAACGTAAGTCTCACACTTGTTTTTTTGTGTCACCTTTATAAATCTCCCTCACATTCTTGCTTAAATTATCGAAGCCATAATTCACGCGAGTCTACCATGGCTCCTAATCAAGAAGAACGCATCAAAATTTTAAAACTGCAACCCATAGCGTTCAAGGTAGAATTAGAATCGTTTCAAGCGGTATTTGATACCTATAGTGAAGGAGCGTCAGCAACAATCATTCGGGTTTATTTGGAAGTAATAAACCCTGAATTTGCCGCGTTTAAAAAAGTTCAAAGCAGATTGGACGATACAGACAATGGTCAGTCAATGGATGAATATATTACCATAAATCAGGGCTCTAGATATAATTGAAAATGCAAAAACGCGGATAAGAGAGCAAACCGAAATTAATACGCGAAACCCATCAAACACATCTGCTCCAAGAGTTGAAGAACTACTTAAATCTTTACAAGAAAAGTACTTAAAAGTTGCGGAAAAGTACTAAAGTCTTTCGGATCAAAATATTAAACATCACCGGAATCTACACCCCGTCAGCATAATTTCCGCATACGTGAATTCTACGAATTCTTATCGAACTCCACGTCAATCATTCATCGACCAGTCGCGAATCACGTGTAGTTTTTGTAATAGCCTTCATGTGTTACGAATTAGTGGCAATGTTTGTACCGGAGCGAATGAACATCGTGAGAGAAAAAAATCTTTGCCTCAATTATCTGTGTAGGACTCGTTCCGTTTATGAATGTCAAGCAAGCAGCTGCACGCAATGCCATAAACGGCACCATTCTCTTCCGCATTTGAATACGGTTAATTTATTACAGCCAGCTCAAACACATCTAATATGTCATTCGTCCCATATATCTTCAAATGTTATCTTGTCGACTTCTTTCATAAACATCATCGATCGGAACGGAGACGCACAACCGTGTATAGACTTACGAGATTCCTGTTCCGAGACACATTTTCGAATCGAAAAAATGTGAAAGCGTCACGGTTTAAACACGCAAAGAATTGCCGTATTATCACGCGGTACCAATCAAATGACATCGCAGATCAATCAAATGATTCAGGCGAAAATCTAGTCACGCATCAGTAATTATGCGGCAGAATTGACATTTCTAATTATTAATGAAGTGTTGTCACTAGTTTCACAAGAAAATGTTAATCGCGACAATTTAAAAATACCACACGATCCAACATTTGATCAATATCTGTCTGATGTCGATGGTTTCTTTGGAGCTCGTCCGTTTTGGGACTTCGTTCGCGTAGGAAAAATTAGCCTAGCGGACGAGGAAATTCAATTACATAACACAGAAGTAAGCTGGATCCTCACGAGCGAAACGGTAGGAAATAGTCAATCACGCAAAGCGATCTGCAATACAATACTCAAGGCACTATCTGACCATATTGAAATCTTTAGGAACATAGAGGAACGCTCCTCAACGAGAATTCTTTATCTAGAGGAACACGCGTGCGGAACACCCTACACAATATATACCACACGCGATTCAACTGGCAGACAAGTATACAATCACGAAACTATTTTTTAAACAATCGCATAAATTGGCACTTCATCCTACCTCGCGCACCACTCTTAGACGGACTATAAGAAGCCACCGCTAAGTCACTCAAACACATCGTGATTCTCATGGTAGGAAACACATTATTCGCATACCAAGAATTATCCACTAACGTGATAGAAATTGAGGCGAGTTTGAAGTTCAGAATATTGATCCCATTATCCTCGGATCCCAATGACCTCAGTCCGTTGACAAATCATTTCCTAAAACGTGATTCATTAACAAGTACTCCAGAGTGCAATCTTACAACATTCAAAACAGGACGATTGTTCGCGTGGCAAAAAATACAACCACCGAGACAACACTAGTGGAGCATATGGGATAAAGAATATCTCAATCAACTAATGATTGGGGAAAAATGGCATCAGCATGGCGCAACAAAATCCAAGGAAAGCATGATGGTCATATCAAGGTTTATACCACGTGGTTTACTGTTGAGAGGATCCATCGAGTGCTTAGGATGCCAATTAATCTCTCGACGCGGTCCAAATTGTAAATCTTATGTAGTGTGGGAAATTCCAACTTCCCAAAAAATAGCAGATGCGCCGTCCGTACTGCAAACTGAAGAATCCAAAATCCTGAGCAATGTGATTTCTAATTATTTATCTGTTCTTTATTTTCTATTCTTTCGTTCTTGATCACTTGTTTTTTAATCTTTGTTACCATTATAATAAAATAAAAAATTAATTATGAAATATATTTCAGAAGAATCGAACTTTTTATTTGTTAAACATTATGTATATTTTATTCAGCCAAGTCAAAATTATTCAGTTTTAGAGAAAAACAAATTTCCACAGCAATTACCAAATACATAGCCATTTTTTTCTATTTTATTATTGTCAAAGATAATATTGTAAATGAGAAAGATTGTATTGTTATTGTAACCACATTTGTAGGTATAACAATTGTGTGTAAAATAATAAATAAAATATTGTTTTATATATAGAATTATTACTTTTGGAAGTTCTAATATTCTTGTATACGCGGGGACAAGTTGCTACCGTGCTGGCTGTGATAGCCGCGTGTGAAAGCTTTTTTTTTTATATTATTTATTCTATTATTTACAAACAATTCTTTTACAGAATTTTCAGTAAATTGTTTTGGCGTGGTTCTGTAACTTGGATTATAACAGTTTATAGTATGTTTGATTCTAGTTGAATCTAATGCTTCAATCTAAGTGGTATTGCCTTTTCAGTCTGCGGATCTGATTCGTCGTGTCAAATAATTGGGTAACTAATGGGTTGTGGTGGTTGTTAACTCTTATATTATATCTGTTTCTGAACTTTGAGATTTCTTCTTTGACCGTGGGTATCTTAAGATCGCGATGTATCGTTTCGTTGGTAACATACCAAGGTGCGTCTATTAGGCATCTTAGAGTTTTTGATTGGAATCGTTGGAGGATTTTTATGTTGGAATTACTCGCTGTTCCCCATAGCTGGATCCCATAGGTCCAAACTGGTTTTAATATGGTTTCATATAGGGTTATTTTACTCTGCATGTTTAAGTTGGAGCGTCTGCCAATGAGCCAGTAGAATTTTCTTAGTTTTGTTTTCAGTTGTTTGCATTTATCTACGATGTGTCGTTTCCATGTCATTCTTCTGTCCAGAGTCATGCCCAGATATCTGATTGTATTGTTGTTTGGAATTGGAATATTATTTATGGTCACCTGTGGGCAGGATTGTTTTCGCAATGTGAAAGTTATATGACTGGATTTATTTTCATTTATTTTGAAGCGCCATTTGTGGAACCATTTTTCCATAGAGTCGAGACCTCGCTTGAGAGTTGAGGTGGCGATTATCGGATCTGCGTGGGATGCTAATAAAGCTATATCATCAGCAAATGTCACTGTAGTTATCTCTGTTAAAGTTGGTAAATCGGCAGTGTAGATGGTTTTTTTTTTACAATTTGTCCAGAAGGACATTTGGTGAAATATTATATCTGAGTGAGAAAAAAAAACAAAAATAAAAATATAGCATGCGGGTGGCTACCCCCCAGCGGGGTACCATCTTCGTGTTTGCTAGGATATATCCTTTGTGAGGTCTGTTGGATGTTTCCTTTTTAATCTTCTTTCAAGGAGTCTTCTTTGGACAGCCGAAGCGTGTAGACGTGTGTCTAGTGCCCAGTGAAGTTCACAATAAGTGACGACCCCCCGTCGAAAGTGAGTTGAACCGGAAAAAGAAAGGAAAAAAAAAAAGAAAACCAAGCGTTTTCTAAACTTACTCGCGGAAAATTCAACACTACTAATCTCTAATCCAAATCATAGCCTCTCGTTGTTATTTCAATTTAAATTAACTAGCTCGAAGACGGCCCAAGTAACCAGATCAGGTCCTCACGAACAAAACTACAACCGCACCGTTCTATCTCCTCCGTGGCAAAAGGATAATATATCCCACCTTTCAAACCACACCAACAACATCAAAAAACGTAAGCTAGATTCAGTAAAAAAAAATGTAAACACAAGTTAGAACGAACCGTCAACAAGTTACATTACCACCTACAACCGATACGCAATATTAGAATCTTTTTTTTTTTTTTCCGTGGGGAAATCCTCATGGACACTCGGCGTTGCGTTGCAGTGACCGGGTAGTGTCGGACTCTTACCGAATAAAACCCCACGGTGGTCGTCCCGACGTTAAGAGGTGCCCCGTGATCTCTTTCGAATTACTACCTGGGTGCATCCACGTCGTCTATCTCCCTGCTGCCGCTGTTATCGAGGGAGGCGTCCCAGCTTGAGTTGGGCCGCTAGGGGGGACCACGCCCCCTAACGCCGCGACCCCTGGTTTGACGCTCTCAGGGCGCCGGCGGCGGTGCCGCTCCCCTGCGTTGTACAAAGTGTCTTTGTTGCTTCGACGATCTGCTCGGATCGCTTGTTCTCTTCCGAATTCTTTCTGCTCGTTCCTTCGCCTGCATTACTTCTTCGCAGTAGGTGCGGACGGCATTGGCTTCCTGACGCCCTCCGAGCATGGCCTGGACGACCGCTTCTGGGGCTAACCTCTCGCCGATGTCGAGCTGTAGGACGCGCCGCGGTTCCGCCCACGCTGGGCAAAACTCTAGCGTGTGCTGCGCCGTGTCCTCCTCTTCCCCGCAGTGGTGACAGATGGACGTCACCTCCCGCCCGATCTTCAGCAGATACTTGCCGAAAACTCCGTGACCAGTGAGCATCAGGGTCATTCTAAATGTTAGCGGGACCCCGCCTCGATCTCTCCAGGCCTCCCAGTTGGGAAGCACGGCGCGGACGGCTCGGTGTGGCCGCCTGACGTCCTCCTCCATCAGCTGTGAGCGCCATCGCTCCCAGATCTCCAGTTTCGCTTCTTCCCGGACGTTTGAGGCCGAGTGGCTGTCTGGTGGTGACGTCGTCATCGAACGCGGTGCCCTCAGGTGTTCGTACACCCGACGGAGCTCGAGGGCACGCAATATTAGAATCTATAGACAATTCTATGGACGTAGTTGAAACATTAACAAATCAACACACACACAAAAATCATCCCCCCCCCCACCAATCTTCATTGATGATGTTATCGACATCCAAACAATGAAAAAATCCATCGAGAAAGAAATTAACAAAGGACTACATTCTAAAAATTAAAAATAATCAGGTTAAAATCCTGCCGGCCAACCCAGACTCCTACAGAAAATTAACAAAGTTACTAAAAACCCGAAACGAAAACTTCCACACATATCAATTGAAACAAGAAAGACCTTTTCGAGTGGTACTACGCAACATCCACCACTCAACAAACTTAGAAGAACTGAAACTTGAACTCCTAAATCATGGCCATGAAGTAATCAATATTAGCAATATAAGACATAGAATCACAAAAAAAAACCCGCTATACTTATTCTTTATCGACTTAAAGCAGAAACCAAACAACAAAGAAGCTTATAATATCAATCGTTTAATGAATTCGGTAGTAAAAATTGAACCACCTTTTATAAAAAAAAGAGATAGTTCAATGTAAAAGGTGCCAAAGGTACGGGCACACGCAAAAATATTGCAACTGCAATCACCGCTGCGTTAAATGTGCAGGTACTCACCCCACAGACCAGTGCACTAAATCTCCAGAAACCCCTGCTAAGTGCATCCTCTGTCAAGGAGAGCATCCCGCGAATTATAAAGGTTGCAGAGCCTACAAAACCTTTTATAATAATAAGTACCCCAAACCCAGAGTCAAGGACCTAACCAATCAAGCATTAAATCCACAAAAATTCACTACCCCTTCAAACTCTTACGCACAGGTCGTTCAAGGAAATCAAAGCAGACCGAAAATTCATATTGCTCAACCAGAAATTAGCGTTCCCAGTCCACAAGAGACGGATAACTTCAATAGGCTTGAAAAATTAATCGTAAAACAAACAGAGCAAATTAATAACTTGCTATCGTTACTTACAATCATCGTGGAAAAAATTAACACGTTCCGACGCAAAATAAAACCGAGACGCATAGCTCTTTTGAATGCCAACGGTCTAGCTCAGCATAAATACGAACTAGAACTCTTCCTAAAACAACAAGATATTGACATTATGCTCATATCTGAAACTCACTTCACCGACAAAAATTATCTAAAAATAAACGGTTATACTTTTACCATACCCAACATCCAAGTGGAAAGGCCCACGGAGGCACCGGAATTGTCATCGAGACCAACATAAAACACTATGTGCATCCACCATTCCAGAAAGATTATCTCCAAGCCACAAACGTAGCGATAGGAGATTGGCATGGTCCATCGGCCACATCGGCAGTTTATTGTCCTCCGAGACACTCTATTTCCACAGAAAACTTCGACAAATTCCTCGAAGACCTGGGCAATAGATTCATAGCTGGAGGAGACTACAACGCTAAACATACGCAATGGGGTAGCAGACTTATCACAGTAAGAGGCAAAAACCTCTTAAAATCCATAAACGCCAACAGACTTAACTACATTAGTACAAACAAAGCCACTTACTGTCCCACAGACACTAACAAACTACCTGACATATTAGACTTCTTCCTAACTAAAAACATCTCGTCAAGATACACCCAAATCAACTTTTCCGTGGAACTTTCTTCAGATCATTCACCCGTCATAGCAACAATTAATTCAACAATAACCTAAAACCAACCTAATGGCTTTATTGATAACCAACTCACAAACTGGCAACTCTTTAGGGAAGTATTCAATCATACAACATCAGCCTCAATATCCCTAAAAACAAACGAAGAAATAGAAGCAGCCACGGAGTTTTTAGACACCAGCATAATAAACGCGATCCGTTCTTCCACCCCTACTAAGTGTCTTGTCAATAAACACGAATACCCCCAGTACATATTAATAAAAATAGCTGAAAAACGAAGACTTAGAAGAGTTTGGCAAAATCATAGAACGCCTGAAAACAAGCGTAAGCTAAATAATGCAACAAGAAAGCTAACCAAAATCATTAAAAATTACAAAAATGACTGTTTTCAAAAATATCTTGTCAATCTGTCTCCCACAGCTGAGTCCAACTACTCACTATGGAAGACACCAAGGAAATTCACTCGTCCTCAGCAAATAATCCCTCCAATTCGCTGTCCGCAGGGTGGATGGGCGCGTAGCCCTATACAAAAAGCCAACTTGCTTGCTAATCACCTAACCAATGTCTTCAAACCATATTCCTCCGCTATTGCCGCCGAAATGACGGAATATTTGCACTCTTCCTTCTAGACGTTTCCTCCTGTTGAATCCTTCTCTTCTCTGGAAGTTATAGAATTAATTGTCGTCTAAACCCCAGGAAAGCATCGGGGCATGATCAGATAAGTAACAAAGCTATCAAAGAGCTTCCCAAAAAAGGGATTGCTCTCATTATCTCCATTTTCAATGCAATTCTTCGCCTGGAATACTACCCCAAGTCCTGGAAAATATTATTAATTATACCTTTATCCCTAAACCTGGAAAACCAATACACGAAACTAGCTCTTATCGCCCAATTAGTCTTGTATCCACTTTGTCCAAATTATTTGAGAAGATGCTAACGAAACGACTCCTTCCATTCTTAGAGAATTTGAAAACAATGCCGGATCATCAATTCGGCTTTCGGAAACAACATTCTACGATAGAACAAATTCACCGTCTAACCCATAAAATCAGCCAAGATTTAGAAAAGAAAAAATACTGCTCTGCGGTATTCCTGGACATTCTGCAGGCGTTTGACAAAGTGTGGCATGAAGGACTTTTGTTCAAACTAAAGAAAATCCTACCACACACCTACTACTCTATCCTAAAATCATATCTAACCAATAGGCTGTTCATATTAAATACTTAATCGCTATAACCGCAACATTCACAATAGAAGCTGGCATACCCCAAGGCAGTGTTCTTGGACCTCTGCTCTTCACCATCTACACTGCCGACTTACCAACCTTAACAGAGATAACCACAGCGACATTTGCTGATGACACAGTTCTATTAGCATCCCACGCAGATCCTCAACGCTCCAGCGAGGTCTCGGCTCTATGGAAAAATGGTTCCATAAATGGCGCTTCAAAATCAACGAGAATAATCCAGCCATATAACTTTCACACTGCGAAAACAATCCTGAATACAGGTGACCATAAATAATATTCCAATACCAAACAAAAACACAGTCAGATACCTGGGAATGATTCTAGACAGAAGAATGACTTGGAAACGGCACATCGTAGAGAAATCCAATGAACTGAAAACAAAACTAAGAAAATTCTACTGGCTCATCGGCAGACGCTCCAACTTAAACATACAGAGTAAAATAACCCTATATAAAGCCATATTAAAATCTGTCTGGACCTATGGGATCCAACTATGGGGAACAGCGAGTAATTCCAACATAGAAATCCTCCAACGATTCCAATCAAAAACTCTAAGATCCCTATTAGACGCACCTTGGTATGTCACCAACGAAACAATACATCGCGATTTTAAGATACCCACAGTCAAAGAAGAAATCTCAAAGTTCAGAAACAGATATAATATAAGAGTTAACAATCACCAAAATCCATTAGTTACCCAATTACTAGATAAGACGGATCAGATCCGCAAGCTAAAAAGGCATTACCCCCTAGATTGAAGCATCAGATTCAACTAGAATCAAACATACTATAAACTGTTATAATCCAAGTTACAAAATCACGCCAAAACAATTTACTGAAAATTCTGTAAAAGAATTGCTTCTAAATAATCGAATAAATAAAATAAAAAAAAAAAAAAAAATGTCTGGCGGAATTATTTTTGTTTGTCTTATGGTTGATTCAGGTAAAGTGGTTGCCCTTGCTGCTTCTTGTATAGTTTCTGTAAGTGTTGTTAGTGCTTGTTCGATGTGTTCAGGTGTTTTCAGTGCGATGTTGCAGTTGATTTTGCTCTCGATTATTTCTTTGAATGTTTGCCATTTGGTGGATTTATTGCATAGTGTCTCTGAGTTGTTGTAGAGACACTATGCTTGTTTCTGTATGTAATTATTATGGGTGTATGGTCGGAGCGGAGCTCGAGGCTGGGTGCTATATTTATTGTATTTCCGTTTAGTCCCTTTGTAACTGCAAAGTCAAGTAAGTCAGGGATTTTGCTTAGGTCTGTCGGCCAGTATGTCGGTCTTCCTGTGGATAATAGATTGAGGTTATCTTTTTAAATGTATTTTTCCAGTACTCTACCTCGAGGTGTAGTGATTCTTAATCCCCATAGTGTGTGCTTTGAGTTGTAGTCTCCCGCTGCGATATACTTGTCGCCTAATTGTTGAAAGTACTCTTCCCACATTTGTGCTGTAATTTTGTGCCGCGGTGGTACATATACTGCTGACAACTGTAAATGGTTGCTGCTAGATTGTACGGTAACGGTGGTTGCTTGTAAGTATTTCTTGCTAACTTGGCTGTGTAGGTGGTGTTTTATGTCGTTTCTTATTATTACTGCGGTCCCTCCGTGTGCTTTTTCTGAGGGATGCGAGTAATATATCTATGTTGTTGTGATACAGGAATGTTTTAGTTTCTAGGGCCCTTTGTTGTAGGCCGTTAGAGTTCCAGGCTACTATTTCAAGCATGTCCATTTTTATTTTTTGATTAACATGTTTGTAAGTAGTTGTAACATGGTTGTGATTTGTTGCGTTTGTTGTCTGAGGACTGCATTTTGTTCGCTAATCATTTGTGTTAGCATTTTTGATGGATTGCTTTAGTAGTTCTTTGATTTCTGTAGCGTCGTTGATGTTGTTGTTCTGGTTTTGGTTGTCTAAGGGTGTTGTTTGTTTGATTGCTTGCGCGTAGCTTCGGCTACCAGAGGTGTTGGTATTATTGTGGTTGATATTCATTACGTGCTGTACGTTTGTTGATGTCTCGGTTTCTGCGCTGTCCTGTTGTGTGTGATAGTTATTGTATGTCCTGCTTCGAAGCGGCGGAAATAGTTTACGTTGGATTTGTTTTCTGACTGTACAGCCTTTGTAGCTAGCTGGGTGGTTTCCACTGTGATTGTAGCACTTTGCATCGTTTATTTTTCCCGTGTATAGGAGGTCATAGACTAAGAGCCTAAAATCTAAGACTTACACTTGTATTATAGGTGATACAAATAGACGTGAATACGATACACTAGCACATTGTCTTTTCTCCTCTTTCTTCTGTTTCTCTTATCGCTAATGTTAAGCATGTTACAAAAGGCAGTCGTTGGGTATTCGATTAAATAAATAAAATTAAATATTATATATAAATTGATTCTTTTTCCAATCCATTACTTTTAATAGATTTAAAAATTAATTATAATATAGGTGAAGAGGAAACAAAAGTGTAAAATATTAAATAAAATTTTGCTAAAATTCAATTTTCACCATATCCTCATTTTATAATTATATAAAAAATTAACAATAATCTAATTTAAATATAAAATAAAATAATAATATATTTATTGATTTAAAATTTACTATTATTAAAAATAATACATCCAAAAGCAAACATATTTTTCCAAAAAATTATTTAAATTTATAATAATTAATCCAAAAATTCAAATTATTAACAAAATTAATTCATTTGAATAATAATTTCAACCTAAATTACCAACAATAATATTTCATCCAATTACCTCGATACTTTGGAAGGACAGGCGTTGCGCGTGAGCAATCTATTAAGCATAATTTCTGTTTTAGAACCTCATTAATATGTCTAATTTATCTAATTATAACTATAGATTTAAAATTCAGAGAATTAATAAGTTCTCTCAGTAATATATAAGTTATCTCAGTAATATAAAGTAAGATGAATAAAAATCGTAGATCATAAATTAATCATGACGTCAAATCTTATCTCAGTTAATTTTTCTTGTGTTTTATCATTTTTGTAAATGAATACGCATGCAAAACAGATACGCTATGTCCGCAATATTATTCGCAGCTCAACACTACTGAAGTTACTATTAAAATGAAATTTAGGATTTGTTATAACAAAAACATTATCGAGAAGAAAGTAAATTTAATGTTAAATCTAAGAACTTATTGTGTATAGAGAATATATTAAAATTATTGCATTATTTCTCTGATCTATTATCGTTTGAAAGAAAAGAATTTTTTTTCCTTTCTAAAAAAAGTATAGTACACAATTAATTTCTCTTTCTGAGGCAGCTTAGTTTAATTATTGCGCGATTTTGTTATTCTCATACTTGTGTCTAACTCGGATAGAAAAATATGAATTGTTCTGTAGAATGGTACGATGAAATAAACTTTTGTAGAGTGAAATTACAGCGTGTATACCCTGTTTGCAGCACTAATCCGGGAATAGCCGGAACCATATGCGTGAGGATTTACATTTTCTCTCTGCTAATATGTATTATAAAGTATTAAATCAGAAATACTGTAGGTTATAGAAACACAAAAAAGTTATTTTTGCACGAATAATTATAATGCTCATAAAATCTCAAAGTGGAGGAAACAACACGAATGAATAAGTAAATTCAGTCATATACTATGTAAAAATGCTTGTAAATTATGTGAAGTAATATTGCTTTGTGCAATGCTAAATGATATCTTCTGCAGCTTTTTTGAAGTATACCTTTAATTGCCTAAAGAGTGTCATATGTACCCTTTTCTTATCTGAATGCTTTCGAATATCAAATATTACAACATATGTAAGTATATTGTACAGTCAATCGCAGAAGTCGAGATGCATCCCTTAAATACTATTATAGAAAAAACTTTAGCTCTACGAATTTTATAGACATTTACGATGCGTATTGTTCAAATATAATACAATTTATTCACTTGTACCTTTATGAAGAAAAAAGAGATAAAATACAGAAAATATAACGTTATGAAAATTACAGACATCTGTTATATCGCTATGAAATTACAAAAGTAGTAGGCTTAATATTATGTTAATATTTTCTAGATCCTACGTAGGCATTAATAACGTACATTTGTACTATCCTTTTTTCGTCGAAAAAATTAAAGGTTTTCTAATTTCTGATGTAATGTTATCTATGAGATTTTTGTTAGTTGAATGTTTTAATTCTAATTCCTTTTAGAAATATATTAATTGTACAACAATTATATCAATATAAAATGTAAATAATTTTGTGATGTGCGTTTTTACTTTCTCCTTGGTAAGTTGGATACTGGAAATTGAATAGCTGTATGTAGATTCACGTGACTAACTGTATGAAGAATTTAGATTATTCTAGATGCAAGTATGTAAATACATACATAGTACTTACATCTTATGTATCAACATGGTTCATGTTATGTGTACATATACATATTTTGTCCGAGTGTTTTTTAAAACATTTCTTCTATAAAAATATGCCAATGCTTTAAAAAATTTGATAATTATTTAGAAAATGGTTTCGCTATCAATTTCGATGATTTTTGTATATACATATGTTGTAGAAATCAGCATTTTGTGCAACTTTTCCTATACGCATTTTTCTACATGTAACGATGTAATCGCCAACTCTTTTCATTTTCGAGATACGTATGTACATACATATTTACAAAAAAGCTATCGATACTATTACAGCGAATTCTGCATAAAACTGCATCCCCACCATTCTGTATCGGCATTTCTCAGTCGGCACTATTCGTTCTGTCGAACGCTTTTGCTAATATATATGGTAGTAGCGCCCCATTGGGTCGCTCTTGTGAATTGGCAATGCCGCTCGGCAGTATAAAACAAGTGTGAACTTCAACGTCGGTTCGCCGATCGATTTCCTGATCGATGTCGGTAAATATAAAAAAATACCGTGCCAAATATAGTCAAATCTTTGTTACCGTTAAACTATCGAATATATTAAATATAAGTGCTATCTCTCTCTACAATAAAAATTTTGTGTTTTCTACTCATTTAAAAAATTGTTTAAAACTGCTTGAAAAATAGTTTACTCCTATTTAATGACTAAATATGTGAATTTTAAAAAATACAAATATCGTTCGAATGTTGTCTCATTTAATCGCAAAATTTAAATAAATTATTGAGGAATATATAAACGAGATGTATACAAATTCAGTAATGTACAATTTAAAAAAATATACTATATATAAAATAGGTACCAAAATGAATACAATTCAAATATACGTCTTATACATTTAATCTCATTATGAATTAGTTAAATCAAAGAAACAGGACTTATAAATAATAATTCTACTTTTTTTAGAATTTCGAGCTTGATCTCTGCAAAACCGTATAACAGCGTTAAAAATTGATAAGTGAAAAAATTATATTACATCATAATGTCGGACTCTCTTAGTTTTCGAGATATTCGCAAATAACAGTCGGCAATGTCGGCACCAGATGCGTTGTGTACGTCCGTGACAGCGTATGCGTTACCATAGGTTGCTAGCCGCCTTATGATGGTTAGATAAAATGACGCCTAGTACGAACTTAGTTCGTATCTTTTATGGTTTACGTAAGTATCATTTTAGCCGGTCGCTGTAAGGCGGCCAGTATTCAATGCTGCCGCATACGCTACCATAGACGCACAACTATAGACAGAATTCACTGTAGCGGTGCCAGCAGTTTTTTGCAAATATCTTAGAAACTGAAGCCAACCGACGGTTATATGTATAGGAAAAAGTTCTTTAAAATCTTGAATGTTTCGACATGTTCAAAAATCATCGAAATCGGAGAGGAGGGAATAATTCTACAAGTTTACCAACCTTGGTTTTCAAGCTGGGTTGAGATAGTATGTGTTACGTCCGGTGACTCTCTACGGTCGAGGCGTTCATCAGCTGTGTACATATAATTAATCGGGTCGCAATAAGCCTAAGGAATGGCCATAAAACGAGGCTTCCTGAATTACCGTTAAGTCCGTCAATTGGCATAAAACAGCTTCGACCTAGGAAGTTCCTTATGGTTATTGCTCGATCGGTAAAAAGAGGGGAAATCTGAGTTTTCCCATGTTTCCCAGGATTCCTCCCGCAAGCGACCTCTGGTGGGGCGATCATTACCGAACAAGAGTTTTTTTTAGCGATAACATCGTCACCGGACGGCACTGCCTAACCACCTACCGATCAGTCAACACCTCTGGACTGGATCTGCGACATTACTACAATCAACATCTCGAGCTGGCTATACAACTACGATTCAGTCAATATCTCAATACTTGTGTTACAAGGACAGGACAATCTGTTACGTTCTATTTAGTTGCCGCGTTCGATAGCATTAACTGACGTTTAATGCAAATGACAATATGTTCCACTTTCGGCTAACCTGCTATGTGCGGAAATACTGGTACGGGAGAGGATTAAAGTTGTTCGAAAGTAAATTAACAATATGTAATGATTTATTCAACTCTTGCTCGATTTCGATATTGACAATTGATTGACAGACTGACGGATATGTCNAACACCTGTTGGCCGTGCTGGATACACTCGTTCCCGTAAGATCACGAAAGTTAAGCAGCACTGGGCGCGGGGTGGTCAAAGATGGGTGACCGCTCCGTGTGGTGATGATGTTGACGAAGAGGACGCGCTGGGGCTGCGGCGCCCCCGTGAACATAGGAGGACACTGGGGCGTTGGTGGCTCTGGCAGACTATAGGAGGTTAAGCGTGTTTTGGGATGCCTTCCTTCAACCAAGAAGGAAGAACGACGACGAGGCTGCACCCTGGTAGTAATTCGAAAGAGACCCCGGGGCACCTCATAACGTCGAGAGGTCAACCGTGGGGTTTTAGTCGGTAAGAGTCCGACACTACTCAGTTGTTGTGGGGAGGCAACACTGAGTGTCCATGAGGATTTCCCCACGTATAAAAAAAAAAAAAAAAAAAGACTGACGGATATAAAATTCTTCGGTTGACAAAATGGTAATTTTTCGGTTGACAAAATGATAACTAACTCTTCGATAAACAATGGTAATTATTCGATAGACGAACGGTAATTAATTAATATTGACTTCTCTGAGTCGCTACATTTATTTATATCTGTCGAAGATGAAAAAAACGTCGGGCCTTTCTTTTGAAAATGTTTGGGAAGATTCCCAACGTTTGTACAGACTGCCAAGTTTGTTTACAATTTAAATTGTCTTAATATCGTTATAAAAACATAGTTAGGTAAATATAAAAACATAGTTAGATAAGTTTTCGCAAGATATAGCTTTTAGCGGATTTAACTGCCTTTCACTTCAAATATTGTAAACACGGTTTCTAATAAACGTTTTAAATTACCTTGATTTTAAAGAAATTACCAATTTTACTTTCGCGCTACGGATCGTGCGGGGCGCGGGACGTGACAGTCAACATATCTACAAGACTCGATCTCGCCTATAGATTAGTCAACATCTCTACACTGATTCTCTAACCTGAGAACAGTCAGCTTCTCTCTATCAGGTCTTCACCCGTCAATCATTCGTCTACGACACTTACACCTTACGCAACGAAGCGCCGAGAGAGCATAGCACCGTCGCAGTTGTTCGACGCGATACACACCTTACGCAACGGCGTAACTATCTACTGTACAAAGTTTTTGAACATATATATATTATAACCTGTTAAACGCAGTGTTGTACCACATCAACCGTCCCTATTATCCTAACAGAAATAAGGGGATCGATTTGTTCGTGGCGTCGATTATCCTAATCGTAACGGGAATTTACGACTTCCGTTGACGCGCTTCCTCGCGATCACATCTCCCCGCGACTGGTCGAAAATATAGTATGTATTATATGTATTGTATGTATGTATGTAGTATGCTTATGCAATAAATTGAGAATCTATGAAACAATAATAAAATCTGTTTGGACCTATGGGATATTATGCAGCACGGCAACAAAAATCCATACAGCAAAGATAAAAGTATTTCAGGCAAAAATCCTAAGAACGATGGTGGATGCACCATATTATCTCAGTGTAAAAATACCGGTTTTGTCCGAACAAATAGTAAAATGTACTAAAAAAATCGGCTATGTAGCAGCAAAAGTTTATAACAAAATTAATAGAAGACGATTAAGGAGGACGACTTATGGATTTAACTACATCAAGCCTCTACACCTAACCCCAATCATAAGGAAGCAACAATCTTGGAATATCATCCTATTGGGAATTGGCAATAGCGCGATATCAAATCGCAAATAATAAAAGAAGTTTACTAAATATCGAATAAGACAAGTTGTAAAGAAAAAGTAAGAAAAAGAAAATTTAAGGAGTTCCCTACCTAATTCATCAATCCCATCAAGGTCATAGGACATAAATTATCGGTAGGTACTAATGAATTTCTGTACTGTATGTAGTAACAAATTTTCTATGTAATAACAAAAAGAATTGCGCAAATTGTACATCATCTGATTATATTTTATTTGACGTCAAATCATAATATTATAGAAGAGAAGTCTACAATCTATAACTTGTAAATTTATTGATGTTATTAATTAGTAAATTATTATTTAAGAGGGTTCTAGTCTCCTAATACTTATGGAGGGGAGTATTGTGTAAGTGTGTAATCAGTATTTTATATTAAAACCTGTATTAAAATTTATGTTGAAATTGTTTATTTGTACATTCCTATTTCATAACGCAACGCACAAGTAATAATACGCGGTTGAATTATTAGATATATTATTTCATTTTTAAGTTGATTCTTGCGCCGCATTCGATGGATCAGCAAACACCTCAAATGTATGTAGCATTGCATGCATATATACAGTCATTTATGGAAGTCTACTTATACATATCTGATTATGTGTATGTGTTATATGTGTATCTGATTTACCAAAGAAACTAAGAATGCACTTTGCCATAAAAATGATTTGTACTTACATATCAATGCAGTTAGTACTCGTTTCTTTTTTCAAAATTTCTGTAAAGAATTACAAAATTAAAATATTTAATTTATAAAAATTTTGGGGTACAATATCAAGGAGATGGCAGAACATTATTGATCCTTATATGTATATCGATCCTGTATATTGACTTCCACAACTCAATTGTTGTTATTAAAGCGAATATTTGTATATTTTGATCTTACTTGCTGGACCTTAGTAAAAATATACAGCTTAAATACAGATTCGTTTCATCTATTGAAAATTATAATACATGTTCTACTGTGAGTAGTTTATATAATATTATTCGATGCTTCTGTGCATTTTGCGTTCTTAAGTCTGCCATCAATGCATAAAAATCTGTAATCTAATAATTATAAACAATAATACCATTGCGGTTTGGTATATTCATAATTTCGTAAGTAAAGCGTATCTTGTCAAATGTGTGCAAGTATCTGGATACTTTTATGCGCCAATGTATATACAAAAGGTGTATGTAATTTTTGTAAGATTGTACTTTCTATTCTTTTACTTCCCTTTTCCTAATAAAGGTGATAGTGAATAAATTATGCTACATTTTAACAATATGTGTCTTAATGTGTCAAAAAAATTTGTAGACCTAACGGCTTATTTATTCCAGTATAGAATAATGATTCTGCTATGTTCACTATCAAAATACTTTACCTGTTGTTATTTCTTTATTCAGAGGTAGGATCACAATAGCTATTATGTTATTCTTTGGAAAAATCTATCACACCGTTCTGAGCCGAAAAACCTTTATTGCACATTTTTACATGGACTAGGGACAAAAAACAAAGGAACATCTTAAACCTATCAATTAAATCTATCGATTCTAGTTACTATTTAGTGTAACTAGCGCATCTGCATATGAACGGCGAGCACGAACTCACGTTGTCATTTTCAACATTACTACATACTTAAATTAATTTTTCTATGCAAATAAATATTTCTAAAACTATAATATTTCTTTCAGCATATACTTTTTTCTAATTTTTGTACATTTTTATCCATTTTGTTAACGTTAAATAAAACTCTATAAATTCCATGTATATAAGTTTTTTATGATAAGATCTTTTGAACCTTCTATTTGAGAATCCAATTTTATATTATAAGCGGCTTAACGTCGATACGATATGTTTATAAGTGTAGCTTACATGAAAATTCGTAATTTAAAGGTTGAAAGTGATTATTTACAAAATGGTAATTTCAAACAGTCACAATCACTATAGTACAATAATTTCAATATATTATAGATTTTAAACCTTCATGATGATTAGTAGATAACACATTTGTGGGCCTTCGGATTTCGATCGTACGTTCAATATATAATACGACTCGTTTCGATGTTTTGCGAACACTCTAGTTCATTTTTCCACCCTCGTCAGTTGTGAAATCGATGTTCGGGCAACAAGAGTTCCCCGCAGTCCGCTCTTATTGCGAAGGAGTAATACTCGTAAAGGAGCGAACAGAACGGAGAGGGTGAGAACATCCCACTCTTGTAGGGTTCCGCGCCGACACGCCGAGGAGGATCTGGGATCTCATCAGATTTGCACGACGACCCAGGGGATAGCGGCGAGAGGGGTGGGCCCTCCCAATGCCCGAACTAACCTAGGAACGATTCCGGGACACCCCTGTTGAGCGTCAGGCGGACCACCGTGGGGTTTTAGTCGGTAAAGTCCGATACTACCCCACCACTTCCCAGAAGAGCGGCGGCGGGGGTTGTCCATGAAGATTTCCCTACGTATAAAAAAAAAAAAAAAGAAAAAAGCTCATTTCTCCATCTGACACTATTAACCCTTGTAGTATTTTGTAATTTTTTTATGTACCATCTAGAAATATTTTAGAGAATATACATTTTGAAGACATTTATTAAAATTAATATATTTTTTTTTTATAAATAAAGATGTCTTTACATTTTTCTTGTATTTCATCGTAAAGCGTACCTTGTTTTACATAAAAGAGTTATTTAATCATTTCCTATAAGCTTTAATTTTTGGAAGATAATTCTTTTTTTTTGGAAAAATGTTAAACATGTCTATATCAGTCCTCTTCAGTGGAAATATATTTTTAAATATCATTTCATGAAAATAAAGTGTCATTACATGTGTTAAAATTGTATTACATATGGAAAGTAGGAATATCAACTCAAGATATTTGTGGCAATATTCGCCTGAGTCGACATCTCGGTTGTTAAGTGCGGAGAGGGTTAAAAATATGACCGAAATTTAAAGAACGACGAATATGTCAATTTCAATAAATCTTTACTTAGACGTAAAAAGTATGTCTGTTATTAGTGATTTGTGTTTACCTACATCTACGTACAGATATACTATTGAATAATAGAATACTGCTAGCGCAAGCTTTATGCATTGTCGTTATAAAAGAAGGAGAATTTCGAAAGAGATTAACAGATCTCTTAACTCTTACTACCTTCTTCTTCAGGAATCTTACTGGCCGAAGCCAGTTTGTAATTGAGGTGTACATGTTTGTAGTGGTGTATTAGCAGCCGGTATAGTTGTGTTTGTGATAGTGCTACTACTGCTCGTGGCTGCGTAGAGGCTGAGACAGGTTCTTCTGCGGGTGTAGATGTCGCTGTTGGGGTACTGCTGTATTTTCTTCTTTTTTTTTTTTGATGCCGCGGCAGAAAAATCGGACTCTGGTCGCCGGGATTGAACCTGGGTCCCGAACGTTCGTAACACGTTGAGTGCCACAACACGCGTATTTGGGTGTCAGCAAAGTTTCTGGTCAGGCCATGTAACCCATATTCGGGTGTCGCTTATTCGACTACTTGCGAAGGATCGTCGTAGGTAATTGAAAAGATATTCCATAATAAGAAAACTGTTGAATTGTTATAAAAGTAATACGAAAATGGTTTATTAAAAAAATGATTTAGAATGTAAAACTTTAAAGCATTCTATACATAGCTGAGGATGGTCGGAACAATTTGGACAATAAGTTGTTGTTTTCTTCAAATTTTTTTGTGTCTTTGTTCGGTCCATGCGACGTCTTTTATTTGCAGAATATAGTTTGCATGCGTGTTTAATGCTTGTTCCGGAATCATTTTTCCGAACGGCGATATTATGCTGATTCCGTCGAAGACAAGGATTTTTTGTATTTTCAGACAACCCTAATAATTTTGCAGCTAATAACTCTCCGAATATTCTAATATTTATATCCTTCTTCGTTACAATTTTATAAACCGTCAAAGAGTTTTCAACAGAAATTTCCAGAAGGAGTTGGACGCCAAGTTTTCTGTTCCATTTGATTCCTTTTCTAATTTTGGTGGCATAAGAAACCATTTGGTCGGAATAATCTATACCACACTTTCCTTCATTATATTCGACAACAGCTAGTGGTTTTAATATTGCGAACAAACGAAACGAGAGATCATTCTTGAGGCCACCACTTGAGCGACTCGCATTACTAAAATATCGATGGGAGTATCTAGCAGAGAAAGCTTGGTACTGCGGCACGCGTAGCCTGACAGAGATTTCATTGAAAACACGCGTGGCAATCAACGTGGTAACGTAAGGCGCTAACCACTGTACTGCCGTCGTCCGACACTAGTTAGCGTCGAGTGGTGGTATTTGCTGTCGAGTGCCGCCACATAATAATTGAACTAGAAGGCATTTATGACTCCATGCAAATAAACAATGAATACTATAATAAGAACTTATTCTGATACTATATAAATCATTTAACCCTAAAATATAAAATAGTACTTAGTTCTGAAATCAAAAAAATTGATTGTCATTGACTTTCATGTTATACAGAGAAATTATAAATAGACCGCGGATGTTTATTGCAAATTCGTATTTTTATCAAAGTGACTAAAAATATGAAACATACATAAATAGAGATTTATTTTAAATAAATTCAGATATTACAAACATCAATAATATAAATAAAACAAATAGTTTGAATGTTTTAGATATTTTTTCTTACTACGTGTGCAAACGCGGAATTATACGCTAATTATAAACGCAGAAACTACTCGATCATTGGAAATAATCATCCAAATACACCTGTCTTGAGTATGTTGAACATAATGAAATTTTTGGGTACGTTACGAACTCATTTCCTCTCAAAGAATTAATATCTTCGTATCGTGGCTGTGAATTCCTCCAGTACATTGAAAATATTTGACTGTCTGAACCAGTTTCCAATTCTCATTTTCAATTCTTCTTATTTCTCAGTTTCCTTTCGGCTGCCAAAGCGTGTAGACGCGTGTCTAGTGCCCAGTGAAGTTCACAATAAGTGACGAACCCCCGTCGAAAGTGAGTTGAAGCAGAAAAAAAACCAAGCGTTTTCTAAACTTACTCGTGGAAAATCCAACACTACTAATCTCTAATCCAAATCATAGCCTCTCGACTAGTTATTTCAATTTAAATTAACTAGCTCGAAGATGGCCCAAGTAACCAGATCAGGTCCTCACGAACAAAACTACAACCGCACCGTTCTATCTCCTCCGTGGCAAAAGGATAATATATCCCACCTTTCAAACCACACCAACAGCATCAAAAAACGTAAGCTAGATTCAGTAAAAAAAAATGTAAACACTAGTTAGAACGAACCGTCAACAAGTTACATTACCACCTACAACCGATACGCAATATTAGAATCTATAGACAATTCTATGGACGTAGTTGAAACATCAACAAATCAACACACACACAAAAATCCTCCCCCCCCACCAATCTTCATTGATGATGTTATCGACATCCAAACAATGAAAAAATCCATCGAGAAAGAAATTAACAAAGAGGACTACATTCTAAAAATTAAAAACAATCAGGTTAAAATCTTGCCGGCCAACCCAGACTCCTAAGAAAATTAACAAAGTTACTAAAAACCCGAAACGAAAACTTCCACACATACCAATTGAAACAAGAAAGACTTTTTCGAGTGGTACTACGCAACTTCCACCACTCAGCAAATTTAGAAGAACTGAAACTTGAACTCCTAAATCATGGCCATGAAGTAATCAATATTAGCAATATAAGACATAGAATCACAAAAAAAATCACGCACCTAACCAATGTCTTCAAACCATATTCCTCCGCTATTGCCGCCGAAATAACGGAATATTTGCACTCTTCCTTCCAGACACCTCCTCCTGTTGAATCCTTCTCTTCTCTGGAAGTTATAGAATTAATTGTCGTCTAAACCCTAGGAAAGCATCGGGACATGATCAGATAAGTAACAAAGCTATCAAAGAGCTTCCCAAAAAAGGGATTGCTCTCATTACCTCCATTTTCAATGCAATTCTTCGCCTGGAATACTACCTCAAGTCCTGGAAAATATCATTAATTACCTTCATCCCCAAACCTAGAAAACCAATACACGAAACTAGCTCTTATCGCCCAATTAGTCTTGTACCCACTTTGTCCAAACTATTTGAGGGTTTGAAAACAATGCCGGATCATCAATTCGGCTTTCGGAAACAACATTCTACGATAGAACAAATTCACCGTCTAACCCATAAAATCAGCCAAGATTTAGAAAAGAAAAAATACTGCTCTGCGGTATTCCTGGACATTCAGCAGGCGTTTGACAAAGTGTGGCATAAAGGACTTTTGTTCAAACTAAAGAAAATTCTACCACACACCTACTACTCCATCCTAAAATCCTACCTAAACAACAGGCTGTTCATGATCAAATACTCAGACGCTATAACCACAACATTCCCAATAGAAGCTGGCATACCCCAAGGCAGTGTCCTCGGACCTCTGCTGTTCACCATCTACACTGCAGACTTACCAACCTTAACAGAGATAACCACAGCGACATTTGCTGATGACACAGTTCTATTAGCATCCCACGCAGATCCGGCAATCGCCTCCTCAACGCTCCAGCGAGGTCTCGGCTCTATGGAAAAATGGTTCCACAAATGGCGTTTCAAAATCAACGAGAATAAATCCAGCCATATAACTTTCACACTGCGCAAACAATCCTGCCCACAGGTGACCATAAATAATATTCCAATACCAAACAAAGACACAGTCAGATACCTGGGAATGACTGGGAAACGGCACATCGCAGAGAAATCCAAAGAACTAAAAACAAAATTAAAAAATCTCTACTGGCTCATCGGCAAACGCTGCAACTTAAACATGCAGAGTAAAATGATGCTATATAAAGCCATATTAAAACCAGTTTGGACCTATGGGATCCAGCTATGGGGAACAGCGAGTAATTCCAACATAGAAATTCTCCAACGATTCCAATCAAAAACTCTAAGATGCCTAATAGACGCACCTTGGTATGTTACCAACGAAACGATACATCGCGATCTTAAGATACCCACGGTCAAAGAAGAAATCTCAAAGTTCAGAAACAGATATAATATAAGAGTTAACAACCACCACAACCCATTAGTTACCCAATTACTTGACACGACGAATCAGATCCGCAGACTAAAAAGGCAATAGCCCTTAGATTAAAGCATCAGATTCAACTAGAATCGAACACACTATAAACTGTTATAATCCATGTTACAGAACCACGCCAAAACAATTTACTGAAAATTCTGTAAAAGAATTGATTGTAAATAATCGACTAAATAAAAAAAAATTCTGATTTAATATAGATTGTTCTTTGCAGAAGCAAATCGCTATGGGACACTCTACTAGCTAAAATTCGAGTATTAAATTAGTGTTGAGAAGTTGTTTAAATGCTCCTCGATTACCGCACCTTATAATATTGAATTTCCAATTTTTCCGAGAAGTTACAGAACAATCTGTTATCAAACTGATTTTAAAAACTTCAAACGTATGTTTATGTGAGCAGAGTTTTTATTTTTGAATCATCAAAGTAGTTTCTCATTACATGACAATGAAAACAGCATATTTCCATGAAATTAGTGTGAAATAAAACAAGTTACGTTAATATGAGGCTTGTATTAATATAAAGCACGTTATTATAATGTTAATCTGCGTGTTAGTTAATTGAAATATTTGTTATATGAAATTGGTTGTAAATCATGGTGATATATTGATTATTTATTATTAAACATTAATTTATTATGCATTGCACCAATGAAATGTATACAATAATTGTTATTCGTGCACTTATTATCGAATTTATTCATTAGTTCACGAAGTTTCAACACGGAATAAAATTACGATTACGAAATTTGCGAAAACAACTAGACACTCAGAATTTCACTGTCTTCGTTGGTCTGTTGCGACCTATTACATTACATTATGTTGCTTTTCACGGTATACCTAAAACTCTATGTTGTCGATATACAATTGTATACCTAAATACCGTTCGTTCTCAACGTCTGTGACATACATACATAATATAAGAATGATGAGACAGCTAATGAGAACACCTGCTGGTTCTTTGTCCAAATGTAGTGATTAAATATTTATAAAGTGCATGGGGCATATACGTTGCATTAGTGACGTATGATTAACTGTAATTTAAGAATGGGAGCACTTTATCGTATATACATTTTTCATGTACATTATAAGGTTTCATTTACAGTGTGTTAGTAATGATCTACAGAGTTGTCGAGCGTTGAGTTGGTTGAGATCAAGCTTTCATCATGAAAAGAGCTACATTAGAGACGCGATTCTTGAAAATAACGAAAATATTTGCGAAACTGGGCGGGATTTGGCCAGATCAAAATAAAGTAAAATTTATTTTGTGGGCTATGGTGCATATTACCATGGGATCGTTTGTCGTTGTACAGGTACGTATCTATCAATTTATATAACAATTCACCAATATTACAATACGACATTGGTAACAAAACGTTCCATGATAATAACGCAAATCACTTTCCATTGCTCCTCTGTTATAGCCGGTATGAAATACAAATAAAATCCATAGATAGTTCTAATGACTTTCATTTCAAAACGTAACTCTCGATTTTAAAAGAGTTGTACGCAAAGAAAAAAGAAGGAGTTCTATAGGATTGTGTAAAAAAATTTTCGGATACCGTAGATAATTTTAGGAAGACACTATTAACCCACTAATTAGGTGCTATCATTATTAAAATTTCACATCTAGCGAATTTTTCTTTTTGATACCACTTGGAAAAGAACGTTGTTACTTTTAATAAAATAACGAAGGATAATAAAAAAAGTTGCATTTGTTTGAAGTTTAAACGATTGATTTCTAAAATAAAAAGGTGTAAATAGCATCATTGCGATTACCTTGATAATAGCCCTTAAGGGCTAAAGATAGAGGTAAAACTTATAAATAATTAAGAGTAGATCATTAACTTTAATCCAAGATAGCAAGAGTCGTACATATAGGTACTTTGGAAGTCGTGATAGAGCAGTCGTCCTTAATAGGTGCGACAATTCTTATGATCATAAAGCATGGTAATTATGTTCTGAATGCTGAAAAGGTAAGAAAGTACTTGTTGGTTATGACAAGATTCTTTCAGTTTGGATACCAATCTTACAAATATTATAGCTCAAGTCCCTTTTGAATGACATGTCCGAGGACTGGGCAATCGATCGATTGAAACAAGAATTTTCCATTATGACGACATACGCTAATAGAGGAAGTATTCTTGCGATGTTCTACTTTGGTAAGTTGAAATATGTACTTACAAAGGTCAATCGCAATTTTAGTCGACAATCTTATTAGTATACAACAGATTGATCTGGCTAACACTCATGTAGATAAGTAAAATGCCGGGATTATTCAATAAATGCATAAGAAAATTTGAAGGGTTAATATCGAAAACTGTTGCATTTTCGATGTAAAATATGTAATGAATAGCAACCCGCTGTCGTTTCGTGATATTTTTATTAGAAGATAAAATACTTGACAGGAATAATATAAAAATGGGTGCCGACTGTCCACACTGTTCATTATTTTACATTTTGTAATTTAATTAATAGAATACGAATGTTTATGTATTAATGGGAAACTCAGAGCTGCTAAAATGCACGAAATGCACGTAATATATAGAAAAATAGAAAATGTCCAATGAATAGCACTCGATGCTCTGCAATTTCACGAGTGTCACAAATCCTTTTTTATGTCCTATCCTTCTACATACGTTTGCAACAATAGGTATATATTTGCATAAATATCCGTAGTGAATTAAGATAGTAACCATTTGTTTTCAGTAAACGCGTGTATATGCGCATTCCTTTTCGTACAACTGCCATGGACAATGCGTCTGGTACACATGATAAAACCACACAATACATCGCCACCCATGTTATACACTATACCAGCATACTATTTTATCGAGGATGACCTCAAATATTATTACTACATTCAAATATATCTGGGCCTCGCTATATATGTGGTGCTAATCGTGTTCGTCAGTTGTGACACTTGTTACATGGTCCTTGTGCAGCATGCTTGCGGACTGTTGACTGTAGCTGGGTAAGCAAATCGAAAATTTCCTCCATATTTCAAATGTTATCGAATAAATTGCACTGTTTCTAGATATCGTTTCAAGAATTCTATCAACGACTTTTCTTTCAATACGAAGATTTCTGAAAAGAAGGTGAAGGAGACATATGACAGAGTACGCTTCTCTATACAGGGACACCAACGGGCAATAATGTCAGTATTAGCCAGCGTCTCTAACTGTTATAACCAGGGACAGTTATAAACAAAACGACTAAAGGTTGCAGTATAAGAATTAGTAGATAAGTTTATCTGGTTTTGTTTACGAATATTCGCAATAGATGATCAACATAAATATGGTTGCCGATAACCTTTATACGTGGAAAAATTCTTTTTTGGTTACCGATAAACATTATCGACTAACGAAATTTTTCTTACTTACCGACTACCATTATAGATGAGAGAATTCTTTTTTGTGTACCGATATCCATTGTCGGTGAAGAAATTTTCTCTTTGGTTACTTGCGACTATCGTTAATTTTTATTAACATTTGAATAGAAGAGCTTTAACCTTTTAGGTACGATGTGCCACTATAGTGGCTTTCGCGGATGTCGTCTTATATTACGACGCGTCACTATATTAGCTCACCCTACTGACTCATTCGCTCATCGTTTGAACTAAATGATCTTTTTCATTTGTCTTGCCTCACACTTTTCTTACCCTCACAACGTTTTATAACAGGTTTAACAATATATGGACAGGATATATAGTCTTTACGCAAGTGTCAGGTATCAATTGTTGCTTCTCATTAATATAAATATATCATTATTAGATGCTCTTATTAACATGCCGATCCGTACACTTATAATTTTTTAGAATCTTCAACCTCAAAATGTCGCTTCACGTGGGTCTATGTGGTACCGTGCTTTAAAATATATCAAACTCAATTGTATTATTAATTATTAAAGTAAATTATTAAATTTAAAGTATATGCATCATATCTTTAAGAAGAATTATAATTTAGTTATCAAAAACTTCGTTCCGATGTGCTAGGGAACAGCATTATTCGTCACACATTGCATTCGTCATTTATGTTTAATTCGCGTCAAACTCAGCCGTACCTAAGGGGTTAAATACAATTCTCGATCACTTGTGGGGTATCAGTAATATTAATGGAAATGAACGATGGCTGAAAGTAGCTAAAAATGAATTTCATCGATAACGATTCGATAAGAATTATTGGTAAAAGAAGTTCTATAATCCATAATGATTATTCATGACCAACAAAAAATTCCGCCATAAATAATGGTTACTGGTGACAAAAAAAAAACATCTGTAATCTCTCATATACAGGATGTTCAACTACAGATATAAAAAAATTTAAGGGGTGATTTTTCCAGCTAAAATAAATGAAAATGATGAATACAGAATTGCTTTTTGGGCTTTGTTTTTTAATTATTGACAATTAAAAATTAACCGAACTCTCCCTGTGCGCAAGCAAACCTTCTTACATGAACGAAAGTAGGTCTAACTTGGTAGCGGGTTGCACAGGGATCCTCAAATCGAACGATACACGGGCGGCAGCTTACCTCATACAAATCGTAGAGAACAAGATTATGACATTTGAAACTTACACCATTCTTCGTGATTTTTTGCAATACCTGTCTACTCATTAACATTTATAACAGCATATCGAAATCCATCTCATGAAATTTTCGAGTAGTTTCTTCTAATCCTTTCCCTTCATAAATAATTAATATTTATACGAATTTAAGTTTAAGTTTGCGGGTGTCCGGGGAAGAATCACAAACCCATCGCGAGTGTGTTCCCTGTTAACAGAAAATTCGTAACGGAAATAACAAGTTTTATATTACAGTAAATATAATTTAATATAGTCTCTGTTTTCTTCCAAACAAAATACACAATAAGCACGATAGGTACAACACGCACTGTACACATTGCACACCTAAATCACTCGTATTGGAACTAAATAAAAAAAGATTTAAAAAATACCACAGAATATAAAAATAAAGGAAATAAAACGTTCAAAGAACTAAAAATGAAAAGGCCTAAAGAAATCTACATCGGAATAACTTAAACCTATACTAAATTTACAATTAAGTGCTATTTTATGTTTGTACAATTCCCACAATATTTCTTTTTGGTTTTCGAAATGATTCTGTTCTTCCAGAACTGTCTTATCCTCCTATCAAATTTCTAAAATCGTTAAAATATGTTACGTAACAAGGTAGTAGTGAAGAGTTGATTCAGAAAAAAATTTATGATATTGCCAACGCTTTCGTTTTCTTTGTATCATTTTCCCGAAATTAGCTAAGGACAGTCAGATATCTGAGGTACCTTTTAGAAGCATTGTTGGGTGTGCCTATTGGAAAAACGAACAAGCTCCTCAACAGATGTGTTTAAAAATGATTAAACTGCCTTGCAAAGAAAATACTATTTCGATAACGAAAACGAAAACTTAAAAGAGCTATTCAATGCGATAAATGCAATTTTTATTGCATTATTAAATGCATTTGTATTAATTTGTATTATTACACGTTACTCTATAAAATAATACCTTAATTAGTCCTTCTAGTATAAGTTTAAATAATTGTTTTTGTAGTTTCTTTTGCTTTCTTCAGTTTTTGTTTCACGTGTGTGTATGTCAATATTGTAATACGTAGTGACCAGTAATTTGCGTGGAAAATGTGTGTGGTTCATGCAAGACAGCGTTCGACCACTTTTAGTAGTATAATGGTCATCGGGAATCGAAATGATATTCTTTTATCTATAATGATCGGTAACCAAAAAAGAATCCTCTCATAAATAATGGTTGTCGCTAAAACAAAAAAAAAAAAAAAAAAAAAAATATTGATTATTTGTAACGGTTATTCGTAATGCTTAAAAATTATTTTTTTTTATCGTTTTTTTTTTTTTAAATTTATTCAAGATTTAGTGATCGCTGCCTTGTATTTAAACGATTTTATTTATTTTTTGTCAATGACCTTTTTCTCACAAATCTTAAGGATATATTTTTGGTCTTTGAACTTATAACGTAAATTGAAAAAAATATGATATAAGAACTCATATTCTAATTTTAATGACTTTGGGTGGAAATAACCATGATAAATGATTTAATTATTTTCGGTTAATGTTAACCATCATCGGCGACGGAAATTGTTTTTGGTTACTTTTGATACTCAATTACTTTCAACCATCGTCAAATTGAATTAGATAGATATCCTTTATAATTTCAATTTTTAATCAATCTTTTGAATGTTTGGTAATAATTATCTCTTATTTAAACAAAAATTAATCTTCTCACAACTTTTTAAGCGACTGATATTTTTTGGCCCTATTTCGGTAATACGTTTTCATTTCTAATTATGTATTTTTCTGAAGCACTTCTGTTGTAATCAAGAAATATTTTCCTTGATTTTACTTGTAAAACAGGTTTCTGGAAAAAATTGAAAGCGCACACGTTACATATCTTTTTATGTGTATGGGGATAATAGTCCTGTGCCTTAGTATTACGATGGTACAGGTGAGCTTCTTTTAATCGACTTTGTATCGTTGAATATGATTCGTCAATGGACTATCATTGTCTGAAATTAGATCGCTACGATGGAAATATGTATGGATTTTTACAAGTTCACCAGCTTCCTGATTATTCAGTTCTTGCATCTGTTCTATCTAACGATGCAGGGTCAGTTTGTCATAAATTCGTCCGATGAGATTTACGATGCAATGTGAGTATAACATATATTATAACAACATTCTCATTACTTGTAATCTTATCAACCACTTGCTTGGTTTATTAATAAAGTAAAATAATAACAAATTATGACTATACGTGTATTTTTATACAGTGTAAAGCTTGTAAGTAATTTGATAGTTCTTTTATTCACTTATGATTTTTCAAATTGTCCTCTATAATTTTCCTTTTGCAATTAAAATAAATATAAAATAATCATGTTTGCTATTGAGTCGTGTAAACAAGAAACTTCTATTTTATTTTCGCTTCATTCGAATGGTTCTTTGTACGACTGAAATGTTTATATTTAACATTTATTAATATAATATTAATTTATAGATTATAATGAAATTCGTAGATACGAGGCATCATGGTACAGGATGAGTACAAAAACGCAAGCATTATATATATTAGCGTTGCGGCGAAGTCTAACTCCACGCTATTTAACTGCCGGCGGTTTAATACAATTAAACATGCAAAGCTTTTCAGAAGTAATGTATCAATAATGTTATTTTCAATAATTACAACACATCCGCTGTAACAATATTGGTAAATTTCAGGTCATAAAACTATGTGTTTCATATTATACAGTGTTGAGATCGACATGAAAAACGGATCGATATCCAGTGATTCACAGTAGACGCATTATTGAGAGCGATAGTTTTATCAATACCACTACGATTAATGTTGTAAAATAACTTAATAAAACTGTTCTTATACAATCTCGATACACGATAATACATACGAGTATTATCGAAATAATCAATTAGAAAATAACAATTTTGTTTCTACGTACAGAAACATATAAAAATATCTGGACACTTGTGGAAACATTTTAACTTGTGGAACAAATTTTAACAATCACGATTACATTTCTAAAATTTTAAGTCTATATAAAGTCTCTGGCTGCATATTAATGTCATACTAAATATTTGTTTGTAGTAAACTCTTTGTAACTCCATATATATATTTTTTTAAATTAGTTTCAGATGTTACCAATATGTCCCGTTCCAAAATGTTTCGCATAATATTATACGTACAAGACCTGCAGAAATTATGTATGATTTAGCTTACGTGAGCAATTAGTTTTGGCATTTTTTTAAAATAATACGGTAGCACCAGTAACACTAGGAAAAATATTAGTATTAATCATGACAAGAGGTTGAATATTCACACACACATTAATCTTGTTGCAAAGTATTAATCTGGAATGTGGGCCGCGGGAGTAAAACAGCTTTAAGTACGAAGCTCGCGGTAATTTTTTACGGAGAGAAGACAGACGGAAGACAAAACGTATTTTGACTATTTGTGGCTCGATGATGAAGATAACGAGTTCAAAATCTGCATAGTTCACTTTGATATTCAGCTATACTTTATCCTTGTACGTGTCATGGCCAAAAAGCTTTCCCATGCTTTCAATTATTCAAATTGGTTCACGGTATATCCACACTACAGTATCTATTCGTTTTAAGTCAATTTTTATTAATTGTAATTGACCTTTCAAACAAAATAGCTTCGAGAATAATGCATCGAAATGGTTTTTTCTTTTTTTGTGAAAAACGATAAGAATACACATCGATCAACAGCTAATGCTTCCACCAACTACTTACCATTGTTAAAGGTATACATTAGAGACATAGACTTAACAGGGAGGAATGAATAATTAAATCGTCATTTTGTTTTACGAGGGTCACGATAGCAGCAAATATGCATTATTTACGAGCGTCATTCCGATAAATTTTTATGACCGAAAGGAAGTAGGAGTATACACGTCAATTTCAATCATTCAACAAATTTCTCTGCCATTCTTCACTTGTCAGTCGTACATACAGCTGTGTAATATCGATGCCATTTTTCATTTTACTATGAATAAAACGACGATAGAAAAAAGGTATCTGAAAGTAGTGAAGACATGCAGTATGATCGCCGGAATTTGGCCTGATCAGAGTAAATTTTCGAAACTGTTCACACGAATAATTATATATATCATTAGTGTGTTATCGCTTGTTACACAGGTACGTAAATATTAATTTATAATCAACTGTACTCTATACAAACTTTGGTTTATTGATGTATATTTATATACCTACCATACTAATAAACGCACTGCATTAATAATCACACACAAGCATTGTGATGTTTCCCGAATTTTTCACAAAATTCTAAATTTTTGTAATGCGTTATGTACAGTGAATCCCCAAAATATTCGCACACTAACGCACATTTGATTCTGACGTGTTGTATCTCTATTAATAAATTCGAAAATGTTCTTATTGATAGATCATTTATTGTATTAGGTTGTCCTAGAAGTTTCTTTCGTTTTATAAGGAAATAACAGATGATTTTTTCTTTTATATTATTTTATTGAATTATATACGATCCATTTTGTTCTATTGAAACAATACAAACATAATTCAATGAAATAATATAAAACAAAAAATGTTGTGTATCTATTATTTTCTTATAAAACGAAAAAAACTTTTGGGACAACCTAATACTTTGAAATCTGGACGAAGCTTCTTAGTTAACATAATATAATTAAACAATATTAAAAATTAAGAGAGATCGTATTGAATTTAAGCGTGACAAAAATGTTCGGACACATCGCAATTTTCTTTCGCAATTTTCTTGAAAGCGTTTGACTCGAAACATAGCGTTTTTTTATAAATAGATTTCATCAAGTTTGTTACTGTGTAGTCAGTTGGTATACCGACTTTGCGCGAAGGCAAGAATATTTCGTTTGATCTTCGGACTGAACCTGTCGTATTTCATCGCGAGAAAATTTTTAATGTGCTTAATTTAAAAAAGAGCACCGTAGCAGACATTGCCAGAGGGTTAAAAAAGAAAAGATAGATTTGACTCAATTCCGTAAAGTGTTCAGCCACGAATAAATAAATAATAAATATAAATATTAAACGACCGAGAGAAACGGAAATTCTGCGGAAAATAAAAAGAAACGAAATCTCTGACAATAGCTGTGGAATTTCGAGAAGACAGTTGAGCTGTATAACTTGTAGGTTTGTTTGATAAAGAAACGAGTGGATGAATTAGTAATAATCAGATGTATTAAAATCAGTATAAGTTCAAGTACAGAGATAGTGTTTGCCGGTTTTAATCGTCGCTCGCTCAATGCTACTATACCAATCATAGGAAGCTCGTTCATACATTTATATGACCGGATGTTGCCACAAAAAGTTAACCTTCTTGCGTAATTTTAGCTGAAGATTACAAGAAACAGCAATAACAACCTATTCAAAGTTCTTTTGCTTCTAGACCTTGTAACTGTTTCAAGGCACAATATTATGGATTTCTCCCAGTTTTGAATTTTCCGTTTCGACTTGAAACTTTTTCTACGGCCATGGGCCTCTACAGAGTGCAAAAAATATAGGCACGCGGATAATTCGGCGGTTACTTTCGGCAGACATTTACGGCTCGAGTGAATGAAACATGATGTGATCTGGCGGGATACAGCATTGAATTCAAAAAATTTGCAATTCACTTTTAAATTTATTGGTGGATGTTATGGTCTGGTATTGTATTTCGAGCGGGGTGTAGAGAATCACGTTTTTATTGAAGGTGTATCATGGACAAAATTAAACATTAGCATTTTTTAAGGAAAGTTTATTGCAATGTGCCATTGAAATAGGAATTCAAAGTACATGCTAATTTTATCAGGACAATGACGCTAAACATATTGCTTTATAATTGTTACTTTAATTACAATAATTACTACATATAACTACTATAATTACTTTATAATTATTCCTAAGTCGAAAATTTATAATTTAAATCGTAGAATGAAACATCAATAACAAGCAGAAAAGAACTGAGAAAAGATCGCAAAGCAAATGAGAAAAAACAAATGCAGAATATCTTAAAAAAATCATATTTAGTATTATGATTAGAATTATTATTATTGATTATTAGAAGGTTATTAGAAGATTATTAAAAGGTCGAGATTATGGAACGATTAAAATGTGTAATAAAATAAAAAGACTATGTTATTAAATATTAAAACTATGAACATTGGTTATTAAAAATTAATTTAATTCTTTCTATTCACTTCTATTTCAAAGCAAAATATATGATCTACCAATAAAAACAATTTCGAATTTACTCTCACCAAAATTAAGAACGATATGAAACGTGAAAATCAAATATGCGTTACTACTTGAGTATTTTTTGGATTATTCTATTAGTGCGAGAATTTCCTTTTGGTTAAATTAATCGATCATTGATTGCAGATGGCAAACGTAATATGTTTCTTTAGCCTAAATACCCTAATAGAGCAGGTGTGTTTCTTTAATGCGATATTTGGGGGACTGATAAAACAAGGGAATTACATTATCAACGCTGCAGAGGTAAAGGAACTGCTTGTTTCATTTTCCATTTTCTATTACTACTCTATCATATTACGTTTTATGTAAAAACCACATGGTGAAATATAGTAAGTTGATTCTTGTTGAGTTTTCCACTTTCACGTCGCTCAGAGATTACAAAGAAGAATTTTGGTATGAAACATTTGACGAAGTGTATAACCTGATAGATTCGAAGTTATAAGCGTCATGAAAATGATGGCGATAAATTCAAAACGTTCTTTAAGAAATAATACTATTTAAACACGATTAATATTAGTCTGCATATCCATTTAATGTGCGCTAGCAAAAATATTGCTGTAGAGAAAAAATGAGAAGTACGACCTATCGAGTTTTTTTTATATCTTTATATATATCTTTCGATTGCACGAGATTGATTACATTGCAGTACAAGATGTTATTTAACGCTGTTTGGAAGGATTGGTCAATCGATAGACTAAATGATGAATTGGATATAATGATCGAGTATGCCAAAAAGGGAGCATTCTTTTCCTGGTTGTATTTCGGTAGGATAAACCATGTCGAAAATTCGTCTTTTTATTCATTATAATTATAATTCATTTTACACATCGCTGCAATCAATTTACAGGAGTTTGCATTTGCTGTGCTATAAGTTTTCTTCAATTATCTTTAACGCCAATTGTTTTGGATATAATTTCACCAATGAACGAAACGCGAGATTTAATGTACATTTTTCCAGCTTATTATTATATCAATGACCAAATGTATCGCACGGTTATAAGCTTCCATATGATGTGTACGATTACTACAACATGTCTCGTGTATATTGGCTGCGATACGAGTTACATGTACATTGTGCAACACGCTTGTGGTCAGTTAGCAGTGGCTAGGTAAAAGAAGAAATATCACTTCGATCAAATAATTTTAGTTTGGAATTGCAAGGAACATACATTTTTTCTCAGACATCGTTTCAAGACTGCGATTTTAGATTTTTCTATTGTCAGTGAAACGAGTGTCGTGCAGGATAAGATTTACGAAAGAGTGGTTCATTCGATTCGAGGACATCAATATGCTACAAAGTCAGTACTACAATTGCCAAAATATTTCTTAGCTAACCATTTTTAGCTTATTTTTTATTCCTTTTAAACATATTCCCAATAATCTTATTTCTTAAAAAGCGGGTTGCACCACCGTTTAAAAGTAATATTCTTACGAATAAAAAGATTTATTTGTTTTATTAAAAAATATAATTCAAACACCATAATGTGACGTATTCGTTTAATTGCTGATAAATAGTGTCAATGATTTTATTTCATTAATTGAACATTTGTGCTACAGCACAACAATTGCTTAACACGTATTTTTGAAAATTCTCAAACAATATCCAGAATAATCTCAATACTTTTGAGAGAATTTGAGAGAATTTGTGTACTTGCATGTGTCTTACATGTATATTATTGAATTTTTTATCGACGACGGTCCACGGGTCCGGTTTCAATGACCTCAAAGCAGTTACCTCAGAACTATTCAAAACAGTCATTCCGCTTATCTTTTCATCACCGTTGCTTTGGGAATGACAACTCTTAGCGTCACATTAGTAAAGGTGAGCTCTTCAATTTAAAAAATCACACTGTTCGACATCAATTCGTAATTATTCGTAATTACTGTTCTTCAAAATAGGTTGCATCGCAAGCGAATGTCTCTGGACAACTTATCAAGGATATTGTATTTCTCTTGGCTCAACTGGTACACATATTTTTTTTTTTATTACAAGGACAATTCGTACTGAATGCAAACGATGAATTTGCCGAATCGATGTAAGTAATCTGTAAATATGAATAGAATATACGTTGTTCTAGGTACTTTGGTTTTAGAACCCATTACACGTGTCTGTACATTTTTCTTCTAATTCGCGAGGTTATGAGAATGTCAATTATAAAATTGTCTGGAAAACATTTTTTGTTACAGTATCATACGAATAACACGTCGATCTATCAAATCTGCAGAATTCCCTTATTTTTATTGTGTTCTTGATACTAAAATTATGAACTGAATTAAATCCTTCGTTATCATTATCCTAAATGAACGACTTTTTTTACTGAATTATCTTTGTTTACAGATATAACACGTTCTGGTATAATACCAATACGAGAACGAAACTGTTGCTTGTATTAGTACTAAGAAGTTGCTCAAGTGCTCCTAATTTATCAGCTGGAGGACTGCTAGTCTTCAATTTGAAAAACTTCTCAGAGGCAAGTATCTCTTCTTTAATCCACAATTATTGAGTTGGCAACTAAGTGATTACGGATTTTGTTAATACCACCTAATGACAAAATCCGCATTCACTTGGTTACCAACCCAATAATATGGAAATATTTGAAGAATATCTTTTTTAAATCAATGTACACGACATTGTACTTTTCAGATTCTAAAAACATCTTTTTCATATTTCACCGTACTAAAAACCACGTGAAGTATGTAACATATCCGACAAAGGCGATGGAATCAAATTCCAGAATGAATAAAGTATTACGGATGAGATACGCATTTAATTAGGGTGTTCTCTGCTTTTCAACCACCGAGTTCTTTTTATTTTACACCCCTACAGTATAACACTTGGTGAGAAAATGATATGAAATTTCAGAATATCTAGACAACTGGAATTTGTACCGCGTTTGAGTTTAAGTTCTCAAATTTTAATCACTTCACATCAGTTTCAAACAAAATCTTGTCTGCGATTTGAAAAGTTCTAACGAATAATTTTGAATAATGGTACAATGTTTTAGATGTACAATAATACTTATATAAATGTATATATAAATTCCTCACCAAGTATGACAATTTATGGGGATCACTAAACTACGCTCAAAACAACTTTTTAACCTTTACAGCTGAGAACCGCACTGATACAAAACTTAGCGCATCATTGGAGTTTGAATTGAATTTAGAACTGATATCCGTCATTATCTGCAATGAAATATCATAGGAAGGTTTACGGTTTTTCTGTAAAAGCACTCTGACTAAACACAGGAAGCAACGAATATAAATAGATTGATCGCTGCTGAAATACAAACCGTGTCGTACTATGAAGCATTTACCTATCAGACCTATATTAGGTTGTCCGAAAAGTTTTTTTCGTTTTATAAGGAAATAATAGACGCACAGTGTTTTTTGTTTTATATTAGTTTATTGAATTATGCACAAACATAATGATAGAAATATAACGAAATAGACCATGCTTAATTCAATAAAGTAATATGAAACAGAAATTGTTGTTCATCTATTATCGTCTTACGAAACGAAAGAAACTTTCCGGACAACCTAATAAATTATCTTCTTCGACATCCCAGTACTATGTGAAATTAAATTACAATAAGCTGTTATTGAAACCTTTCTCACATTGGCAATGGCATGGATAGAATAAGAAAAAAAGGAATATCATTACCGCCTCTATCACCCGATACAAAACGATTCCATTCTCCGTATAAGTTAATCAAACCGGAAATTTTCTGTGAAAGCGAGTGCAATTAATTTATATTAAAACGATAATAAAACTATTACTATTATTGATGTTATGAAGGCTATACAGTTGAACTTGGCCTACCGACTACTGCAGTTTGAAGAGTGGCGGATATGAAGATTATTGACAAAGCAATATCCAGGATTAAACAAACAAATGAAAAGAATCATTGAGTTGACCACGCGAGTATTAGTTATAATACATTTCAGCTTATTTAATGTAATTTTTAAACTGCAGATACTTATGCCAGTTCATATTTGCATAAACATAATTAAAGAACAGTGCTTAATCAGTTTCACTTATTAAATACTAGCTTTTGTCCGTGACTTCGTTCACGTGAACTACTAATATATGGAACTTTAACTTTAAGTAGATGAATTTTTATGGATGAAATACAAAATGAATCGAGATGAAATCTAGCCTGTTTTTTTTCTTGGACGCTAAATTATATAACACAGACAATCCTATCAAAATCCGTTCAGTAGCTTTCACGTGATGCGTGTACAAACAGATAAGTATTTTGTGCATAGAGAGTTCGTTCCTGCGGTCGACTGCGCCATACCTCGAGTTGGAACTCATATTGGCTTCGCATTTAAGGTGTTCGTTTCTCGCATTTCCGATTTTCTAATGACCTCTATCGTGGGGTGCTGCGCGTAGGTAGAGGGTGCGAGACTTGGAAAAGCGCTATTCTCGCTTTGTGGTTCATCGGACAAGCTGAACCTATTCTTTCGGGTGGCAGCTCGCTTAGTCAACGCCGCTTGATGTATCTGCCGGGTTATTACCGACGGAGGCCACGAGGTACCGGTTGATCTTGGCCCCTCTGGTACCAATCTAAGTCATTGGTGGGATTATCGGAGTGGCTCGACGGTCACGTCACTCTCAGTCGGGTTGCCTGCAGCCGTCGTTATTGACAGGACCAGATGACATTCACGTAAGTGGTGTCCGACAGGTACAGGCTTCGATCGATGCCGATGGTTTTGGTCCTGAGTTTTATCCCGACGGTCCCACTCGTAGGGCAAATTTAGAAATGGCACTTTAGGCAAGTTAAAGATTTTATAATATAATAAAATTAAAATAATTACATATTATTTAAAAAGTATTTAAAAATGCTTCTAGATGATTATGCGAAAGCCAGCGAAAAGGCGAAAATAGCCAAAGAAGCTTCTGATTTACAATCAGAAGTAGAAGAAAAAAGAATATATACGATACGTGTTTCATTATCGGAGATCGATCTTGCATTGTTCTTTATGAAACATCGCGTGAACGATTTCATATCGCGATGTATGTATCATCATCTGAAAGAGTTCTATCACGTTCATTTTATTATTTTTGATATTTATTTTATGCAATTGGATATATTATTCAACTGCAATTCTAGTCTTTAGATGCAGCAGAAAAATCAAAATTATGCAAAGACAGAAAAAAACCGAGGTTTCGATTAAATCATCGCTTAGAAGAAAAGAAAATTAACGAAATTAATTACGGAACGAAATAAAATCTTGTAAAAGATTTCTAATTACATATATAGTACATTAGTAAATGTTATATATGCATATGTAATTATACTATTGTATACACAGGGTGTCTCACCTAACGTTGCCATCTCTACTTTTGTATGAAATGTTTGGGTGGTAGCGAGTGGTTCCGACAGGTGCACATTTTGATGTTATTAATTCTGTGTAAGTGGATGCGTCAAAAACTTATGAAGATTAACTGTAATTTTTTAAATATTTAGTTTATTTTATCGGTTTAATTTAATTTGTACATATCTTTTAATGTATTTTTTAACGCAGATTGATATTTCTTACAAAAAAGTATTGGCTTATATATATTATATAATATATTATATTAATTTACATACGACCATCCATATAGGTTAAATAGTCACTCTTATTACTATCATTTTAGGGATATAAACTATTTTCATAATACTTTTATTTCATCATTAACAAATATATATTTATTGTTTTGTAGCATATATTTGTCGATTCGATATTCGAGTCCATTCGCTTGTCATTTAATATTCTTCCGGCTATTGCCATCCATGAAAAGAAATATACGTAGTACAATTTATTAGTTCTAAGAATATAATTATTAAGACTTATTAGTTCTATAATATGAAAGGTAGTATGAGAGATATAGTAATGCTAACAACAATTTCAAAAAAAGATAAAAAATGATTGTCATTGTTAAAGTATGAAATGTAATTTTCTTGAACAAAGGGATGTCCCCTTTGATTAAGAGAAAGTTTTCCTCTCTTTCTGCCTTTACATAGCTAATGATCTGTTTTATATATGACATTAGTTTCATTCATTTACAATCTCTACTTTTATATACATCATTAGTCATGTGTAAACTCTTTTATTCCAATTTGTAAAAATGATACGCTAAAGCAGATGTTAGAGGAAGAATATTGTATTATTACATCTTCTCTGAATGTCGCATCACAGTCACGGCTTATCCTCTTCTTTCTTCTCTTAGCTCCTCATTATCTGATGTATCACCGAGAAGAGGCACCCTGAAAAATTTAGCAGAAACATCGTCCGATTAATAGAAAATTCAGTGTTCAAAATATGACATAAAAACCGAAATTAGAAGATCTTATATCGATATTATAAATATTATCAACCTCCAGAATCTTCTTAACACCTAATTGCAATGTACAGATTTGGTAATATTGTAACATGTACACTTACTAGCACAATAGAATGTCACTCGTCATCTATGAACTGTTATTAATTAGGCGAGAACATAGAGCGATTTGAGTGTCGCCAAAGAACTTTAAATTTGACACCACAATAAGGGGCGAAGATGATCGCTGAGAAAGTGAGCCTCGCGTTTTCATGTTCCCCTTTTTGACGTTTTCATGTTCCTGCGTACTCCCAAAGTTTCCAAGAAAGTAAGCGCGCCCAATTCTTTTCTCATATATAATTCAATCTTTTTCTTTTAACAACCGATATCTTTATTACTATACTCACTTGCTTACCTGGATTATACTTGTGGTGACACATGAGTCAGAGGTCGAGGCGAAGCAGGTGCGACTCATGTTTGTTGTTGTGCCTCAAGATATCGACACTCGAATTAATAATAGAACACCACCGGCAAAAACAATGTCGCCGTTGAGAGCAATTGTCGATATCAAGTAGAATTTGAATTTTTCGGATCTCCCCCCGACTAGTATAAATTAGCGGACACGCTCGCGAGCGAGTTAGTGAGTTAGTTATTTTCGAGCGAGTCAGTTATCAACAGCGTTTTCATTACGAGCATTACAAACATCGTCCTAGCATTTACGTTACGTATTTATAGCATCCGACTATCCAGTTTACTGTAATAATTGTGTATATATTTAATTTATTCCAAATACAATTGACGGTTGCTACAGCAAAGCAACGGAGTATCTCTTTTATCACGCACATATAAAAACCTAGCTAAACATCACCTGATCCGCTACATACTTATCTGAATTATGCTGACATAGGATGAAATTACAGGATGGTCAGCGGTAAGGGACAGAATTAGGGAAGAAAAATTTAAAAGATAAGGATGCTAATAATAAACCTAAACAGATGTAGATTAGCACAGAAGTTAATGTATCAGTATGCCTGTGGAGCTAAAGTGAATGTGGTGTTCATTTGGGAGCCATACCAACAACAGGCATACTGGTACAACGATGACAAAGGGGATACTTCCCTATGAGTTACATTATTTCAAGGGATACATCCGGATGATAGTATCTTGTTTAGAGGAAAGGGACTCGTGGGGATCAAGGTAAACGATGCCTACTGCATAAGCGAATATTGTTCCTCTAACATCAATATAGGGCAATTCAATGCTTATTTACATGAACTGGACTCCATGATCAGGATAAATAAGAACCATCCTACGATGATGATCATGGGGGATTTTAAGGCTAAGGCTACCGCATGGGGGGGGCATTAAAACCGATCGTAGGGGACCATATCTGTTGGATATGCTAAGCAAAGGCCAGAGGCGGACCATACATTAGGTATTTTACCATCCTTGTATTTCCATGTCAATCCTCTGTCCGCACTAATTACGTCAAAGTAGCTATTTTTTCCATTCTTATAAAATGTATACCTCTTAAGGTATACATCTAGTAGAATACCTAACCTACAATACTTCATGTATAGTCACCCTCTGACCATACTCTTATGTTTTACATGATTTTGAAACTACTAAGACGAGACGTAATGTTGAAAATTTTTAATACTCTACGAAGGAAATGGATATGGATGATTTTATTTTAAAATTTGACCTTAATTGTGATAACTTATTTACGCATAATTCTGAAGACGAAGAGGCATATGGTGAGCGCTTCTTGGCTATTATAAAAGCGACGTGTGCCTCTGAATTAAAGAAGATTTACCCTCCCACAGGGAAACAGAATAGAAACTACTGGTGGAGCAGTGAGCTAAAACCACTTAGGGCGGATGTTTTTAAAAATGGAAGGAAAGCTCAGAGAGCCAAAGTTAGAGGTTTACAGGACGCGAATCAATTGATCTGTAGCAGCACATGTCACAGGACAATTTAAATCATGTTGTTGTTTTGCCTCGGAATATCAAAATCGTTAGGATACGAAACAATGACGAACTCTTCTGCGGTGGATGGTCTATAGGATTAATAAAATGTGAACGAGAGATTGCTGTTGCAACCCGTTAAATATGTTTGAAATAAATTAAATAAATTAATAGATATAAATACTGTCGAGAGACGCTCGTACATACGTATTCGCAAAGACAGTGTATGATCGCTCGCGGATAATTCGATAACTCGTACAACTCCGTTAATACTGTTAATAACTCGTGAAACTCGTATAATAACTGATTCGCTCGCAATCGCGTCCGCTTATTTATACTGGTCGGGGGAGAGTCGGAAAATTCGAATTCCTCTTTGATCAACGGTTGCACGTAGCGGCGACAACATGAGTCGCTCTCGGTTCGCATCGTCCTTTGACTCATATGCCGCTACACTTCCAAACTATACCAACTGAACGAACAAGTAGAACAAATGAGGCTTGTAACGGCGACGATGGCGAAGGTGATACAATAATTACAGAGGACGATCTATTAGAAGCGAGTAGAAAGATTAATCCGAATAAAGCGGCGGGAGTGGACGGCGTACCGGCGACAGTAGTTAAATTAATAGCAGAAAGAAGAACGGAGAAACTTCTAAGAGTATTAAACGCGGTTAATAGAAATGGAACGACACCAGCAAAATGGAAGGTGGCGAAGGTGGTTCTCATTTCGAAACAGGGAAGAGACCTTGCATTCCATTTTCATTTCGGCCAATCAGTGTGTTACCAGTACTTACTAAGGCCTGGAAGAATGGAAGCCTCAAATCCTTCCATATAAATCAGTATGAATTCAGGAAAAAGAAAAGTACGGTCGACGGCTTTGTACTGGGTCAAGGAACTCGTGGAAATGTACAAAATGAGAAATATGATATGCGTACTCGCAGCGATCGCCATTAAAAACGCATTTAATACTCTTAGCTGGAATAAGATCCTCCAAGAGGTAGAAGAAAGAAGAATGCTCCGAAGACTCCGGTTATTTCAGAGAAGCTATCTGGAGGACAGAGAAATAATTGCACAAAATATAGCGGCACATGAGCTAAAGGACAATTCGAATCATGTTGTTGTCTGGCCTCGGAGTATCAATACCGTTAGGATATACACAATGTAACAATAAACAAACTCCGGGCAAAACAATGTCGCCGCTGCGTGCAATCGTCAACCGAAGTTAAATTTATACTATCCGGTACCCTCCCGACCAGTATAAATAAATAAACACGATCGAGCCATTTTATGTGCGATCAATACACAGTCTTTAGCAAATCAGTTGGTACCGAGCGTCTTAGCGAACATTCTCTGTATTTATTACTTATTTTTAAATACATTTGACGGTTGCAATATCGATTTATCTCGTCATGTAAACCACATGACCAACCATCCTCTACAGAAGAAACTGCCAAAATTCTGTATTTTAAACATTATACAATTGATGTTGAGCGTCTTTCAAAATCAGAATGACAATGTTATCTCAGACCACCCAATCTTGCAGACATTATAGAAATCTAATTAGCTGACAATTTAAAATAGCCTGAATATTTCTCACATTTTCACGCAGATAATTTTCTTTAAGACGCACAAACATATAAGATGGTTGTATACATATGGAACTTGAGAAGCCATTCTAAAAGGTAGTAATGACAATTTGTTTCTACCTTATTTACGATGGTATTCGTCTTGAAATGAGAATGTGCCATATCTATATCAGTCGTATTTGAATGATTTATGGCATGCATATTAGTCACCTCTCAGTATACCAGGACATTTGCACATAGAACAAGGTCGATTGGACGTATGGGCACAGTGACTCAACCTATAAAACACCTAAATTTTATTGAATATATATGTCGGAGATGAAATGACACCGGTCGCTTTCTTTGGAATTCTTCGGAAAATTCCTAGTACTGTAGTCTTTACAAATCAACCCAAATACAATAGTTTGAAACTTGAGACAATGAGCTTGGGCTCGAGGCGACGTCTAGTCGCCGAACGTAGCCGCGGTCACGGGATGAACGTTTTACCTAACAGAGGTATAGAATAATTCTATAGCTCTCTTACAAAGAAATATTCGTAGCGACACTTGACAATAAACATTCCAAGGGTCTCTGCCCTGTGGCTCGCCACACACAGCCTCTGTTCTTCGGGCAGGATGTTTGCCAGATGTCGATGCATCTCCGCAGGACATGTTGAGCCAGCCTGGAGACCCACTAATAAATCTAAGGATTTAGTTAACTAAGGTTCTTCAAACGGACAAGCAGCCTTTGTCCTAACAGTCCTTTAATCTGTCACCTAATATGGGGAGATAAGGGAAATCTGTTTTTCTCACATACGACACTTTCCGCGAGCAACTTTCTCTCAAGGGCGGCTAGTATCCTTTTCTCACCTCCAACATGGAAATCAACCAATTAGCAACAACGCCCATCTCCCTCGCTTTTCGAGCGGAGGCTTTTCTCGACGAATCCGATGATCTTGTGCCCTTAGGCACACCCCATCATAGTTTTCCTCCGGAGCATCACCGCGACGGATAGAGCATTCTCTCGTGCGGACTCGTCAGCGAGTAAAGCAACATCTTTACAATCGGTGCATATTGTCACGTTTTATTTTAACGAGGACTTGGACTTTGGAAATACTACATTGACCATCCCGTTAACCGCGGATTCGTTGTCGAACCTGGAATCATTGTCATTAGTGTTTAGTTACCGCGGTTACTTGTCGATTCCGTAATACTCACACTTGCGTTAATTCATCTAACTTCAATTGTATAACGACGATGGCTAAGTCTAGAGGATATTCGTTACACGGCCCTAACTCTAATCCTAACGCCAATCCGACATATATATGTCAGAGATGAAAGGACACCGGGCCTTCCCTTTGGAATTCTTTGGAAAATCCCCAATACCTTAATCTTTATAAGTTAACTCGATTATAATTATCCGAGATTTCTGATAGTGAGCTTGGGCTCGAGGCGGCAACTAGTCACCGAACGTAGCCGTGGTCACGGGATGAACGTTTTTTCCTAATAGAGATATGGAGTTATCGTATAGCTCTCCTTAAAAAGAAATAGTTGTAGCGGTACTCGACAGAAAACATTCCAAGGGCCTCTGCCCCGTGACTCGTCACACACAGAACCTATTCTTTTGGCAAGATGATTGCCAGATGTTGATGCACCTCCGCAGTACATGCTTAGCCAGCCTGAGGACCTGCTAATAAACCTTAGGATTTAATTACCTGAGGTCCTTCAATCGGACAGACCGTCTTTTCCTAGCAGTCCATAAACCGATCAACCTACGGAAGATAAGAGAAATCTGTTTCCCTCACGTACGACACTTCCCGCTAGCAACTTTCTCTCAAGGGCGGCTAGCATCCTTTTTATAACCACCGACATAGTAATTAACCAATCAGCAACAATGTTCATCTCCCTCACTTTCCGAGCGGAGGTTTTCCTCGACGAATCCAATGATCTCGTGCCCTTAGGCACACACCCATCATAGCTTTCCTCTGCAACGTCGACGAGACGGGAAGTCATTCTCTTTCGTGAGATCGCATTAACAAGTTATCTGACATCTTTCGATCAGCGGATACTCCTCGTTAAACAAGTCATTCTTGTACTACGAGCAAGTACAGTACGCCCGATTTCGACTTTGAAGTATATCACACCTGTTATCCCGTTGACCGCGGATTCGCTATCGAACCTAAGACCATTGCCATTAGTGTCTAATTCGCGCGGTTGCTTGTCGATCCTGTACTGTTCACATTTGTGCTAATTGACATTACTTGGGTTGTATAACGACGATGGCTGGTCCCAGAAAATATTGATTGCACGCCCCTAACTCTAATCTTAATGCCAACCCGACATATATATTTATATATGTATGATATTATATATATGTTAAATATGTGTATATATATATATATACAATTGATAGAAATTGACACACGCGCGCGCGATTAACATACAGCTTCCTGTGGTTTGCAGTAGTATGGGACCAACGTAAAGTCATGGAGAGTACGACGGGATGCTTTTGTTATTGAGGAAGGGACACTTCGTGTAGCTGCTCGCCGACATGCAGAATCCAGTAGTCGTCTTGTAGAGTGTAAATCGTGCGAGAGTGCTCCTTTCCGAGATTGGCATTCCCCGTCAGCCCGTGACAGCCGGCCACTCTTCTCTGGAAAATGTGGTGCTTAGTGCAACCTTGTCCATTTTTTCCTGGGCGTCGGCGATGTCTGCAGCGATTAGTGGCTAACTGCAGTCTCGGCGCCCTTTCAGCCATTGGTAACACTATGTTGTAACTCTTATTAATTGCTATAAGGAAGAATACCAGTGGAAGAGATCATTCTTTATGACTTTCATGGATGTATAGAGGATGATTGATTTCTCCCAAATCGAAGTCCATCTTGTTGAAATGTCTTCACTGACTCTCTTCCAACCAATTGGTTCTTGTCCACTAAAAGGGTACGTGAAGAAAGTTCCTCTGGGAGCAGACCTCGCGATCGCAGTCGGCGTCATTGTCTTTTCCCTTGATGTGACGTTAAGTTGGCGTAGAAACTAATCGCTGAATTTCTGCAACGTGGTTAGCTACATAGGTCTTTCATTGCAGCGGCGTTTCTAGTACTCATCCCATAACGAGTCAGTCCAGAGATTGGTGAGATTTTCCCGTAGGCCGAGAATATTTAAAACGTACCCGACTAGTTATGCAGCGAGTAGGGCGCTGAACGGTTGCGACTGCGGTACAAAAACAAACTTTAGCATAGCAATTTTGATCCTCGCAGCCACTACACAAAATTTCACGTGGTCATCATTGTCGAGTATCCGCAGATAGTCTCTAATGCAGCGTATGCTTTTTCCGAAGTTTCATCCACGAAATCACGTATCTCCACATATCGATTGCTCACAGCCAAGTTGATTCAGAGGGTGAATTTCGTTGGAGTACTGACAGACTCTTCGTGAATTCCGAACTTGTGCAGAAGGCGTCCCAAGCGTCCTTAACAATCCACAGCTCTTACACGAAGGTCTTCGTCCAAACGGTGATCGCAAATAGCCAATTCAGTGAGTCGAGGATGATGTAGATAGCACCTTCGTCTTCGTGGGCAGCGAAGCTTCCACCATAACATCTTTGGCCCTCTGGTAAAAAAATTCAACTCGGGTACCCATTTAATGCCTATGTCGTTTTGAACGGCTTCTTCTTTTCACGTCATTAGTCCGTCTTGCAGGTCAATGAGAGACAGGAGCTCCTGGCTCTCTACTGACTATTTCCGCGACTTGAAGCCACTCGTGTTGAAGATCTGTTTTAGCTGAATTTAGCGCTATTTACATCTACCGAGTCACCTTTATATAGACAGATGTAGGTAGAGGATAAGAGCGTCAAGCGGAAGTAGTTCCTTCTTGTCCTTGGTTTGTTGGTAGAGACAGCATATCGCCAAGAAAAGTGCGCTTGTGAAATCGTATATTACGGTATTCAGAAAGAATTCCCTGACTGATTCTTGCGGCTGCAGCTTTCACAAGATCACTTCATGTCGACAATCTGAAAGACTTTCACCGGAGCAAAACACCTCCCAGACACTACAACAAGTTCGGGCCGGTATGCAAATGATCATTTAACGTCTTTTCGGCCTTCGATGTCTTTGATGTTCGAACCGTTGAAGACGACCTGCAGCTTGGTAGTGACATGATCAGCCCGAACGAACCCGTAATGCGACAGAAAACAGTGGGCGGAGGATGTCGTTTGGAAGAGCGACATATGCCGTAGGTCCAACTCTCGGTAGTCTTCGAAGAAGGCAGAATACTTGACGAAATGGACGCGAGTACGCGCATTGCGACGGGCCTGGTTTCTTCATATTCTGAAATTGTTTTGAATGATAACCGAACGACGAATTTTCCGTCGCTGATCCGGCGGAAAGTTCGGATAAAACGTTCTTCGCAGACCCGCTTATATTTTGTTCAGGGATCAGATAAGCGCATCACTTTCTGTTCTCAGAAGCGTTCTAATAGGTCCTGTAGCTCCGAGTCCACCGCACACTGAATGGTGCAAACTGGACGCTGAGCTTGGGGTTCTTCTTTTCGGGGTGGTACCCATCTTTACCCATTCTGGTAAAATACGCGCCCGGTAATAGCTCGATTGGCTGGGCGACCTTCATATTCGGGTCCACTAAGAACAAATCCACGAAGTGAGATCAGTCTTTTCTTACAGTCGCTCGTGTTTCTTGATATGATGATAATCGCGGCAGTACAAACTGTGGACAGCTTATGGTATGGTGTGTTTTTGAAGTGCCGCGCGATTTCTACTTGAACAGAGCCTCGCTTAAATAGGTCCGCTCATCTGCGCGGATCCCCCTTCACAACCCGTGTCTAAAATTTTACATGAACAAATTGTACAGGAACATTAAATAGATAAATCATATTTTTTGTTTTATTAAACAAATATAGTTTCCTTTGCACCACGATGCAATAGATATAATGGACATATCTAAAAGTGCTCCCTTCTTGTTTGACGTTTATGTATTTGCTCCACTTCCGTTTTTAAATGTCAGCAGTAATCCGCTAACATTACAGTACTATTTTTATCAGGATGTCATTTCCTAATTACACTAATGCCTTGATGAAATCGTTACTTACTTGTACCAGATTTTCAGGAAAAAGTCCTAATGCGAATGCAAAATATGCATTTTTAACGACATATTACATCCTAATTGCTCACATGCTCAGATTAATTCTTCTACAATTTGGAAATAACCTTGGTTGTTCGATATAATCCCAAAAAATTGCAGCACAAGTTTTTATATACTACCCATGTTTCTTTTCTATGGGTATCATTTTATTTTCAAATTCTAGGTTTTGTATTAATTGATGAATCTGAGAGCAGTAAATTGATGAATGGTATGACAATGCTTTCTTCTACTCTTGCGTCCGATAAGCTTGGGAATTTCAACTTTAAATATCCGAAAGCTGCTTCATTTATGTCCAAATCTTTTACGAAGTTTCTCATTGTTTCTAATTTAATACGTAATGGCTGCAGATATATATTGTTTTTATCTACTAAATTAGGATTTAGTGCATATTTTTGGTTGGATTCAAAACTTTGTCTTGGGCTAGATTTTGATATTACAATGTTGTGACTTAGTTCAACTGTCCCATTTGCACAAGAAGCAACAATATTTTGCATACGTATTTCGAAGATTCATCAACAGAGATATAACATTTAAGTCTTCACATATATACTAGTTATATCTTGTATGAACGACTTTTGCGAAAATATTTTCAAAAAGTCATACGTTTCTCCTTGTTTTTTACCGTATGCAGTTGGTATCGACGGATATACATTGCCATTATGCAACAATATTGCCTTGAAAATTGTTTTTAATGAATCTAAGAAAAGCCTCTGGGCAACGGCCTTCTGAAACCAGAGTCTAGGCAGAACAGTCCGGGTTACGTGGAACCAGCGGACGCTATCGCACACAAATCGGCGATAGTATCAATAAGACAATTTCGGAGTAATCCAGCACCGGATAATTATCGACATAGGGAACCAAGACGGCTATAAACGTCAGCTGCTGGAGCTTATGATCTACGGCATCCAATCGAACGGAATGAATTTTACCAAACGGTAGATAAGAGGCTTCTGATTTCATCTTCCGCGGATAATTGGACCCAGAGACTTTGCACTAAACATAAGATGAAGAAGAGCCCAAGAGAAGGGCCAAGCCAGTCCAACTAACACAGATCATCATCAAAAAAGCGCGATACGGATGGGTCAGTGGGGGAGCCCTGTCTTCCACACTCTCAATTCTCAATGAGAATTGCTTGTAAAATTCTTCAAAAAAAAAAAAAAAAAAAAAAAAAAAGGAGAATTGCAACAGATGCAAATAAATACTTGTTGGTTATCGTAGATACATAATAATTATCTGTGCCGATTACTTTGCTTAAACTGGATTTTATTAGGTTATTATATATTATTAGCTTGCATGGTTATTCCTAGGGGGAAAATTCAGTGTGAACGTATATGTATGAGTGAAAGTGTGATCAACTGTGTACAGACAAAAGTAGTACATTATCTTAAATGCAAGCGTACAACTTTATAAGACTAAATGACAAGACACATATATAGCCATACACTATATAACATCATATAAAAATCATATATATAATAACATATATATTATAACAATCATATTTTAACGAAAATACCAAGAGTATTAATTGCGAAAGGCTATATTACGAACCGCCTTAAGATTTCACGTGACACCTGGCCATGAGACATGTCTTTTGAGAGAAATCTCATTGTTTCTATCTTCACCTTTATCTTTTATACACGAGTAATTTGAAACAGAAACAAAACAGGTTGTGATCATGTAATATATGTAATATAAGTATAAATGTCAATAAACGTCAAACAGCTATTACGTTAATAAAATTAGTCTCGATACTTTGAATGTCTGTAAATGATCGTTCTAGAATCCAAAGGAAAATGACCTTTTTCGGAAAATTTTCGAAGAAAAGATATATATATATATATATATATATATATATATGACAATATATGTTTTGTTCACTCAACATATCTTATTAAACAAGGAAATCATTATTAGAACATAGGTTGCGAAAACATATTTTAATTTATGAATATGATGAAAATAATATAAGGAAATATAAATAGAAGATGAATTTAATGTAACAAATTGAAAGTACGTTGTCTGTAAAATACTGTTTCTGAAAAAATAAATAATTATTTACAACGCTTTATGTTTTATTTCTCTTATAAAGTTTCTATATATTCTATTTTCTTATTTTTTTTCTTTTTTTTTTGTAAAATATACTATTCTTTCAGAACTTCACATTTAAACCTCCTTACTGGTTGAAATTGACTTTCTTCTGCGACTACATTTTGGACAAGATATTGTCCGGATATTTTCAGCTATGATGAATATAAAGATGAATTCAAAGCGTTGAAACTCGCGTTTTTCGAAAAATAATAGATCCAGCAAATTCAACTGTAAGAATTAATACATCACACTATTGAAGAAACTTTTTTACATAATGTGATCAATATATTTTGTTCTTTCCCTATATATCAAAGCGATATTTCTATGACCGTTTATGTGATTATATTGACTATTAGTTCCATTTGTTGCTTACATTAACATCTTCGTATAAAAATCGCATTTTATTTAACACTCCTCTTATTTGTCATGCGTTGCAAAACAAATGTTCAAAGTATTTAATCTAAAATAAAGAGTTTACGATTCATAGTTTTGCATGTATATGTTCTAATTTGGAGTTAACATCACAATAAGTTGCTCTCTTCCTAAATTGTGGAAATAAGTGATCGAAGGGGTAATGTGCATGGAAATGCAGTATGTTTAAATGTACTGCAAACTGTTAGAGTATTCTGGGAGCGTTACTTCTGTGATAGAGTTAACTATTTTCACTAGGCGATAATGGTGTTGATTGAAAATAGTTCGTCCACAATTTTGCACATTCTTCAATATTTTAGCGAACGTTTTCTAGCTTTCACTTCTATTCTTTTACTATTTTATAGCCTTGTGCGGGTTTCAGTCTCCATGTACATCTGGATGTCAAATCTGTATAAACCTCAACTCCTTTTCATTGCTTTTTTTGTAATTTACTCTAATGGTTACACTTCCCGTTCTTCTTCGTGAGCTTCAGCTCTTCCATATATTGATTAGACGTTTATATTTTATCTATTTCATCTTGTTTCTCTCCTTAAGGGGTCGTTTCGTCGCATCGTCATTCGCCACTTACATTTCAAATAGATTTAATAGACAGCGATTCTAGTGTATTTTTCTTTAAGCATCATCATCACCAGAATATTTCTGATTAAACATGTACTTCGTAACATCGCTATATATACTAAACAGAGTTCAGTCAAGCCCGTATGTAGCGACATTTTTTCAGCGATTGTGTTCACATAATAATACAATCTGATAGAGATTCGACTTTAGAAAGAGGTTCTCATTATCAAGGACAAAATACTGCATATTATAAGAAATGATTGCAACCAGGGAGCTGTCTAACAGGCACAGATCAAGGCCAAATAGAAATTGTATTCATACAAGGCATCTATGATTCATGGTATGGATCCGCAGCTGTTATGAACTATATCATGACATCAGGTGATCAGATGATGCTTCCTCATGAAGAATCTGAAGCTAGTACTTCCCTTCTTTTTTTTCGGCTCTATAAGCCAAAACATTTCTTCAAGGAGTTCTTGTATCGTACAATTTTTCTATAACTGTCAATCTCATTATTGTACGGTTTGATTTGTGAGTGTTACGCAGGTAAATGTTTCATTCGTTTGTACAACCAAACTAACACTCGACAGTTTGATGTAGATATGTCTCATGTTATTGCCGGTTCACCATAACGTGCAATTCGTATGTCAGAAGAAACATATAAAATCCTGAGTGTGGGTTTCTTCACAGACATAGCATGGTTCTACTTTCCAAATATATAAATAATGTACTAATATAATGGACTGTACTAAAGTAATAAAAATTCCCATATATTCAAGGGAAGCCCTCTTCACGATTAGAAAATTGATGTATACTGTATTATAAATCGCAAAGGAAAAATTAGATTCACTTTCTCGAATGATGTGGTTAGAATTACGCATATGAATAACGTGGTTATCTGATTTGAGTTCACTGTTATACATCTTTTATTTGCTATCGTTTCTCGATCAATTCGCAGTTACACGCTTTGAGTGTACCACGTGTATCTTATTTTTGCTTTCGTCTCAAACTTCGTAACATAAATTCATCAATTCCAATGTCTCCGCTTTCTCGACTTATCTTGAGTTTCTTTTTGTTAATAATTATCGTGTATCGTGGCGTGTGTTTTCTTATACTTAATTATAAATATGCCATCTTCAAATTAATTAAGTTGCCAATCGCCCGGATAGATATAAATTTGAAACATTACCATACCACTGGGCATCCTGCATGAAGTTTTTGACAATGTGATGGCTAATGCTTATATCTTCAGATTTATTAAAGATTTCTTCAATATCTATTGTGATGCAAGACAAATTACAACATAATACATAGCACTTTTTTGCTTAGAAACTTTTTGGATACTTTGCAGTTCCATTCATCTAACACATTGCAATCGAATTGTTGTAAGATACATGGAATGTTTTATTACAAGATACTAACTACTGTTAGAAAATTCTTTTTTTACTAACGTTCACACTTTTGATCTTCCTTTTTTTATTATTTTCCATAATTTTCGAAAAATTATATGGCTATTCCTCGATTTCTATTAATAAATCTTGTAATTTTTTTCTCTGTTACAATATAATTATTCGTTCATTGTGGTAGCAAAATTCATTATTATTTGATTTTGTTATTATTTATTATTATTTTAAGTCAATTTCAGTATTATTTTAAATACTTTTCCCTTGATCTATTTTCAAAATTATGTGAGAAATAAAACAATAAAGCATTAAGTAAACATATACTGTATTTTACTTAATTTAACTTCGCAATTAATAAGAAATATAACAAGATTCTATAAGATTTCCCTTCATAATTCATGAAAACAAGTTTCCTCGTGTTTAAGCATAATAGGATACGCAATTTATAAAATATAAACTCATAAAATTTATATAATTGTAGCGACACTCGACAGTAAACTTTCCAATGGTTTCTGTCCCAGAAACTGTGGCTACACAAAGATCCTATCCTTCGGATAAGATGATTGCCAGATGTCGAAACATCTTCATAGCTTATTTTCAACTAACCTAAGGACCCGCTATAAATCTTAGGATTTCTCTTTCTTAGCTTTTTCAAACGAACAAATAGTTTTTGTTTTAACAGTTCCTAAATCTATCACCTACTACGGAAAGATACAGGAAATCTGCTTCTCTCACGTACGATACCTCCCGCTAGCAACTTTTCCTCGAGGGCGGTTAGCATCCTCCTTCAACCACCAACATAGAAATTAAGGTATCCTCAGATACATCCCATCATAATTTTTCTCTGCAGCATCATCCTGACGGAAAGTCAGTCGTTGGACGTCAGTCGCGAGTCGATAGCCGATAGTTGGTAGTTAGCAGCGATAGTTGAGCAGAGTTCTGCGATACATCTCGAGCAATCATCATCTGAACTTGTATCGAGCATCGTAACGCATCGCCTAGAAGTTGAACTTGTAATCGCGAATCGCGAACCACTAATAGTAATCGCGAGTTCTACGCAAAGTGTACAACTAGAGTATTCGTTAATAAATATATATTGTTAACTATACCCGAGTGTTTCTTCCGCACCTATCACGAGCTATCCACCTCATAATATTAAGTATGTTCTCAGTTTGTCATGGACTGTATCTATATCAAATGTAATCTCAGAATTTACTGTAATGGACAAAAAAATTGCACATAGTATGGAAAATGTTAATTATAAACAGAAAGAAGTAGAACCTCTGGTGAAAATAACATAAATCCTGCATATGCTGTCTCAATTATCGCACCACAACAACCACGTTTCAAACAATCACGTTTCACCTACGATTCGAATAATTAAATAGAAAATTCGAAATATTCGTTAAGGAAGTTCTAGCCTAGAGTACTTTCGCACAGACTACGACCATATTTCGACGTGTAGCAATCCATTCTGGCATGCGTAATTTGGTTCATTCCAAGGGCATTTGCAAGATCGGTCCGTACCGCGATTCAAAAGCTTTGGTGAATCCTCAATTTCAAGCGTATGGAGTTACATAACTTCTAGTTATTGACGCTAATTATATATTCATTCTTGTATATTATGTTAAAATTTATAAAATTAGTCAGTGGTAATACCAATACGGTGGTTATTACGAGAGGAGAGGTGGATCCCGATATGATAAAATAGTTCTGTTTAAAAAGAATGGATTAATGAATATCTGTTTTTGTAATCTACTAACACGCACACAAACAAATACAAAAATTCTTTGAAAAATTTTCAATTTCCATTGAATTTTTAAGAAAAGATCTTGATTCATGGCAAGATAAGAGCGATTCCAAATATGCATTATGCATCGTTTAAGAGCTGAAAGTTGTAAACGACGATCCTGAGTGTGGTGTCAAACTTATACAAGAATATAATCAAGTATTAACAAAAAATGAGGGGAAAAAGCTATACATGTTACAAATTGTTGCCGAAAATAGCAGACAATACCTAGATGATGTCACAGACACACAAACAAGGACGAAAACGTCGGTAGATGTAACCAATTCAGACGAATTCAAACCAAAAGTATGTGGTGACACACGAGTCAGAGGTCGAGGCGAAGCAAGAGCGACTCATGTTGTTGTTGTGCCTCAAGACATCGATACCGCCTCGACACTCGAAAATAATAATAGAACACCTACGGCAAAAACAATGTCGCCGTTGAGAGCAACCGTCGATACAAGTCGAATTTGAATTTTCTTATTTCCCCCCGACCAGTGTAAATTAACGGACACGCTCACGAGCGAGTTAGTTATCTTTAGTTATCCTGAGTTTGATATTGTTATCCAGAGTGAGCGTTATCGAGATATCGTCCTAGTATTAATAGCGAGTATTTATTATACTATCCAGACTTTAAGAATCAATTATTTATTTAAGTTATTACAAATACCTTTGACGGTTGCTACAGCAATCCAACGAAGTCTTATCTTATCTATCTAAATACCTTCTAACTCCTCACTATCCGCTACAAGTAAATGATGACTAGGTCAAGATAATACCGAGTAACCCTGATTCATACAGAAAAATAATAACACTTCTAAATATGTTGAACGCTAATTTTCACACGTTTCAATTAAAACAGGACGCAACTTACATCTTTCAGCAGACCTAGAAGAATTAAAGGAAGAACCTCTACAGCACGGACACGAAGTAACTAATATTAGCAATATAAAGTATGGAGCTACACAAAATCCATTGCCCCTGTTTTTCATAGATCTCAGGAAAAGCCAAAAAACGAAACCATTTATAGGTAACTGAATATTGAGAAAATTATGAACTCCATAGTAAAATTTGAACCATCACATAAAAAAAGAGATAGTGCAGTGTAAGTGATGTGAAAAATACGGGCAAACCCTAAAATATTGTAACCACCAATTTCACTGTATAAAATGCATAGATTTACATCCAACATACTGAATGCACTAAACCGGCAGACAATCTTCCGAACTGCACCCTTTGTGGAAGTAATCATCCCGAAAATTATAAAGGCTACCCAGTTCACAAGGAGGTCCATAGAAAAATGTACTCCAAACTCAGACCTAAGCCCAATCTGAATCTTATTACTACATCTCTAGATAACGAAATAAAAAGTCACTCAATTGATTCTCCTTCCGTATGGTATGCCCAGGCAATTTTAGAAAATAGGAATAGTAAATACCTACATGATAACACCGATAATAGGCAACAGGTAATGCACAATCTACAGAAATCTTTTACAGGCTAGAGAACCTAATTGAGAAACAAACAGATCAATAGCCTAACTCTAGTAAGTAACTCTAGTGTGGCTCAGCGTAAAAACGAGCTGGAAATCTTTCTAAACTGCCAAAAAATAAACATAATGCTTATTTCTAAAACTCATTTTACGCACAAAAATTTAAAGTCAATGGTTACAATACTTATCACACTCAACACCTCAGCGGCAGAGCACATGGTGGATCAGGTATTATTATGTGGTGACACATGAGTCATAGGTCGAGGCAAAGCAGGAGCGGCTCATGTTGTTGTTGTGCCTCAGAGAATTGATACCTGCCTCGACATACGAAAATAATAATAGCACACCTCCCGAAAGTTTCGCGAAAGAAAGTTTATCCCGAAAAAAATTTACGATACAAAGGTATGGTATTGAGGAAGCGAACAGGCTGTACACCAGATGTGTTTCAAAAACCTATTTTGTACAATCTTCGAACTTTACAAAGTTCAAAAATATTTGGAAAACCTGACTCCCATATCCCATACAAACTACTTTCTCTGGAAAGCTGCGAAGAGACTCATCAGACTACAGCAGATAATTTTTTCCTTTCACTCCCCATATGTTAATTGGGTAAGGTGTCTCATAGACAAAGCCTATTCGTTTCTCATCTAGCTAGTATTCAAATAATTTCCTCAAAAATCTACTTCGTAGTCTTATTTTTCTCAGGAAATGAAAGCAATGGTTGATAAAAAAGTCGCCAATCTGAACAAGGCCCTAGAACACGACATAATCAGCGGTAAAGCGATCAAAAGAATTACTGAAGAAGGGGATAGCACATCCATTTTTAATGCAATCCTCCGCCTTGGCTATTATCCATCCTTATAGAAAGTGTCAATCATCACACTTATACACAAGCCGGGAAAATTTATCCATGAAGTAGAATAGAGTTCTGCCTGACCAGTTGACCCAAGCGGACGTGCGAAACATCGTCTCCGTAAGTGCGACAAGACTGTTTCGACAAGTGTGAATGTGACAATCATAACCAATCGCTAAACAAGCAAAAAAAAAAAAATAAAACCAATAAAAATATTAAACAACGGTGAAACATACATGATAAACAGAGCAATAGATATAAGAGACCCAACCAAACCAACAAACGAAGAAATAGAAATGGAAACCACACAAACGAACGACGAGAGGAACAACACCAACATCGAACTAACACACCAGAACGAAAGCTGGAAGATTGTAACTCCCAGCAAAAAAAGAAAAATAACATCAATCACAAATGCTAGGAGGGCTGTAGAAACAGAAAGGCAACAATGGCTCCAAGATATACCTCTCCACAACTCCTTCAGCGCACTGCCACAAGAGAAGGAAACAGATCCAACATACATAACTAAAACATACATCGCCAAACCACCACCTATTTATATAGATGCACAGATAATAAACCCCCTCATCGAACTGCTAAACACCACGGCAGGCAACGAAAACTACACCATCAAGCAAATGAGACTGGACCAGGTGAAGGTACTAACCAACACCCCAGAAACTTACAGAAAGGTGGTTAAATTACTAAAAGAAAAAAACGCCGGGCACCACACATACCAGCTTAAAGCGGAAAAAAGTTATAAAACAGTAATCAGAGGATTACACCCAAAAACAAATACAGGAGCCATATGCGAAGAACTAGCCAAAATCGGACACCAGGTAAGGACAATAAACAACATAACCAGATATGACACTAAACAACCATTACCGCTTTTTTTAATCGAACTAGAACCTAAAATCAATAACAAGGAAATTTTTGAAATTAAAAAAATTCTAAACACAATAATCACAGTCGAACCACCCAGGCATAAAAAATACATACCACAATGCATGCGGTGTCAGCAATACGGACATACCAAAAACTACTGCAACGGAAACCCGGCGTGCGTTAAATGCGCAGAGAAGCACCTAACAACGAACTGCCCATACGAGGGAAAAATAAATGACGTAAAGTGCTACAATTGCGGTGGAAACCACCCAGCTAGCTACAAAGGCTGCACAATCAGAAAACAAATACAACGCAAACTGTTTCCGCCGCTTCGAAACAGGACATACAATAACTATCACACACAACAGGACAGCGCAGAAACCGAGATATCAACAAACGTACACCACGTAATGAATTTCAATCACAACAACACCAACATCCCTGGACGCCGAAGCTACGCACAAGTAACCAAACAAACAACACCCATAGACAACCAAAACCAGAACAATAACACCAACGACGCTACAGAAATCAAAGAACTCTTAAAACAATCCATCAAAAACACTGAAATGCTAACAAGAATGATTAGCGAACAAAATGCAGTACTCAGACAGCAAACACAACAAATCACAACCATGTTACAGCTACTTACAAACATGTTAAGCAAAAAATAAAAATGGACATGATCAAAATAGCAGCCTGGAACTCTAACGGCCTACAACAAAGGGCCCTAGAAACTAAAACATTCCTGTATCACAACAACATCGATATATTACTCGTATCAGAAACGCACTTCACCACAAAAAGTTACATAAAAATACCGCACTACACCATATATGATACCAAGCACTCCTCAGGAAAAGCACACGGAGGGACAGCAGTAATAATAAGAAACGAAATAAAGCACCGCCTACACAGCCAAGTTAGCAAGGAATACTTACAAGCAACCACAGTTACCGCACAATCTAGCAGCAATCATTTACAGTTGTCAGCAGTATATGTACCAGCGCGACACAAAATTACAGCACAAATGTGGGAAGAGTACTTCCAACAATTAGGCGACAAGTATATCGCAGCGGGAGACTACAACTCAAAGCACACACAATGGGGATCAAGAATCACTACACCACGAGGTAGAGTCCTGGATAAATACATAAAAAAAAATAACCTCAATCTATTATCCACAGGAAGACCGACATACTGGCCGACAGACCTGAGCAAAATCCCTGACCTACTGGACTTTGCAGTTACAAAGGGACTAAATTAACTAATACACCCATAATAATTACATACAGAAACAAGCCAATACTCTACAACAACTCAGAGACACTATGCAATAAATCCACCAAATGGCAAGCATTCAAAGAAATAATCGAGAACAAAATCAACTGCAACATCCTACTGAAAACGCCTGAACACATATACAACACAAACACACTACAAAAACACATAACAAAAATAGAAAAGTGGCTACGAGCCAAACAAATCAAAGCTAACCCGAATAAATGCAACCATATCACATTCACACTGCGAAAACAGGTACCACCTAGCATCTTCCTGAACGGTACTCAAATAACACAAACTATGCATGTAAAATATCTAGGACTCCACTTAGATAAACAATTCACATGGAAATAGCACATCAAAGCAATAATAAACAAAATACAGACAGCAAGAAGACAAATGCATTGGCTAATAAGTCGTAAATCCAAATTAAGTACAGAAAACAAAATAAAAATATATAAAATAGTCATAAAACCAATCTGGACGTACGGAATCCCACTATGGGGAACAGCAGCAAAGAGCCATATAAGCAAAATCGAATCACAACAAGCCAAAATTCTGAGAACCATAGTAAACGCCCCATGGTATGTTAGAAATGAGGACATACGGAAAGACCTGGGAATACCAACGGTCAACGAGGAGATTAGCAGACTTGCAGGAAGATACAAGGAAAGAATAGCAATACACCCGAACCGGCTGACAGCGGAAACGAGAAAAACAATAGGCACTGAAAGAAGACTAAAAAGGAAACATCCAACAGACCTCACAAAGAATATAACCTAGCAAACACGAAGATGGTACCCCACTGGGGGTAGCCACCCACATGCTATACTCTACAGATATAACAATTTATCAAATGTCCTTCTGGACAAATTGTAAAGCTCACATAAAATAATAATAAAAAAAAACTCTCTTAACAAAACTCATCCCTAACAAATCAGCTTTCTTTTGTCTTTGAAGCGTCCCTTCGCAAATTTTCCTCCGCGGTCTCATTTTCACCAAGAGTCAGTCTTAACACATTCACCGAACCGTCACCTTGTAAGCTTACGTCGTGTGATTCACCGGACTTTGTCTAGCAATCGAAACTTATTGTATTGTATCAAGCTAAACGTCTCTAGTCAATAAGTTGTTTCGAATAAACTACGATTTACGCTGTTAATTCAGTATACACTCAATTAAACCACCCCGATTATCCTAATAGAAATCGACCAGTTTGTGGCGTCGATTATTTAATCGTAACGAGACCTTACAACTCTCGTCGACGTGTTATCTCGCGATCGCGTCTCTCCGCGAACGGTCGAAACAGTTCGCTCTTTTATTTGCTGAGAAAAATTTGTACTTTGCTTTGCCTACCGTAAGCGGTCATTTTGACCGCCCAACAAAATATTTTAGTTATTGTTAAAATAAATGCAATCAGTAAAAAGAAGAGGCTATCTCAAGGTCAGATGACAAACAAAATTAATAATAACAAATAATAACAGCTGTTACACCCGTAATCTTGTCATAAAACAATCCATCCCTCGATCAAGATAGCCACCAGTTGTCAAGACATATCAACTCAGGTCCATAATAATCCTAAGGAACCGCTACAAAATTTAGCATTTTTTACTGTCTATTGTTACAAACATTTTAAAAGTCGAGAAGTTTCTTAGGGTTATTGCTCATTGCTATAAAATACGGGGAAAACTTTCCCAACTCCACCCTAGAGTAACCGTTAATGGAGAATGGTCAATACTCGTCAATATTTTCGTATAAATATCGCCGTCACAGATCATATTTTTACTTGTTATTGTCTTCTTGGCTAGAATACATCTCGGTTTGTTAGTCAATTAGTCGACATCCAAACTTGTTATTTCTAAAACTCAGGCAGAAAGTATCTCAGAGCCTTTTTGTGTAAAGTTGTTATAAAATTATAAAAAAAAATTATAAAAGAAAAAAAAAATAACGGACCTAGAAGGATGTTGTTCAGTGTGCGATGAACAAGAAACTTCAGCAACTAAAAACGGCATAGAAATACATGAAAAGCTATTTACAACTGAATCAGAGTTGAATATTATAAATAAGCGTAAGGGCAAAAAGGAAAGAAATTATCGTTGATAGCAGAGAGTGAAACTGGGTCCGATGGAACAGTTTGGAAAGAAATAGATGCAAGTCCCAAACCTGGCAGGATATCAGTTCTTAATACTTTTAGAGACATGTTAAACAGCATATAATGAAAGGACAAGTAAAGACGGCATTTTATTTTATCATTGATCATCGTATCAGGGATCAGGGATCATATAATAAAATGTACAGAAGAAGAAGCATTTAGAGTATTAGCGACTAAGAGGGAGCTAGATGGAACAAAACTAGACGCATTTATTTCTCTGCTATATGCCCGCGGTGCATATCAGGCAAAACATTTAGATGTCTCATATTTGTGGAATAAAATTTGGAGACCTGTATTTTTTTCAAAAACAATGAGCAGAAATGACTTTGCTGAAATTATGAGGTTTATACGATTTGATAAGAAGAATGAAAGAAGCCAACGTTTACGAACCAATAAATTTGCAATGGTATCTACAGTATAGGGTCAATTTACAGAGAATTTACAAAATTGTTATAAACCTAGTGCATACATTACTTTTATATAAAGAATCGCGGGGAAAAACTGTGCAATAAAGCTATCAACAAGTTCAGATTCATTACTACAAAAGCTTGTCAAGTAAATATTGTAAAGGTTACAAAATTACGAAAATTTGTTTAAGATGCGGGAAATATTTATGCGGTAAATGTACATTTGATAATAAGATAATTTGTAAAAAATGCAGCTAAGTTGAATAAGATATCTCTATATAAATAAAAATGTAATTCTATTTAAGTCTATAATTGAAATTAAACAAAAGTAAATTTGGACGAAATTTTATGAAAGTTCATCATTTTATATACATTTAGTCATAAATTAACCATTATCTAAGTTAAATCATAAAAACTATTACTTCTTTAATCACCGGTCATTTTGACTGCACACGGTAGGAATAGGTATATCATATACACGAAGTTTCGGTAGGTTTAGTGTTAATGGAACACTTGTATGAATTCCATTAACTTTTTCTGTTCCAAATGCCAGATTTTTATCCATGAAATTAATGCATCTGTATGTGTCAAAAGTTACGAAAATATCTGAGACAATTCAAGTTCTTTCTGTACATTTTATGTTTTTCTCATTGTAAGCATTTTTAACTAAGTTTTTTAGTACCTTACTAGCAGCAATAATATATTTTGGATCTATGTAATTATTTAAGGCTCGAAATCCTCTATTTTCCACGCACTAAAGGCTTGTAAATCCAATACAATTGAGTGCGTCGCAATTTATCTATTTCTAATTAATTTCTGTCATGATTGTCTACAAAAATTACATTAACTGTTTCTTATTTGACATTTGTATAAAAACTGAATTTTAAAATATTAAATTTAAAAACGTAGAATCTCAGCGAAATATTCTACTACACAGAAATAGCAGTAATTTATCTGAATTGTACCAGTACATGACTCCGTGGATTCTTCTGTTGTGTTTTGCAGTTGATGAGAACCATTTGAATGTTTCATAAAAATTGTTGTTGCATTGCGAACTTCAAATCGCTTGTTACATATATTATAAGAAACTGCAGCATTTTCAAATTCTTTACAATATTTCAATAAAAACCACGATCGTCTTGATATTTAACAAATTACACAAAATAACAATATCAATTTAACATAAATGGAACGATGGCATAAAAATATTGTTACGATTATTTTATTTACCGTAGTTCCAAATCATGAAGAAAGCACTTAGAAAAGGAATTTTCACAGATTTCACTTGTCAAGGACACTTGAACCACACTTTTCATACAGACATTAACCGTCGACTAAGATTGTGAATAAAAATCTTGAGAACTTCGTCTGCTTGTGTGGAATTAATGACAAAAACAGATCGGTCAGGGCGGTAAATCATTTCACTTTGTTACAATCATACGAAAATGTTATCTTCATTGGAATCAGACAGGCATATTAGGTGGTGCCTTTGATAAAATTTGATAACTTGATAGTTCGTAATACAGTAGCTTAATTTCTTAAATCCCAACATTTTTTGTACGAAAATTGTATTATCATATCGGCGAGATTCTTCCGATTGAAATGAGGCCAAAGCCAATAACAGAATTTGGAGTTATGCAATATTTCCTATGATTATAATTTACCACTGACAAAATTAAGACAGATTCCTATTGTTTCTGCGTAGTGAGATAGTATTAGATTTGACGTTTTCAAAATTTAATGTTTTATAATTAAATTTTTATATGAATGTTAAGTAAGAATCAATTAATCTAATTTTTTTAAATAAATATGCCAGAAATTTAGAAATACATATATTTCTATGGAAGGGGTTAGTAGAGTATACGTTTAGTGTCGCAGAAGATAAAACATTAATTAATATTTTAGACATTAATTACTTTGACTCCAAACATATTGTTTCTACATGGAAGGCATTGGAACAATTAATTGAAAATGCTCACCATGAAAAATATTTCCGATGTTTCAAACTTTAGAGGTTTTCTTTAATATTTTATGTCAATATTGTTTGAACAAAAGTAGTTTTCAAGATATCGAATACTCACAAAAATCTGTCGGAATTCTTACCAGTCATACGTACAACTTTCAAATTTATCTAGAGTTTTAAGACGATCAAGACTTTCAAGATGATCAAGGTTTTCAAGACGATCAAGATTTTCAAGGCACTTAAGATTTTATCAAGATCAATCGTCTCGAGGATTTTAAACTCCGAATTAGATTCGAAGAAATCAGAATTTTTTATTACGTGACAGATTCAAATACAACAAATCCAACTAGAAAAATCAACAGAATAATATTTGGGCAACTAGTATCGGATTTTCGGTCAAAATCATCTTTCGTAGAGAATAGGGTATCAGCTTTCAGAGTAACTCATATCTGCCCGTTTCCAATTCCCATTCTCGAGCACGCTTTCTTAAATGAAGAAGAAAAATTGGAATAAAGATCAGAACGATATATAATTATAGAAGATACTAATGAACTTGTAGAACCAGAACTAAACATACCAGACTGTTCATAGCTAGTTAATAGAGACGCTCCCGTAACAGAAAGACTAAACATTCTATACAATAAAAGTAACTCCAGTACCCGGGAGTTCATCAATAGCAGTTCAGTAAATTAAAGAACGTAGAAAACAAGTAGCGGCAATTTTAATATGTCCTAAGAACACCAAAAAGAGAAGTATCGAAGAAAGAAATCTTCAACTGGAAGAGTCTCAAGTGGAAAAAGCAACAAAATGTCCTAAAAAGCCGATCTAAGCTCAAAGTAGTTAGTATGCAAGATACATTTCCAGATGAAATTTTTGCAAATTTTTTGGTACAAGAATTTAATGAAAGTCAGGAGGAAGGCGACAATACTGAATACGTGACATGCCAAGAACAGCACAGTTGTAGATCGAAACAAGACGACTGGATTCGATGTGTGAGTTATGAAAAGTGGTTTGGAAATTTGGAACATGAAGGATGTTCTAAATTTTTGGGCTTATATACACAGTGTGGAAAAGAATCAATCATATGACAATGCGACAAATAATTCGTGAAGAAGGTTTACGATCTTATAGAATTCGCAGGGTTCAAGTGTTCTGACCAAATAATTATGCCACTTGTTGCCGCGATCCAGCCTCGTTCATTTCTTCATCCACGCTACTTTATAATTCTTTCCTATTTCTATAAGAACATTTCGGCAATAGCCGTTTCCACTTTTCTAAAGATATCATATACCTTTTTTCACTTTTATTTCTCTATTGTTCCTCTTATTTACGCATTCTTAAACATATTCACTAGGGCCAGCAATAATCCCTAAGGAGCCATTACTGCCGTTTTACCACTAGAAAATCAGTCTATTACCACTGATTCTATCTGCCTGGCATAAGGTTTGGTGTTGCTGGCGAGTTCTTTATTTTCGCGATGCATTATTTAAATCAAAGCGCTCCTTGGTTTTATGTACCTTACCATCATCTGTACCTATGAATGATCCTCAACTTGGGAGTGGACAGTTCTTATTTCTTCCTCTTAATTTTTACAGTCAATTAGCAGCGTGGTGACACATGAGTCAGAGGTCGAGGCGAAGCAAGAGCGATTCATGTTGTTGTTGTGCCTCAGGACATTGACACCGCCTCGACACTCGAAAATAATCATAGAACACCTCCGGCAAAAACAATGTCGACGTTGAGAGCAAACGTCGATACAAGTCGAATTTGAATTTTCGGATTTTCCCCCGACCAGTATAAATTAGCGGACACGCTCGCGAGTGAGTTAGTTATCCTAAGTTATCCTTTGTTATCTATAGTTATCCGGAGTTAGCGTTATCGAGATATCGTCCTAGTATTATCAGCGAGTATTTATTATATCCGACGACTACGTTTGTGTCCGACTATCCAATCTTTTGTAATCGATTATTTATTTAAGTTATTACGAATACATGTGACGATTGCTACAGCAATCCAACGGAGTCTTATCTCATCTAACATAAATACCTTCTAACCCCTCCCTATCCGCTACAATTTACTAGTAAATGCTTACTCCTTTTCGAAATTCGCATACAAATATCTACTTACATTATCAGTAATTGAAACAGCCTGTGAACAAAGCTTTTCTACATTTCGATTTATAAAAAATAAATTTCGAAATAACTTGTTATAAGAAAATTTAAATTCTTTGATGCTTATGTGTATCGGAAATTAGTAAGCTTGCCGAATGTACTGATTTTTAAAATTCTTTATTAATTCTGTAAATGTAAAAATTATAGCAACATATACCAAAGCACTTAATAGATAAATCTATATGTATCATAAAGAGAATGTTGTTTATATATACTTTACTGTGTTTGTTTAAAAGTGTATGTGAATTATAATATATTAAACTTAGTACATCATTTATATATTGCTTCTTTGTACCACTTTAAGCCATAAAATTCACGTGACGTTTTTCTTATTAATTAAATATATTTGCTACAAGAGGCATGACCATGATCATTCGGTAAAAATTTACGTCCCAGGTGAAATTATTTTCGATGAATCAAATGTTGTATACCTATCGCCATTGAAAATTTGTTTACAGAACAAAAATTTGTATATAAAAATATTGTAATATTACATAGCTCACACAACGTTTTGAAATTTTATTAGCACTATAGTGACATTTAATTATCACAGTTATACTGCTAAAATTTATTTTATTATTTATAAACTAATTTTTGTACCACTTTTCTTTCCATCGGTGAACATTACCACATAATTTCTCAATATGATTTCAAATATGGCACATTTTGTCCCATATTACATTGACATACAAAAATATATAACATAACATACAAAGATTGAAAGATGTTTCATGATTTTGTAATTATAAGACTTGGTATATTATTTAAATCACACACATCCCTAATGACTTACAATAAAATCTAACTAGTCCTCATAAATACTGAGATAAGTGTACATAAAATTAAACAAAAATGGAATTTATCCTTCTCATTAATAATTTTTGGATAATAAGTAGAAAAGATAACAAATAAACAGAATTTTTTCATTTTCTTTACATGAAATACTGTATTTCACAATTAATAACAAGTAATATATGGAACATGGCAATTAATAGTACATAATTACAAAAAAGCACTTACCAGAACAGCATAGAAAAGAATTTATGCAGATTTGTTTTACCCAATAATAAGTTCTCTTCAACGTCACAAAATCCATATATCATTTTCTGGCAGTAATGATTTTTGAAAAAGTCTCCTAAAAAATCGTAGTCAATCAGATAAATGTAATAAAAGATTCAAAAAGCAATTAATATTACCAGGAACGTGATTATTTTATAAGAACAGAGAATTTAACTATAAAATTATTGGACATGCAATATTCTTTCACTATATGTATCACTGATGCAATAAATAACATTTTCTTTCGTTCTTTCCTAAACGAAATAAAATATTGAGAAAGTAATTAATATTAAAAGGAAACATGATAATGTAACAATATTAAACAATATTAGTTTTAAGCGTTCTGGTTATGACTAACTGTTATAAATGATTTTGTTCAGTTGTTAGCAAACATTATCAATAATACAATTTGTTTTTGGATACAAATATCCCTTCAACGATGAAAACATAATCATGCAGAACAAAATAATTTCATGGGAAGAACAGTATAACTTTTATACATGAAAGGCTATAAATATAATATAATCAATACATTCAATTAAAACTAATTAATTAGACTTAGAACGTAAACAGAACTCTCTCCATCTCACTTGCATGAGAATAAGTAACCAAATAAAATATCATTAAGAAAAATAACTGCAGAATTGTTTATTTTATGCAAATATATGAAGACCAAAAACGTAATAAAAATAAAACTAAATAAGAAAACTCATTTTGCTTTTATGATTTACTTTTACAAAAAATATTTACAGAAACTTTATAAGTTAAGTTTCTAATAATCAAATTTTATTCTTCACTTACCATTTATAACTAATAATAATTAATTCTTGATCGACAACTTCGGTACCATGTGTATTCTACCGAGTTTCGAATACGAATACGAAAGGCATATTTAACTCTGCGACGATGGACTAGTACTGTTCTTTCATTGGCTGCGCTTCAGACCTATCAGCGGATCCTGCTCATAACTGTTGCGCAAAAGTCTGCGACCAAAATATTTCAATTTTAAGACAAATTAAATACATATCTAATAACGATTTTAATATCGTGAGAATTATCATTCTTATACTGTGAATTTTTATATAGATATCATATGTCAAAATATATAAAATATGGTAAGAAGCTAAATTGAACTAACGTAGTGTTTTTTTCTTTCTTTCTTTTTTTTTTTTTTTGTTGAAAATGACAATTTATATACATATCGCGATAGGGAAAGAAAGGAGCTTAACTTACATATATTAATTTACATTTATTTTACTGTAATAAACATGTACAAATTTTATTGTATTCGATTTATTTTGCTAGTTATATAGATATGCGCGCGTAAAAAAAAAAAAGAAAAAAAAATAGTGCGAAATAACAGCTTTAAACAAACTTAATATTATATAGTGTATACTATATTTTGTAGATAAGCCTTTTGCACTTAAAACGGTTATAATCCGTCTTGGCATACTTTCAACGTAAGTTTTTTTCACTATCGGCCACAGGTTTTCAATTAGATTCAAGCATGGACTTTGGTCTGATCAGTCCAAAGCTTGATATTCTTGCAATTATAACCATTTATGCTAGGTACACAATTTTATTCTTTTCTCCAATTGCCATATTCTCTACAATTTCTCATAATTTTACATTTTAAATTTCTCAGTATGTATACACTGGTTTATTCTGCCATTAATGTGGCTCAACGATCCTAGGCTATGCAATGTAGAACAAACTGATCGCATAATGGATTATATAACGTAAAATAAGTAGAGGTGATATAGCATGAGTAAATTGGGTTAGCAACAACGAAAATTTGCTCGACCTTTTCTTTGTAAATATTTTAGCTCCGACATAGTCCATAAATATTCGGAAAGAAAAACTGTCTCTAAAAAGTAGTTATGCTATGTACTTACGCACTTTTTCTACTATACGTAAACACTAAACCAGTGACTTATAAAAAGTGTGTCCCGGGATAAAATTAAGTACGTCGCCGCGAAAGAGCAAGGTTCTTTTTCTTTTTTTTTTTTTCTTTAATCGTATTGTTATAAAATTTAACATTTGTACAGGAAATGCGTTAAAATACCAAAAGGTACGTCGTAAATAACATGGGAACCACTAAGCACTAAACGGTTGAGGAACCTCCTACATAATGTTGGTTGTCGATGTAAACTATCCTTACTTCTTGCTAATTTTACCAAATTTGTTGTCTTTTATAGGAGAAAAATTGATTAAAGAGTGGGTATACAGTAACGAAAGAAAATATTGGCCACAGATCAAATTTTCCTATAAAGTCTTACATAAATCTAGAAATCTTACAACTCTTACACAATTTTTTTTGTAAACTACTGCAGATATCGAGAACAACTTTATCTAAAATATATAACGTTATCTAAAAGAACTTCTGGTATAAACTTTAAATGTGTCATAAGGGGTTAAAGATAGTTATAACATCGATTTCTTAAATCAATTATGTATCTTTATTCGAACTGTTATATGTATTTACTTCTCAGTTTTATGCATTCATAAAGAATATGCTATTTTAATGCAAAAATGTATAATATTGACAAAAACATAAGACATTCGTAATAGACTTGTTATGATATTTAATAAATGAAATAAATATTTGTGAGTAATTAATTATTCAATTCATTTACAATAAACATAATTTATTAATTTAATATATTTTTTTACTTATTCATCATTTTTTTCAGAATTACTTTAGTTTTTGAATAATTTATATTTATTCATCATATTTTCACTTATACACAATACATCGATTATTGTTGTTTACTTTATATGTTTACTTTGTATATATCATATATTCTGCATATAAAATGTTTTATGTATATATACTCCATATTTTTGACATACTGTAACCATGTATCGTATATTTTTAGCCGACAAGTTAATCACATTCACAATGAGATCATAAAATATTTGAAGAATATCTTATTAATTTTTCTTCCTATATCATATATATATTATATATGTCGGAGACGAAAGGACACCGGGCCTTCCCTTCGAAATTCCGTGGAAAGTTTCCGATACTTCAACTTTATTAACTCGATATAATAGTCCGAAAACTTGAGATAATGAGCTTGGGCTCGAGGCGACAACTATTCGCCGAACGTAGCCGCGGTCACGGGATGAGTGTTTTGCTTAGCAGAGGTATGGAGTGGTTGTGTAGTTCTCCTTAGAAAAAAAGGGATCTAGTTGTAGCGGCACACGGACTCTAGGACAAATCAAGCCACGTGTGGCTTTACCTCAGAAGTACCAATATTATGGGACATACGATGTATTAACAATTGAACTCAGCGCAGAAAGAGTGTCGCCGCTACACGGGACTGCCTAGCAACGGCAGTTGGAATCTGCTGATATCCCCGACCAATATGAAACAAATGAACACGATTGCAAGGAGAGGAAAAGTTTCATCAGTCTATTATTCGTGCGATCTCCTTGGTGAGTTACACGTCGTCTTTACAAGCGAATATACCTAGCAGCCCAAAGAACGTTATTTTGTGCCTCAAAAGTACATTTTACTATTAACAAAGAGTTATCCCGTTGACCGCGGATCCGTTGTCGAACCCAAGGCCATTATTTTTACCGCCTAATTACCGCGATCATTTGTCGATCGTGTATTATTTGTACTTGTGTTAATAAACGTTATCGATTATCGCGACAACGACTGATTCTCGTGAAGATTCGTTACACGCCCCTAATCTTAGTTTTAATGATAACCCGACATATATATTATATTATGGGCTTTTTTATTTATATATTATGTGTTTTTGTTACTTTTTTTTGCATTTTACTATACTTGATGGCTTTTTGGATCGTACATTAGTGTACATACCTACGTATGTACACATAACAGTACAAAAATTTCATATAAAACTTGTCAGTTTTCTTAAATATCTGCTTTACGTATTCTTATGGTGTGTCAAATATGATATTGTTGCAATCCAGAACAAGCACAAAAATTATGGTTTACCTTATAACGTATATACATTTTGGATATTTGAATGTAACTTCGGACACAATGTTTTAAATATGAGAAGTTCAATTACGGAACAAGTGCTTTTTAACTATTGCAAACTGACGTATCGCGTGTGGAAGAATCTCTAGACGAAAAACCATTATTTTGTGTTTTCAAGGATCTTGTATATAGTGTATATTATGATGGTAAAATGAAAGGTGTTTGGATAACGATTCTGAACTTTATTTTCTATTATTTCTAACTCAAGCATTAAAAAGTATCGCTTTAATCCCTTCGAGAGAAATACTTTAAATGCTGAGCTACCTTTTTTGTTTATTGGTTAGTCAGTATGGTTGGTTATCTAACAATACTCTGTCACATTGAACTTGACAATTAATAATGTAACAAAAGAACTGTAACAAAAGATGTGATGTACGATTAAAGTCACATTCATAATGTAACACATTTCTACATCTTCAGTTCTACATTTTAGAAATGTTGTAATATACAGGACGATGAAAAAAGGGTTCATAACTTTTAGGGTAAACAATATGTACTCACCAAATCATGAAAAAGCTTCTAATAAACCCGGCTCGAAAAATTAATATGTTCAAAGTTACAAATAACCTTTTGTTTCGATTATTGCGATTGATTTGTCGGTTCAGGACCTATCTTACCGTTTATTTTTTAAATTACATGCTATAGTACAAGCAATTCACAGAAATAAGTTATATTACGGTAGGCTGTAAAATGCAAAAGTTGTTGGATTTTACAATAATACAAAAGTAATTATTACTGCATTTTAGTGATGTGGCTGAATGAAACAATTTTTTTGTAGTTGCATATAAAAATAAAGTGTACAAGCTTGGAACATAAACTGAGATGAACTCAAACATCCTTTTCGCAAATTCAAATTTTGCCTGTGCATAAATAAACATACTGATGCAAAATATAACAAACGAATCGATTTGAAATTTGGTATCATATTTTGATATGACTAGTACTTATCATATTACATATTATCATAGTACATATTAAGTTAATAACAATATAAGAAAAACGCACCTTCCACGTCTTTTACTACTTTGAATTGGACTTATTATAACGTAACACGTATCATTGTTCCGAACAAAAAGTTTTTAAAATTTTATTACTTTTCCTTTCCCATTGGCCTGAGATTCTTTTCGACAGTCCTAATAACTCAGAGAAATTTCTAATTAAAGTGAATAACGGCCTTTGATGTACATAACTGTACATAAAGTATAACGAATTTCTGCCTTCGAAATATTGTGCTTTCTCGTTCGAGTAATACATATTTTCCGCTACAACATAACCTTTAGATAGTATGTGTATTTTCGGCCAGTCGCGGGGAGACGCGGTCGCGAGGAGACGCGGTCGCGAGGAGACGCGTCAACGGGAGTCGTAAATTCCCGTTACGATTATATTAATCGACGCCACGAACAGGTCGATCCCCGTATTTCTTGTGGGATAATAGGGGTAGTTCAAATGGAATAAAACTGTAGTCTACAGTCTTATTAATATATGTATTTTGTAACAATTGATACACGTACACAAGTTGAGTCGTTTAGTTACAGTGACTGCCCGATAGTTACAAGAACGGTTGAGTTGACTGTCGCGTGAGTTTAGGAGCGAACTTGACCCGAGAGGTGTTGTACAGACAGTTTCTTCACAGACAGAAAACTTCACGGGGGATGTTAAAACAGATAGTTGACTGACAGACAGTGAGGACACGCCTCGTGTTCCTACGGAGGAAAGCTCGGTGTGGGTGTGCCCTTTTGAACTAGGAATGCGGATTCGTTGTTCACACTTTTCGGTAGGAAAGTGAGGGTAACGATCCGCGATGCCCATTGGTTATCGCCAACGTTAATGAGTAAAATATTTTTTTTTTTTTT